>OX638134.1:18488721-19111896 GCA_951804985.1 Dryomyza anilis | reverse complement strand
CATTTGTATTTTATTAACTTTTCTTTTCTTTTGTTTTATTTTCATTACACTGATTTTATTTCATATGTTTTTTTTTGTTTTCTATTTTGTTTGTTCTTTTCTTTTCTTTGCATTGTTTTGGTTTTTTTTGTTTTTCTTGCTATTATTTGATTTTTTCTGTTGATATTTGATTTTCTTTGTTTTTTTTTTTTTTTGGTTTATTTGTTTTGCTTTGCATTGCATTGCTTTGCTTTTCTATGATTCTTCGTTTTATTTTTATTTATTTATTTGTTTTTAATTTCTTTACTTTGTTTTTGCTTATCTTATCTTTGCTTTTATTTCTTTTATCAATAATTATAAATTTTTATTTACAAATCTTTATTTAACAATCATAAAACAATTTATTATATTTTTCTGCGATACTTTTTCGCATTTTTATTTTTTTTTGCAGAGCTGCCTTTTTTTACACTGCGCTACAATTTTATTCGAGATAATTTTCAATGGTCCCGCTGTGCATTTGAATTGTTACAAACCGCAAACTTTGATAACTTAGGTCATGGATTTAACGGGTTTCATGTAAATGCAATGCTTAATCAGCCAGCAGCGAGTATTATTGACAAACGCTTATCGCGCGCCGCGTTGCTGCTCCGTTATCAGTACAGATGCGTTCTTTCCAACGGATTCGGATTCGTGCGGTGCGAACATTTTCAAAGCGTATCTCATACAAGTCACACTTGGCAAAGCTTCGTCGGTCGCTCTTATCAGTGGCTGCCTCCAGCCAAGTTACAACAATGCGTTGCATTGTTGAGGTTCATTCGAAACGAAACGAAATGAAACCCGTGCCAGTGGTCGTTGCGACGAACATGCTTTCGTAACACGAGCTGGACCAAATCGAGTACCAGTGGAGATCAGAGCAGAGCAGAACAGATAGAGCAAAGCAGAGCAAAGCGGACCGGGTCGGTGCTCGTGCCCTGTACATAGACATTTCGACGGACATCTGTGCGATGTTTAGTAATAACAATTTAAAAAGATTGTTCAATAAATTTGTTTTATTTGTTTCATTTTTTTTTGTTACTATTTTTAGACTGTAAATTAACACAACTCAGTCAGTCAGTCACTCACTTACTATCTGACGAAGCCCCAAGCCAAGCGTAACAGCTAATAAAACACAGAGTATAGAGCGCGCTGTTCGAGATACGAGATACGCGATACCGTGCACCGAGTCGAGTATCGCGCTACCATAATCAATGGGTTCAAATCGATTTAGGCGCACTACGTCTGTCCCACAATATAGCAGTTAATGTGATATGGTGTGCCGCGCATAATAATCTGACTAATTGTCGAAAATCAACGACTCGACTCGTTGGTTCCGTCATCGCACAAAAGGTCAAAGCATCGAAATTGAGCTGAGTCTAATGACCCTTCGAATCAAATTTGAAACAAATTTTAAAGGTTTCTCTGTCAAAAAGTTTTAATGTATAGATTGGATTTTTTAAAATAAAATTATCTGTAGATGAACTATAAGAGATCAAGTTTTATAGTATGCTAAACTTTCGGGACTATCGGGAATAAAAAGATTTGACTAAAAGAGTTATAATGTGCAGATGATGATTTTGATTTTGTAACATTTGTAAATAAAAACTCCGTAGTAAGATATCAAGTTTTATAGAGATATAAACTTTAGGTACTATAGGAAATATATACAGTTGATTAAAAGAATTATTGATTAAAAGAATTATGAGGAATTATTTTTTGATGATCAAATTAAGGGTTTTTCAATAAGAGCGCTACAAAAGTTTTTTTCAAAGGTTTTTCAACAGGGACGCTACAAAAGTAGAGCGATAGGGACAGCAAACGACGCCATATTTCTTGCCGCTCTTTTGACATTTCTCTTCAGTATTTTTCAATTTTCTCAAGTTTGCCATTTCATGATGGAAAGATGGATACGAGCCAACAACGAGTCGAAATTATTAAAATTTACTACCGAAATTCGAATTCGTATATCTTTCCATTATGAAATGGCAAACCTTACTGAAGAGAAATGTCAAAAGAGCGGCAAGAAATATGGCGTTGTTTGCTGTCCCTGTCGCTCTACTTTTGTAGCGTCCCTGTTGAAAAACCCTTGAACTTTTGTAGCGCTCTTATTGAAAAACCCTTTATTTGATCATCAAAAAATTTCCTCATCATAATTTATAGTATAACAGAATCTATTCCACGGTATGTTCGCTGAAATTCCAAAAAATATTATTTTACACCTATTATCGAACGTGTGAGGAGCGGCTTTTGAAGAATTGTTGGTTTGATTTTTTTGTGCCCCTAGTATCAAAAATACAGGAGCACTTTAAAATTCAAAATTCGCCTCAAATGTTCAAAAAAATCTCAATTTCTTCAAAATAATTTTTTCGTTATATACTTAATTATATGATATTAAATTGAAATATATTGAAATTTTATGTCATGAAAAAATAATTTCACTTCACTTTATCAATAAGTATTTTATAAATAAACAATTCTTTAGTATTTTGAACCAATATAGCGTTATCGACCTCTATCTTTGACGGCTTTCAGTAAAAGTGAAGCACGCAAACGGATTTATATTACATAAGGGCCTATAAGCTCTTATTCAAAAGTACTAAGATGTGCCCGCAAATTTATTTGTGAATTTTTGTAAACCCCAAAAGTTAAAGGTTTTCTGGATTTGCTCATATGTGTTATCATAATGTACAGGGGATCACTTTGTCCTTTAAAAGTTTCCTTACATTTAGTGCTATATGAGGTATATGTACAAATGTTGGCAGAACAAATATGGACCATCATGATATTTCGACACCAGGATAAAATCAAGTAATTTAAATTTTTAGTTTTATAAATCTACTCCTTCTGGTTGTCTGTAGTCGTAATTTCAACAAACAAGACGGCCATCGACTCAGGAAGTTATGATAAAGAATATGTCGTCACTATCATGCCAGAGGGGCGAATGTGCAATTTTTGACATTTGCGTTTTTTTACATTTTTGAATGTAGTTTGTGCTCAAGTATGCTGTGCCAAAATCGCGTGTCATTTTGTTGGATATTTCTAGCCACAAAAGACAAAACCAAAAGGGCGAATTTGAAAAATTGAAAATCTTGTCATGCCAAAAAGGCGAATCTTTTCGTTTTTTCGCCATAACATTTTATTGGAATAAGATAAAATAGTGGTGTAAAGGCATTTATTGTTTGTATTCAAAGCATCTATCGTTTTGCCAAACATTAATTTGCCATTTGTTATTTGCAGGAAAAAATGTTTGGCAAAATATTTTTAAATAATGATGCAGTTCGATAGGTACTTTAAAAACAAACAATTAATACCTTTTCGCCACTATTTTATCTTGTACCATTAAAGAGTTATGGCGAAAAAACGAAAAGTTTCGCCCTTTTGGCATGACAAGATTTTCAATTTTTTCAATTTCTTAGTTTTTTTGCTTTAATTAATTATTGGTGCAAGATAAAATAGTAGTGTAAAGGCATTAATTGTTTTTTTTTTTAAAGCACCTATCGAACTGCATCATTACTTTGAAATATTTTGCCAAAGATTTTTTTCCTGCAAATAACAAATTGCAAATTAATGTTTGACAAAATATTTTTAATTAATTATGCTAATAGATAGGTGCTTTTAAAACAAACAATTAATGCCTCTACATTACTATTTTATCTTGCGCTAATAAAAAGTTACAGCATAAAAATCAAAAATATTTGCGTTTTGATCTGGATATAGCCTCACAAAATCCGTATTTATAATTCAGTAGGTTGTCCGAATCTAAAGATATTTTATATACATTATAATAATTGACGAATAAACTAAAATAACAGAAAAAAATTAAAAAAATATAAATTTTTCTAATTTTTAAAGCACTTCAAACTTTAAAATTTGAAAATGCACATTCGCCCCTTTGGCATGACAGGGACGATGTATATTTTTTGCATACCGGTCCCGCCTACCTCTTGGTAGCCTTTTACTTTACAAAAAGGGCATAAAAAAGATATACTGTGTAACAGATTTTGTAAAACTGAAAATGTCTTTTCAAGTTTTTCACACAGATAAACTGCAAGTATTCCAGAGAATATGCTATCATTTTGTCTTACTAATCGCCTGTATAATGAAGCAAATATCTGTATAAAAATGGGGTATTCAAATGTCCAATCAAATGAAAAAATAAATATAAAAGTTTTATATGAATTTGTATTTAAGTAAAATTAGAGATTTATCTATTCAAAACAATGTTAAGGTTTATCAGAAATATTCAAAATTAGTTTCTTTTCGATATAAGTAGGAGAACTATTTCCTTAATTTTAAACAAACGAAAATAAAAACTCAACTATGCATTCACTAATCAAATTCATTAATTCATCAAGAAAATTTATTATTAAAAAAAATTGCATTATTAATGTTTAAATTACAAAAATTTCATGAATTTTTTCATAAATTTCGTGATTTGATCATCCATATCATATTGATGAATTAGTCATCCACAAACGATGTTCGTTCATCATGTTGATGAATTTTTAGTATATATGCTCGAGTCTTTTTTATATTATTAATGAACAAAAATGATTTGTTCATCTATAAACGATGGTCGTTCATAATATTGATGAACTTCTGATTTATATGCTCTAGTCTTTTTTATATGAACAAATTCATAATATTGATGAATAATTCATATAAATAATGAATATTTCAGTATTATGAATTTGATATTAAAAATGTACGATCGTTCATAATGTTGATGAATTTTTAATATAATATTAATGAATGATTTATATAAATAATAAATATTTTGTCAGTATTATGAATTTCTTTTTAAAAATGATGAATAATACATATAAATAATGAATATTTTTTCAGTATTGTAAATTTGTTATTAAAAATGATCGATCGTTCATCAAATTCATGAAATTTTATCATAATATTGATGAATAATTCATATAAATAATGCATGTTTTTTTAGTATTATAAATTTGTAATTAAAAATGAACAATCGTTCATAACATTGGTGAATTTTTAATATAATATTGATGAATGATTCATATAAATAATGAATATTTTTTCAGTACTATGAATTTATTTAAAAAAATAATTAATAATTCATATAAATAAAAAATATTTGTTTAGTATTATGAACTTATTATTAAAAATGAACGATAATTCATCATATTGATGAATTATTATTACTGTGCTCGTATCTTTCTTTGCTAATATCACTCTTAATAATAACAAATTATTTGAAGTAGAATTAAATAGGCAAATTATTGAAAAGTCACTTTAAAATTTATAAAGGTCGTGGTTTCCAGTTATATTGGCTGTGTGCGTAATTGAAAATAATCAAAACTGGTTCAGTAAATTAATTTAAAATTTATTTATTTAAATTGGTTACGTTTTTGAGTTATTTTTTTTTGCACAGCAATTTCACTTCAATCCATTAATGTCGTTAATTTATTGTATAAACGTTCAATTGTGCCAGATGATGGCATTTGGCAGTGGCGTCGCATATTCGTATTTTTAAAAAAAGTTTTAAAAATGTTCAAATAGAGCGAGGGTATTATTTTTTTTTTCAAATTAAAAGGGATCTGTGCTTCGTTGTATACATTATGTAGAAAAAAAAATCCCAATTTTTCCCAAAGACAATTCATCCCCGGACTATTATTTTGCGGACTTAAAATTATTTTCTGATAGATTTTTTGCAGAGATAATTTTTCTTAGAGACAGTTCTTTCATTCGCGTAGAATTATTACCCAAGATATTTCCTAAGTTATACCGAGTCAATTCTTCCCGTATAATTATTACCCAAGATATTTCCTAAGTTATATTGGATCTATTCTTCCCCCGAGTTGTATTTCTCGAGGCAATTTTTACCTTTCCATTTGAACAGCACATCGAAGGTGTTAATATTATGAGATAATTTATCTAAATCCCTGTATTTCTTAATTTATACCGAGACAATTTTTCAGCTGATTAGTATTTCTCGAGACAATTTTTACCTTTCAATCCCTATCATAATTATTAGGGATTTTGATTATAATCATGGGAATAAACATATAAAACCACGTTTCAATCTTGCGCTCATTGCTCCAATCATATTACACGATTACTGCAATCAGAAAACTTTATTCTCTTGAACATATTACCGTAAACATTTTTTGAGAACATTATTATTAATAAGCATAATCAATGCATCATTTTCGACTTGTATTAAACATTTAAATTAATAAAAAATCGTCAAAGAGGAGTGTTTTAAGCTTTTTGCTTCAATTATGTTAAAGGATAGCTATACAATCATTTAACATGATTCTCTTGAACATAATGCTGAAAAGATCTAGTGTTTGTGAGAACAATAGTTTGATTAACATAATATCTGCAATGATTTTCGAAATGTCTCAATCATTTCAATGCACAAACAAACAAGAAAAATTCAAAAATATTTGAGTAACTATATGATATAAACATGTTCCACATTTGAGTTGTTTGCTTCATTTATGTTATACGATTGCCACAATCATTTAAGATGATTCTCTTGAACATCATGCTGAATAGATGTAGTGTTTGTGAGAACCAAAGTTTGCTTAACAAAATAACTGCAATGATTTTAGAAATGTCTTGACTACCTATATGATATAAACATGTTCCACACTTGAGATGTTTGCTTCAATTATGATATACGATTGCCACAATCATTTAAGATGTTTCTCTTGTACATAATACTGACTAGATCTAGTGTTTGTCAGAACAATAGTTTGATTAACATAATAACTGCAATGATTTTCGAAATGTCGCAATCATTTCAATGCACAAACAAACAAGAAATATTGAAAAATATTAGAGTACCCATATGATATAAACATGTTCCACACTTGAGTTGTTTGCTTCAATTATATTGTACGATTGCCCAATCATTTAAGATGATTCTCTTGAACATAATGCTGAATAGATCTAGTGTTTGTGAGAACCAAAGTTTGATTAACAAAATAGCTGCAATGATTTTAGAAATGCCTTGAGTACCTATATGATATAAACATGTTCCACACTTGAGTTGTTTGCTTTAATTATGATACGATTGTCACAATCATTTAAGATGATTCTCTTGAACATAATACTGACTAGATCTAGTGTTTGTGAGAACAATAGTTTGATTAACATAATAACTGCAATGATTTTCGAAATGTCTCAATCATTTCACTGGATTTTCAACAACAGCAATTGAAAAATACTTGAGTATACAATAAAGACTTGTTCCACCCTGGAGTTTCTTGATTCAATTATGTTATACGATTGCCACAATCACTTAAGATGATTCTCTTGAACATAATACTGAATAGATCTATTTTTTGTGAGAACATAATAACTGCAATAATTTTCGAAATGTCTCAGTCATTACAATGCACAAAATACAAAAAATATTGAATATTGAATACTTGAGTATATTATGTAGACATGTACCACACTTGAGTTGCTTGCTTCAATTATGTTATACGATTGCCACAATCATTTATGATGATTCTCTTGAACATAATACATCTCTGCGTATATAAAAAACATTTTATAGGGTCACTTTTCTCACCCACTTGACCAACGACGACGACACTGCTGCAAAAACTTACGCTTGAACTGAAACATGAGAGCAGAGCACAATCATTGGCCACAACTAAAAATAGAATAAAACTAGTGTAGAATTGCTTATCGTTGTGTTATGTACGACGGACAGACTGTGCGACGGTCCGACATATATCGACATCGGTTAGACAATGCGTCAAACAATCTATATAGAGTATAAAGAACGATCGTCTGTAATGGTTGCAATGGGTCGTATCGCATTAAAAGTACGTCGTCTGTTAACTTTTAGACGAACGTCTGCGACAACAACTATCGACGTTTAACGTTGATCATTTGAATGCTTGCAGTTAAATATTTTTTTTTTTTTTTTTGGTTTGGTTAGTATGTAAGTCACTGAACATTTCGATGATTGTCGTTTGTAGTTTATACTGACTGACAGACGACTCGACGAGCATTAATTAAAACGGCCTATTGAAAGCACGACTTTTGCAGAACGACGCAGTAAGTGCGCGCGCAAATGTACTTAGTTGATTATTAAAACAGACGAAGGGACTGGCAGACGGACAGACAGACATACGGACAAATAAACATATTTACTTATTATATGTAAATGAAAATTAATATTAACTTTCACGTTATCGGCGCAGTTTGCGACCCATTTTCATTTTATGTCTCGACTTGCAGCCGGTTTTGCGAAGTTCTAGGCATCGGCAAAACACATGTATCGTAGTAGTTTCTAATCGGGTAAAACGATCCACTCTCTTAACAGAGCTTATCGTTTGGTGAAGAGGGTTTTTCTGAGACTCACGTGAATGCAAATGAAATTTCGAGATAGATTACACCGTGGGGAACAGAATGGTGTCGTTGATTTCTTTTCTTTTTTTTTTTTTTTTTGATTTAGTTTTGTTTGCCAACTTCACTAAGTTGCCCCAATATTGACGGGTGTTGGTTGCGCTGGCATTGACCATTTATCTTCCATTGACTTCTTTGCACAATCTCGTAAAATAGCTATGCACAGCAATTCATCTTAATTCCGGGTGTAAAACAGAACAGCAGCAGGCAATAAACAAGTTAAGGCTTTAGTTGCTGACACAGAGAGAGAGAGGGAGAGAGAGATAGAACGAGCGTGCGTATGAAGGGAAGAATGTGGAACGCCGTATTTACACATGTCACATTTGTATGGCTTTGTTAAGCGTTCGTATCTGCGTGTTGTTGTTTTTTCCGGCATGTTGATTCTCTAAATTCCAAGTCAATACAATTTGACATAAGCCGACGTAGAAAAAAAGTCGCCAAATAAAAAAAAAACGACTCTTCACTGAGTCGGGTGAGTGAGTGACTGTGTCCCAAAAGCTCAATCGATCTAAATTAAATCAGCCTCACGCCTGTCTTCGCTTGTTAGGCGGCACCAGCAGGACCAAAAGTCAATTGAAAGCGAACAGAGAGTGTGCTATATAGAAAGAAAAAGAGTAGGAGTGGGAAATGTGTGTTCGCTGTAAGAGAAAACTTTAGAGGAAACTGTAGTCGTGTCGAAACCGGAAATTGTTGCTAAAGTGGACAGAAAAGTTTTGCTTTTTACCAGCAAATTGTTGTCACCGTCGAGTGATTTTCACAGCCTCCTTTGCTGTGTCTCTCTCTCATATCGCACAGCCTAACCAAAATGCCTGCTAGCTGCCGTTTTAAGCTCTTACATACACATATGTCGGCTAATGTCGGCTATTGGATTTAAAGTTTTTTTTTTTTTTTTTTGGTTTTTTTTTTCAATAGAACTTTTCCAAGTGTTTGTATTTATCCGGTAAGCCCAAGTTTTAAAATTCGTTTGACACGCACATATTAACTACAAGTTTCCTAATTAAATTTGCACAAAATTTGTTTTTGTTTGCAAAATATTGATAAAATAAAACTTTATAAAACCTCTGTTATAAATTGTTAAGTTTATAATGTGTTTTTAGGAATTTTCTTCAGAATCTATGTTACTTTATATAAAATAAGTTTGGATGCATTATCGAAGTAGTTATTAAAACTTTTGTTGGGTCGCAACTATAACGATTTTTAAGACAATCATTTCAGATTCGATTTATAATAATTTAAATTAATTTATGGCAATTGTAATAATTTCAAATTATTTTAAAATTTATAATTAATAATAATTTTAATTATTACAAAATGGCTGTAGTAGATCGAAAGGTTGTATGTAGCTACTTCTTTATTCACAGAATTCCAAAAGTTAAAAATGATTATATTATAGAACTGTTCTTCCTATGGCCTTTCCATACTTCATATCTATAAAATTTTGTGTTGCTGATTTTTCATTTCCTGCTCAAATTATGACTACCGAATAAAAGACATTTTTCAAACGTTTTAAAAATTAGAAATAAAAGAAATTTTCAAAAAAATTTAATATTTATTTTCTTTTATAAAATGCATGTAAATTATAGCAAGAAAAAAAACCGAATATTACTTAAATTTTTGATAAATTCATAAGTAATGAACTAACAAATTGAAATAAAAACACACACACAGAAAAAAAATGTACATCATATTGATGAATTCCGTTCTTCAAACCAGGCAGGGCCGGTCCTAAGAAGAATCTTTTTTTTTTTTTATTAAATTTTTAAATCTTGTAAATTCATGTATGTAACTGCAAAACATTATTTTTCCCTGTGTATACATGAATCAAAATTGTAATCACACGATATCCAACCTGATTTAGGATTATATCAAAGTGGGCGTGAAAAAAGTTACAAAAATATAAAAGTAACCTTAACATCAAGTGGTACCCTTTAAAAATAAAAAAATAAAAAATGTTTAACTTAATTTTTTGGAATATGAGAGTGCCAAGATTAACTTTTAAAGAACTTAAAATCACTTACATACATTCTTAAAATAGAACTCGCGATTCTGGACAACGTTTGTTCTACACAGAAAAAAAAATTCTTCAATATGATGAATTTATTCATAAATATTATGAATTTTTTCACCAACTACCAGTTTCATCATATTGATACCACCGTTCATTAAATGACATATTTATGAATGCATTCATTATATATATGAACAAAATATTCAATACAATGAATTTGAATTGTCATATTGATGAATTTGTTCATAATATTTTTTCAAAAAAAAAATTTTTTTTTATAAAATAAATCAAAAAAAAGTGTTTTAAAAATTTTATTTAAAAAATAACCGACAAAAAATTTTATAAAAATTATCAGAAAAAAAAATTTTACGGAAGAAAAATAGTTCCGAAAAAACTTTTTTTCAAAAAAAAAACTTTTTTTCAAAAAAAAAAACTTTTTTTCAAAAAAAAATGTTTTGTTCGAAAAAAAAATTGGTTCGAAAAAAAATTTTTTTCGAAAAAAAAAATTGTTCGAAATAAAAATTTTTGTTCGAAAAAAAAAATTGGTTCGAAAAAAAAAATTGTTCGAAAAAAATATTTTTTTCAAAAATATATTTTTTATAAATATAACTTTTTATTAATAAAAGTAGTAATTATAATAAATATATTATAAAACATTTTACTAATTTATGCATGTCGAGCAAGCATTATATAAGAAATAACACACAAGAACTACTTGAGAATTGAGAAATAACACACAAGAACTACTTGAGAATTGAGAAGTACGGCAAAACATTAACGAAAAAAATAATATGTTGATAGAAATTTTGTTTAATGAACAGCGTTCTATGTTTATGTTTTGGTTCATTAATATGATGAAACGTATTCTTCACATACAGTCATCATATTGAAGAACACTTTTTCGACAGTTACCAAGCGTTCTTCATATTTATGATTGCATTCATAACATTGATGACGTTAGTCATTAATATTATGAATGGTTCTTCAATACAATGAATCATGGTTTGAAGAACGGAATTCATCAATATGATGTACATTTTTTTTTCTGTATACAACTTTGCGCATAGGTGTTACTTACATGAACCAGATCTAAAATTCGTTGTTGGATCCGGTGGAAAAAAGTTGTCATGTCGTGGCAAAAGTAGGACTAACCATTACAAAAATACCTCTAAAAATATCCTGTATCCTTTAAAACTTTTTTGTTAACTTAATTTTTTGGAATATGGGAGTGGCAAAATTGAATTAAAAAAAAAACTTAAAATAGCTTACATACACGTTAAGACGGTTATGAAGATTTTTTTGACCAGATAATTTCCGGAACTCTGAAAAATATGTTTGTATTTTTTATGTCTTACAATTATAAAGAAGGTATATTTTTGTATATAATAGTCAACCAATTGTTTCAGTATTTTATATTGCAATATGACACTGTTAGAAGCGGCGCAGGCCATTTAATTATTTGTAATCAAAAGTTTTTTTTTAGTGTATTTATATCCTACACCTGTGAGGTAAAGGGTATATTAACTTTGTGCAGATATTGTAACGCCTCTTAGGATGCATGGCCGGTATGGAAGCGTATATATATTCCTGATAAGCATCACCACCCGAGTCCGTTTAGCTATATTCGACTGTCTGTCCGTCCGTCTGTCTTGCTGTCCGTATATACGATAACTTGAGAAATACTGCTTAGAACGCGATGAAATTTCCTTTCAATACTTTTTAGCCAAAAGTTAGTTTTGGCAATGGAAATGAGCTAAATCGGTCAACGGACACGGCCAACTCCCATACAAGTCACTTATATATAACACTTTACGAACCAATAACTCGAAAAGTATTCAAGATATACTTATAAAATTTAAAATGTATTGTTAGAATTCACCTAGAAATAAGTGTTCCCAGAAATATTCGTTTTTCAATAGTGTACATTTTATTCGCAAATTATGAAAACAAATTTATGAAATATTAGCCTTAAATCTCCACATATGTTTTAAAAGTAGGCGTGATCCGCCCACAATTATTTTTAACATTTTTTTTTATTATTTTTTTTAACTTTCATATCAATTTTTTAAATTATTGGGATATACGTCAAATATTTCTGATATATAAATAATCTTATGAGTGTAAGAATGTTCAACATAATTTAGAACTTTAACAGGTAGGAATACAATTAAATGTCCCATATTAATATCCCCACCAAAGTGTAGGGTATTCCATAGTAGGGCCCGACCGACTAAAAAAGTCCGTCCCATATGACCGAACTTACCCATGTGACCTATTTTTGTATTAATAATAGAAGCGCCACAGGCAAATTTTTTGGAAAAAATTCATTGGACATTATTTGTTTTAATAGTAAATTTTCTGAACAGTATTGATTCATTAATATTTTTGTTTTTTTTTTTTTTTTTTTTTGAAAAATGTATACTCGTATTTTTAATTGACCCTCAAATTTTCCAAATTTTACAAAATTGCATGGCTATCTAAGAATAAATATAGATTATTAAACTTTTACAAACTGCTTTTTGAAAAATTCCGAATACATCCAATTGCTGGACCCGTGCACGACTCGTGCCAAGATTTTGTGAATTCATAGATATAAAGCGATTTTATTAATATAAAAAAAACATTATAATTATTTTTTTATATCAGGGGCCCGTGCTTCGCTGTGGAAGTTTTTATTGGTTTTATAAATGTAGTAACCAAATAATAATTCTCCGCCAAAACAACTTTTCTCAAAGACAATTCAGACAGTAGAATATTTCGCTGTAGAATTCTTCCCAGTAGAAATCTTCGCCGTAAAATTCTTCCCCATAGAACGCTTTACCGTAGAATTCTTCCCGGTAGAACTCTTCCCGGTAGAATTCTTCCCCGTAGAAGTTTTAGTGTAGTTAGTTTTAATGTGGTGAGTTTTAGTGTGTTGAATTTTTAGTTTAGTGAATTTTTAGTGTGGTGAGTTTTAGTGTGTTGAATTTTTAGTGCGGTGAGTTTTAGTGTGGTGAGTTTTAGTGTGGTGAGTTTCAGTGTGGTGAGTTTTTAGTATGGTGAGTTTTAGTGTGATGAGTTTTAGTGTGGTGAATTTTTAGTGCGGTGAGTTTTAGTGTGGTGAGTTTTAGTGTGGTGAGTTTTAGTGTGGTGAGTTTTAGTGTGGTGAGTTTTAGTGTGTTGAATTTTTAGTGCGGTGAGTTTTAGTGTGGTGAGTTTTAGTGTGGTGAGTTTTAGTGTGGTGAGTTTTAGTGTGTTGAGTTTTAGTGTGGTGAATTTTAGTTTTTTGTTTCATCTTTTTAGATTGTGTATGTGCTGAGTTATGTCGTTTTGAAAGTTTAGGTTGTATGGGAGGTACCACGCCCCTTTGTCCAATCCCGCCCATATATATCCTATGACACCCTCCGGACTCCTTAGTATCCTGTGGCAAAATTTCAGTTAAATCGGTTCAGCGGTTTAGACGTGATGCTGGAACCAACAGACAGACAGACAGACCGACAGACTGACAGACGGACCAAGAGTTTTATATATATAGATATTTTGAATTTGTCCGAATCGGATTTTTTAATTTGCTATTTAAAAATTTGTGATATATTCTAAATATAACCAACTCGGACTTTATATATTGACCATTTTATACTATACTATACACGACTCGTGCAAATATTATGTGAATGCAAGGTTATTGAGCAATTTTATTAATATAAATAATATTTTTATTATTTATATCAGGGACCCGTGCTTCGCTGTGGACTTTTCCCATAGACAATTCTTTCTCAGACTGTGCTTCCCCGTAGAATTCTTCCCAGTAGAATTCCTTCCCGTAGAATTCTTCCCCGTAGAGTTTTTCCCTGTAGAAGTTTTAGTGTGGTTAGTTTTAGCGTGGTGAGTTTTAGTGTGGTGAGTTTTAGTGTGTTCAATTTTAATGTGGTCAGTTTAAGTGTAGTGAATTTTATTGTTGTGTGTTTTAGTATGTTGAATTTAAGTGTGGTGAATTTTAATGTGGTCAGTTTAAGTGAGTCAATTTGAATGTGGTGAATTTTAGTGTGGTGAGTTTTAGTGTGATGAAATTTAGTGTGGTGAGTTTTAGTGTGTTGAATTTTAGTGTGGTGAATTTTAGTATGGTGAGTTTTAGTGTGGTGAATTTTAGTGTGGTGAGTTTCAGTGTGGTTAAATTTAGTGTGGTGAGTTTTTGTGTGGTGAATTTTAGTGTGGTGAAAATTAGTCTGGTAAATTTTAGTGTGGTGAATTTTAGTGTGGTGAGTTTTAGTGTGGTGAATTTTGGTGTGGTGAATTTTAGTGTGGTGAATTTTATTGTGGTTGATTTTGTCTTTGTTTTCTATCCTTTTTTATTTTCTGTTGTTTTTGAGTTATAGCTTAAGTTTTGTGCTTTTACTTTTGATTTTGTATTTGAATTTTGCTTTTGTTTTTGTATTTTTGCTTTTGTATTTTTTTTTTGTATTGAGTTTTTTGTTTCATCTTCATTGCTTGTGAATGTGCCGAGTTATGTCGTTTTGAAAGTTTAGGTTGTATGGGAGGTACCACGCCCCTTTGTCCAATCCCGCCCATATATAGCCTATGACACCCTCCGGACTCCATAGTATCCTGGTGCAAAATTTCAATTAATCGGTTCAGAGGTTTAGACGTGATGCTGGAACAAACAGACAGACAGACCGACAGACTGACAGACGGACCAAGAGTTTTATATATATAGATAGATAAAAATACATGACAATTTCTGTGTTTTTATTTTTCGAAAATTTCCAACTGCTTTTAAATATTTTCGAATTTATCCGAGTCGGATTTAATATATTAGTTCGATAAACTATTCGTGTTAAATATTTAAAATATTACTATTTTTTATCATTTTATGATTTATTGCTACTTAAAAAATTGTGATAATGCCGAATATATACAACTTTTCAAATTTTAACAATATTTCCGACTCGTGTTTTTCCGAATAAGTCCTACTGGCTGAGCTAGGGGGGGGGGGGGCGGAAAACTAGTATCAGTTTTTAAATTATTTTTTACATTTGAATTGAATTTTTAGTAATTTGTAGTAAGGTAGCCTTTAATGATTTTTTATTTTGCAAACTACTTTTGTATAGTTTAATAAATTGCTTATTTTAAAAATATGATAATCTGATATTTAGATTATATTTTTCTTAAAAAACTATAAGTGGAGACAAAAAACTCAATACGCAACCCAAACCAGCAACCACAAATTTTAAAATATGGAATATCCCTATGATTGGGATATAGTTGAATAGTTGAATTTTGTATATTTCGTGTTAGAATTGAACAAAAAAAAAACCTTTATATATTAGAATTAAAAACGTGTGCAGAACTTAAGTTAAGTCCTACAAAACCAATACCTGATCAATATGTTGCTCTATTAAAAATACGTGTTTTTGGTATTCGAACTGTATTTATTATAAGTTCAAGCTGTGGTCTAAATGAAAATTTGACAAAACTGAAAATTTCACTATATGTCACGATTCTTTTATCCTTTTCTTTCTTTTTTTTAGCACAACGAATCTCTATTTTATGAACAAACTCAATGCATCGAATAGAAATTTATTCTATAAGGGTAGACGACATGTTCATTACCTGATTATATTGTTCGGTATATGAGGTGGAATTGTTCGGTATATGTGGTGGAAACATTTCTACTAGGTTTAAGGATTAAATGTGTTTTCCGTAGAACAATGTGCATAGTACGCACACTAAAAATGACATAAAGTAGACTTAATATAATGTGCCGGAAAAACCTTTGTCTCGTACCACGCTTAAAATCCTATTAAGTGTAAAGTTAAAGATTAGGACACAATTTTTTTTTAGGAATAAAATACAAAACATGTTGCATAATTTTGGAAATCATTTGCAGACCTTAAAAGACGCGTCACACATATCAACGCAACTTTGATTCCGATGATTGGCTGCTACAACTCAGTAAATAAATGAAGTTGCAACCAATGTTGTAAATCAATCAAAAGTTAATTTTGTGCAATAAAAAAAAAAAAAGAAAAACTGAAGAAAACACCAGGCAATTGCGTAAAACTTTTGCCAAGTGCGTTGGCAGGAGTAGGCAGGCAGGCAGGCAGGCAGGCAGGCAGGCAGGCAGGCAGGCAGGCAGGCAGGCAGGCAGGCAGGCAGGTAGGCAGGCAGACAGACAGACACATCCTACAACTTCCTACAAGTGTCTGAAGAACGCATTCTACAAATTGTTTCCTGCTTTCGAATTTTACGAATTTGTTGGTATAATTTTTATTTTTTTTTGTTGATATTTGTTGGATGCTGCTCAATTCGTTTGCGTTTCATTTGCAGCCCAGATGTCGATAATGTTTTATTTATGATGCAAAGTGTCAAAAACTTTAGCGATTCGCTTGGCGCTGAGATGCTGTGATAAAGACGAGCGAATGTTTATTTTCTACGCAAGTTTTTTGAATTTTTTTCGATTTTTTGTAATTTTTTATATTTCTTCTTTACTGCTGCTGTGTTAAATTGAAATAATGCCCGAAGAAGTCGTCGTCGGGGTCGCGGAAAAAACACTTTGCCTGACAAACGCCAAGAAAATATTACAAAACTTTTGTAATATTTGTTGAGCACGCAACGCACATGAGTTGAAATAATAATAAAAAAACGACTATAAAGCGACTATCAAGCGACTGCCAACAAATTGCATGCGACTGTGCGATATTTTTTGTATGTTTATGGAACCCGACGATATATTAATTTATGACACTTGCAACTAATTCGATGATTTTGAAGCAGCCAAACTGATGACTTTATTATGCACAACAACCAGCAAGATTTCCCAAAAAATCCACTACCTACTCTGCCTACTGCCACATCGAGTGCTTCATGAGGCTGCTATTAATCTGCATTATGATTGATTACATCAAGTGTTTGTTAATTTAGCTATGAAATTTGTCATTTTAACAGCCACCGTTGTCACAGTCAGCCGCCGCCGCCGCCGCCGCCACAACATGCTTCATTCTAGCAACCACTGAACCTTAAAACCAGCGAGCCTAACAACCCAACCATCCATCCATCGAAGTAACCATCCATCCTTTCAACCAAACAATCATCCATCCAACATCACTTCATTAGCAGCAACTTTCATCAAATTTTTATGTTGAATTTTTTATGTATTTTGTATTTTTTTTATTTTTATTTTTATATATATATTTATTATTTTATCATTTTATCTGCCTGCCGACGGCCATGTAATGCAATTGTGATATGCAGCAGCATTATTTATAATTTGAATGATACGCAATTTCAACGCATATTAGCTGAGGGGGCTCAATTATATAGTCACAATCAACTGTTAGACTCGATAACGTAATTATGTTTAATTTTTTTCGATTTGATTATAATTAATCTGAGTTTAATGCATATTAATCATCTCGTTTTTAATAGCAGCTATTTTAATTTTCTAGTTTAATAAAGCTCTAAATGATGTGAAGTACTATATTTGAATATTTCATTTTGAATATGATGTGGGTTATAAGAAGTCAGAAATATCAATTGATCAATTCGGAAAAATGAAGTTAAAAGAATTTTCTGGGCAAGCATTGCTTCGGGAAAGAAATTTCAAGGAAGCCGAATTTCTTGGTGTAGAATTATCTCGGGGAAGAATTGTCACGGGCAAGAATTGTTCTAGTGCATAATATCCGTGGAAAAATTGTCGGGGGAAGAATTAGAGTATCTTCAGAAGTATCAATCGATCAATTGCGAAAAAATCATGAAGTATAAACTGTCTGTGGAAGAATTGTGTCAGTGAAAAATGTTTAGGGTTAAACTTGTCTCGATGAAGGAAAGAATTATCTCGAGAAAGAATGCTCTCGGAGAAGTATGGAAATGGATAATCAGTGGAAAAAATTCTATGGAAGAATTGATCTTTCCGTAATTACTGTATACTTCAAAATAAATACAAATGAACGTGTGACGCGGTTTTCGGGTTATTAAGAAAATCGGGTTATTCCACGTTAGAAATTTCAACTGGTCAATTTTGAAAAAATTAAACTGAATGATTTTTATGGTGAAATATTGTTTCGGGGATAAAATGTCCAGGGAAAATAATGTCAAGGTGAAGAATTGTCTTGGTGAAGAATTGTCGTGGTGAAGAAATGTCTTGGTGAAGAATTGTCTTGGTGAAGAATTGTCTTGGTGAAGAATTGACTTGGTTAAGAATTGTCTTGGTGAAGAATTGTCTTGGTTAAGAATTGTCTTGGTTAAGAATTGTCTTGGTGAAGAATTGTCTTGGTTAAGAATTGTCTTAGAATGTTCTTGGTGAAGAATTGAATTGGTTAATAATTGGATCAGTGAAGAATTGTCTTGGTGAAGAATTATCTTGGTGAAGAATTGTCTTGTTGAATAATGGTCTTGGTGAAGAATGGTTTTGGTGAAGAATTGTCTTGGTTAAGAATTGTCTTAGTGAAAAATTGTTTTGGTGAAGAATTCTCTTGGTTAAGAATTATCTTAGAATTGTCTTGGTGAAGAATGGTCTTGGTGAAGAACTGTCTTAGTGAAGAATTGTCATGGTGAAGAATGGTCTTGGTGAAGAATTGTTTTGGTGAAGAATTATCTTGGTGAAGAAATCTCTTAATTAAGAATTATCTTAGTGAAGAATTGTCTTGTTGAATAATGGTCTTGGTGAAGAATGGTTTTGGTGAAGAATTGTCTTGGTTAAGAATTGTCTTAGAATGTTCGTGATGAAGAATTGTCTTGGTTAATAATTGGATTAGAGAATAATTGTCTTGGTGAAGAATTATCTTGGTTAAGAATTACCTTGGTAAAGAATTGTCTTGGTTAAGAATTGTCTTAGAATGTTCTTGGTGAAGAATTGTCTTGGTTAATAATTGGATTAGTGAAGAATTGTCTTGGTGAAGAATTGTCTTGTTGAATAATGGTATTGGTGAAGAATGGTCTTGGTGAAGAATTGTCTTGGTTATGAATTGTCTTAGAATGTTCTTGGTGAAGAATTGTCTTGCTTAATAATTGGATTAGTGAAGAATTGTCTTGGTGAAGAATTATCTTGGTGAAGAATTGTCTTGTTGAATAATGGTCTTCGTTAAGAATGGTCTTGGTGAAGAATTGTCTTGGTGAAGAATTGTCTTGGTTAAGAATTGTCTTAGTGAATAATTGTTTTGGTGAAGAATTGTCTTGGTTAAGAATTGTCTTGGTGAAGAATTACCTTGGTGAAGAATTGTCTTGGTGAAGAATTGTCTTGGTTAAGAATTGTCTTGGTTAAGAATTGCCTTAGAATGTTCTTGGTGAAGAATTGTCTTGATGAAGAATTGTCTTGGTTAAGAATTGCCTTAGAATGTTCTTGGTGAAGAATTGTCTTGGTTAAGAATTGCCTTAGAATGTTCTAGGTGAAGAATTGTCTTGGTTAATAATTGGATCAGAGAAGAATTGTCTTGGTGAAGAATTATCTTGGTGAAGAATTGTCTTGTTGAATAATGGTCTTGGTGAAGAATTGTCTTGGTGAAGAATTATCTTGGTGAAGAATTGTCTTGGTTAAGAATTGTCTTGGTGAAGAATTGTCTTGGTTAAGAATTGTGTTAGAATTTTCTTGGTGAGGAATTGTCTTGGTTAATAATTGTCTTGGTGAAGAATTGTCTTGGTGAAGAATTATCTTGGTGAAGAATTGTCTTGGTGAAGAATTGTCTTGGTTAAGAATTGTCTTAGAATGTTCTTGGTGAGGAATTGTCTTGGTTAATAATTGGATTACTGAAGAATTGTCTTGGTGTAGAATTGTCTTAGTGAAGAATAGTCTTGGTTAAGAATTGTCTTGGTGAAGAATTACCTTGGTGAAGAATTGTCTTGGTTAAGAATTGTCTTAGAATGTTCTTGGTGAGGAATTGTCTTGGTTACTAATTGGATTAGTGAAGAATTGTCTTGGTGAAGAATTATCTTGGTGAAGAATTGTCTTGATGAAGAATTGTTTTGGTTAAGAATTGTCTTAGAATGTTCTTGGTGAGGAATTGTCTTGGTTAATAATTGGATTAGTGAAGAATTGTCTTGGTGAAGAATTGTCTTAGTGAAGAATAGTCTTGGTTAAGAATTGTCTTGGTGAAGAATTACATTGGTGAAGAATTGTCTTGGTTAAGAATTGTCTTAGAATGTTCTTGGTGAAGAATTGTTTTGGTTAATAATTGGATTAGTGAAGAATTGTCTTGGTGAAGAATTATCTTGGTGAAGAATTGTCTTATTGAATAATGGTCTTGGTGAAGAATGGTCTTGGTGAAGAATTGTCTTGGTAAAGAATTATCTTAGAATTGTCTTGGTGAAGAATGGTCTTGGTGAAGAACTGTCTTAGTGAAGAATTGAATTATCTTAGAATTATCTTGGTTAGGGAATTGTCTTAGTATAGAATTCTCTCGGTGAAGAATTTTCTCGAAGAAGAATTGTTCCGTAGAAAAATTGTCAGTGGAAAAATTGCCAGTGTAGAAATTGTCCAGCTCCCCCCGTTATTACAGTATTCTTACAGTTTAACAATACATCAGAAATATCAAACGATTTATTCCGAAAAAGCAAACTGTACAATTTACCTGTAGAGGAATTGTTTTTGGGGGAAGAAATTTGTAGGGAAACCTTATTTCAGAAAAGAATTATCTCGGGACATAATTTTCTTCGAGATGAATGGTTTGGTGAAGTTTCTACTTATTACTTACCTGTAGTAAAGGCGAATATATCTAAATTAGTATTAAAGTATTGCTTAAAAAAGCGGCATAGTTCTTTTCTATGAGAGGAATCTATTTATTTTAACACGGACTTCTGCACTACTTTACTGGACTTGTTCTAGAAATAATAGTTTAATAAATAAAATATTATTTAAAAAAAATTAATATTTTTTCAAAATAAATTAATTGATGGACATTTTTTTACGAATTTTCAAAAAAAAAATTTGCTTTTCGGAAATAAAGTTTGAATAAATTGTCCTAAAAAAATAAACTCGAAAAAAAATTAGTGCAAACAAAAATCTAAAAAAAAAAAAAATAAATAAAAAAATATATTTTTTTGGTAAAAAAATTTTAAAAAATATATATTTTTCAAAAAAACATTTTTTTTTTTTTTTTAAACAAAAGAAAAATAGAATAGAAAAAAATGTGTGCAAAAAATAAATTACAGAAAATAAATTTTTTTGGTAAAAAAAAGTTTAGAAAATTAAAAAAAAAACTAAAATAATTTTTTCAAACAAAAGAAAAAATAGATCAAAAAAAAAAATTTATGAAAAAAATAAAATTCAGAAACTAAATTTTTTTTGGTAATAAAAATTTGAATCTTTTAAAAAATACCAAAAAAATATGTGTTCGAAAATTTTGTATTTTATTTTTTCAAACAAAAAAATTTGTTTAAAAAAAAAAATTATAAATATATTTTTCATAAATATAACTTTTATTTTCATGACACAACAAAAAAATTATCCGCGATCTTCGTATGATATTCCGATGCACATAAAAATTCTAATCACGACGTATTATTCAGTTTTTTCAGATTGCCTCAAATTTTTGAGTTATTATGTAATACAAATTAGAGATGGGCACGTGAGTGAGTTTTGACTCACACTCACTCACACTCACGAAAGATTTTTTCTAATCACGCACACTCACTCACGGCATTTTTTTGCTCTACTCACACTCACTCACAATCACGTGAGTAAAATTAAGATTCAATCACAATCACGCGTGATTCACGTGAATCACGCTAAATCACGTTTTTTTGCTATTGTTTTCAGAATGCAAAAAGACCTTCGATATGCTTTTCATATAAAAACGTAAAAATTGCCTCGAAGAATAATTCTCCGTTGAACAATTCGTGAGAATTGTCTCTGGAAAAATTATCTGTGGAAAAGAATTATCAATAAAAAAAATAGTCCGTAGTAGAATTTACCAGGGATGAATTGACTTTGGGAAAAACTATTTTTAAAGCGATTTTTTTGGTTACTACATTTATAACTCGAATAAAAACGGGACCCCCACACGAACCCCTGAAACAAATTAAACTTAATAAACAAACGGAAGTCAATACAGAGTTATAATGTATAGTTGAAATTGAAAATTCACCTTTTTACAAAAATGAGTAAAAAAAATTGAGTTCTATATCCATTTCCATGAACGGTCATATGAAACCAAGCAAAAACTATTGACATGACCCCACAAAAATTGACTAGCCCATACTAAATACGTCTGGTTTGCACGGGTTAGATCAATTGTTGACTGGAACCTTGAATGACCGGTCGTTAGAAAGGGTTTGATTTAGTATTGTTCTGAATAGTGAGCAGTCGCTTTCCTGAAGCCTTCTGAGTTCAAGGGGTGGTCCTACTTGTTCTGTAGTTCAGCAAAAATATCGAAAATCGCAAAAAATTAAAAGTGAGATTTTTGTATCGACTCACGCACACTCACTCACGAAAAAATTGTACTCACGCACACTCACTCACGGTATTTTTCGGTCTACTACACTCACTCACAGTCACGTGAGCAAAATTAGGATTCAATCGCTATCACGCGTGATTCACGTGAATCACGCTGAATCACGCTCACGCTGAATCATGCTCACATCTCTAATATAAATATATGGCAATTTTCGTGTTTTTCTACCTATTTTGGACTTTGACATTTTACAGATTTTAGTTATCGATCCAATATTTTTTATATTCCATTAAGAATACTTCATCTAATATTGCATGGAATTTGGATTATGATCACCTAAACACAAAAAATAATGATTTTTTATTATTTATTGCATAACATTTATTATTTATTGCATAACATATAAAGTTTTCATAATACATTAAAATTATATATTATATGTGAAACTAGATCCATAATTTAATGATTTCTCATACTTTGTTTTTACCAATCACTCTTGTAAAAATCAAAGTAAGGGTCGTGATTAATTAGAATCATTAAATTCATCGAATGTAGTGAGACAAAATTATTTGCATGTGATGACCGCATTATGGGAAAACATGATAGGGAAAATACGCACTGTGTAATCATCTGGTGTGTATTTGATTCGGCAGGCTTAAAAGGGTTAAACAAATCTATTATACATCATAATCATAAATTTAATAATGATTATATACCTAGTGTAATTTATACATGTCTAGCAAGCATTATATAAGAAATTACATAAAAAAATTGAAAAGTACGGCAAAAATGAACGAAAAATAATGATTTTAATTGAAATTTGGAACAACATTCTTCAATATGATGTGATGTACACATATATATTAGGTTCTTTATGTATTTGTTTATTAATATGATGAAACGTATTCTTCGCCTACACAGAAAAAAATAATCGACGTAAATACAGCAATCAAAATTAATTGTACACCAATCATTGGTCTAGCAATGATATTTTTGCCTTTTTCATGTATTGAGCAAACACATTCGCTAAAAATGTTATTTGCGTCCAAAAATATACCAATAAATGATTTTGTTTAAGTAGCAAATTATTTAATTGGTATAGTCGACGTTTTAAAAGCAATTTTGTATTTTCACAGTATTCTTATAATTCTTTTTTAGTTTAAAAAGAATAATATAAATTCTTGTGAAAGCATAAAACAAATATACTTTTCTGATGATACAGCATAATTAAATATGCAACTAATGGCCATCATCATCATTTTCAACGACACCAATAGGGTATGATCAAACTCTATAAGCGTTTCTATTGACATGAACCAAATGTGAACTGATATGCGCGCCAACCGCCAACTGAAAATTCTAATTCTAAGCGAATTCCACAAATTTCACGAATTCCACTAAATTCACCAGTACACGAACTCACACCAAGCGAACACGCACTGTTATAGCGAACACGCACTGCTACAACGACCACTCACTGCTATCACAGAAAAAAAAATTCTTCAGTATGATGAATTTATTCATAAATATTATGAATTTTTTCACCAACTACCAGATTCATCATATTTATACCACCGTTCATTAAATGACATATTAATAAATGTATTAATTATATATATGAACAAAATATTCAATACAATGAATTTGAATTGTCATATTGATGAATTTGTTCATAATATTTTTTCAAAAAAAAAAAAAAAATTATAAAATAATTCGAAAAAAAAGTGTAAAAATATTATTTAAAAAATAACAGTAAAAAAAATTACAAAAAAATTATCCCAAAAAAAAAATTTGGACAAAAAAATTGTTCCAAAAAAAAAAACACCTTAAAAAAAAATGTCGATAAAAAAATATAAAAAAAAAAATTTCGAAAAAATATATATTTTTTATAAATATAACTTCTTATTAACAAAAAGATGTAATTATAATAAATATATTAAAAAACATTTTACTAATTTATGCATGTCGAGCAAGCATTATATAAGAAATAACACACAAGAACTACCCTATTAGAAATTTTGGTAGGGCCATGGTCATGAAGTGATCATGTCATTATTTGAGGTGATCGGGATATGACAAGGCCCATAATGTCCTTGTAACGCAGTGTCCTGATCATGTATTGACCTCAGGCCATGATCATGTACTGATCGGGCAATTCCTTATTTTAATATTTACCCAACAATTGCCTTGTCTGAGCCCGAGCATAATAGGGTTTCTCTCATTAATCTCGATCATTGCCTGATACTAATTTCGTTATGAGGAACAAATAATGTAGCTATGATCGGGAACATTGACTGTTTAGATAATGTAAACCCTGCTATGGTAAGCATGATAAGGGCATGCAAAGGCAATGATCATATTTTCTCTAATAGGGCTTACCCAACGAAAACCCGATCATTTACCGATGGCGCATCGGGAAAATTTCTACTAGGGTACTTGAGAATTGAGAAGTACGGCAAAACATGAACGAACAAAAAATATGTTGATAGAAATTTGGTTTAATGAACAGCATTCTTCAATATGAAGAACATATATGTTGTATTTTATATTTTGGTTCATTAATATGATGAAACGTATTCTTCACATACAGTTCATCATATTGAAGAACACTTTTTCGACCGTTATCAAGTGTTCTTCATATTTATGATAGCATTCATAACATTGATGGCGTTAGTCATTAATATTATGAATGGCTCTTCAATACAATGAATCCTGGCTTGAAGAACGAAATTCATCAATATGATGTACATTTTTTTTTCTGTGATAGCGACCACGCACTGCTATAACATCAACGCGGTATGCGAATACACATAGCTGTTGCCAGCAAATGCGATTGCTAATATGATGAATGTGTACGCTAATACAATTAATAATTTAGTCGGCGCAGTTTTAGCAATAATTTCATTGTGTTGATGAACGTTTTTGGCTTACATCATATTGAAGAACACTTTTGTGGTCAATTATCAAATTGATAATGCATTCATAACATTGACGTTTTGTAGTAATCAGTATTATGAATCTTTATTCAATGCATTGAATCATGTTTTGAAGAACAAAATTCATTAATATGATGATGATTATAATAATACTACTTATAAGTTAAAAGGTATAATATTCGGGTACCCAAATCAAAGAGAATTTATTACCGATTACAAATTTGCTGCTATTTTCATAATTTGTATACCCGGGGGACATCTGTACCGCTTTAGACGGTAACCGCATACATTATCACATATCACCGACCATATCTTTCATAATTCTTACTACATTTATTACAACAACTATCGAAATTTCTCATGAAACTTTCTTACTGCATTTTCAATTACTTAGACTACATCCCACCTAACGACCATCTTGTTTACGTCCTAAACATGTTATCCGAAATTGATAGAAATTTAGACCTCATCGATCAGTGTTTTTTTTAGTTATAAAAATTATAATTTTGTTTTGGAATTAAAGCGCATCAATTACATTTTAAGAATATTAATCACTATTAATATTCTTAAAATGTAATTGATGCGCTTTAATTCCAAAACAAAATTATAATTTTCTTCGAATAAAACCTATTTGATCTTTCCTTTTTTAATTAAAACATTCAAACATTCAGTTACCTCAAACGCAAACGGCATTGTTTAGGCTAATATATTAAAATTATACCAAATAGCTGTCACTCGCTGAATTCGGCGTATTTGCTGCAACGAAATGATTCGTTTAGCACCATATTTAGTAGCGGATGCTACGTTACAACCTCTTGACAAGATGTATGCCAAATGTTGGCGTATCTAAGTAATGCACATTAGATGGTCATCGAATTAGATGCGCCACAACGGACGATGCATCAATGTATGTCTGTCTGTAGGTAGTAACGTGTGTCGATTTTTAACAAATATTTACTATACTTAATTCTCGGCCTAAAACCGCAAAAGAACTACGACCTCCTCAAAGTACTTGGTGCGTGTTTAACAACGATATACCTCAGATGCGCCTACAACATATATCAAGAACATATGTTGTGCGAGAACCTTTTCGGCGATTATTTAGTAAAACCTTTTTTTCGGGTAAAATTTTAAATTCAGTACTTGTGTTGAGGCAACCCACAGTTCTTACCTTGCGTTAACTACCTGATGGAAACGTACAACAAAAAATGTTGAAATAGAAATGCACATGTGGAAATAACGATTTGCTAGAAAAATACAAAAATAAGTCACGTCAACATTTGACACAATGTGACGCGAATTGCGAATTCAGAAATGTAAAAATATATATATATATATGGGTTATATAGAGTATATTCTACCCTTTGCGCATAATTTGATGCTGTTATACAAGCTGCCAACACAGAGATAAATCGTCATGCCGCGCGCCATTTACAACATGTGTGTTGACGAAAATTTTATATTTTTTTTATATATTTTATTTGTTTACATTTTTTTTTTTTTCATTTTTATATTTTGACATTTTTATATTTTTACATTTTTATATTTTGACATTTTTATATTTTTACATTTTTATATTTTTTCATATTTATATTTCTATATTTTTTTTATTTTTTTACATTTTATTTCTCTAGTAATGCCAAACGCAGATATTTGCAAAAAATACCACAATTTACGCAAATTGCAAAATGGAATAAAAATAATAATAAAATAAAATAAAAAAAAAAAAATAAAAAAAAAATAAAAAAAAAACAAACAGTGCCGATAGAAGGATGTGTCGTTGTAGCAGTTGCCGCACCTAGTTTGTAAACCGTTCGTACTTGTTTATTCTACACTTACGCATATTTTTCACGTAATGGTTTTTAGTTTATTTGGGTATCTGCTACATAATACAGCGTTCACATATCAAAGATTTGGTTTAGGGACTTTACATTACTTTACATTGACTCACAATCGCATGCGTTTATAAAGCTCGATGTTAGATGTCCTTGTAAAGGGTTTTTCAAAAATAGCGCTACAAAAGTTTTTTTCAAGGGTTTTTCAACAGGGACGCTACAAAAGTAGAGCGACAGGGACAGCAAACGACGCCATATTTCTTGCCGCTCTTGTGACATTTCTCTTCAGGAAGGTTTGCCATTTCATGATGGAAAGATATACGAGCCAACAATGAGTCGAAATTATTAAAATTTACTACCAAAATTCGAATTCGTATATCTTTCCATCATGAAATGGCAAACCTTACTGAAGAGAAATGTCAAAAGAGCGGCAAGACATATGGAGTCGTTTGCTGTCCCTGTCGCTCTACTTTTGTAGCGTCCCTGTTAAAAAACCCTTTATGAAACTCTCCTAGTTGATTTGTATAATATAATCCAGTACCTTCAGTACTACCAATCGGTGCCTTTAGAAGCTCCGTACAATTCTCGAAGTGGTTTTGATAAGAAACCGAAACTTATTTTAAAGATTTCTTGTATTTAAGTAGTTATTTTAAAGATTCTTTGAAGTGTCTATGAGTACAAAACTTGATCTCGTTATTATATCACCTACGGGAAATTATATGAATCACTCTAACAGGGATTGCTACACCCAGAAAAAAATACTATATAAATAATATGTTTTTACTATTAAAAATAGGATAAATAATTATTTTAATCGGAAAATACCATTAAATACTAGAAAATACCATGACATTGCCATTGAGTTTATATGAGAAGATTTATTTTTTGTATACTATTAAATCAATAATTGTCCTATTGACCAATTTTAATGGGATTTGAAGGAATTTTTTTCTGGGTGTATGGAAGGGGTAAAATCATACCTGCTACATAAATTTATGCCGTTCTAAAGGTGTCAATGACAACGTCATATTAAAGATATAAAGTAGTTGGTTACAGTACAACAATTGATTGGACAGTTGATTGGTTGTTTTAAAAATTTCAATATCGATTTAAGATACCATAATATGTTTCGGCATAGATCGGCGTCGCATTGGTAGCTCAAGGTTAGTGCCTTGGACTGCGAGCCGAAAGGTCTCAGGTTCATGCCTGAACTGGGGCTAACAACATCTTTTCATAGAAACAGTTTTTCTATACCGCGCTACCTCTCGGCAGTAAATGGCAGACCTACGAGAGTAAAACATTGCTATGAAAAAGTTTCACACGCCGTTCGGATTCGGCATTAAACTGTAAGTCCCACCACTTTGAGTACAAATATAACACGCACAGCCCAAAGTGGGACTGTAGCGCCAAACTATTCTTAATATTGCTCCGATTTGTCGTTTCGATATCTGTCGGCCTTATTAATAGAAGATAATACCAGTGTGAAAATTGGCTACGATATCGGAACTTGAACTGGTAACATTTTCATTGTAATATTGAAACGAATGGTATACTGCCCTGTAGACAGAGTCGGCCTCCATAAAAAAATAAAAAAATAAATTAAAAAGTCCGCTTCTAAAATGAAAGCTCACCTCGTAAAAGTGTAAAAAAAAATCTGTATTCGATGTCCGATCATCATGTTTTTTATATCATTGGAAAGGTCTCGACGATTAAAATATTTGTCTCATAGGTTAAATTGGCCTACGCTGTCACCTTCAACAAGGGACGCCAGTTTTTCAGACTTCTACTCCCTAACCTTTTCCCAGTAGGTCGGGTTAAAACAAATAATCGAATTTCCGCCCCTAAAACGAATGCTTACCTCGGAAAAGCGTAAGAAACAAAAAAAACTGTCAAAATCGTTTTCGTCATAGCTTCTTTATTCGATATCCGATCACCAAGTTTTATATATCGTTAAAAGGTCTCGGTATTTTCCCAATTACCTCCGAGGTTACCTTCAACAAGTGACGTCAGTATATTCAGATTTATACCCACCTACCCCCCTAGTAGTACGCCCCTAAAATAAAAGCTTACCTCGTAAAAGTGTCAAAAACAAAAAAACAAAATCTGTATTCGATGTCCGATCATCATGTTTTTTATATCGTTGGAGAGGTCTCGGCGATTAAAGTATTTGTTCCATATGTTAAATTGACCTATGCGGTCACCTTCAACAAGTGACGTCAGTTTTTCAGACTTCCACTCTCTACTCCTTTCCCAGTAGACCGGACAAAAGAAATGTTTGAATGTCCTTCCCAAAAAGCTTAGCTCGTGAAAGTGTCAGATACAAAAAATAAATAGAACCCGCCAACATGTTTTTTTTTTCGTTATAATTTCTTTATTCGATATCCGAACAGCAAATTCAAAATAACGTTAGAAAGGTCTCAGCATTGTCCCATAGGTTTAATTGACCTCTGAGGTCATCTTTAACAAGTGACGTCTTTTTTTAGAACTTCTACTACACTCATATGTTCTCCGACTATTAAAAGGCGCATGATCAGTTTTGTTTTATTCCTTTTATACCTTCCCTAGAAATAATTTTCCTCTATATTAGAGATATACTAGGGAAGGCATAATCATGGCCAAGTTCTATTTGTTATGTAAATGGTCGTGTTGTGACAAGGTACAAAATATTATGATAAGTTCCCGATCATGAAACTAGAAAAAATGTCTACTATGGTGTAAATCAGAATCCAAAGTTAATACAGTACGTATATCAGGGTGTTTTGTATAGTTTTACCACAATAAAATACATCAAGGATCATTTTTTTTTTCGTAGAGTGGTCTATTGATCGGTCTTAGAACAATATATTAAAATGATGCTATAAAAAATGTCTACTAGAATGACATGAATATGGTAAGATCATATTGTCACTGTCTTGGCAAAGGGGCGAATGTGGAAAAATTGAAAATCTTGTCATGCCAAAAGGGCGTATCTTTTCGTTTTTTCTTCATAACTTTTTATTGATACGAGATAAAATAGTGGTTTAAAGGCATTTATTATTTGTTTTTGAAGCACCTATCCATTGGCATCATTATTTAAAATATTTTGCTAAAGATTAATTTGTCATTCTTTATTTGCATGCCAATCGATGATGCCAATCGATAGGTGCTTTAAAAAGAAACAATTAATACCTTCACACCACTATTTTATCTCGTATCAATAAAAAGTTATGGCGAAAAACGAAAAAATTCGGCCTTTTGACATGACAAGATGTTCAATTTTTTAAATTAGTCCTTTTGGTATTGTCTTTTGTGGCCAGAAATATCCAACAAAACGACACGCGATTTTGGCACAGTATACTTGAGCAAAAACTACATTCAAAAATGTTAAAAAACGCAAATGTCAAAAATTGCACAATCGCCCCATTGGCATGATAGTGACGATATTAATAATAGTTTGGCACTACAGTTCTATAAGAACTTAGGCCGAGCTCTCGCACCATTTTGAGCTGTGCGTGTTATATTTGTACTCAAAGTGGTGGGACTTACAGTTTATTGCCGAATCCGAACGGCGGGTGAAAGCTTTTCATAGGCAATGTTTTTACTCTCGGAGGTTTGCCATTTACTGCCGCGAGGTAGCGCGATATAGAAAAATGTTTCTATGAAAAGATGTTGTTAGCCCCAGTCCAGGCTTGAACCGGGGACCTTTCGGCTCGCAGTCCAACGCACTAACCACTGAGCTACCGCGGCTACAGTGCCGATATTAGGTGATGAAAATATTTTATCTTTTGGTTCTCTGGTTCACAGAAAGATTGTTGGGTGTGTAAGCCTGTTTTATAGGTATTACAATGCTAAGTGTTCGAGGCATATAGATGACCTGATGCTACCAGAACGTGTGTTCTCTCGTTCTACTCGGGCATCGAACCAAACTCACCACTTCGTTTACTCGATTCTCAACAAAACCACGCATTACAGAGAAATCGTTTTTTTCTTTAGTCGCACGATACGTTTGTGGAACAATCTTCTTGAGTCTGTTTTCCCGGACAGTTTTGATATTGGCAAGTTCAAAACACACATCCACTGGCACTACTCTATCTTTCCTCACTCTCTCTAACCTCTCATTCTTAAGTTGTAAAATAAAATAGTGATCTTTTTGATTTTAGTTTTTCATGTCACCAGGACAAAGTCGTTTACGGCTCAGTGCTTATCATTTTTTTTTGCTTTCAAATATATATCTGCTCTCCTATAACAAACCACGGTTCATTCTGTTGCCCTTAAATACATTTTAAAATTCTAAACATGTTTGATGATTTAATTGCTGAACGATCTGTGACCTCAACTTACAAATTACACTGCTGCTAATTGTGCAAACAATTTGAAGTAACATGTAAAAATCTGCAAAAGATTTTTCCAAGCGTTTGTTTTCAAAAGCCTAAATACACTATATCAAAATCAGGTTACGAGGGGGATGGGGTGGGTGTATGTGTCGCAGTGAAACCTCATAGCAATATGGAAAAAATCCTATGCTATCAGCGACGGTCGACAGTTGCCGCGCACAACCGGCCCAGTTGTGCAATTTAACTGCCACACCGAAATTTACGAGATTTTATTAAAAATTTAACACCGTTTTTATTTAAATTAAAAAATGTTTTCTGGCTGGGGAAAAAAAAGAAAAAGGCAGCGAAAGAGACACAAGGAAAAATGAAACAAAATACCCGCGAAACATGTACAAAACGGAGTCGTCATACGACACCCAACGAAACACAAACGACAGACGTAACGTAACGTCTGTTAGACAATCAGTTAGTCAGTCAGTTGGTCGGTGAGACGTTTGGGGGGTTGGGTACGGTTCAGTTCGGTACGGACGCTAAAAAAAACGCCGTGCATAGCACCGCATCGCATACGAAATGCGGTATAACGTTGGAAAAATGCAAATTTGTTGTTGAAATTTTCATTTTTGTTTATGTCACTGGATTTAACGAATTTCCTTGATTCCTGTCGTTGCCTGCTCCTGCCTGTCGGTCGCACACATTTTCGCATAGAGTGCAGGCAGAATGCGAACGAGCGCGAGCGGCCCAAGGATGTGGCAATATATCATAATCCTCTTTTCAGGGTAATTGTATGTTTTTTTATTTGCATTTTTATTTTATTTTTTACTTTTTTTTTATTTTTTACTTTTTTTTTTTATTTTCTCAAAGTATTTTCTTTACTCTAAAAAAAATAAAGAGGTAGTATTAGGCAAGTACCGTGTCGAATTATTTGCGGATACCGTTCTCTCACTGTAGGCGTTGAAATAGTAATGAAACCGAAATAAAGTATATAGTGAAATAAGTATAAAAAAGCAACAGCTTATTCAAAATGTAAAATTGCAAAAGGAGACATTTTTTTGTTGATACATTTTTGTATTTCTATTTCTTTTTCCGAATGTCACACAAATTTACATTAAGAAAAACAAATAAGCTGTAGTGCTCTAGGTCTGAGGTAGTCGGTCTGTTGTTGTGGTATGTTTTATAATGGGTTTTAATATTTTACAAAACTCCAAAGAAACAAATAGCAGCACAAATACATGTTTTAGCATTCCATTTATCTTTTAAAGGGAAAACTGCTTTTGGGACATTCAAAAATTGTGTAAAGAATATAAGACGCTAAGGTGTAACTTCACCCAAAGCACTTAAGCGTTTCGGAATTAAATATATTGTAAGCTTAATAACGTAAGTGTCCCCAATTCTACGGAAAGGAGCGCTACAATGTTGTTATATACAATTACTAGTGGGAACCGTGCATAACCTGGTCCGTCTGAAGTTTTTTTTAATGAATAAAGTGGTTATAGATAAGATGAGGTTGTATGGGAAGTACCAGTAGTAGAAGTATCCCTTTGTCTAATCACGCCCACAGTTTTTGAAGCGATTAGTATGTTAAATACGACACTTGGTTTTATAATTTCAACTTTTATAAGTCCGGAGTTAAAGCTTTTTAACAGTTTTCATTATATGGTGGAGGTGTCACGACCCAATGTCCATTCACGCCCAAAGGAGTCAAGTAGATAAAGAACTATTTCTACATTGTTGAGCCTAAAGTCTGTAGCTATCATTAGTACATAGATATTTCGAGTTAAAAGTTCTGTTTTGCCAAGCCTCTTTTTGTAATTTAGGAACGTTGAAAAAAAAATAGCTTCCTAGCGCGTACTTACCTGCGAAGATGAATTTCCAGCCCCTATTAGATATATTGCACATTGTTGTATTCGATCCAGGAATTCCGAAAGATGCCCAAGTAATTTAGGAACGTTTAAAAAAAAAAATACCTTCCTAGCGCGTACTTACGTGCGGAGATGAATATAATATTTCCAGCCCCTGTTAGATTTATTTCACATTGTTGTATTCGATCCAGAAATTCCGAAAGATGCCCAAATAACAATTTCTACCAATATCTTACCAGTATCCAGCCAGTTTTACTAGTCACTTGTCGAGTAACTCTCAAGCAATGCCACACACTATTCGACCAGCAACAAGTCAATAAAACTCTTCGGTTTCTGGACATTTCCCTTCCGATAAGTTATTGATTAGTTTTACTAGTAGGGAGCCACTATTCATATTACTACTTGTAACCTACTAGTTTTTGAATAGTTTTACTGTATATACTCTTGAAATCCCTACCAGTAACCGACAAGGTTTCGATTAGTTTTCACTGGCGAGTATACTCTTCAAATTCCAACGAGAAACTTAGTAGTATTTGAGCAGCCTAGTTTATTGTTGCTTGGGTGATTGGAAAGATCCTGCTCATATCTGCCATTTGTATTCCATCTTACGCCGAATATAGATGGTATAGTGTGTAATTACGCAGGAGTGAAGTATGTCTTAAATAGTTTTAGAAAACTACGGCACTTGAATCTTTCGACATATCAAATATATGATCGTTCCAAGGGAGGTAGAATAGAATTGATGTACCCATAATGTTAGGAGGAGCTGACTCCGACAATATCTACAGCAACCATATTCAGAGGAGTGCGGAATGAATCCATTCGTTTATGAGATAACAGACCAAATGATATTGCTTGCATTATAATTAACACTATTAGCAGGATCGCACTCGGATATGGTCATTATTGTGTGTGTCATTTTACTCTCAATCCCCAAAGAGTTTGAGCACTTCTTGAACGAATTTGAATGACAAATGTTACTGTCGTCTGTGAAGGAATGCATTGGGTTCTGCATTATTGACATAAGGTTATTTATAAAGATCAGAAATAGAGAAGGGAATAGGAGGGAACAGTGCAGAACTACAGAATAGATGGAAAGCTATTCTGCAAGAACACTATCCATCGCAACTCGTATTAAATGACCCTGGAAAAAATGCGATATCCATCGAGTAAAATAATTGCCGATATTACAATAGGCCTTAGAAAGCTACGACCTTACACTCACAAGAAGAGCCGCATAAAATTATAGCACTTTTTGAGAGGACCGTCATTAAGTAACCCGATCATACTGAAATCATTTTGTCGTGAGTGATTCGTGAATGTTTTTGGCAGAACAACTCTGAAGAAATTAGACTGTGTTTTCTTCACCATTTGAGCGATTGGTGTTATATTTGTACGCAAATGGTTTTCCAGCAGTAAAAGTCTTCTTGATATAATCTGTGAAATCTCGATGATTTCGAAGCACGATGCATCTCGATTCTGGAACCAACTTGTGAATTACATTATCCCAGGAATTTCGTATTCAGTCATTCGCTTTTCCATTAAAAAACAGTTTACGGATGTATTAGTGATCATGATTGCTTTATTGTAATATCATATGCCATTTTATACCATGCACTGAAAATCCTACGCTGAAGTATGAAAGAGTTAAGTTAGGTCATCCGTTTGAAACATCCAGAAAGAGGCTCGTCGGGTAATGAAAACTATATATATTCTTGATCAGCGTGACGTCCTGGCTTAATCGACTCTGAACAGCGGGGTGAAAGGATTTTCAACGTACGTACATAGTAATGATCCGAGTCCATATTGACACCTCGGATAGTTCGTATGTTCATCACATTCGAAGCGTGCCTTCCGTCAATCGCAACGTGATCAATTTGGTTTAGTTTTTTGATCAGGCGATAACCATGTGGCTTTGTGGATATAGAGCTGTGAAGGCTTAAGTTTCCGACTGAGGACAATAGATGGCTTCTCTGCCCGCCTTGGCGTTAAAATCACATAGCTCGTAGAAACTGTCCTTTGTCCTGTCAACTTCCTCGTTCGTCAGTTGATTAGGTTGATGTGAAAATACTTAGCCTTGATGCGAATTATGGCCAGCCTTTCGTCCACGGGCGTGAACTTAGAAAAAATATGTTGTAGTCTCTTGGCGATTACAAATCAACATCCAAATTCATGCTTCTCCGCATGGCAGCTGTAGTAGATGTCGCAGGATGCTTGTTTGGAGCAACCCTGCCCCATCCATCGCATTTCATGGATAGCGGTGATTAAAGCCTTTATCATGGACTGTGTGGTCGTGGATATAGAGTTGTGGAGGCTAAAGTTTCCGGCTGTGCTACAGTACATGTCTTCTCTGCCCGCCTTGGTGTTAAAATCGCCTAGTACGATTTTGATGTGGTGGGGGGAGTGCTCGTATGCATTGTCTAGGAGTTCGTAGAAACTCTCTTGTGCCCTGTCATCTTTCGCGTTCGTTGGCTGATTTGAAAATACTTAGCTTTGATGCGAATTATAGCCATTGTCTATAACCATTGTCTAGGAGTTCGTAGAAACTCTCTTGTGCCCTGTCATCTTTCGCGTTCGTTGGCTGATTTGAAAATACTTAGCTTTGATGCGAATTATAGCCAGCCTATCGTCCACAGGCCTGAACTTAGAAAAAAGATTAGTAGTCTGTTGCTGATTACAAATTCACATCGAAATTCGAGCTTCTCCACATGGCAGCTGGAGTAGATATCGCAGGATGCTTGCTTGGAGCAACCCTTCCCAGTACAACGCATTTCCTGGTTAACGGTGATGACACCCTTGTATTTAACGAGGACATCTACCAGCTGGATAGAGGACCTTCCATATAAGGTATCCAAACATTACATATCAGCATATCCGCAAATCGTTGTCTTTAAAACGTTTACGTGGGTTGTCATAGTGGGAATCGGTCGTTATAGGAGGCTTTGTATGTGTCTTCATTGGAGTTATGAATGGTGGGCACCAAACCTAACGCACGAACCCTCTCTCTAAAAGGAATATTCGACGTCACACCGGGTAATGCAGAACGTCTTTTCAAAGAACTTCCGCGCGAAGGAATTCTACCGATTTCACGTTGCCTTGTGATAATCGTCCCCATAGCCCCCAGGTAATTGGTAAATAATCAGTTATAGTAAAAAGTATGAATGAACATTAAAGACACCTTTAAAACATAACCTAATGGGAATTGAACATTGATTGGCCTCGTTTTGAATTATCATATTCTAATACAAGGGGGATAGGATAAATATGGACTCGGAACGTATATTTGGATTGGACCAATTAGAGATTATTTAGATAATGATATTGCAATTCTGATATCCAAACACTTTTTAATGATTTAATTGACTATTTAATTACTTAATTGTGGTAAATTATTTTAAAGTTTTGCTACGAACAAAACCAAAAGTTTGCCCCACGACCGCTTCAAAACGTACATAGCAAATATTCCATTATACAATTCGCAAAATCGTTTAGTGTGTTTTTCAAAAATGCAAAACGTTCAACAGCTTGTCGTAGCACTGATTACCGCAGCGTGAACACACCTAAGAATCCTACAAATCACTCCCGGAGTGTACGAGAAATGATATATATATACGGCATGGTATAGCTTTAGGTGAACCAACCCAGTGTTGTCATTGTTGCTTGGTGTGCCATTCGGTGCTCGAGGGAGCAGTTATGTTCTTTATGGTAATCGGAAATGAAGGCGGTGTTAGGGCAAAAACAGAGAACAGGTGGGTTCAATGGTAGCAGAAAGAGGATGGTTTATGATGGAGACGATGAAGGTACGTTAAATAGAAAATAGAGTAGGAAAAATGAAAGTGGGTGGTGGTGGTGGTAGTAGGTTAAAGGACATAGCAGCTAGATGAGGAGAATTTATGAGGCAAGGAAAAGGAACAGAACAAGTAACAGAATGGTGATAAGGTGAGCAGGACTTTAGCATAAAATGAGAAATGTGTTAAGTGTGTTGCTGTTCGTTCAAAGTGTTTTTATATTTTTGTTTTTCATTTTTTTTTGGTGAGGGACGTTATGTTGAAGACATTGAGTGAAAACATCGGTAGGCGTTGATTTGTATGCGCTGTGTTTCCAAAAATGCCAAAAACTTGAATTAAGTGAAATGCTGCGCTTGAAGAGCAAATATCGATTGGCGTAAATGAAACTGAAACCTAAGGATTAAGAGCGGATGTCGACAGCATGCTGTAGTTAATTGCTTTTTATTGTTCACATTTTGTATATTTAGCTCTCTTTAAGTAGTACAACTTTTGTTACTTTTTGAGACAGACATATTTAGAGACTTGTCGAAGGTGGTAGACTGGGCGGACAAATAGATGTTGCTCGGGTACGTTGTTTGTGCACTTTATTATGTGCAAATTGCACATTAAAAACAAAAGTAAAAATAATAATAAAAACAAAAAAAAAGAAAGCAAACATTCTACGTTAGACCCAAAACCTACAGCTGCCCTAGGGCGTTAACCAGAAAAAAAAGAAGAAAAACCTATTAAAACCGCACGAGTCAACGTTTATCTGCAGAAAATAAGCGCCTTACAAAGAGTACTTTAACGTTGTTGTTTTACCATTAAATGTTGGACCGTTGGGTGGCACGTGGTTGGTCCATTATAGCGTTTCCCGTTAAATGCGCACACTTCGCTTTGTCTGGCTGGTTGGGTAGGTGGTGTTGCTGGGTGTTGCTGCGGCTCCCGCATGCAGTGCAATGATTTGGAAACAATTTACAACATTTATTACACAGCATTTTTATATTTTTATTCTACTTCCGTTCAATTTCTGTTGCGCTCTTCACAGCCGCTGCTCTTCCGTTTTGTAGAGGCTGCCATTTTTATTGCTCTGCCATCGGCGACCGCCACCGCTACTGCCGTCGCTATCCTACAGTAAGTGTTTTAATTTTCGTCCTGTTTGCAATTTCCGCTGCCTGCATGAATTATGATTATTTTAATTCTTTTGCTCTTCCGCTCTTTAATGTGTATGTGTGATGCTGTGTTTAACAGTGTGTGTGTGTGTGTGCGTGTTTATTTGTATATGTGTCTGTGGTTTTGTGCGACACGTGTACCAACAATAAAGCACAAAAAAAACACATTATTACCGAAACTCGAAATCAACCGAACTTTGTTGCACGTGTATGTGATGTCTGTCTATATATGTATTTCAATCTGTCCACACAGAAAGAAAAATATTTTAATTTAATTCAATATTTTTGTTTTTATTTAAAACCAGTAAGGAAAAGAGGACATGGGGATTTTTTGAAGAAGGAACATTAAGTGCATGTTTGAAATCCATAAGAATTGTGAAAGTTATAGTGGATTTAAGTTGTCTATAAATACCCTATACATAGCTCATAATGTGTGAAAGAAAGAAAATTAAACCTGGTTACCGTTTAAAGAGCTTCTGATGTGCACTCTTACATAAATCCAAAGGACGACCATATTAAAAAAAAAAAATCCCATATACTACAAAGAGACGACAGCTGTATTGCACGAAAAGCGATGGAATGGATCACGATGGGAGGTGATGTGAGAAATCCAGTCCACCAAGTAGAACCTTGAGAATATCAGTCGTTAGTGAGGCTAGAATAATAGAGTTTTCTTGGGTCCAGTTGATGAATATATTACGACACCAGAAATGGAGATGAATTGGCCATACACAACGAAGAGACTACAGCTGTATTGCTCGAAAAGTCTTAGTGTGGATACCGGGAGGTGGTGTGTGAAATCCTCCTCAAACAAATACACTTGGAGAAGATCAGTCGCTAGAAAAACTAGAAAAATAGAGCTCGAAATGGAGTGGATCTCGATGGGAGGTGACGTGAGTGATCCCGATCGACCAAGAGAAACATGGAGAAGATCAGTCGATAGAGAGGCTAGAATAATAGAGTACTCTTGAATCCAAAGGACGACCATATAAAGAAACAAAAGTGGAGATGATTGGCCATATACTACGAAGAGGCGACAGCTGTATTGCTCGAAAAGCCATAGAGTGGATACCGATGGGAAGTGGTGTGTGAAATTACGGTCGACCAGAAGAAACTTGGAGATGATTAGTCGATAGAGAGACTATAATAATAGAGCTCGAAAATTCGACCAAGAGAAACATGGAGAAGACCAGTCGATAGAGAGGCTAGAATAATAGAGTACTCTTGGATCCAATTTACGAACATATTGAGAAACACAAAAAGAAGGAAAGAAAATTAAACCTTGTTACTGTTTAAAGTAGTTCAGATGTCACCATCACCAAGAAAATAGAATCGCATCGCAGAGCACTCTTAAATCCAAAAGACGACCATATTAAGAAACAAAACTGGAAATGGATAGGACATACACTACAAGGAGACGACAGCTTTATTGCTCGAAAAGCCATAGAATGGATACAGATGGGAGGTGGTGTGTGAAATTACGTTCGACCAGAAGAAACTTAGAGATGATAGTCGATAGAAAGGCTAGAATAATAGAGCTCGAAAAGTTATGGAGTGGATCCCAATGTGAGGTGGTATGAGAAATCCAGGTCGACCAAAATAAACAAGGAGAAGATTAGTCGATAAGAGGCTAAAATAATAGAGCACTCTTGGATTCAATTGACGAACATATTAAGGAACAAAATGAATTGGCCATACACTACGAGGAGACCCTTGGATCCAATTGACGAACATATTAAGAAACGAAAATGGAGATGGATAGGCCATAGACTACGAGCAGACCACAGCTGTATTGCTCTAAAATCCATGGAGTGAATATTTATGGGAGGTGGTGTGTGAAATCCCGGGCGAGGACAAGAAACTTGGAAAAGATCAGTCGATAGAGAGGGTAAGAAATGCGGAAAAGAAAGTAGAGCGAGTTAAAGGCAATTGCCAAAAAACGTACACGATGGCGTGTAGACGTAGTTGATCCCTATGTCTCGCTAGAATAGGTAAGAGTTATCTTACTTTTCATACCGGCTACTGTTCCTTTTTTGTTGTTACAAACGGATGATTAAATTAAATATACAATGATTGCCTTATATATTGTGCGCCTTGCTAATGCTAAGTGTTACCAAGTTCAATTTGACGATTCCATTGGAAAGTTTGCCATTTTTAGCATAAACATACTCCAAAAACGTTCATATTGCAACTGTACTATTAGAGAAACTTTGGACGGTGAATTTTGAATGGTACACAATCATTTGTTTGCCAGAAGTTTTTGGAGAATTGAGGAAAACCATCTACGGAAGATCATTTTACACCATGACAATGTAAGCGCATACATCGGCTCAAACAAAAGAGTTTTAGATCACATAAAAATTGGAATTGAAGGACATCCGTCAAAGAGGACAAAGAGTTTTTGATCACACAAGAATTGGAATTGAAGGACATCCGCCTTATAATGGTTGGCAACCAATGATTTGTTTGTTCATGAACAAAAAAAAAAAAAAAAATTACGAGGTCAACTTTTTCGAAGTTTGAAGAAGCGATTAAAGCCTTTAAACAGTTTGTTTTTGGAGTTACCCACTTAAGTGTGGCAAAACTACTTCCAAAGTTGGTTGTTGATCTTCAGGGAGAATACTTTGAAATACAATAAAGCCATTTGCAATGATTAATCACAGTTTTTTCGTATGCATAATTAGTGTAAAGTATAAAAATAAAAAGAAAAACTATTTTTTGGTTTCTTTTTGGCAATTAAATCATGCTTTGTTTTCAAATTAATATAAACTCTTGGTCCGTTTGTCAGTCTGTCTGTCTGTCGGTCTGTCTGTCTGTTTGTTCCAGCATCACGACTAAACCGCTGAACCGATTTAACTGAAATTTTGCACCAGTACACTATGGAGTACTATGGAGGGTGTCATAGGCTATAAATGGGCGGTATTGGACAAAGGGGCGTGGCACCTCCCATACAACCTAAACTTTCAAAACGACATAACTCGGCACATACACAAGCTAAGAAGATGAAACAAAAAAACACAAATACAATAAAAATACAAAAGCAAAAACAAAAGCAAAAATCAAAAGCACAAAACTCAAGCAATAACTCAAAAACAACAGAAAAATTAAAAAAAGATAGAAAACAAAAACAAAATCAACCATACTAAAATTCAGTGTGATAAGTTTGAACATCACACTAAAACTCACTCACATACTAAAATTCACCACACTCAAATTCACCACACTAAAATTCACCAGACTCAAATTCACCACACTAAAACTCACCACACTAAAACTCACCATACTAAACTCACCACATTGAAACTCACCACACCAAAATTCACCACACTAAAATTCACCACACTAAAATTCACCAAACTAAAACTCACCACACTAAAATTCACCACACTTTAATTCACCACACTCAAATTCAAATAAATAATAAAAATGTTATTTATATTAATAAAATTGCTCCATAACCTTGCATTCACAAAATCTTTGCACGAGTCGTGTACGGGTCCAGCTAGTTTTTAATAAAATTTAGCAATAACAGTTTGCTATTAATAACAAACTATTTTATATTTCTAATTGTTTTTGTACTTTCTTTTATTAATTTTTTTTTATTTTTATTTACCTATATTTGAATGAACACGCAATATCTTTATGCGCAAATTTTTATCTGTGTATTATATATATTTTTTGTCTATTAATGTATTTCTGCCTGTCTATATTAATATATTTATCTTTGTGTGTATGTGAATTTGTTGCTAATGTTACTGTCATATATTGAACAGTTGTCAAAAATGTACAATGACATCTGATGACGCATGCAAATTGGCCACCTTTTATCAACCAAACTCTAGAAGAAATTGTAGCTTACGCAAGCAGCGACTATTCCATTTTCTAACTAACTTGATACAGGTCAAAAGGTCATATACGTGTTACAATAAGTCATAAATATAAAATATGACATGGGTTTTTACATGCGAATGTTTCTATTTGGTGGTTCTTGCTTTATTTTCCTTTGGACAGAAGTCCATTATTTATTTGAAGACTTTTGAAAATAGTTTTTTTGCGTAATAGACGTTAGACTTTGCTTGTAACTACTTAAAATTACTCAAACATTTGTAAAACTCTTAATAAATGAACAGCGATACTTTTTCAAAATATGAAAGGTATCGTTATTGAACCTTTACCGAATATCAAAATTTAGAATTTATTTGGGAAAGATTTTTTTTAAAGCATTGTAAATTTCGGGGACATTTTCATTCGGGAAAGTGTCTATTTCGGGAATGTGTAATTTTCAAGGAAATGTCCATTTTGGGAAAATTTCTTTCGGAGTAATTTCCATTCGTGAAAGGTATATTTCAAAGATAAATGATACATCATTGGAAGTGTACCTTTCGGGAAATATTCTTTTAAACCTTTTAAAAATATAAAGGTATCTGATTTAAATGTCCATTCGGGAAAGTGTCTATTTCGGGAAAGTCTCAATTGCAGGGTAATGTTCATTTTGGGAAAATGTCTTTCGAAGTACTTTAGATTTGTGGAAAGTCTATTTCAAAGTAGCCGCGGTAGCTCAGTGGTTAGTGCGTTGGACTGCGAGCCGAAAGGTCCCCGGTTCAAGCCTGGACTGGGGCTAACAACATCTTTTCATAGAAACATTTTTCTATACCGCGCTACCTCTCGTCAGTAAATGGCAAACCTACGAGAGTAAAACCATTGCCTATGAAAAGCTCTCACCCGCCGTTCGGATTCGGTAATAAATTGTAGGTCCCACCATTTTGAGTACAAATATAACACGCACAGCTCAAAATGGTGAGAGAGCTCGGCCGAAATTCTATACAGGACTGTAGCGCCAAACTATTATTATTATTTCAAAGATACTGGAAACATCATTGGAAGTGTACCTTTCGGGAAATATCCTTTTAAACTTTTCAAAAATATAAAGGTATCGTATTTAAATGTCCATTCGGGAAATGTCTATTTCGGGAAAGTCTCAATTCTTTTTCCCGAATAGACACTTCCCTAAATGCAGATCTTACCAGTGGTAAGATCTGCATTTAGGGAAGTATCTATTCGGGAAAAAGAATGTAGGGTTTATATCTTTTCGAAAACTGTTCTTATTTGGAATGAGTTCATTTCGGATAAATTTTATTGAAAATAACTTGTTCTACACGTATATAATATAAACATTAATTGAACTAGTTGTGAATTCTTTGCAATACTACTTTTCAAAAAATGTCCATTCGGGGAAGTAACTGTTTCGGAAAACGTCCGTTTTTGAGGAAAGTACATTTCAGGACAATTTAAATTTGGGCACGTTTCTATTTTGAAAATTGTCTGTGTAAGGCAGTGTTTAGGAAATATCATTAATTCTTAATTTTGAAACAAGTTGAGTTATAATAACGTATTTTACTATTTCGAAATCGTCTTTGTAACGGCAGTGTTTGAGACATGTCCTTATTAATTTTGATATAAGTTGAGTTATAAAAAGAGAAGTAACTGTTTAGATAGAGTCTGTTTTGGAGGAATGTCCATTTCGTGCAAATGTCAATTCGGGCACATTAATTTTTTGGAAACTGTCTTTGTAAAGGAACTGTTTGGGAAATGTTCTTAATTTTTAATTATGATATAAGTTTAGCTATAAAATCATATGACGGGCTACTTGTTAGACAAACTCATTACTACTTAATATCGAAAGCAAATACCTTCAATATTTCATTTTAATAAATTAAAAACACCAAATACTTTTTGAAAATACCTCCTAAAAACCGAGTAGAACACTATATAGTCACGTATTTTGCATATCTATCGATGGCATTTTTTCTTCGCACACTCGCATCTAACTCTTCTACTATACTCCACTTAGGAAACTGTCGTCTTCAGCTTCTTCGTCTTCTGCGCCTGAATATGCCAATTACGACAAAGCAAATGCTCGACACAAAAGGACCTCGACAAACGCAGTCAACCGGAGGACGAAATCCATTCATGAATTCCTGACATTACGCACACCCCATTACGCCATTGTGACGACGAGGACGGTACGACGATCATCACGATGATGATAATGATGACGATTATGATGATGATAATGATGGCTTGTGTGCGAACAATGGACAGAGCTGAAATGTCAATTGGTGAGTTGAACAAAACATAATAACAAAATATGCGAAAAACAAGAAAAAAAAACCAAAACAAAAGGATAATGAAAAGCATAAGAAAAGTAAAGGACGAGTTGAATTGAGTTGGTAGTCGCAGCAGCAGCAACAGCAGAGGCCGAAGGGCTTAACTTAGAACCGCAACAAAAGTAACTACGTGCCATGTTGACGCGGTTCGAGTCAGGTAGAGGTAGAGGTAGAGGTAACTCCTCATTTGTTTCTAATGTATTCAAGTCATGCTGGCGTATAAAAGGAATTCTTTGTTCCTGTAATTGTTTAGCTCTTTAATGACTTTACTACGCAGGTTCGCTATTAGTGCGCTACCGTTTAACTTGGGTAGCGCTATTTTTACATTATAATGGAAATCGTTTCGAATGCACAAAGTTTTTCAACGAACAAGAACAAAGACCAACAAAAAAAAAATAAAAGAAAAACTCCCAGAATACGTAAATAAAATTTCACTCGAAATGCATTTTCTGTTGACACTATAATTTTACCAATTCTCAGCATTACCATTAACGTTCAAGTTATACTTTTTGCCTATCGTTACATTAAAATTTGTTGCGTTCGCACAAAATAAAGTCTTTACATTGAGTTTTATTTTGCTTTTGGCTTTGCAGTTATTTTGTATATTTCCTTAGAGATGTCTTAGAAGATTTTCATAAATGACACCATTTCGTATTGTCAATCAGGCTGTCATTTTGCTGGCCCTAATTTGCATTTTCGCCTATCTTGAACTTGCAATCAAAACGAGCGCAATTATTTTGAAATCGTACTTTGGGGAACGATTCGAGTCATTCCAAAGTCATGCAGCAACAAGAAGTTATCAAAATGTATTTGCAAATATGTTGTATTATTTGTATGGTATGCTATGATAAAATCTTATTAACTAATATTACAAAGATAAGGTTATACTTTGCTGCAAACGATACTTTGCTGCAAATTGGAACGGATTAATTTTTCTTTAAATGTGAAGAATATCCTTAATATATGAAAACTTTTTCATCGTTAACAACAAGGTCAATTTTAAGATATCATTTTAAAGATATCAAGTGGAAGATTCTATGATTCGTTCTTGTAAGGAAGAAAAGTATTTAACAGTGAAGAAGTTTGTTTTATAGTATCACTGTTATGAGAAGAACTTTTCTATATCTAAGCAACTAAAGAAACTAGTTTCCATTTCTCGTTTTTGTAAATTGGGTTAATGTTTTTTCGGGTCAAGCTATACAATGAATCTTAGGCTATATATGCCAATAGCTGGATCCGTGCACGACTCGTGTAAAGATTTTGTGAATTCAAGGATATAGAGTGATTTTATTAATAAAAAGAAATTTTTTATTATTTATTTTCGATAGTCTGATTGAGTTTGTTTGGTGGGTTCTACTATATATTCCAAAATTTAAGTGAATTTCGTGAGAAGGTTTTTTGTTTTTGTGTTTTTACTTTTTTGTGTTTTGCTTTCATGTTTTTGCTTTTGTGTATTTGGACCCGTGCACGACTCTGCAAAGATTTTGTGTTTTTGCTTTTGTGTTTTGCTTTTATGTTTTTGATTTTATTTTAAATTTTGTGTTATATTTTTGATTTTGTGTCTTTGCTTTTGTTTTTGTTTTTGCGTTTTGCTTTAGTTTTTGTGTTTTTGCTTTTCTTTTGTTTTGTTTTTGCTTTTGTATTTTGCTATTGTGTTATTGCTTTTGTTTTACTTTTGCAAAGACACAAAATCTTTGCTTTTGTTTTTGTGTTTTGGTTTTGTATTTTGCTTTTGTGTTTTTGCTTTTGTGTTTTGCTTTGGAGTTTTTGCTTTTGTATTTGTATTTGTATCTTTGCTTTTGTTTTTTTGTTTTTGCTTTTGTTTTTTGTTTCTGCCTTTGTTTTTGTTTTTGTGTCTTTGTTTTTTTTTGCTTATGCTAATGCTTTTATTTTGTTTTTGTTTTTGTGTCTTTGTTTTTGCTTTCGTGTTTTTTCTTTTGTTTTTGCTTTTGTGTTTTCCCCTTTGTATTTGTGTTTTGCGTTTTGCTTTGGTTTTTGTGTTTTTGCTTTTGTGCTTTGCTTTTGTTTTTGTGTTTTTGATTTGGTTTCTGTATCTTTGCTTTTATTTTTATGTTTCTGCGTTTGTTTTTGTAACTTTGCTTTTGGTTTTGTGTTTTAGTTTTTTTTTTTGTTTTTGCTTTTGTTTTTTGGTTTTGATTTTATTTTTGTGTCTTTGCTTTTGTTTTTGTGTCTTTGGTTTTGTTTTTGTGTTTTTTGCTTGTGCTTTTGGTTTTGTGTTATGCTTTTGTGTTTGTGTTTTTGCTTTTGTGTTTTTGCTTTTGTTTTTGTGTCTTTGCTTTTTATTTTTGCTTTTGTGTTTTGCTTTTGTATTTTTGCTTTTGTATCTTTGGTTTTTTTTTGTATGTTTCTGCGTTTGTTTTTAATGTTTTTGATTTTGTGTTTTTGCTTTTATTTTTGTGGTTCTGCTTTTGTTATTTGTATTTGCTTTTGTTTTTGTATTACCATCTTTTGTTTTGTTTTTATTTTGCTTTTGTGTGATTGCTTTAGACAGACGGACCAAGAGTTTAAGATATATAGATGGTATAGCAGTGTGTTCATGACTCATTATAGTATATCGTGGTAATAGCTACGAATATTTATAAAGATTTCATTGTATTCTGCGTCTGCAATTAGAAGGCACCTTTTCCTCTTTTGCGGAACCACAAAAACAGAGAAGAAGTCTGTTTGCAATGTGCAATGGGAGAGACTTCATGATTCGTTCTTCTAAATCGGCAAAATGGCAGGTTAGGGTTTGGTCGTTTCATTATTGTATTCATCTTTTGAGTATTCTAGAAGTCAATACAATTAAAATGCATCAAGAATTTCCAATATATAACCCACGTTTTCAATTTTTCCGGAAAAAAAATAAACAGTAAGGAATGTTAGATCATATCGTAGTCCTTCGCACTAACCAATCGAGCCACCGATTCTACATACATAAAATTATCGTTTACAGAATTCCAGAGTTCTTCAGGGTTAAGAAATGCTAACAATAACTGCAAACTTGAAATTCTTTCTGTACTTATGGGTAGGCGTACCGAAATTCGTTTTTTTGGGATACCACAAGAAATTATTTTTTTATTTATAAATCAATAATTCACTGAAAAGCGAACTCGCATTGCTCTGATGCGAATATTGCATGTGTTTTGTTATTCCTTTCTTCGATTACTTATGTAGCGGTAAAACGAACATAACAACAAATACAAGTATTCTGTTGAATTCAATTTATGCTTAGGGATATCCATCTTAAAAAAATATCGATATTTTGGTCGATATAATACATTGAGTCGTTACATCGATGTTTTCTGATGTATCGAACAAAAACATCGATGTTTTTGATGCATCTATTGAAAAATTATTAGGTAAATAATTTACATTTTGATGAAGATTTTATATGTCAAATAACAAAAATAAAAGGTTTCAAATAAATAAGTGTTTGACTTGAATTTATGAATTTACCAGTGATTCGATATATCAAAAAAAAAAAAATACATAAATGTATCGAATAGATTCTGAGGCATATATTGCATCGGAAAACATGGATGTATCAAAGCAATATATCGAGTGTTTATAAAACATCGATGTATTTTGGACATCCCTAATTTATGCCCTTTGCAAGTGCAACAACATATATGGGCCATTCCACACCAAATCGACCAAGAAAAGTCAAATTTGAGATTTTACCTTTTGGATTTCAATAAAATTTTTCAGAATTTTAAAAAGGGTCCTTAAGGACATCCATTTTGAAGTGTATGGGTTATTACCACGGGCCACATGTTCAAGTTAAGAAGTTACAACTTAATTGGTATAAATGCTCAACGGAGTTCCTAGTATTTCAACTTTAAGAGATATTAAAATATGAACAACCATATAAAAGTGATTTTTGGACCATTTTTTGTAAATTTGAACCACTGTATCTCTGGAAGTAGTGGGCGAAAAAATAAAACAAAAATTGATCAATTGATACACTTTATCAGTTGTGCACATTTCATTGAAATCGATGAAGATGAGTTCCAACCGCTGGTCGATTTGGTGTGGAATGGCCCATATATGTAAATACAACAACACAGCGTCGACGTTTGTGATCGAGTTTTTCGCGAAAATTCAAGAAACGAAATTAATAGGCGTTGTTGCACAGCAAGAAGTTTTTCTTTTGGTTGCAGTATGGCTGGTCAACTCTGGTTTAAACAAAAGTTCACTTTGTTCTCTAGATAGAAATGCCTTTGCCCTTTTAGTTAAATATGAATATCAAGAAAAATAGCACTAAGTTACTTTTTTTGATACATAAGAATATAATCTCTGCATATCAAGCATGATTGCTCTTAGTTGCTTTCAATATAGCGACAGACAGGCACACTAACAAACAGATGGCGATAAGAGACGATCATCGCAAAACAAAGCATACGTGCGAATATTACAGACAAAGCAAGATCGATGAAAATAACCACAGTTACATGCACACGTGCTCTTTTTGCGAATAATACGCCAACAATTTTTAAAAGTCAATAAATTAACTTCTTAAAATCGAGTACAATAAATCTTGTTTACTGTTTTCATAACTAAGTAATTTACTTTCTTAATATTCAGATGATAATTTCTCAAATTTTAGTGGCATTTTAGTGATATTCTGCTATTTTTCATTCCACCCCAGTTTCAGAAGTTTATTTCCCTTCTTGTACCGAGCACGCCTTCACTTTTAGTGGAGTGTTTAAAGACAATTATAACAGAAAACCAATGCCTGCGATTTCTTCACAAAACGGTTGAAAATCCATGTCGTAAACTTTTGAAATATGTAGTGTTTATTGAATTTCTGACTGTTTAAAATACCCCATCAATAGGGTGCTTTGCTAAATTAGGACAACGTTTATTTAAACAGTTGGAAAATTTATGAATTCTCCATTTATTTTTCATATATTTCCTGCATTTATAAAAAAATTAACACTATGAATAGCTATAAACGAAAATTCTAAAATATCCACTAATAAATAAAAAATGACGCCAAATCGTGTGCGATATACATCATTCCCACAATGTCCTTTACCCGGCTTTACTTGCGAAAAAGACAAATGCGCATCTATATTTCTGCGAATTTGGGGGAAAAAAATCAATTTGGACAATTTTTTCAATCAAACCGAACATCGTTATCTTCATCGACAGCATGTATTTGCAATAACGCCCCATGGAATATAGACACCTAGCACACCATATTCTGCCCATTTCTCGCCCCATATTTCGCACTGAAACGATTTTTGATTTGTATTCCGTGACACGGTTGCCAGTCAGCCAGCGTCATTTCGCATCCGCACTTATATTTCCAAATAAATAAGTTATGCGTTTGTCAATATTTGATGGAGCCATCAATTTTGCGCCCCCTTTCCACTAAATGCAGGGTATATGCTACACAATTTCATATTTTGCATGGGTGACTTCAATAGAGGTAACACAACACGTACTCGCAGCAACAAGAAAAACAATAGCGATTTATATAACTTTATGAAATGACAAAAACTGTCAGTGTGCCGGAAGATGGGAGATGGGAGCATCATGTGACGTCCAATAAAAGTTTAGATTTTTCAGGAAACAACGTTGTAATTCGCAAAAAAGGGGTATTGTGGTTATTTTCTTCATTTTTCTGCATTCTTTCTTCCTTGCCATTTGCAATCATATTGCGAGAGTATGCAGTATGCCAATAATAATCAGTTTTTATTTCATTGTCAACGAAATGTAATGAAATTCCTGCTCTACGACATGGTTTTGCTACAATTAAACCAAACGGAAGTTGTACACACACCCACCCATAGTTACATCCTTCCGTGCTGAGTTCCGAGTTCTGTGTGCTTTATGCTCGGGCACATTTTTGTTGCAAAACACGCAGTTCAAATGGCAAAAATTCCATTCATTATTATTTTTTTTTTGCTTAGACATTATTATTTCTATTATTTTCATCTGTGCAACATTTCCGTTTTAAGGAGGGTGGAGGAGGGGTGACATTTTATACTGAAAGCAACAATGAAACTGATAAAATGTATGTCCTTTGACCCTCGTCTATTTGTCACACACAACATACAGCATACATAGCCGAATACAATAACAACAGCATTAGTACATGCTGTGTACTTTCATTGGTATTTAGATGAGAGACAGAAAACTCATTGCATTTTATTCAATGAACGTTGGCAGCGGAATGTGGTCCTTTGAAGCGCAGGACAGGCGCCAGAAGCGTAGTGCACCCAGTCGTCTTTGCACAGTACCAAGTACCACCCAAAAGAAGTTTCACCCAACAAACCTCTATACATAGCAAACGTTTTATCAAACGTCTCACCCATCAACGGTCTCAACCATCAACGGTGTCACCCATCAAACGTTGCTTTCGAACGATGCTTTTGCACATCTTCCACCACCTCCCGCAATATTCCATTTTATCTTTCCTGCCTACACGTTGCCATGTCGTCCATGTTCACGTCAGCAACTTATTCGCTCTTCGTGCATAAGCAACATTTTAATTTCGAAGGGTATTCAATGGAAATTACCATCATATCCTGTTGGGATGCCTGTTTGTATGTACACATTCCCAAATACACAGACCCACACACACCAACTCATAGGGCATTAACTTCTGTGCATCAAAGTTAAATTGAATTGTTTGGCGGAAGCGTCTTTGTCGCTACACCCCCTCAGAGTATAACAATCAAAGAAGAAATACCAAGAAAAACAATCAAAATGCCAAAAATATTGCCGGGTATGCCGTTGGGTCACCGCCACGACACCTCTGCATAAATAGCGTCTTGCCATGAATTGTCGTTGACAAGGACACGTCGAATATTAGGTTAGATCAACAGGATTTTTAGGTACGCTACTTTGGTAGACGTAGTTTTCATTAGTTTTTGTATTTCTTAATCACGAATAATATTCCAAAGTTATATTGAAAAACTATACTCTTCGATGTTCAATAAATATTATAGTGACCTTAAATTGAATGTCTAATTCGTAAGGCGAGTCGCAATATTCGATTCGAGGATCTTTTGGCTCACAGTCCTATGCATTAACAATTTCTTTCAAAAGACTAACATTGAACGGGCAGATTATCGATTAATCGCTCAATTGTTTGCAAGATGTAGTTAAGTGGTCCAAATAACACCGTAGCTTACGAATCTTGATAACAACTTCAAGTTGTCATCGTGAGATAATATCCTTTAATGTGAGTAACCATGTGAGTAAATGAGGCAAATGTACAAAAAAAAGGGGCCGGACATAGGTCAAAAGTCAAGCGATCACTTTCAATATCAGACAACGTAGGCATACAGGTTAGGAGGTTAGGTTTTAAAGGGTTTGTGATGGCGAAGAGTGACCTAAGAGTGATACCTGACTCTTTAATTACGACTGATATCCGGTGAACCAGTTCGTACTCCTGATGAAACGTAGTACATCTTTCAATTCTGTTTTGAGAAATCTGCTGTGCTATTCAAGAAATGTCGTTCAAGGAGTCTTAGGCGACGCTGTTGGAAAGCGGGGCAATGACTTAAGAAATGTTGAATCGTTTCTACTTTTTCTTCATTGCCTCTTCTTCAGGCGACGCTGTTGGAAAGCGGGGCAATGACATAAGAAATTCTGAATCGTTTCTACTTCCTCTTCATTGCCACAGAATCTGCAAGTTAGATCGTTAGATTTGTGTTGCCATTTGCTCCTGTGGAAACTCTCGTTACAATAGAGCGGGACATAGGTAAAAAGTCGTTCGATCACTTTCAATATCAGTCAACGAGGCATACAGGTTAGGTTATGAAGGGTTCGTGATGGCGAAACCGGAGACCTAAGGATTCATTGTGATTCTCATTCCATGGAGTGCTAGAACCTATCTCATTAATTACGAATGATTTCCGGTGAACCAGTTTGTACTCCTGATGAAACGTTGTAATCTTTCAATTCTGTTTTCGAGAGGTCTGTGCTATTCAAGAAACGTCATCCAAGGAGTCTTAAACGACGCTGTTGGAAAGCGAGACAATGACATAAGAAATATTGAATCGTTTCTACTTCCTCTTCATAGCTTCTGCAAGTCTCGTTGGTTTCGTGTTGCCATTTGCTCCTTTCGAAACTCCCGTTAGCAGTCCGATGGAGGATTTTAATAGTGACAGATTGTAATATGTTCCCTTATTCTCTATCTTTGGCCAAAGACATCATTCGATGTGCAGTCTATTCTTACTTGCCAGGTGTCGTTAGTCTCGTTTTTTATGATTGTACATTTTCCTAATCAGTGGTAGTGTCGTTTCGTTGGCTGTGCTTATATCCAGGGCGGAGCCCGTGCGCGCCATTTCATCTGCAAAGTCAAATCCTTCTATGTCTGGGGACTCAACAGAGTCTGGTTAAGTGGTGTCCTCTATGGATAATAAGCTTTCCGGCAGTTGGATACTGACCTGGATTTGATGGTGTAGGACGTTAAAGACGTATGCAATCAAGTTATTTCTTTCTTTTCTCGTAATGGAGATTTCAACTGACAGATGGATGTCGTTGAATTGACTGAGGAAGCAACGTTGATCAATACACTATTTATTTCTACACCGGCAACTCCGAGCTAAAAGGAATTGCGACCTGGACGTATTATTTTTATACATGGCTTAAGGCCATCCTGAGTATTGGACTGTCCTGAGCATTGAACTGTGAATAATTCTTTTCTATAATTTGATTATCGAACCAAGTTCGCTAAATCTAAAGTCCGCTATATCTAAAAGTTCACTAATGAAGTTAATATGAATTATAATAAAATACCAAAGTACCGATGCATGAACAAAAACAACCCTGCAAGAACAAACAAGAATACCATGTTTTTCAAGAATACCATGTTTTTCTTTCTTTCCTGAATTTGCTTATCACAGAGAGAATGTAGATCATGGGATATTTCTCGAACTAATTTCATTTTAAATCTGTTGCTTAGATCTATATTACGTTCAGCAGTCGCAGGATATACGATATCTAAACGACTAAATAACAGGAATATTTAAGTAGGAGAATTATTAGAGCTCCTTAAAGCTTCTAAAATTGGAAGACATTGCGAGTTCGGACATCATGGGACACTTCTCGAGTTAATTTAACATTATAATTGAAATATTTTCTCAAAGGCCTTCTAGATTTAAGATCTATATTAGATTTGAGATCTATATTAGATTTGAGATCTATATTAGATTTATATTGGAGATCTATATTGGATTTGAGAACTATAATACCTTCAGCAGTCGCAGACTATACTAAATCGAAGCTTCTAAAGAACAGGAATATTTAAGTATGCGAATTATTAGAGCTCCTTAAAGCTTCTAAAATTGGAAGACATTGCGAGTTTGGAGATCATGGGACACTTCTCGAGTTAATTTAATTTTATAATTAAAGTATTTTCTCACAGACTTTCTAGATTCGAAATCCTTATTAGATTTGAGATCTATAATACCTTTGACAGTCGCAGAATATACGAAATCGAAACATCTAAAGAACAGGAACATTCAAGTATGCTCCGAGTTAATTTAACTTTATAATTGAAATATTTTCTCGAAGGCCTTCTAGATTTGAGATCTATATTAGATTTGAGAACTATAATACCTTCAGCAGTCGCAGACTATACTAAATCGAAGCTTCTAAAGAACAAGAATATTCAAGTATGCGAATTATTAGAGCTCCTTAAAGCTTCTAAAATTGGAAGACATTGCGGGTTTGGAGATCATGGGACACTTCTCTCACAGACTTTCTAGATTTGAAATCCTTATTAGATTTGAGATCTATAATACCTTCGACAGTCGCAGAATATACGCAATCGAAACAAAGCTTGTAAAAAAGCGAAACGACTACAATAAGTTAAAAGTTTACTTGAATGGTCGTCAAACTGTCTGTATAATTCAAAACGCTATCGCCAAGGAGTCTCATGTTTCAAAATTCAATACTCTTTTCTAACTTAAGTCGTTTCTAAACTACAGCGTTCGACTCTGTGACTTTGTACATGCCGATAATTTAATTTGATGGTGCCTCAACATGTGAGCTTCTTATATTTCTTATTTTTTTTAACCCTACAATGCAGGTACCCTCTTAAAGCTGTTTTCTTTAGAGGCTCTGTCGCAATGAAAAAAAGGCTTCATGCCACAACATGCCAACTAGAAAAACTGCTTGTCAACGTGTCGTTTATTATTATTTTTCCCTGAATTTTTGCTTCTGTTGTTGTTGTTGTTGTTGCTATAGTGTTTTTGCAGTTCTACTCCTTGTTGTACTATATAACTATACACCTAGTAATATATTTCAACCACTACCCGGTTATTTATGTTTGCCACGCTTCTTAGAATAGCCACCAAGTGCGGGTCGTCGGTAAGCGACAACTTTTTGCATTAACTTTCTAATTAACTTTGTTGTCGGCTCCTTCTGCTACTGCTACTGCTATTGCTTCTGTTCTTTTTGTTGTTTTGCATTTTCGCCATACCGCAGGCACCATGGTGCCTTAATATATGAAGGTACGTAATTGCTGTTGGTTTATGTGAAGCTCCAACCAATAGCCACTTATTTATGAGCATATGATTGGACACATATTTCCGCACATGGCACAAATAACAGCTACAACCAGAACTATGACACGGAAATATAAAAGGTGCGCGTTCCCGATTCTGACATTTTGATTATAGCCTTCAAGCGAATGCGTTCGTTCGCAAGACCAAGCAAAGTTTGCTTTCTTTTATATGTAGCTACAATTGAAATGTTTCTTATAATTAATAGTTAAAGAATTAAATGCTTTGAGCAAACATTACTGTGGCATTAGATTGAAAATTAAGTCAATTAGAGTTTTTTTTGTTTGTTTAAATACTAGGTATTCTGTTTTTTGTTCAAACATTTGAGGCTTATAAAGAATTATTTATATGACAGGCCTTTTTTTGAGGAGTTTCTCCTAGGTTATTTGGAAAATTTTATAGTTGTATGAAAGTTAATTAATAAAAGTGATTAGTAAAAGTCAACAAATGGCGGTTTGTGTTAGTTCTTTGAATTTATATAATTTATATTCAAGTTCCTAGTACTCTCCAGTTAAAGTATGCTTGGAGTTACCGTTGTACCCGACTTCACTTTACAATAAATTGATGGATTGAATTTAGATGTGACTAGGACTAATATGTTTGACCGGTACAAACCTAATTGGGCCACCATTTGATGAGGTTTTTTTTTTTTTTTTTTTTTTTTTTTGGGAATATCTACTAAGATCACAGCACTCAGACAGATTATATCCATTGTACTGTGAAATCTATTCCCTACGATTTTGTGGTTAATATCACCACGATTCGAACCAGAGACCTTCAGAATGCAAGTCCAGCGCGCTACCTCTGGACTGCTGAGGCAGGAGCTATGCAGGAGCTATATTATGTGGCAATTACAACCCATGATGGGTTTCGGCCGCAGTAATTATGCAGTGTCAGTCGTTTCTGAGTTGCGCGCACGGGAGCCTGTTTTGCATTCCAAGCGTTGTCAGGTTGTCTTGTCAGGAGACCTTCAGAATGCAAGTCCAGCGCGCTACCTCTGGACTGCTGAGGCAGGAGCTACTCTTGTAGTAATTGACGTTCGTAATACTTACTTAATTATGTGGCCATTACAACCCATGATGGGTTTCGGCCGCAGTGATTATGCAGTGTCAGTCGTTTCTGAGTTGCGCGCACGGGAGCCTGTTTTGCATTCCAAGCGTTGTCAGGTTGTCTAGCACTTGAGCGCTCCACTGGAGTTTCGGACACCCTTGTTTTACGTTAACCACCACTTTGTACAGAAGTGAATAACTTTTTTTTCCGGATACGCTCGACATGTCCAAGCCAGTGTAGGCGCTGGATCTTAATGTGTCTGACTATGTCAAAGTCGGCAAATAGCTCATACAGCTCCTCGTTCCATCTGATTCTGTACTCGTTTTGTATATAGATTTCCCGCAGTATTGCAAACAAAACCCCTCCCTATTTCTAGTTTATATCAATGATTTTTCTCTTTCTGACACTACATCTTACCAGTCTTATTTTATCGTATCATCCGCTCTAATATCATCTTCGATTTTTCGAAGAATCTTTCTTAACAACATGACCAATATTGGACGGCTTAGCACCGGTACACCAGCCTTCGCCCAAGACTCCGTCAAGTCTGGGAAACTAATAGCCTTATGTTGCATATCATAATTCGATACACACCGTCAAAAACCTGCCTGTATTCTGTTTTTTTGTTTACAGTATCCCTTTTATATTCCATGTGTATAAACGTAATACAGATAGCTTCTGCAGAATAAAGCTGCAGCTTTTAGTATGAATCACATGATTGCATAAATAGTTGGCTCAATATTTGTCTGGAAAATTTGACAATACACGATTGATATTCAAATTATTTCGAAATTGCGTCAACGTTTGGGTTTTTTTTTATATATTTTATATTCCGTGTGTAAAACCGGAATACAGATAGATTCTGCAGAATAAAGAAGCTGCGTTTAGTCTGAATCAGAGGATTGCACAAACCGTTGCAACGATACAAACTCCAATTTTAAAACTTAAGTTCTCTCAACTTCTCTCTGTACAACACTTTTTAAATTTTTAAAATCGGTTGAGTGGTTCCGAAAATACTGAATTTCACCACATTTAAGAGCCTTTGGGCACACTATTTGTATGGAAAATTAGACAATATATTCAAAGTGTTTCGAAATTGCGTCAAATATTAGGCATGTATTCAATCGTGTGATTCAAGCTTTACCTGTAAGACTCGATTAACCATTTTTCGCACAAGACTTACCAAACTTTGAGAAAACAAATATAGGTTGAATACTGTACGCTCAAGTCTCGGTCAAGTCTAGAGGGCCAAGTGTTGTTTTGCGTCCACATATTTTAACAAAATATCATCCCGAATTTAAGGGAACTGCTGAAGTTTGTGAGATATTGCACTTATTGATTCCAGAAGAAGTTTAGCCAAGTATGGGTACTATTGGCGACAGTAATATCTGTCTGAGGTCTATCAATCAAAAGGACCAATCATAAGGAAATAGGGACAATATTGCAAGACGAATTCTGGCAGAATATTCCTTTCATTTTTCTTTCATAGTTACACAGAAAAAAAATATACATCATATTGATGAATTCCGTTCTTCAAACCATGATTCATTGTATTGAAGAACCATTCATAATATTAATGACTAACGCCATTATTGTTATGAATGATATCATAAATATGAAGAACTCTTGGTAACTGTCGAAAAAGTGTTCTTCAATATGATGAACAGTATGTGAAGAAAACGTTTCATCATATTAAAAACGATTGAAAAACGGTGTTCATTAAACCAAATTTCTATCAAAATATTTTTTTTCGTTCATTTTTTGCCGTACTTCTCAGATTTCAAGTAGTTCTTATATAATGCTTGCTCGACATGCATACATTAGTAAAATGTTTTATAATATATTTATTTATAATTACAACTTTTTATTAATAAAATGTTATATTTATAAAAGTTATATTTAAAAAATACATTTTTATAATAAATTTTATTTCGGAATTTTTTTTTGTCTCAATTTTTTTTTCGGCACAATTTTTGTTGTCCGATTTTTTTTTTCGGATATTTTTTTTTTAATTTTTTTACTGTTATTATTTAAATAATTTTTTTTTTTTTTGAAAAAATATTATGAACAAATTCATTAATATGACAATTCAAATTCATTGTATTGAATATTTTGTTCATATATATAATGATTGCATTCATTAATATGTCATTTAATGAACGGTGGTATCGATTATGTGATATTGCCTTCGTAACCTCTTCTTTTTCGAATGAATTTGACTTTCGTATAGCATTGAATTTTGAGTCGCGATACAGAGTAACCCCCCAGGACTAACCGAAGACCTATGTAGTTAAATTAATAATTCAAAAATGACTAGGAATGGCTACACCCGTGGAATTATTTATCTAAGGCCCGTAACTTCAACGAGTAGATATCTATTGGTGTTCGTACCGAACAGATATCTCTTCCCTATCCGGTGTTTTTGCTCCTTAACTATGAGTTGAAGTTATGAAATTTTGGTTACACGATAGATAACTAAGCACCAGTAGATATCTATTCGTTGAAGTTACGGGCATAAGCCCATTATTTTCTTGAAAATTGTGAATATAAATATTTTATATCTTCTTCTGTGTTTTCTGTTTCATGAAAAATAGGTTTTTCATTTCAATGGAGCACCAGGACTAACCAAAGACCTATGTAGTTAAATTAATACTTTAAAAATTACTTCAAGAGGCTATACACGAGAAATTATTTTTCTGATACCGTCACTTTTTTGAGAATTTAAATATAAACCTTTTATTTACTACTTTTTCTGTGTTTTCAGTTTCTGAAAAAATAGGTCTTTCATTCGAAAATCCCAAAACACAAATCGATAAATTCGTTTCGATATCGCAATGAAAATGTGTAAAATGAAATATTTTTTCCGATATTAAAGCCAGTCTGATACACTGATATTATATAAAAAGTTCTATCAAATCGTACAGCAGATATTGAACCGACATATCAAAGTATTAATGGAACGAGAATTGTTTGAACCCTCCTACTCTTTCTGGCATTTTTAGGAATACTTAATAGTTTGGCACTACAGTTCTATAAGAACTTAGGCCGAGCTCTCTCACCATTTTGAGCTGTGCGTGTTATATTTGTACTCAAAGTGGTGGGACCTACAGTTTATAGTCGAATCCGAACGGCGGGTGAGAGCTTTTCATAGGCAATGTTTTTTTTCACTCTCGGAGGTTTGCCATTTACTGCCGAGAGGTAGCGCGGTATAGAAAAATGTTTCTATGAAAAGATGTTTTTAGCCCCAGTCCAGGCTTGAACCAGGCTTGAACCTTTCGGCTCGCAGTCCAACGCACTAACCACTGAGCTACTGCGGCTACTTTTTTTTTAGGAATACTTCCGACATATAATCCAGCAAAAACAGATATAAATCGAAGTTCGTGAGAAGTGTTTACCAGCACGAGACTCTAGACCTAGAACCTGCCAAATGTTTGGGGCAGGATGGGGATCGAATTTCTTTGTTAATGTCACTTCGAGAATTGTTCGAACTATGTGGAATCTTCGAGATGTAGTAAATTATATAATATTATATAATAGTGTAGTATATAGTATAATATATACCGAAGTATATAATACCGAAAATCTAATTAAATTCGTAATATCGAATTTGAACGGATTACATTTGATTGAAATGCCATTAGTTTTCACTGCTTTATTGAATTCTGGATCATCAAAATCGAAGTAAAAGCCAGATATCAAAGCCAGTTCTCACACTGATATAATATGAAAAATTCTATAAAATCGATCGGCAGATATCGAACCGACATATCGAAATTATATACGAACGAGAATTGTTTGAACTTTCTTAATCTTTCTGGCATTTTCAGAAAACAGAGATAAATGGAAGTTTGTGAGCAGCACATTACCAGCCCTAGACCCTATACCTTGAACTTGACAAATGTTTAGGGCAAGAATGAGATCGAATTTCTAAGTCACTTCAAGAATAGTTCGAGCCATGTGGAAACTACATGATGTAGTCTAATGTGTAATAACGAAAATCTAATAAAACCCGTAACATTGAATTTGAATGGATTGCATTCGATTGAAATACCATTAGTTGGTATTGGAACATCAAAAAACCAAATCGAAGTAAAAATGTTATAATATTTTGATCGGAAATTGTGTCATGCCGGATATATAAAAAATGTATACTGAAAGCTAGTTATAACAATAAAATAATTTTTGTAAATTGAAAATAACATCTTGTTTTTCTTTTTCTAGGTGTATTGAATTCTCCGCGGTATCGTGACCCGCTATGTAATATTTAATCAAATCTAATGGGGCACTATACTGTGTCTGAGTATTGTTGTCGGGTGCCGGTTGTCGGGTGTCGTTTACCGGGTGCCAGTGGGTCTGTCAGCAGCATTAGCGTCACAGCAACCAACTTAATGGCACTCGAGCGTATGCATGTTGGTGGCATGTTAAAGTGTTCCTTCGACAATAAGTTCAACAACTTGCCGCTAAAGTGAAGCAGGACTCGCGGGATTACGGAGTACTTGGGGATGCATGCAGGACGCCGTGTGCCACATTGCAAGCGCATACATCAAATTGAAATGACGGCAAACAAAGCGCGGAATAGAAGAAAACATTATATAAAAAAAAAAAAAAAAAATAAAAAAAATAAAAAAAAAATAAAAAAAAAAAGTAAAATTAAATAAAAATGTCAGTCTTATCTTTGTGCGCGCGATATTGTGCAGTAGAACCGCGAAATCTCTCCCTTCTTGTTATTCTCCCCCACTGTCCCTCCCTCCGAATGTCTGCGTCCGTATGTACGGACGACAAACCCAGTGACGACGTCTCCATTGCATCCGAAATGTGCGCTAAACATGCAACATATACAATGTTGTTGGCTGGAAATCAGATACTATCTAAAATAAGAAAACAAAAAAAAAAAAAATACAAATATGTCGCCTGCTGCCCCACAACAAGTATGCAGTCAGGAAGGAAACATAGACCTCGTTGTGCTGCTGACATCGGGCACTCAGAGCCTCCAGAGATGCCAATACACTGTGCGCGCTATCACACAATTCGGTTTACGTTCCGTCGATTTTCGACGTGCTACCATCGCGCGCGATACAGCAACAAATTCATTTCGTTTCATTTGCGTGTTCCATGTCAATTCGAGTGTCAAATTTAAATTTCCAACGAAATCAAGACCAACGACGACGACAATGAAAATTGTTGGCATAAATCTGCGCCAATTGTTGTCGTCCACACGGGGCTCTGTCGCTATTGCTATTGCTTTAGCTATAGCTGTCGCTGTTGATGCCGCATGTCGAGCGTAACGTGTTGGCATCTTGAAGATTCATTCGTCAATGTGAAGCCCATGGCAAATGCATGACAGGCATCAGTTAAATGCGCGCTGCCACAAATCTGAGGCGCAAAAAGTGTCATCAGCACAGCGCAGTCAGCGCAGCCACAAATGTGATTTGCGTGTTAGAATTTTATTATAAATTTATTTAAAAAGAAGCAAATTGGAAACCATCGTTGATTTTATTATATCAATCTGCTTTATGATAAATATTAGTCTAAATTTTATTTCCCCTCGAAATGTTTAAAATGTCGTCTCGGTTTAAAAAGCTTCTTTCAATATCGAATTGTGAAGTATTATAGAGAGACCGCAGGAAGCGGATTCGGAACCGTTATTTAAAAATGTGTGGAATCGATATATATATTTGTGGTTGGAACCGGAATCGGAACCAATATTTTAGTCCTTGTTAGGGAGAACCGGAATTAGAACCGTTTCGATTTTTGGAATCGGAGTCGTTATTAAAAATGTGTGGAACCGTAATCAGAACTCATATAATTTTTTTTTTTTGAATCCGGAACCGCAATTTTATAATTTTTGAACCAGAACCGGAACTGAAACTGATATTCCAAACAGTTTTAGTCCCTGATACTGAATAATACTTATATAAACTAACTTTTATGAACATTAACATGTCGAGCAGATACTTAACTAGAATTTTCGAAATATAATTGATAAAACTGCGCCGACTAATTAATTTGCTGCATTGACGTACAAATATTCATATTAGCAAACCGAATTGCTGAATTAACGAAAATAGCAAATGTTTTCATTAAATTAGTGAATTTCATTGCTGGATTGAATAAAGAATGCAATTAATGTCGGTTGCTATATTTACGTCTATTATTGTTTTTTCTGTGTTTGTTGAATTCAAGTATTTTTAAGTATTTTTAAGGATAAAAAAAAAATATAATAAGGTAATAAAAATCAATGGTAATGGAAGAACATATTAGAAAAAAAGTTTAAAAACCGGGAAATGTTTTTTTATAGAATTTTACTGCGAGTTTTGTGACAAGAATTATTCAAATACTACGAAAATTTTATTTACTAACCTTATTTCTATTTTTAGTACGTCTTCTGTATGTGATTTGTGTTATTTGGACGATCGAAGTTCTCGACTGTGATTGACGATTTCACATAATATTCTTTAAATTGAATATTTTTGTTTTTACTTTTATGAAATTTTACAACACATTCGATTGTGCGAGAAATTTTAAAAATTCAAAACAATATAGCTGTGAGAATGTACATTTTTTTTATCGATGCATCGAAGGTCTTCGACATATTCATTAATGATGCCATTGTGGTACAACGATGTCAATTCCTACTGTGGTCCCTGCTTTATTAGAGATAATTTTCAAATTATCTCTAATCATGTAGTTTAGAGTGCTGAATTGTCATGAATTGTCTGACGTTTATATAAACAGAAAACATTATCAAACAGCAAATTGAATGAAATTTTGGTCAGCGTTATATATACTCTAAGCGTTATATATACACTAATTCTAAGCAGTCTCGCCGACTGTAGTCGGGATTAGATCGGTGGGCGTGGTACCCCCCCCATAGAAGGAACATTTTTATGATGGTGTATGTCGACAGTTATAATAGTGATATCCAGATATTTCACACCAGGGTGTACCAACCTCCCATAATTTTTTAAGCTCACCACACCGAAATTCACAACACCGAAATCTATACATAAACTCACCACACAAAAACTCACCATAATAAAACTCACCACTCGAAAACTCACCACTCTAAAATTCACCACTCTAAAATTCACCACACTAAAACTCTCCACAATAAAACTCATTACGCTAAAAATCACCAAACTTAAAGTCTACTGGGATATATTATACGGGAAGAATTCTTCGAGGAAGAACAGTCCGAGAAAGAATTGTCTTTGAGAAAAGTAAAACTCACCACTAAAACTCACTACACAAAAACTCACCACACAAGAAATCACCACACAAAAACTTACCACACTAAATGTCACCAGACTAAAACTTCAACTGTGAAAAACACTACTGGTCAAAATTCAACGGGGAAGAATTCTACTGGCAAGAATTCGACGGGTAATAATTATACGGCGAAGAATTCTATGAGAAAGAACAGTCCGAGGAAGAATTTTTTTTCAAATATATTTTTTTTCGAAAAATATTTTTTCTGACATTTTCAATTTTATTTTAAAGTTTTTTTTTTTTAATTTTATTTTTTAAGGAAATTTTTTTCGAATTTATTTCTTTAAAAAGTATTTTTTTTTTTGTAAAAATTCGAAAAAATGTCCATCAATTAATTTATTTTAAAAAAATATATATATATATTTTTTTTTATAATATTTTAAAAATCAAACAAGCAGTATTTAAAAATTAAATAACATACACTTTATATGAAATTTATTAAAAATAAAAAATTAAAAATAAATTTACTAAAAATATAAAATATATTTATAGTAGGTATGTATATTTATAATGAATACATATTAATATATGAAATAAATTAAATTAAATCTTATTCAAAATATATTATTAAGATATACGTTTATAAGAAATAAATTTTAAAATTTACTAAGAGGTTTCCAAATACAAAAATAAAAGCGTGCGGCGAAAATATTAAAAATTACCAGCATATTACATTTGTAAATGTGTAGCCTAAATATGAATTTTAACTATCAAAGGAATACAATTATGATCATGTTTATATGTATATATATATCTTATAGATCACAAACCTACAACTCTTTATGCTTTAAATCTCGCAACCGCTCAGCACACTATAACCCTTCACAGCATAAGGCAAGATTGTATAGGATATATCACGTCCCGTTGTCCAGTTACACCCAGATTCTACATGACGATTATAATATAAAATATGAGCTTTTACTTGAATTTTCCAAACTGTGTACGACTCTTATAAGTCGAGAGTTGTAGCATTTTAAAAGGTTTGCTTATTTGACAGGTGCCACAAACCTCTGTGAAATTACAACCCTTTATGGCAAGGAGAAATATCGTCGGTGATACTGCAAAACCGTCTAACTGCGTGTGAGAATTACGCCTATTTTGTGTTATAATCGGGTTTTTAATGATATGTTGATCAGATAAATTAGAAATTAGGCATACTTAATTTGTATGAATTAAGTGCAAAATTGAGATTGAAAATAGTTTTGTTTCTTCTGTAAAATTCTTTTTGTAAGAGGTATTCGAAAATGTAGATAGACGGTTTTGCAGTATCACCGACGATATAACCTTTATCTACATCATTTAGCCAAATTCCATGACTTAAATTAAGTACATAAATAAATATTTCTAATTAAAAGTTAAGTTTTACCAGATTATCCTGAGGTAAAAACATAACACATGCCAAAAAAATATCATTGGACTTCCGATATCAGCACTGCCTACAAAACTCATAGATACTTCCATACAGATCTACCCCTTCTCCAAAATTATATTGAAAACTATTGCAAAGTTGAATTAAATTGCAAAGTTTATTAGTGCTAGAGTTGGACTGTAATATCCAATAATTTTGCCGCACGCTTTTATTTTTGTATTTGGAAACCTCTTAGTAAATTTTAAAATTTATTTCTTATAAACGTATATCTTAATAATATATTTTGAATAAGATTTAATTTAATTTATTTCATATATTAATATGTATTCATTATAAATATACATACCTACTATAAATATATTTTATATTTTTAGTAAATTTATTTTTAATTTTTTAGTACAGATTTTTATAAAAGCTTGATTTTTAAAAAGTTTTTTTTTATTAGTTTTTTTATTTTTACTTTTTTAGTCGTTATATGGTCATTAGAATTAATATTTTGCATGGATCGGTTCAGTGGTTACCGAGTTATAATTTCTGCCCTTAACACCTTCTGTCGATGTAATTTGAACTACTTTCTAGTTTTTGAAAATTTCCACAACGATTTCCTGTACGAGATCAGTTAAGTGATAACCGAGATATAAAATTTTGATCTTAACACCCTCTATCGATATAATTTATAACTACACTCTAGAGTATGTTAAATTTGGTGCACGCAAGAGTAATTGTACCAAGTTTTTCATATATCGGTTCAGCAGTTACCGCGATATGTTTTGTCCTTACCGCCCTCTATCGATATAATTTCGAACTATACATTAGCATATCGTCGTTGTAGAACGAAAAGTCACCAAATACATTTTCAAAATGCCAAATATTCATTTACAAAAATCTTTATATACATTTCTGTTAACTTTTAATTGATGTTTAACCAAATGATAAGAAAATGTAAATCTATTAATTGATATTTAAAAATGCTTCAATTACTTTTTATAGTATTAATCAACAAACTAGAAATTTAAATTATTCATAAAAATGTAGTTTGTGACTTTTCGTTCTACAACGACGATATGTTAAATTGGGGTCCCGAAGGAGTCACTTAATGAAGTTTTGCATAGATCGGTTCAATGATTACAGAGACATAAAATTGTGCCTTTAACGCCCCCTCTCGATGAAATTTAGAACTACTTTCTGAACTGCATTAATTTGAGTGCCCGAAAGAATTACTGCACCAAGTTTTACAGAGGTCGGTTTAGTGGTTACTGCGATATAAAATTTCGTACTTAACGTCCTCTAGCGATGGAAAATCAAAGCTCTAAGTAAATAAATAACATATAAATAAATATGACATATTTGAGTCTTCAATAGTATACAGACGTAAAATTCTTCTCCATAGAACGCTTTTCCGTAGAATTCTTCACCGTAGAGATATTCCGAGTAGAAGTTTTAATGTGGTGAGTTTTAATGTGGTGAGTTTTAGTGTGGTGAGTTTTAGTGTGGTGAGTTTTAGTGAGGTGAGTTTTAGTGTGGTGAGTTTTAGTGTGGTGAATTTTAGTGTGGTCAGTTTGAGTGTGGTGAATTTTAGTGTGATGAATTTTATTGTGGTGAATTTTATTGTGTTGAGTTTTAGTGTGGTGAGTTTTAGTGTAATGAATTTTATTGTGGTGAGTTTTAGTGTAGTGAGTTTTAGTGTGGTGAGTTTTAGTGTGGTGAGTTTTAGTATGGTGAGTTCGTTTTTCTTTATCTTTCCTTTTTTGTTTTTCCTTTAGTTTGGATTTTAATTTTATGTTATTGCTTTTATTTTTGAATTTTTGCTTTTGTTTTGTGCTTTTGCTTTTGTGTTTTTACTTTTAATGTTTTTTTTGTATTTGAGTTTTTTGTTTCATGTTCGTAGCTGGTGAAAGTGCCGAGTTATATCATATTGAAAGTTTAGGTTGTATGGGAGGTGCCACGCCCATTTGTCAAATCCCGCCCATATATAGCCTACAATTCTTTCCAGATCATACCGCATCTGTGGTAAAAATTTCAAGAAAATCGGATCAGCAGTTTTATTTATTATAATAATAGCATTTCATCTTTCTACGTGAACATCGCACTTCAGAGGGTTCATTAATAATTAATGTAACCTCTAGCGGAGAAAATTCGAAGTTCTAAGTTTGCCAAATTTTGTCTCGTTGCCAATACTATACATGTTTTAAATTTCAATTTTCTAGGTGAAGAACGCACTTCAGAGGGTCCATTAATAGTAAATGCGCGCCCTAGCGGACAAAATTGAAAGTTCTGAGTTTGCCATATTTTTCCTCGTGTCTAAAGCTATACATATTCTAAATTTCAACATTCTAGGTAAAGAACTGACCTCACACGGTCCAAAAATAGTTTTAGCGCCCCCTAGCGGCCAAAATTCGAACTTTAAAATTTATTTTTATATGTGCCACATCGAATACTATATGTGTTCCAAGTTTCAACTCGATCGGATATATGGAAGTGTGTTAAATTTGTTATTTTTGTGCCCGACATACTAACAAACAAACAAACGAACAAACGAACAAACGAACAAAGGTACAAACAAGTGAAGTTAAATAAAAGCTTGTAATAATAAAAAAAAAAAAAATTTCAATAATATACTTTTTCGAAAAAGAATTTTTTTCCAAATACATTTTTTTTTCGAAAAATATTTTTTTCTGACATTTTCTAGTTTTTTTTGAATTTTATTTTTTAAGGAAATTTTTTTCGAATTTATTTCTTGAAAAACTATTTTTTTTTTGAAAAATTCTAAAAAATGTCTATCATCAATTAATTTATTTAAAAATAACATATACATATTTTTTTTTAATAATATTTATAAATTATCAAACAAGCAGTATTTAAAAATTAAATAACATACACATTATAAGAAATTTATTTTTCAAAAAAAAAAAAATTTTTTTCAATAATATAATTTTCGAATAAATTTTTTTTTTCGAAAAATATTTTTTTACGGCCGTGTTTTTTTCCCAAAAATTTTTTCGGACATATTTTTTTTTACACAAAATTTTTTTTGGACATATTTTTTTCACACCAATTTTTTGTTCAAATTTTTTGTTCAAATTTTATTTTTTAAGGATTTTTTTCGAATTTATTTTTTGAAAAACTATATTTTTTTGAAAACTTCGAAAAAATATCCATCAATTAATTTATTTTGAAAATATATATATATTTTTTTAAATAATATTTTATAATTCAAACAAGCAGTATTTAAAAAAAATTAAATAACGCACACTTTATATGAATTATAAATATATGTGTAAATGAAGACAAAATTGATGTTTAAGAAAATCATATGAAATATTAAAAATATAATGACTAAAAAATATTAAATTGCAATTAAAATGAATGAAATCCTCCATGTGATGAATCTGGTGGTTGGTGTTGGTTTTTCATAATATTTATGAATAAAATCATCATATTGAAGATTTTTTTTCTTTGTACATTTCATGCAACATTTTCTGTCATTTCCACTGGGTCTCCACCGACTGTGGTGAACGTCACAGCAAAACCGCCAACCCATTCGCTATGCTAACATGGAAGCTGAAACTGTCAATAGGTTCTCGAATGAGCTTTAAGCCCTGCCCACTCCACAGTCAGCTACCGCGTATATCCCAAGGGGCTGGGCAGCTGACAAAGGAAAACTTTTTTTTTGTACGTTGTATTTTATTTTATGACTGCTTGGAGAAGCATAAAAAATCTCGAACATATTTCGGTTTACGGCCGCAAAGGACAATAAAACGTGTTAAGTTTTTATGCCTCATCGCAGCGCTCTATTGTAAAATAACTACAGAGTATCAATTGTTGCTGTGATGAACGAATAGAGACGAATAGAGATGGATGGATGAATGGATGGATGGATGGATGAACGAGTGAACGAGTGAACGAACGGGCGAATGGATGGATGGATGTACGGACGGACGTCAAAACTGGGATGGTAACGGCAGTGCCTTTTTTCTTTTACTGCATACTTACCTTATTTTAACGGCGCATTTACTACTAAAAAATCGCATTTCCATGGCTATTAAATGAATTAGAAGCGTTTATTATAACTTGATTTCGATGTGATTTGACAATGAATTTTGTTGGATGTTGGGATGAACAATTCAACACTATTTACGACTTTGAATATATCGTCACGACAGTGCCGTCGTTGTCGTCTTCGTCGTTGTCGTCTTGGTCGTCATTCATCGTCATCGTCAACGTCATTGTCTGCGACTTATGCCTTTGTTTGTGGTGCCCAAGTGTTGCCTTCTTTGGCCGCATGGTGAAAGCCCGTCGAACTACTACGTCGTGGCCCAGCCATACCCATACCCATACTATATACCCATGCCCATGCATGTTGATTGGAGTTTGAAAATTGACGACCAGACAACAGAGCTAAAATTTTCATTACCAAGTCTTCTCACATTGAATACGCACAATACGCAGTGCTTGTTTTTTTCGATACTGTAACATTTAGATTTATGACCAGGAGTTTCGAGAGCAACCAACATCATGCATGGCTTATCATTTGGAGATATTGTGCTATTATAGTTCTGCTGCTTATTTTTTTTGTGTTGCTCTTGTCAGAATCTTTTCGATAAAAAGTTTATTACGACGTTTTCATTTTGGTTAACAGTTTGTGTTGTAATAAAGAATGTAGACAGTTTTTTTTTTTGGTGTTCCTGTTGTTTGTCATATGCAGGAAACCTAGTTTTATAGCATTTTTTTATGGCGCTGATCCATAAATTATCGCAAACGTATGACAGCTGTCAATGTGCGAAGAATTGCTGTGATTTTGTGTGAATAGTTTTTATATATAGATATTGACAATTTTTGCGATGTCAATTTTAGCACAGCAATAAGATTCTTTAAGAAACAGCAGCTGACAGTTATCAAAATGTGCAATGCTTCGGTTCAATGTAATAAAGATATATTTTGTTGATTAATATGGCAACGTTGTTAAATGAAAGCATAAAAGCAGCGCAGGAAACAGTATATAATAAATATTTTTAGGAAACCTCACACCAAAATCAATCTGTGCTAGTTTTATGCGACAAATAAGAAAATGATACAATGAATCTCTAAACTAAAGTTCAGTCTCGTAATCTGTGCGTACCCTGGCAGTCTGCCAGTCTCGGGAACTTTTGATGCCTTGAAGTTTTCTCGAACTATTATCGATAAATTGTTTCGATCTCTTAGCATTATCGCTTCTAATTTCTCGTTGAGTATTACATTCGTTTCAATATATTTACGAGATCAATGCGAGAAGAAGGGGAATTCGCATGGTATCGGACACTTTCTATGAAAAGCTCTCACCCGCCGTTCGGATTCGACATTAAACTGTAGGTCCCACCATTTTGATTACAAATATAACACGCACAACGCAAATGGTGAGGTCTACCTAAGTTTTTCGTTGTGGTCTCAGATTTTTTTTTCTTTTCCATTATGTTCATGGCTAAAATCTATTAGTTTAAGAAAAAAATGAATTTATTAATATTTAGCATTAGTAAGTTTTTCAGTGTAATCACGTTCGATTAGGCTGTTTAAGAATACGAATATATCAATAGTCGTTTCGAAAAGTTAAATTTTCCCCTGAGAATGGTCTTTCGAAATGATGTCGCCGATTTCGATTCCGATGAATGACAATATACGAAAAGAAAATAAGAAGACATGGAGAAGAATGATGAATATTTTCATTGTGACTGAAATATATATATATATATATATATATATATATATATATATATATATATATATATATAAATAAAACTCATTTTCCATTTGTTTGTTTGTGCGCTATGGAAACGTACACCTGTGCACGGATTTCCTCAAAATTTTAAATATATATCCTACAGACCCAGAAGAAGGTCACTTTTACGACCATTTTTATATTTGGTGTCTCATTCAGATTCATATCAAAACCACTGAACATATTTTTCTGCAAATTTGCATTACTTACTATGATATAAAGTCCATGGAGTATAAACCAGAGCAGTGGCACCTCCCACAGAACCCAAAAATTCTGCACGCTATATCTCAACCCTAATGTTATCGATTTCCACCAAACTTTTAATTTGGATGGTACTAAGCTTACTTAATATCACTACATAAAACACATACCAAATTTACCGACATGAAAAATTCACAACATAAAACTAAAAACGAGTTGGGAAAGTTAGGTCACATGGGGTGGATTTTTATAGTCGGTCGGGCCCGACTATGGAATACCCTACACCTTTGGTGGAGATATTAATGAGGAATATTTAATTGTATACCTTAATTTTAAATTTTTAATTATGCTGAACCTCCCCACCCTCAGAATATTTTCATATATCAGAAATTTACGTCTTATATCCCCATAAATTAAAAAATTTATATAAAAGTATAAACTATAAAAAAAAAAAATTGAAAAATATAATTGGGCAGACCACGCCTATATTTAAAATTTTGAAAGGCTAATATTTCATAGATTTGATTTTAATAATTTTCGGATCAAATTTCCACTATGAAAACCCGGGAAATAATGAAAAAAAAAGTGAGCGGATCACGCCCATTTTTGGACCACATATTTTTAGGTAAATTCTAACAACACGTTTTAAATTTTATAACTATACCTTGAATACTTTTTGAAATATTAGTTTCGTAAGAGTTATATAAAAGTGACTTGTATGGGAGGTGGGCGTGTCCGTTGACCGATTTTGCTCATTTTCAAACTCAGTTCCTACTTTTGGCTAAAATATATTGAGACGAAATTTAATCGCATTATGATTAGTATTTCTCAAGTTATTCTGTATTCGGACAGCAAGACGGACACACAGACAGACGGACATGGCTAAACGGACTCGGGTAGTGATGCTGATCAAGAATATATATACCTTTCCATACCGGACACGCCTCCTAAGGGGCGTTACAATATATGCACAAAGTTAATATACCCTGTACCTCATAGGTGTAGGGTAAAATGAATCCTCTGCACGATTTTCGTTACGTTATCAGGAATCATCATATTGATGAATTGCTGTGAACCAGTTAGTACTTCTGATGAAATTTAGTACATCTTTCAATTCTGTTTTCGAGATATCGGCTGTGCTATTCTGGAAACGCCGCCAAAGGTATTTTAGTCGACGCTGTCGAAGAGCGCTGCAAGGACATAAGAAATTTAGAATCGTTTCTACTTCTTCTTCATCGTCGCAGTTTCTGCATGTCTCGTTGGCTTCACGTTGCCATTTGCTCAGCATTGAGCATATTGCGCAGTATACTTTGACAACTCCCGTATGCAGTCAGACCAAGGGTTTTGATGGTGACGGATTTTATAATGGTATAAAAGGAAGGTTTCTCAAGTGCACAGAAAAACAAAATGTATATCATATTGATGAATTCCGTTCTTCAAACCAGGATTCATAGTATTGAAGAGCCATTCATAATATTAATGAATGCTATCATAAATATGAAGAACGCTTGGTAACTGTCGAAAAAGTGTTCTTCAATATGATGAACTGTATGTGAAGAATACGTTTCATCATATTAATGAACCAAAATATAAAATACAACATATATGTTCTTCATATTGAAGAACGCTATTCATTAAACCAAATTTCTATCAAAATATATTTTTTTTCGTTCATTTTTTGCCATACTTCTTAGTTCTCAAGTAGTTCTTGTGTGTTATTTCTTATATAGTGCTTGCTCGACATACATAAATTAGTAAAATGTTTTATAATATATTTATTATAATTACAACTTTTGGTTAATAAAAAGTTTTATTTATGAAAAATATATTTTTGAAAAAAATATTTTTGAAAAAAAAATTTTTTTTTCAAACAAAATTTTTTTTCGAAAATTTTTTTTTTTCTAACAAATTTTTTACGAAATTTTTTGTTTTTGAAATTTTTTTTTTCGAATTTTTTTTTTTTAATTTTTTTTTGTACAAAAATTTTTTTTGGGATAATTTTTTTGTAAATTTTTTTACTGTTATTTTTTAAATAAAATTTTTACACTTTTTTCAAATTATTTTATAAATTTTTTTTTTTTTTGAAAAAATATTATGAACAAATTCATCAATATGACAATTCAAATTCATTGTATAGAATATTTTGTTTATATATATAATGAATACATTCATTAATATGTCATTTAATGAACGGTGGTATCAATATGATGAATCTGGTAGTTGGTGATAAAATTCATAATATTTATGAATAAATTCATCATATTGAAGAATTTTTTTGATTCAAAACTATAAATAAACTTAACTAGAATGTCGTAAGAGTCTGAAAGGGAATTAATAAAAGTTTAGCTTTAATTGATTGTGACGAAAAGCAATATCGAAACCGGGTTCGATACCGAATAGTTGGAATAACCCAATAAGAGGAATATTTTCTTTATGACTGACTATGGCAAAGCTTCGACAACGGTCTCAACGAACATTTATCTGGTTTATAGCAGTTCAAATTAGAAAAAATTAAGTTTTCTCTCAAAAATCACCAACTTACTGAAATAAATTCTTGAACATACTGCCCTTCGAAATCGTATATCCATTAAATTGTAGAATAACATTGGTCTAAATGATTAATATTGCTCGATACTTGGCTTTACAATTGATCACAAAATAATATAGTACCTTTGGAAGGTGTCAAAGCATGCACACACACAGACACAGACACACATATTTGTGGCCAATCTCCAGAGTGATTAATTTATTTACTTGAACAACAGTTATTGTTGGGCGAAACCATCACCGACAGTCGTCGGCAGCAGCAATAGCAACAGCAGCAGCAGCTTCATTTATCATCATCAGTGAGCCAACAGCCATCACACAATAAAAGCCCATTACATGCACCTTTGAAGTGCAGAGACGTGAAGAGCCCATTTAGCTAAATAAACAAAATCAGTGGTATGAACCGAAAAAAAAAACGTAACAATTAGTTGCAGCCAGCGCAATGTAACGAACGAACGCACCACACAAGTGCTGGAATGGAAGAAACTAATGAGTGGCACTAAAATATAATTAAAGTTCGTCTTGTTTACTTAAGTAACTTTGGCCAAAAATAAACGAGTGAATCTGTTGCCAATGTCTGGCCACAAGTACAGCAGCCACAAAACGAGCTCAAAATAATGGCTTAAATGCACACATGAGTTGAGCCAGTCATCCAGTCAGTCAGTCAGTCAGCCAACCAGTCAGCCACCACAGGCTCATTTATGCAAATTAAAAAAGAAAAATCTGCCTTCTTTTTTCTTTTTTATTTTTGTTTCTAGCTGCTCTTGCCGAACACGTACCTCAAACACTACTCGTTCTTGCATAGTTTTTCCTCTTTGGCTGCGTGCGTGATGCTCTTAACGCCAGTTACTGTTACTGGCTGACTTGGAACGTTACGTTACGTTACTCGTGTCACACTCGCATCCTGCAACGTAAGCTGAATTTGCAAAAATCCCTTAAGATTTGTTGCCAACGTCAGAAAAACGAACAACGAAGCAAGGAGCAACTTGCAGGATGCTTGTGCTGTACGTGGCAGGATATGCTTGAGCATGATATGCGAATAAATGCAAAAATAGTGGCAATGAAAATGTCGCTTTGTTGGTATTCGAACAATAAAACTGGGATTTTGTTTTGGAAGTATGCCAACATTCTGGCTAAAGCTACCAGAACAAAACGAAGAAGAAGAACAGGAAGACGACGAAACAGAAAAGGGCATTAGAGTAAAGCTAAAGAATTTATAAACCAGTTAAACAGACGGTTACTCGGGAAAGTATTCTCAATTGCTGTAATAAAAACATTGAATCAAGCTGTTTGGAATTCGTACCGAAGCATATGAATGTCCTTTGAAGGCGTTTATGTGGTGGGCCATAAGAATCTCTAATGAGACAATACTTGATTTACAAAATCGAAAACTTTAACTTTATTAATTTGTACTATGCAACGTTATCATATAGCTCGTGAGCAGAATATGGTCGAATGAGTGAATGCTAAGGGACTGCGATCTCAGTTTACACTGCTTAATTCGTACGAAATGGGATTCTAAAATATGCGCCAACTATCGTGGAATCAGCTTTCTCAATATCGCATGCAAGTATCAAGTGTATTATGTAGCGTCGGTAGCTCGTCTGGTTAGTACGTTTAACTACGAGCTAAAAGACGCTGTTGCCGAAAGGTCCGCTGTTCGATCCCCAGTGACTGCTAACATATTTTTCATAGAAAACATTTTTATATGCGACGCTACCTCTCGGCGGTAAATGGCAAACCTACGACAGTAAAACATTGCCTATGAAAAGCTCTCAGCCGCAGTTCGGATTAGGCAATAAACTGTAGGTCCTACCAATTTGAGTACAAATATAACACGCACAGCTCAAATTGTGAGAGAGCTCGACAGGACTGTAGCGCCAAACTATTATTATTATATTATGTAAAATGCTGAGGCCAGCCGAATATAACCTTATTATCGCCAAATCTTGAAAAAGCCCAAGAAAATCAAATCAACCCAGCAAAAGCAGACCTATTTGTCTTCTTTAATGCCGCTTTCGATACTTGAATAAGGAATTTGGACCTATACGCTACAATGTCTGAGTTCGATATACGTGCGAAGTTCATCAGACTTTGTATAATTTCCACGACCGATGATAAAAGAAAAATACCTCTCCTGACCATTTTATATCAAACGAGGCTTCAGACAGGGTGATTACCTATCGTGTTATTTTTTAAACCATGTCTCGTTCGAAGATTGAAGTTTTCTCGAACTAACTGCTATAAAAAAAAAGTTCGCAACAAAAAAATTTAATGAAAAGAATCGATATTTAATATTTACCACATCAATATTGCAATGTTTTACGAATCAATTTCGATATTCGATGCGATATAGATCCAGAACCGTTTTTTTCATTTCGAATAAACTTCATTTTCTCGTTACGATATCTGCGTACATCTTACAATGAATTGTATAGATACGAAATCGTTATCGAGATCTATATCTCGAAACGGTCTCAAAGCTATATCGATTCGACCGGACTGGGTATTCCTAGTCTGGCATACCTCGGAGATTTTCGATGATTTAATGCGATATAGATCCAGAATCGTTTTTATATCTGCGTACATCTTAGAATGAATTGTAGTATAATATAAAGGGTTTTTCAATAAAAGCGCTACAAAAGTTCTTTTCAAGGGTTTTTCAACCCTTGAACATTTCTCTTTTGACATTTCTCTTCAGTAAGGTTTGCCATTTCATGATGGAAAGATATACGAGCCAACAACGAGTCGAAATTATTAAAATTTACTACCGAAATTCGAATTCGTATATCTTTCCATCATGAAATGGAAAACCTTACTGAAGAGAAATGTCAAAAGAGCGGCAAGAAATATGGCGTCGTTTGCTGTCCCTGTCGCTCTACTTTTGTAGCGTCCCTGTTGAAAAACCCTTTAGATACGAAATCGTACTCGAAATGGCATGAATTCCTCGACATCTCGAAACGATCTGAAAGCTATATCGATTCGAACGGACTGGGTAATCCCTGCCTGTCATAACTCGTAGACCTTCGATGATTAGGAACTTTTTTGAACTAATTTCGATAAAAAGTTCCATGAAAAGTTCGTTCGATCTATATCGCTTCTATATTGTAATATTTCTCGTACATTCAAATTTAAGGACAAAAGACGATATTTAAACATTTATCACATCGAATCGCAATGTTTTTCGAAGCAATTTCGAACTTTGATTAATTTTTTCCTCGACATCCTTCCGATTTCAAAGAATTTCTCGTACCGGGAAAGCTCCAAATGAATTCATATTTACCTACCATGTATGTCCAAATTGACGCTCGTTACGAGAACGGGTCCGGTATTCTCCGCCTACTCGCATTAATCTTGTAACGATATCGAAACGAATGACATACTGAAGAAATAGTTAGAGTTGCCGAACTCCGGTCCATTTCATAAAGAACGAGGCTACAGACAGGGTGATTCCTCATCGTATGACTTTTTTAACCTATTCCCAATCTGCCATATCTAGAAGAATTGAAGCTTTCTCGAACGTTGATTATTTTTTTCCTACACATCCTCCAATTTAGAAGAATTTCTCGTAACGGGAAGACTCGGACAGAACTCATACCTACCACGTAGGTCCAATTTCATGCTCGATATCGTTACGGGTCCGATATCGTGTGATTTCTCTTTACACTCGCATTGATCTCGTGACGATATTGAAACGAATGGCATACTGGGTTGATGAAGAAATAGTTAGAGCTGCCGAACTTCGGTCCATTTAATATCGAACGAGGCTTCAGAGAGGGTGATTACTTATCCTTAACCTATTTCTTATCATTTTGAATTGATGAATTTATAATTAGAGCTGCCGAACTCCGTCAAAGCGGCACTATTTATAACAAAAGTGTAATGCTTCTCGTAGTTACCTCCGCATTCTCCAGATCATTCTCAGATCCAGGATTCAGAACGCGATTCAGAACGCGGACAAAGCGAAGTAGCTTGTGTTGACGAGCTATTAAGTGTCCCTGTGTCTTGTACAGAATGCGAATTTCACCACGGACAAGTTCAAAATTGTGAAAGACTTTGTATATCTTGGATCTAACATTAACACAAACAAAGACGTCCTTCTGGAGATTAAACGGAGAACAACTCTTGTCGATAGATGCTACTTTGGGTTCGGTAGGGATTTTAGAAGCAGAACCTAAAGAACACAAAACGTTTGCCTCATCCCAAACGTTTTGTCATCCCTGGAAATCTTTCAATTTAAAGTTAGCGAACACTTTAAGAAGCATACTTAAATTAAGCACTAAAGTTAGTAGATACCCGTGGCTTAGTGAACACAAGGATATTTCTTTTTTTTTGTTGTTCAAAGCATACGCACGAGCACATTTGCATGCCAGTTCCGGTTCCTCTTCTCAGCTTACTTCTATCCACTACCCATTTAAGCAACGTGCTGTCTTATTTTGTCGTAATCGAAGTAAATTTCATTCGACTGTGAATCGTAAATTTTATGAAACCACTGTAAATCGACGAAGAAGGGCGGCAATGATATTGGTTTTTTATTGGCAGCCGAAAAATATGTGCTTCCTTTCTGTGGCATTGGGAATGTGTTGCCATTAATTGAAGAGTGAAACTGAAAATGATGTAGATACAAAGGAAATGCATTTAAAAAATTAATGTAAAGGAAGTAGGTAGTTAAAATATTAAATTTATAAGGCAAAACACAGAAGAAAATTAATGGAATTATATTATTAATTTACGCAGCAGTATATTTAAGAGGCGTAGTGCAAGACTTAAAGATAAAATGATGTTTGTATTTATATATGTATGTTGATTAAAAAAATTAAAAGAGTTAATAATAAGATATAAATATAAACGGAGAAAAAACAATAAATTTTAGAAGGAATTAATAAGTTAAGGGTTTTTTTATACAGTTAAACTTCTTTATTTTATGAAACATATGCACTTGATTGTCAAAATAGTAAACAAGACAATTATTTCTTGATATTAATTCCAGTGTATCAAGAAAAAGTAAACAAGTATAATTACTCATGATATGGAGGTTTTTTTTTCCAGGGTATCTAAAAACAAGATCATTTATTCTTGATTTGTAGAGGTTCACTTCTTGAATATCAAAAGAGTAAACAAGAGTATTTATTCTTGATATGCAGAGCTTAATTTTGTGGGCATCACGAAAGTATACAATTATTTTAGATATACAAAGCTTATTTTCATGGGTATTCAGCCGCGGAAGCTCAGTGGTTAGTGCGTTGGACTGCGAGCCGAAAGGTCCCCGGTTCAAGCCTGGACTGGGGCTATCAACATCTTTTCATAGAAACATTTTTCTTTACCGCGCTACCTCTCGGCAGTAAATGGCAAACCTACGAGAGTAAAACATTGCCTATGAAAAGCTCTCACTCGCCGTTCGGATTCGGCAATAAACTGTAGGTCCCACCACTTTGAGTACAAATATAACACGCACAGCTCAAAATGGTGAGAGAGCTCGGCCTAAGTTCTTATAGGACTGTAGTGCCAAATTATTATTAATATCCAAAAAAGAAACTAAAGCAATTTTTCTTGATTTTACTTTCTTGGGGATCAAAAAGTAAACAGAAACTTTTATTCTTTATATGCAGATTTTAATTAATTGGGACTCAAAAAATGTTAATTTCTTGGGTATCAAAAAAGTATACAAGAGCAAAGCAAACGAGATCATAAACAGAGCTAATATTGTTGAAACTCAGGTGTGAATTTCTATATTAAAACGGATCATTTATTTTTGATATGCAGATTTTAATTTATTTGGTATCTAAAGCGTAAAGAAGAGCAATTATTCTTAATATTCTGAATATAAATATATATATTTTTTTGTTGTATATCAAAAGAGTTAACAAGAGAAATTATTCTTGATATGCAGATGCTTACTTCTTAAGTGCAGTTTTCAGTGTAAGTTTAAACTTGGTTTAAACTTGGTTTAAACGTTTCCACATTTTAAAACGTCCATAGTTCCTAAATTAATCGGCCGAATGTCGTTAAATTTTACAGACAGGAAGACAATTAGTAACCAGTAAATATGACATCTTTAATATTTATGAAATGTTGACCATGGACGAAATTAGATCTAGTTTAAACTAAGTTTAATTTGATAATGTGACTGAAAAACTGGGCCTTAGTAGTCCAAAAAAAGTTAAAAAGAGTAATTATTCTTGATACGCAGATTTTAATTAATTGGGACTCAAAAAAGGAAAATAGAAACAATTATTCATAATATGCAGAAGTTAATTTCTTGGGTATCAAAAAAGTATTCAAGAGCAAGGCAACCGAGTTCAATTGATTTTGATATGCTGAGGTTAATTTCCTGGGTATCAAAGGAGTAAACAGAGCTAATATTATTGATACTCAGGTGTGAATTTCTGTATTAAAATGGATCATTTATTCTTTATATGCAGATTTTAATTTATTTGGTATCTACTTGTAAAGATGAGCAATTATTCTTAATATTCTGAATATAAATATATATATTTATTTTGTATATCAAAAGAGTTAACACGAGAAATTATTCTTGATATGCAGATGCTTACTTCTTAGTAGTCCAAAATAAGTTAAAAAGAGTAATTATTCTTGATACGCAGATTTTAATTTATTGGGACTCAAAAAAGGAATGAAGAAACAATTATTCATAATATGCAGAAGTTAATTTCTTGGGTATCAAAAAATATACAAGAGCAAAAAAACTAAGAAGAACAATTGTTATTGATACAAAGAGATTTAGGAATTCTACGGTATCACAAAAGTAAAAAAGAGCAGAGATTACATTCGTAGGTATCAAAAAAGTACCCAAATGCTAAGAAAACGGATCAAGTAATTTTGATATACAGAGCTTAATTTCTTGGTTATCGAAAATAAACAACAAATTGATATGCAGCTGTTTATTTCTTGGGTTTCAAAAAGAAAACAGAATCATTTATTCTTGATATGCAGTTTTTAATTTATTGGGATTCATAACAAGGAAAGAAGAGCAATTATTCTTGATATGCAGAAGGGTATCAAAAGAGTAAAGAATTGCTATTGTTATTACCATTTTTGTAATTGTTATTAAGCAGTTATTTTTGTTGTTAGTGTTAAGTAATTAATTTCTAAAATAGAATTTTATACTACAAAAATCATGTTATTTTTCATTCGAGACGAATTCCTCTTGAATTTAAGTTGTTTATTTCCTTCGGTTTATATACAAAGTAAGTATGTTAGTTATTGAAAAACATATTACTATCGCTGGTAACTTAGAATTGTTAAATAATTACAATAAGTGTTATAAGTTTTCACTTTTTTTTTTTATGTAGCTTACTTTATATGCATTTATTTCCAAAGCAAATGAATTTTCTAACTTGAGCATATCTCTGGGAGCATCCGCAAAATACAAAATACAAAAAAAAAGATTGCAAACTTTTTCCATTAAACTAAAAGTTTCTTTTTCCCTAAGTAGAAATAAATTTGTACTGCATATCCTACATTTTTTTTTCATTATTATATATGCACTTGAGTGAGATGTGTGCGTGTGTGGTGGCAAGTTTGAAAAATCCTTTTTTTAAACTTTACATTTACGCATTGATACTGTGCTGTCTGTGCTCTTGGTGGGTGCTACTATTTTTCGCCTTTCTTTTTATTCTACTTTCCAAGTAGTATTTGCTATAAATATTCGCTATAACTCCATATCGCAACAGCATGATCTGCACTTGTAATCATCATTACGAAAAGGGTTTTTTTTTTTGGTGTACTATATCAGTGAAAGACATGCGACGTAGAGGAGTTGGTCCAGAGGGATCAATATATGTATGGAGTTGTTTTGCTGAGTTAGCATCCGTAGTAGATACGCATTTTAAGTACACATTTAGCTACATTTATACACATCATGTCGGTCGTTGTGCTAGTACTTTGAGTAAAAACTGCGCTGCAGGATATGAAAACAAAGTTCACTAACATGTGCTGCCTGCCTTTGAGGGATACAGCTTTTTACTTCCTTCCTACCATCCATACATCCATCCTTGCTTGCTGCTTTTCCTTGCACTACACTTAATAGGCACCCCCTACCAGAACATTCTATTTGTTTGCATTCAGCACTAAGTTTTCCACAAAAATTTCTCAAACTGTGTTAGTAGCACGAGTGCCTTTCCAACACCCATTAAACCACCTCTTACACCCTCTTTAGAATCACTAAAAAAATAAAAAAAGGTTATGTTGTTAAAATATGAGAATTAAAAAAAAATAAACGCCAAATATTTGTCGCCTTCGCGGCGCTATAATAATTTGCTGATTCGATTATACGCCGGAATGCTGTCGCAATGCTGTTCCCAACACATTAATGGGCCAACACAAAACCCATTGAACGAATTGAACCCCTGCGATTAGAGCCCCAGCTAAAAGGGTTGACACAAAATAATGATTTACAGCGGATTTTACTTTGTATTTTAATCCCTTTTTCGACTTTGAACTTTTAGCAAACACCAGCCATACATCCCATACATCATTTGGTTGTGGACTTAAGAAAATCTTCTATGGAACATTTTCGCATGTGTGACGGACGTATTTTCATATCTTAAGGCGAAATTTGTTTGAAAGTTCTTGCGCTATGTTTGAACTTAATTCGATGCGCCTGCGGTCACCATTGGCTTTTGTCGAATGACCAGCAGTGTACGTGACCCTTTCAAAAGAACGCAGAGTCATCTTTGGTGGTGGTGATGTCGATTGGGAATAAAGCCTTTCTATAAATTATCTTATCCTAAGTCTTTGATAGAGCGGTGTAGTCGACGGTGGCAACGATACGGTCCATTACTGTTTTATTCTAGCACAACTTATTGACTTGGTCTCAGATTCGTCGCGGTCACTTTTCCTGTGTGTGTTTTTTTTTAGTCTGTTATATTTCTTTGTACAGCACTATTTATTGCGTGGTAATATATTTTTCGTATGCGACTATTATTCATTTGAGTCTTTAAAGTCGAAATTGTTTTTCCTTCGTCTCGACATATAATACGTTGTGACAAATACTACTTCTAGTAGATCAAACTCTCGTAGACAAGAAAATACAAAAGCAAAAACAAAAGCAAAAAAAAAAACAAGTAGAAAACAAAAGCAAAATACAAAAACCCAAAAAAGAAAAAGAAAAACAAAAGCCAAAACCAAGAATAAGAACAAAAGCAAAAACACAAAAACGAAATCAAAATTACAAAATTTAAAAATCAAAAGCAAAATAAAAACAAGAACAAATCCAACATTACAAAAACTCATAAACAAAAACACATACGCAAAAACAAAAGATAAAACACAAGGGCAAATACACAAGTAAAAACAAATTTACAAAAACTAATGCGAAAACAGAAAAACAACAACAACATCAAAAACGCAAGCAAAACCACAAGCAAAAAAAAAACAAAAAAGCAAAAAAAAAAAAAAAAGTAAAAACACAAGTACAACAGAAAAATCACAAAAATAAAGAGGCAAAATCAAAAACAAATACAAATGCAAAAACACAAATGCAAAAGCAAAGGCTAGTGCAAAAACACAAGAACAAGGCAAAAACGCCAAAACGAAAATACAAAAACAAAAGCAAAAATACAAAACGAAATAAAAATATGCAAAGAAAGAAAAATACAAAAGCAACAAAAGTTAAAAAAAAAAACAAAGTCAAAAAAATAAAAATACAAAAGCAACAAAAGTTAAATTAAACAAAGTCAATAAAATCAAACAGAGAACAAAACGCAAAAATCAGAATCAAAATGGGAAAAGACATATAAGCGTAAAACGTAAATAAAAATAAAAGAAAAAGCTTAAGAAACAAAAACAACAGCTCAACATAAAAATAAAAACAAAATGTGCAAAAACACTAACAAAGAAATATGAAAAAAAAGAATAATAAAACCATAGAATAAAACACTTATCACTTTTAACGAAAAATACAAAAGCAACAAAAAATAAAAAAACAAAGTCAAAAAAAGAAAAATACAAAAGCAACAAAAGTTAAAATAAAACAAAGTCAATAAAATCAAACAGAGAACAAAACGCAAAAATCAAAACCAAAATGGGAAAAGACATAAAGGCTAAAACGTAAATTAAAATAAAAGAAAAAGCTTAAGAAACAAATACAACAGCTCAACATAAAAATAAAAACAAAATAAGCAAAAACACTAACAAAGAAATATGAAACAAAAGAAGAATAAAAACACTTAACACTTTTAACGAAAAAATTAGTTTTAGGGTTTTTTTTTTGATTTTTTTTTTAAATGTTTTTTAGTGAATTTTTATATATTTTTTAAAATTAATTTTTGTGAGTACTTTTTTTTCTAATTTTACTATCACAAAACTATTTTATTTTTTGAAAAAGAAAAGAAAAAGCTTAAGAAACAAAAACAACAGCTCAACATAAATATAAAAACAAAATGAGCAAAAACACAAACAAAGAAATATGAAACAAAAGAAAAATAAAACCATAGAATAAAAACACTTAACACTTTTAACAAAAAAAATAGTTTTCAGGTTTTTTTTTTTGATTTTTTGAATTTCGTTTTTTGAAATTCGTAAAAAATATTTTTTATTATTTAACATATTTTGAAAAAAAAAAAATAAAATTATTTGTTTCTTTTCAAAATAATATTTTGTAAATCAAGTAAGCAGTATTTAACAATTAAATAGCACAAACTTTTTAGGAATTACACAAAATTAGGAGTAATTTTCAGATGCAGTTAGGCGGTTTTGCAGTATCACCGACGATATGGATGATTTCTTTCATTGAATCGTAATTTAATGTTTTTAATGTTCAATATGATGTTCCTGAACATCAAATGTACACACAAAAATGTAATTTCATTTACACATACACAGAAAAAAATAATCGACGTAAATATAACAAAAAATATTAATTGCATTCATTAATCACTCCAGCCGCGGTAGCTCAGTGGTTAGTGCGTTCGACTGCGAGCCGAAAGGTTCAAGCCTGGACTGGGGCTAACAACATCTTTTCATAGAAACATTTTTCTATGCCGCGCTACCTCTCGGCAGTAAATGGCAAACCTACGAGAGTAAAACATTGCCTATGAAAAGCTCTCACTCGCCGTTCGGATTCGGTAGGTCCCACCGCTTTGAGTATAAATATAACACGCACAGCTCAAAATGGTGAGAGAGCTCGGCCGAAGTTCTTATAGGACTGTAGTGCCAAACTATAATATTATTATTAATCAATACAGCAATGAAATTCACTAATTTAATCGAAGCATTTGTTATTCTTCGTTAAATCAGCAATTCTGTTTGCTAATATGAATATTTGTACGTCAATGCAGCAAATTTATTAGTCGACTAAATTATTTGCTGCATTGACGTACAAAAATTCATATTAGCGAACGCAATTGCAAATGTTTTCATTAAATTAGTGAATTTAATTGTTGGATTTATTAAGGAATGTAATTAATATCGGTTGCTATATTTACGTCGATTATTTTTTTCTGTGTATGTGTAAATGAAGATACATTTTTGTGTGTACATTTGATGTTCAAGAACATCCTATTGAACATTAAAAACATTAAATTGCAATTCAATGAAAGAAATCATCCATATCGTCGGTGATACTGCAAAACCGCCTAACTGCATGTGTAAATTACACCTAATTTTGTGTTATAATCGGGTTTTTAATAATATGTTGATCGGATAAATTAGATGAATGCCATTGGCAGTTATGACATACTTAATTTTGTATGAAGTATGTCAGAATTAAGACTAAAAGTAGTTTTGTTTCTTCTGTAACATTCATTTTGTAAGAGGTATTCAAAAATGTAGATAGGCGGTATTGCAGTATAACCGACGATATGATGAACTGGTAGTTGGTGAAAAACTTCGTAATATTTATGAATATCATATTGAAGAATTTTTCTTTCTGCGCAGGACTTTCGGCTCTACAGGTCTTAATTTGACAGTAAACTTCGACAGACCCAGACGTGGTCGAACAAAGCGGGCTTCAGATTCGATTTCAACGAACGCGCATTACCCCTAGTAGAAATTTTCCCGATGCGCCATCGGTAAATGATCGGGTTTTCGTTGGGTAAGCCCTATTTGAGAAAATATGATCATTGCCTTTGCATGCCCTTATCATGCATACCATAGCAGGGTTTACATTATCTAAACAGTCAATGTTCCCGATCATAGCTACATTATTTGTTCCTCATAACGAAATTAGCATCAGGCAATGATCGAGATTAATGAGAGAAACCCTATTATGCACGGGCTCAGACAAGGCAATTGTCGGGTAAATATTAAAATGGGGAATGGCCCGATCAGTACATGATCATGGCCTGAGGTCAATACATGATCAGGACACTGCGTTACAAGGACATTATGGGCCTCGTCATATCCCGATCACCACAAATAATGACATGATCACTTCATGACCATGGCCCTACCAAAATTTCTACTAGGGACCTTAAAACCATTACCAAAACGGATAATGGAAAATGATGTTGAATATGTCGATGTTCTTTTACTGTTTCGATTGAAGTTTTGCACTTAGACTTTCTTTAAACTGCGACTTTAAATTCAAATTCAAGTTCAGTTGGCTGATTTTCTACAATGCAACTTATTTTGCATACGGAAATTATTAAAACCTTACATCAACTCGAAAACATTTACGTCTTTGTGTTGTAAAAAAGAGATTTTATGAACTTCGACTTTGAATATCCTTTAGCATTTGCACAACATTGGTTTCTTCCTGGTTTGATAATTATTATTATTATAACAATAATTCGAAACCCTACTGTGTGCCACTGCCAAACGTGCCACTGGCGACTGTCGACAGTTTCCTTCAATAATTCATTCGAAGCATGATAAATGTGCGGATACTACATAAAAATTGCTTCGATACTTTGATACTGTTCAGTTTTTTTTCGTACTGTGTTGTTGTTGTACACTCTATCACAGTACCGGGCCTGTTGGTGACACTTTTTTTTATAACCATTATTTTTCTGCTTTTTTTTTGCTGTCCTTTCTATTACTCCTTGTGCCGTCGTGCACTGCATAATGAATAGATTCGATTTTGTTGCGTACGACGCACTTTTCCGATTTTATTTATTTATTTCCATTTTTTTTTTTGGTTCATTTTACCCTTACCCAAAAATCGTTTTAACCCTTCTCACAGCCCATTAAGAGCCGATAATTTATGAGCAACACAAATATGCAAAAGTTTGCAGTATTCGGTCATTTCTGGTAATTTTCAGATACGTATTTAAAATCCGTACTTAAGCTCTGCACCACATCACCATCACCATCCAATAGAGGTTATCGGTTGGCAAATAAATACGCGCGGAGCATTTAATGTCTCTGTCAGGATTTGGAAAAAATTAACACATAAGAGTATTGGTGGTGCCGAGGAAATAACCGTCCTACCGATGCAGGTCGTGTGTCCTGCGTTCGTTATGTTTATCCTAGTTTAATATACGATGAAGCATCCGAAATCATGGCATAACCGTTGACCATTGTTTTTAATAGTCCGTAATTTGCATAGATAAACATATAGCCAGTCAGCCAGTCTCTCGTAATTTTCCAGAATGTCTCATTTTGCTATGAGGCGGAGGAGTAGCAGAAATTTTACGAGTTTGCTCTCGACGGGATTTTTATGACGAGGTGTATCGTTAATGTTGGAGCGCACATTAATTTTCAATCTGACCATGAGGAGGAGCGCTGGAATTATATGTTGATGAGTGGTGGTATTTGAGAAAATAGTTAATGGCATGGTAGGGGACAAGCCAAAGGAAATGTCGGAAGAAGTCATTGAGATGAAGTGAAAGTAAATGCTGCGGATACAGGACATTCGAGCTTTGTTTAGTGTTTATAAATTATGTAACATTAATACTGATTCTATTCATTATGCAGATTTATGGCGATAAATTTGTAAATGTCATACTGTCAGCTTAATTATTCTAATAATTTCAAAGTTTAAATAACAAAAAAAAAAACAAGAAATAAAATAAATGCATAAATCTAAAGTTTGTTAAATAGAATTAATTCGAGATATAATGCGGGACATTGGAAACATTTTTTTGTTTTAATATAAAAGAGAGCGCACACACTCGGAAAAAAAAAATGAAACCAATAGTACGACTATTGATTCTAACGGTTCTACGGAACAATAGTTTTTCCTATTAATTCAATAGTTTTTTTTACTATTGTTTAGCAAATAAGTTGGTCAACATTAATTCAATAAGACATGTTATTGATAAAATAGTAATTTTACTATTGTTTCAATAGTTTATTTTATAGTGCAATACTATTGATTTTTAATAGTTTGTATCACATTAAATAAACTATTATAAAGAGTTTTTCAATAACAGCGCTACAAAAGTAAAAGTACGTTCGATGCCATTATGTATGGAACTCGATTTATTTTGCATGGCCACCACGGGCACGCTTGCAGAAGTCCAGACGCTGAACACAATTTTCGACGGTTTTCAAACATAAAGCAGCCGATACTGCTGAAATTTCACGTTCGATATTCGTACGAAGTTCATCAATCGTCGCTGGCTTGTTGGCATAGACCATAGACTTGACGTAGCACCACAGGAAATAGTCTAACGGCGTCAAATCGCACGACCGAGGCGACCAATCGACTGGACCATTTCGTGAGATAACACGTTCTCCAAACTTGGTTTCCAATAAATTGATTGTGGCATTCGCTGTGTGGCTTGTGGCTCCCCACCTGCTGGAACCACATGTCCTCCAAGTCCATATCATCCAATTGGGGGCCAAAAATATTCGGTTATCATTGAACGGTAGCGATTCCCATTCACAGTAACGTGCCGGTCTTGATCATCACGGAAGAAGTACGGCCCAATGACAACGCCGGTCCATAAACCGCACCAAACCGTAATTTTTTCGGGATGCAATGATGACTCATGGAGTACGTGTGGATTGCTGTCTGACCAATAACGCATATTTTGTTTATTGACGAAGCCATTCAGCCAGAAATGAGCCTCATCGCTGAAGATGATTTTTCGATGAAAATCCGAATCATTTTCAAATTGTTGCTCAGCCCAATTCACGAACATACGACGCTTCTGGTGTTCAAGCAGCCTCAGTTCTTGCGTCAATTTGATTCTGTAAGGATGTAGGTCAAGATCTTTTCGCAAAATTCGCCACAAGGACGTCACAGAGATGCCCAACGCTTGAGAACGACGTGTGAGAGACACATTTGGGCTTTCTTCAACTGAAGCCTCAGCGGCAGCAATATTCTCGACACTACGGGCACTTATTTGTCTCACTGTCACGGGAACATTTTGTACTGTGCCTGTGGAATCAAATTTTTCTACTAGACGCTCAATTGTTGAACTGCTAGGACGATTATGACGACCATAAATTGGATGTAACGCTCTTAACGTTGAGGCCACTGACTCCGAATTTCGGCAGTAAATTTTAATAATTTCGACTCATTGTTGGCTCGTATATCTTTCCATCATGAAATGACAAACCTTACTGAAGAAAAATGTCAAAAGAGCGGCAAGAAATATGGCGTCGTTTGCTGTCCCTGTCGTTCTAGTTTTGTAGCGTCCCATTTGAAAAACCCTGTATTAATGTAATAAAACCATTAAAAATACAAAAAAAGTACTTTTTCAATGTTGCTTAAAATAAGTATCTATAGAGTATAGGTATTAAAATATTTAATATTAAGGTTTTTTATCAAAAATGTATGTGAGCAACGCTAGACCATGCAAAAGAAATTTATTTTGTATAACAAAAAATACAATATCATTTTATTAAAAATTTTAAAGATTCACAAAAGTCGCTCATATGATTAGTAGTCGAAAAGTACTTAGTTGCTAAACATTGTATGTTCTCTAAGTAGTACGTAATTAAATACGTAAAAATGTAACCGTGATATCGTAGAACGTTTTTTCCTCTACGATTAGCAAATTCGTCAGTCTGTTCTTGGTCGTAAAGCAAATATGTAAAAATAAAATTAAAAAAGAAAAGAAAAGTGTATTTAATAACTAAAACAAATAAAAGTGCATTTAATAACTAAAACAAATAAAACAAATATAAACTAAAACATACAATAAAGAAATTTAAAATTTAACACATAACAAAGAAGTACAATCAAGACAGGAGTGTAAAAAAAGGCACCACACCCAGAAAAAAATTCCCTCAAATCCCATTAAAATTTGTCAATAGGACAATTATTGATTTAATAGTATACAAAAAATAAAAAATTTCATATAAACTCAATGGCAATGTTATGGTATTTTCTAGTATTTAATGGTATTTTCCGATTAAAATAATAATTTATCCTATTGAATATTTTTAATAGTAAAAAACTATTATTAATATAGTATTTTTTTCTGGGTGCATGGACACAGTAGCTTGGGCTAAAGTCATTTCGCGTATCATTCGTACACCCAGAAAAAATTACCTCATATCTCATTAAAATTGGTCAATAGGACAATTATTGATTTAATAGTATACAAAAAATAAATCTTCTCATATAAACTCAATGGCAATGTCATGATATTTTCTAGTATTTAATGGTATTTTCCGATTAAAATTATAATTTATCCTATTGACTATTTTTAATATTAAAAAAAATTTATTTATATAGTATTTTTTTCTGGGTGTACAATCACAAGGTAATCTTACATGTTTGTATTCTCTTCTTATATAATTTTGTTATTTAAATAACTTTTCGTGTATTTTAAATATCAATTTTAACCATAGCATATTACTACGTATTTTTAATTGTACTATTAGTTTTATAGGTATATCTTATTGCTTCTATAGGATAGAATTATTAAAAACGAAGTTCATAGGTTAAAAGTATTGTCGCTATAGTTTTGTCATTTTCTTTTAATAGAATAAACAATATGGATTTTCAATTGCTTTTATATGATCAAATTATTAAATATGAACTTCATACGAAGAAAATTATTGTCGTTAGAAATATTTGAACTTCGAGAATTTTTTTGGAAAATTTTGACATGTGATTTTTAAAAAACTGGCCCCGATATAGGTATGTTTTTTCTTATAATTTTTGAGCACATAATAATGATCTGAAATATGTTAGTGCGAATGAAGGATATTGCTTGCACTCCTTGGAATAAATTTTCAAAGAAAAGCACACATTATGAACTTTGAATAAAAAAATCGTAGTTTTTGCCAGGTAATATCTCCTAATTCGAGAACGATATCCGGATGATATTTTTTTTATTTTTTACCACATTAATTGTGATTAGAAAAAAGTTAGTGCGAATGAAGGATATCGCTTGTAGTCCTTAGAATAAATGTTCAAAGAAAAGCACACAGTATGAACTTAGAATAAAAAAATGGTTATTTTTGCCATGTAATTTCTCATTATCCGGGAAAGATATCCGGATGATATATTTTTTTATTTTTTACCATATTTATTGTGATTAGAAAAAAGTTAGTGCGAATGAAGGATATCGCTTGCAGTCCTTAGAATAAATTTTCAAAGAAAAGCACACAGTATGAACTTAGAATAAAAAAAAGGTAATTTTTGCCTAGTAATTTCTCCAAATCCAGGAAAGATATCCGGATGATATTTTTTTATTTTTTACCACATTAATTGTGATTAGAAAAAAGTTAGTGCGAATGAAAGATATCGCTTGTAGTTCTTAGAATAAATTTTCAAAGAAAAGCACTCAGTATGAACTTAGAATAAAAAAATCGTAATTTTTGTCATGTAATTTCTATTATCCGGGAAAGATATCCGGATGATATATTTTTTATTTTTTACCATATTTATTGTGATTAGAAAAAAGTTAGTGCGAATGAAGGATATCGCTTGTAGTCCTTAGAATAAATTTTCAAAGAAAAGCACACATTATGAACTTAGAATAAAAAATCGTAGTTTTTGTCAAGTAATATCTCCTAATTCGAGAACTATATCGGGATGATATTTTTTTTATTTTTTACCACATTAATTGTGATTAGAAAAAAGTTAGTGCGAATCAAGGATATCGCTTGTAGTCCTTAGAATAAATTTTCAAAGAAAAGGACACAGTATGACCTTAGAATAAAAAAACGATAATGTTTGCCATGTAATTTCTCATTATCCGTGAAAGATATCCGGATGATATATTTTTTATTTTTTACCATATCTATTGTGATCAGAAAAAAGATTTTGTGAATGAAGGATCTCTAGGTTTAATATATATAAACATATAAACTTGACTTAATATTACTCAAATTAAAATTTTTGACGTGAAATTTTACGAAATGTGGTTGAATTAATCTCGAAAGCAGACACTACAAAGCTTAAGAAAAACTTGTCTTGTAAATTGAATTATTTCACGATATAATGAGAGTCATTCGGAAATACCTATTTATTATTGAAAATGAAGACACATCAATGTAGAAATCATTCGCTCCTAAGTCGAGAAAATCTCGAAAGCAGACACTTAAGTGATTTCAGAATCTATGAAAGATGAAAAAACTTGTCAAGTAAATTAATTTGGGTCATAAATAATGGGGTATATTTATTATTTTATTCTTTGTTAATGTCTTTACCTATACTAGTAGGAATTTTTTATTTGTATAACTTTTCTGGGTCTATGAATTTTTATTTGTTAAGAGACTAATACAAAAAAAGGAGCAGCAAATTTTGTAGAAATCAGTTTTTACAATTTGAGTAAGAAACCCTTTTTGATAACTCGAGAAAATTACGAAGCGGAAACTTCAGAGTTTTAAGAAGCCTTGAAAGCACCAAAGACTTGTCTGGTAAATGGAACTGTTTCCAAATATAATGCGGGTCATACGAAAGACATACGAAAGACAAATTTTAAGAATTCTTAAAATATGTAAAAACTTATCTGGTAAATAGAATTATTTCAAATACAATGATCGCGCATTTTTATATGGAAAAAAAACTCGAAATTATTAAAACTTTGAAAGCAGACAGACACTTCAGAGTTTTAAGGATCTATGAAAGGTGCCAAGCCTGGTCTGGTAAATGGAACTATTTAGAAATATAATGTGGGTCATACGAATGAGATTTGATTTTGATAACGAAAGCAACTTTTTACGCCTCGGTCGGCCTCAGCAGTCCAGAGGTAGCGCGCTGGACTTGCATTCTGAAGGTGTCGGTTTCGAATCCCGGCTGGGGCATGGGCGCTCGTGGTGATATTAACCACAAAATTGTAGGGAATAGATTTCACAGTACACTGGATATAGTCTGTCTGAGTGCTGTGGATATTAGTAGATATTCCCAAAAAAAAAAAAAAAAAAAAAAAAAAATTACAATTCTAGAAAATCTCGAAAGCAGACAAACCAGAGTTTTAGACATCTATAAAAGAATGTCTGTTAAATAGAATTATTACAAAATATAATGCGGGTAATTTGGTAAAGAAATTTTTAATAGAAAAAAAGGTAACATCACATTTTGTAGAAAGCAGTTCGAAAGCAGACACTACAGAGTTTTAAGGATCTCTGAAAGAAGTAAAGTCTTGTCTTGTAAATAGATTTATTTGAAAATACAATGCGGGCATATGGAAGAGACATTTTGTATTATAAAAAAAGACACACCACCTAATTTTGTAGATAGCAGTTTTTTTACAAAGCAGTTTTTTACAAACTGAAAAACCCTCGAAAACAGACACTTCATAGTTTTGAGAATCCTTGAGAGCTACCAAGACTTGTCTCAATACAATTTCGCATATTTCTCTGCGCATTGTCAAAAATATTTCAACAAAATTCCTCAAGTTTTGAAAACATTTCTTTAGATTTGTTACACAAAGAAAAGGCTAGGGTTACAGAATACCCTAACCATTGTATTTCGCATATATGTGGCTTTCTTCACTACCCTTATCGAATGTCATGCCCATTCATTGATTTTTCTACTACCTTATTGTCTGCTTTTTAGCATTTCTGCCATAAAGCAAAACGTGTCTTTAGATATTTTTTGTATAACTCCTGTAAAACCCAAAATCGTTTGACCTGTCTGTCTCTCATCTCATACACAATACCCGATCGTTATATTCGCATGTTTGCACATAATTTGATGCTCTTCTGTATCTTTTCTAATTTTTACCTTTCATCTTTCATGTGTATTTTTTTTTTGAAAATTTTCCATTCATTCACTCGGCACGGCTCGTCACCCAAGTCACTGCTGTTCATGCACCGACATGTTGCTACTTGCATTAATCGTCTTATGAGGGATTTTCTGATCATGTGATTCAGCAATACCACTCTCTTAGTTGGGTTTTTGTTTGTGCTCTTTTCATTATACGCCGTTCGTAATCAGTTCCCACGCGCCTTTTCTGGTTTCGGTTCGTCGGATCTACGGCTTCGACGAGAAGCGCGCCAAACATGCCGTTGCCGCGCCGCCGACGCACACCTGTGCCAAATAAAGGGGCTGCTTTTGAATTTCTACAGGGAATTATGGCACTACGTTAATTTGCTACTGCTACCTGCTCAAATAAAACTTATCTGACAGTTGAGATTTATATCGTTTTAGGTTGATATATGCAAAGATATAGGCAGAGCGTTATTTTTGCTGAATATTATCAGAGAATTGTTTTAAAAAACTAAATTAATTTTGTTAATTAAGTAGTGCAGCGTAGGAAACGTAGCTCAGATAGATAGCAATAAAGGTCTGTGGAATTTAGCAACTATTTTAGTATTTCTCTTAACTTTTCTAGTAAAGGGTTTTTCAATAAGAGTGCTACAAAAGTTTTTTTTCAAGGGTTTTTCAACAGGGACGCTATGAAAGTAGAGCGACAGGGACAGCAAACGACGTCATATTTCTTGCCGCTCTTTTGACATTTCTTTTTAGTAAGGTTTGCCATTTCATGATGGAAAGATATACGAGCCAACAACGAGTCGAAATTATTAAAATTTACTACCGAAATTCGAATTCGAAGAGAAATGTCAAAAGTGCGGCAAGAAATATGGCGTCGTTTGCTGTCACTGTCGCTCTACTTTTGTAGCGTCCCTATTAAAAAACCCTTTATATGTAAATGTCTCAGAATCCATGGAAGGCACATCGAAATTAGAATTTACCCTAATCCAGAAAAATCATGCCTAAATCATATAAGAATATATGGGGGTTTATTCTAAGAAGGTACAAATACCATGATCAATTCACATTTATGATCCAAACTCAGTATGTGTATTTTACAGAGGTCAGAGATAAAGGTTAACCATTTCAGAGGTTCCTGAATAACGGATTTCCGCATCCACAAACGCGGAGCATCCGCATTATTTTGACATCCGCATACCCTAGTAGAAATTTTGATAGGGCCATGGTCATGAAGTGATCATGTCATTATTTGAGAGGATCGGGATATGACGAGGACTATAATGTCCTTGTAACGCAGTGTACTGATCATGTGCTGACCTCAGGCCATGATCATGTACTGATAGGGCATTGTCCTGGGGAATGGGGAATTTCCCCATTTTAATATTTAACCGACAATTGCCTTGTCTGAGCCCGAGCATAATAGGGTTTCTCTCATTAATCTCGATCATTGCCTGATACTAATTTCGTTATGAGGAACAAATAATGTAGCTATGATCGGGAACATTGACTGTTTAGATAGTGTAATCCCTGCTATGGTAAGCATGATAAGGGCATGCAAAGGCAATGATCATATTTTCTCTAATAGGGCTTACCCAACGAAAACCCGATCATTTCCCATTATATTAAAAAAAATTTAAAGAATATAATTTGAATGCAATTTTTATTAATTAATTGTGAAAAAATCAAATATTTTATGTACGATTTCAGCACAGAATTATGTTGTAACGTTCTCAATAAATAAGTATTTTTTATTATTAGAAAAATAGTATGTTATTCCGATTGGCTTCCAGATTCTAATCAAGAACTCACACGCCTAGCCTGAAACAACTTCAACCCAAAAGTCGTAGGACTAAATTCGTTTATTATGAATATGTTTCGGTCTCCCCGAGTATTTTAAGACTAAAAGCATATTCTTAAAAAACGATTTGCTACCACGACTTTTGGGTTAAAATTGCAGTATTTGAAACAATTTTAATATTCTGACTGATTTATTTTAATTCCATTCAAAATACTTCAGCTAATATAATGAAATAAATGCAATAAAATTGGGGTTGATCAAAGTTACAACCAGTCAAACGCAAAAAACGCAGCTCTATGCAAAAAGTTATATTTCTTTATTCGTTATTTTTCAGTTTTTTATTCAAACATTTTATTCAAACATTTTTCAATAACGAATAAATTTTATTTGTATGGAAATCATATCAAATATCTCTGAGAAAACAAAAATATTCGAGAAAAATAACAATGTTCGAAAATATTCGAAAAAAATAATAATTTTTATTGAATATAAATTTGGCAATGTTCAAAATCATCATTGTCAAAAAAAAAAATATTCGACAAAAACAACAATGTTCGAAAATTTTCGAAAAAATATTTTTTTCTCAAAATTTATACCAACGTTAAAAATAAATTTTGGGAAAACAATACCAAATACCGAAATGTTCGAAAGAAATATTTTCAAATAACAAAAAAACTATTAAAAACGAGTTGGGAAAGTTAGGTCACATGGGTAAATTCGGTCACATGGGGCGGATTTTTATAGTGGGTCGAGCCCGACTATGGAATACCCTACACCTTTGGTGGGGATAATGTGGGATATTTAATTGCTTACCTTAATTTTAAAGTTTTTAATTATGAACCTCCCCACCCTCAGAATATTATTCATAAATCAGAAATTTACGTCTTATATCCCCATAAATTAAAAAATTTATATAAAAGTATAAACAATAAAAAAAAAAATTTAAAAATATAATTGGGCGGACCACGCCTATATTTAAAATTTTGAAAGGCTAATATTTCATAGATTTGATTTTAATAATTTACGGATCAAATTTCCACTATGAAAACCCGGGAAATAATTGAAAAAAAAGTGGGCGGATCACGCCCATTTTTGGACCACATATTTATAGGTGAATTCTAACAATACTTTTTAAATTTTATAACTATACCTTGAATACTTTTCGAGTTATTAGATCCGAAAGAGTTATATGAAAGTGACTTGTATGGGAGGTGGGCGTGTCCGTTGACCGATTTGGCTCATTTTCAAACTCGGTGCCTACTTTTGGCTAAAATATATTGAGACGAAATTTCATCGTATTCTGATCAGTATTTCTCAAGTTATTCTGTATTCGGGCAGCAAGACGGACAGACAGACAGACAGACAGACAGACAGACAGACAGACAGACAGACAGACTAAATGGACTCAGGTAGTGATGCTAATCAAGAATTTATATACTTTTCCATACCGGACACGCCTCCTAAGGGGCGTTACAATATATGCACAAAGTTAATATACCCTTTACCTCATAGGTGTAGGGTATAAAAATCGAAAAAACAACAGTATTCAAAAAATTTCGAAAAAAAATTATAATTGTTACACATTATGTTTTAGACCACAATACCAACGCAATTTTTTGTTTCTCCAATAAATTTCTGCTGATTTATGGGATCCGTACGAAATATCGAAAAAAAATGTCGAAATTATAAAAGCCTTACAACGCCGAAACAATATTTGGCCGAATCACAAAATGTCGAAAAATATTTTAAAGCTAGAAAATGTCGACAAATTTTTAAAACTATAAATACAAAAACATTTTTTTATAGGATCAAAAAATGTCGAAAATTAAAATGCCGAAATATCAAAATGTTGAAATACAAATTCAAATCCTATATGAGCAGGTCCACACCAAATCTCGTAGGTTTTGCAACTCACTCTCTTCGATTTCAATGATATTTTGGCAACTGATAAAGGGTATCGGGATCTGCATTCACCGTTTTTTTTTCCGACCACTATTTCCAAAGATATCACTTTTTCCAGAGATACAGTCCAAAGTTACAAAATTGTCAATGATAACTTTTGTATGGTGGTTCCAATTGAAATATCCCTTGTTGCTAGAAACTTTGATAAGGTTTCGTTTTAAAACTAATAAAACAATCTTTTGGAAAATTCTTCTTAACATGAACATATGACCAATGGTCGTTATCCTTGAACTTCGAATTACATGTGCTTAAAAAAAGTATTTAAAAAAAAAATCGAAATTTTTGTTGATTTTTTATAAGTCTTGAAGCTAAATTCCAAGATGGTATTTTGAAGGCAGCATATTTAAAAATCTCCGCATGACTCCTAGAGTAGTTAAAAATCAGAATTCGTTCTTTTTTAATATCTTTATCTTCGAGTTTTTTCGACATTTTCCATCATTTCTCGGTAAAAAATGATTTCGTCATATTAAATTTCGACATTTTTAATTTTCGACATTTTGTTTTTCATCATTTTAATTTTCAACATTTTTTTTTCGACATTTTTGTTTTCGACATTTTTGTTTTCGACCTTTTCAGGTTTCGGCATTTTTATTTTCAACATTTTTATCGTACCAGACCCATGATTTATTTTGTAAACTCCTCCTCATTCTTATTCAAAAAACTATCTGGAATTTAAATCGTTAACTCTACAGATTATGTTGAGTGCACGAAATCTTTTCTTACATTCAAGAAACTATTTAAAATTTTAATCTTGAGCTACCACTCAAGCCCACTAAATTCTTATTCAAGAAATAAATTTGAATTTATGTCAGATTCTGTTAAAATTAAGAAATCCTTTATTTGATTCAAGAAACTATTTGGAATTTCTATCATAAGATCTATAGATTCTGTTGTGTTTAAGAAATTTAAATTCTTAAAATTAAAAAATAAAAAAACTTAAATTCTTATTCAAGAAAGAATTTTGATTATATACCAGATGCCGTTAAATTTAAGATATCATTTATTTAATTCAAGGAACTATTTGGAATTTATGTCTTAATTTCTACAGATTCTATTGTGTTTAAGAAATATTTTACTTGATTCAAGAAAGTATTTTAAATTTTGAATTCAACTTTGATTTACAATTGAAATTTATATGTTCTGTACATGCTGTTGAATGTAAAAACCCATTTATTATGTAAATCCTTTCTCATTCTTATTGAAAAAACTTTCCAGAATTTAAATCTTTAACTCTACAGATTATGTTGAGTTTAAGAAATATTTTCTTATATTCAAGAAACTATTTAAACTTTGAATCTTGAGCTACCATTCAAGCTCACTAAATTCTTATTCAAGTAACTATTTGGAATTTCTATCATAAGATGTATGAAAGATCATGAAAGAATTTGGAATACATATCAGTTTCTGTTTAATTTAAGAAAACATTTATATGATTCAAGAAACTGTTTGGAATTTCTAACTTAAGTGCTGTTGTGTTTAAGAAATATTTTGCTTGATTCAAGAAAGTATTTAGAATTTAAATTCTGCTAATACTGTTGAATTAAGAAGGACGTTTATCTCTTTGACCTCCTGAAATTTGGATAGAATATCCATTATTATTACCTCTTAATGGCTTTAAATACTTTAAATCACTGACTACTTATTGAGTTTCACATATATTTTGTTTTCCCACAAGAAACCTGCAGTCCTTATCATTTACCAGATTGATTTAGGTTTTACTTCTCCCCCCTCCCCCGTCCCTTTTCCATCTATGGCAATTCGCCAACTTCTTAAATATTTGTAGACAAAATATTGTTAAGAATTTTAATTTTTTCGCTCAGTTAAACTTTCTTTAAAAAGCGGGTAAATGCCAAAAGTGCCGAAAGTTAATTCAGCAACATTGTCGGCGTGTGGCAGGTTGGGTGGTGACAAAAGTTTTACCGAGTTTTTTTTTTTCGTAGCAAAGATAACTTTTGGCAACCTTTTAAGGAACTTCGAACCAAAAATAACTCTTTGACATTCTCATAGAATGAATGGTGTTCCATAGCAATGTGGGGTTTTTGTGTGGTGGAATGATGATGATTGCGTTGAGTATGCCAAATGATTGATGATGTTTTCTGCGAGTTTTCTGTGCGTGTGCGAGAAGTAACAACACCCTTCCCACAAACGAATATATACTAAAATTACATATTGTCATGGTTAAATACCATACAGCCAGCACGTGGTAGAAGAACTGCTTGAGAAAAGCAAAATATTTGATGAATTATTGTGATTTGCGAGCGCTTTGCTTTGAAGGCAAAGTTCTGTGGTTGCTGTGTCGTAAAATAATTAATCAAGGAGCCCAAGTACGGTACGTACACATCGTATAAATTATAAGTGGTATGGCATCCAAAACACCCAATGTAATGACTTTATAAATACTACTTTTGTAATAACATTTTCGGTATTTAATACATCCTTTGATATATCCTTTGATACATCCTTTATACATCATGAGCAAAAGCAACGCATTAACATTGAGCCGAAAACATAGACGGAATTTAACCAATTTCCAATTATGGTCAAGGCTCGTTTAAGTCGAACCAAAAACCACCGTCTAAATGTTCCCAACAACAAAACGAGGTAGCTCGTGTTTGATTTGTTGTCTCTTGGAATTGTGTTTATGGCTTTAACACCCACGCCTTGCCTATCCAGATCCTAAACTTTCGACCATTTAAGTATTATTATGACCAAAATTAACATGACAAATGCTAGACGGGTAATAGAATTTGTTAATAATAGTGTACGTCCATCCATCCGTCCGTCCATCCATCGGTCTGTCCGTCTGTGTTCCTAGTTAACTTGTTGTAGTTACTGTTTTAATTTATAGCTGACAACCCTAAAATTTATGACAACATTAAAACTTCAACCCCGACATCATTTTATGTAGTTCGAGGCACGCATACCGGCCAAGTGGTTCCGGTAGCCCAACATACGACAGTTCGAGCAAGCAGCGCAGTAAAAATATTTAAAATACGTTTATTTTATTCGGTTATTAGGGCAAAGGCAACAAACTAGATTGGGTAATTTGCAAATGAGATTTTACAATTAAGTTGTCACTGTAACTAGTAGAATTTGAGACATACCATGTTAGAATTTTTTCGAGAATTCTGATCGAGTACTGATTACACTCATTTGCTAAATCCAAAAAAATCTCTGTGACACAGACTTCATTACGAAATTCCTATATCCGCTGGTAACAGAAGAACATTAGTCAAAATATTAGAGATACCTTTTGGAGATATCGTCCGTGGTTTTTATTTTTTTTTTGTTATTTTTCAAAAAGATAATACGACTTTATTTTTTATATATAGCGATAATCTTTGGCCAGTGTTGCCAGATTGATAAAATATATTTTGGATAAGTTTTATCATTTAATAGATTCTCATTTAATAGATGCTATCTTAAAAAAAATTTAACAAAAGTACATATTACTGAAGATAAAAAATACTTACGGATATTAGAGTAAAAGTCAAATTTACCCTAGTAGAAATTTGCCCGATGCGCCATCGGGAAATGATCGGGTTTTCGTTGGGTAAGCCCTATTAGAGAAAATATGATCATTGCCTTTGCATGCTCTTATCATGCTTATCATAGCAGGGTTTACATTATCTAAAAAGTCAATGTTCCCGATCATAGCTACATTATTTGTTCCTCATAACGAAATTAGCATCAGGCAATGATCGAGATTAATGAGAGAAACCCTATTATGCACGGGCTCAGACAAGGCAATTGTCGGGTAAATATTAAAATGGGGAATTGCCCGATCAGTACATGATCATGGCCTGAGGTCAATACATGATCAGGACACTGCGTTACAAGGACATTATGGGCCTCTTCATATCCCGATCACCTCAAATAATGACATGATCACTTCATGACCATGGCCCTACCAAAATTTCTACTAAGGTTTCCAAAAAAAAAAAAAAAAAAAAGGAAAAAATGGAAAATAAAAAAATAAAAAAATCGAATGTACAATTTTATATTTACTAAACCACTTGAGATATTTAAAAACGGTTTTTAGTTTATGATTTATGTATTAATTGTTTATAAAAGCCCTATACTAATATTTTGATTTTATTTTAAAATATACAATCTATGTATAAATATGTAAAGTAAAGTCTTCAAAAATTTAAAAAAAAAACCATGTTCTAGTCTATATCTTTAAAGTTAATTAAGGTATTTTCTCATGTAAGCACATTTTCTTTAGATCTTAATGTAGTGCTTTTTATAAACAAAATAATTTTAAAAATCGGTTAACTTTTGGATTTTTTACAATTTTTGAAAAAATGTTCATGAAAAAAATGTCAACTTTACTGATTTTTAACTCCATAACCATTAGAGTTACAAACTTTAATTTCAAAACTAAAGTTCTCTTAATGTTTCTCTGTATAACACTTTTTAAATTTTTTAAATCGGTTGAGTGCTTCTGAAAATACTGAATTGCACCCGATTTAAGAGCGTGTCCGCATACTGTGCAACGCATCATCGTAGTCCAACGCAGTAACCAATCGGGCCAGCGACCTACCATTCTATTAATTGTGAAAACCATGTTTATCTTTAAACCTGTTTAAGTTCTTATTCAGAAAACTATTTTATAATTGCATATTAAGTTCTATAGCTTCAGTCGAGTTTCGTATCCACTTTTTGTATTTCGAAACGAACGACACTAGAAAAATGTCACGTCAAAATTCAGTCACATAAATATAGATTTAATGTTTCTTAACCCACTGGTTCCGCCAGGAACCAACGGATAAATATCAAAACTTTGTTCAACGAATTTTATTTAATCTTCCCGCTTCGACTTTTAAAATGTTTATTGATCCAAGCACCACCCTTTTCGGCCGTTTCCCGTTTGAAACAAACTTCATTTGCTGGCGGTATGTCAAGTAAAGGAAACCAACCTCAAGAAAATTAATTTTTGTAAAATTGCGTACTTTCAAAAAAATATTATAGTGATGAATTTGGCGAAATCGATGCTGAAAAAAATATTGCTTTAAAAATTCTTAAGTACAATATGCACTGTTTCAATTTTGAAATCCGGGTGACCAGGTATTTTTGATCTGTTTAAAGTAAGTAACTCCTATGAGCAAAGTCGTAGAACAAACGTTGTCCAGAATCGCGAGTTCTATAACATACATTTTTTTCAGTCAGGCTTTTAAGGGTTAAGGGTTCTCAGTCTCAGTCTCAGGCTTTTAAGGGTTAACTTTGAACAAATTTAAATTTGTTTAAATTTGTTTAAATTAATATTGATTAACATTCTCTGAATTCCAAATGGAATAGTTTTATCTGTATTTTAAATGAAAATTCTGAATATCAATAAATGTTCAGAATTTCTATTGGAATGTTCTGTATATCAAATGTAATTTTCTGATTTTCAAATGGAATGTTCGGAGTATGAAATGTAATTTTTTTTTTAATTTTAAATGGAAATTTTGAATAACAATTGACGTCCTTTGAATTTAAAATGGAATTTATCAATATCAATTGATGTATTTTGAATTTCAAATGCAATTTTTAAATTACAATCGATGACTTTTGAACTTAAAATGGAATTTTGGAATGATAATTGACGTCTTTTGCATTTTAGATGGAATTTCTGAATAACAATCGATGTCTTTTGAATTTCAAATGGAATTTTTAATTTAGAATTGAAGTTTTTTTAATCTCAAATGGAATTTATGAATTACAATCGATGTCTTCGTACTTTAAAGTGGAATTTCTGAATAACAATCGATGTCTTTTGAATTTCAAATGGAATTTTTAATTTAGAATTGAAGTTTTTTGAATCTCAAATGGAATTTATGAATTACAATTGATGTTCTCGTACTTTAAAGTGGAATTTTTGAATTACAATTGACGTCTTTTGAATTTCAAATCTAATTTCAAATTACAATTGATATCTTTTGAATTTCAAATGCAATTTCTGAACTACGATAGATGATTTTTGAATTTCAAATGGGATTTCTGAATTACAATTGACGTCTTTTGCATTTTAGATGAAATTTCTGAATATCAATCGATGTATTCTTTCTTTAAAATGGAATTTTTGAATTATATATGACGTCTTTTGAATTTCAAATGGAATTCTTGAATATCAATTGATGTCTTTTGAATTTCAAACGCAATTTCTGAACTACTATAGATGATTTTTAAATTTCAAATGGAATTTCTGAATATCAATTGATATCTTTTGAATTTTAAATGGAATAACTGAATATCAATTGATATATTCTGAATTACAATTGACGTCTTTTGAATTTCAAATGGAATTTTGGAATATCAATTGATGTCTTTTGAATTTCAAATGCCATTTCTGAGTTACAATTGATGTCTTTTGAAATGCAAATAGAATTTATAAATTACAATTGACGTATTTTAAATTATAAATGTAATTTTTGAATATAAATTGATGTCTATCAAATACAATTTCTGAACTACGATCGATGATTTTTGAACTTCAAATGGAATTTCGGAATCACAATTGATGTCTTTTTACTTTAAAATGGAATTTCCGAATATCAATTGATGTCTTTTGAATTTCGAATCCAAATTTCTGAATTATAATTGACGACTTTTGAATTTCATATGAAATTTTTGAATAACAATCGATAACAATCGATGTCAAATGAAATTTTTAATTTAGACGTCTTTTGAATTTGAAAATAGAATTTTTGAATTTCATATGGAATTTATGAATATTAATTAATATTTTCTGAATTACATTTGTAAATGTTGTATAGTTTAAAGATACGAGTGTACCATAAATTTCATTTCGATATAACTTCGATACGTTTTGATACAATTTTCTTACAATAGAAAAAATGTCTTCGATATCGCAACTAATTCATTGCGATATAGAAACGAATGTTTGTCTTGTAATTGGGTATGTTATGACAAGGTCAAAATACAATGATTAGTTCCCGATGAAGACCCTAATACATTTTTTACTAGAGCAACACCAACATATTTCAAACTCTTCTATCCTTCAGACCTGAATTTCGATGTATAAAATGAAAGTTTTCGTACATTATAAGAATACGTTTTTTTCTATATCAAGTTCATAGTTTTAATAGTATATTTCATAATTTAAATAGTATATAGTTCAAAATTTTAATAGTATATTTTAAACAATAATGCAATTCCTTCAAATAAATTAGTTTTTATTGAGTATTTTGTATTAAAATAATTACTGTAATGCAAAACATATATCCAGAAAAAAATACTATATAAATAATAGTTTTTTACTATTAAAAATAGTGAATAGAATAAATTATTATTTTAATCGGAAAATTCCATTAAATACTAGAAAATACCATACAATGCCATTAAGTTTATATGAAAAGAATTATTTTTGTGTACTATTAAATCAATAATTGTCCTATCCAATCCCAATTTTAATGGGATTTGAGGGAATTTTTTTTCTGTACGTTGAAAAAGAATGTGATTTTTCAGTTTCCTTGTGGAATTGGTGGAATATATATTTGTAGAATTGTCACGTTTATGGATTATATATTTGAAATATCGTATGTTCCCCCCTATAAAAGCACCAAAATCCATCAAAATCTTCAATCTTTAGGACTTCTCGATCGTTAAAAGTGTCAGTTTTTGTAGGTACACTAAAAAATTCTAAAGGCGACAGGTCCATGTCAAATTGTTTATTGTTCCTTATGATTTTTTTTTTAATTTTAGACAATGACACAGTTATGCAGAAAATGAATAATATACGCTAATAGTTTATATTACATAGCCAAAACTTGATTATAAATATAGTAGAAGCGGATATTCTGAAGTTTAATCCCCTTATTTTGTAAAACGAAACGAAAAACTGGAAACTGGAATTTTTCACGAAACACTTTTCGTTTTACAAAATAAGAGGGTAGAACGTACTTTGTGAAATTTATATCCCGCACTTATATTCACAGAATTGTCTACTAAATCTCTTTTTATAGTTAAATCGTCACTGTCATGCCAAAGAGGCGAATGTGCATTTTTAAAATGTTTTGAAATCAAAATTTAAAGTTTGAAGTGCTTTAAAAATTAGCAAAATTTATATTTTTTTCAATTTTTTCTGTTATTTTGGTTTATTTGTCAATTAATATAACGTATGTAAAATGTCTTTAGATTTGGATAACCTACTGAATTATAAATACGGATTTTGTGAGCATATATCTTGATCAAAACGAAAATATTTTTGTTTTTATGCTATAACTTTTTTTTAGCGCAAGATAAAATAGTAATGTCAAGGCATTAATTGTTTGATTTTAAAGCAACTATCTATTGGCATCATTAATTAAAAATATTTTGTGAAACATTAATTTTCCATTTGTTATTTGCAGGAAAAAATGTTTGGCAAAATATTTTTAAATAATAATACCACTCGATAGGTGCTTTAAAAACAAACCATTAATACCTTTACACCACTATTTTATCTTGCACCAATAAAAAATTATAGCAAAAATAACGAAGAAATTGGAAAAATTGAAAATCTTGTCATGCCAAAAGGGCGAATTTTTTCGTTTTTATGGTATAACTCTTTAATGGTACTAGATAAAATAGTGATGTGAAGGCAATTATTGTTTGTTTTCAAATCACCTATCGATCTGCATTATTAATTGCAAATATTTTGACACATTTTTTTTTCCTGCAAATAACAAATTAATGTTTGGCAACATATTTTTAATTACTGATGCAGATCGATAGGTGCTTTGAAAACAAACAATAAATACCTTTACACCACTATTTTATCTTATACCAATAAAAAGTTATGGCGAAAAAACGAAAAGATTCGCCCTTTTGGCATGACAAGATTTTCAATTTTTCAAATTCGTTCTTTTGATTTTGTCTTTTGTGGCTAGAAATGTCCAATAAAATGACACGCGATTTTGACAGCATACTTGAGGATAAACTACATTCAAAAATGTAAAAAAAAGCAAATTCAAAAATTGCACATTCACTCCATTGGCATTGGATAGTGACGATATTATAAAAATTTCGTATTTTCTAATATAACGCATGATTGTAGCACCAAAATCAATCAAACTCTTCTATTTTTCAGACCTTTCGATTGCTGAGATTACTAAGATCTGTCACAGTTTTTGTATATTGGAAAATTCAAAAGGCGTGTCACAATCTCTCAAGTCCATGGTTAGTTCTCTAACATTTTCATTATGATTTCTTATTTTAGACAATGACACAGTTTTGCAGCAAATGATTTATACACCCCGGACAGTTGACCCTACAAAGTCAAAGCCACCACCTCTGTAACACCGTGGTGGTGGTGCCTATTTGCAACTGCATAAAGAGCTACTGCCAGGCCATGACAGTCAATGAAGCAGCTGACGCGTGCGCCAGGATCAGCTGTCCTTCGTGGAATGAAGAACGCATGCATGAAAAATGTGTGGAATTTCATAAGGAATTTGCATGAATTACACATACAAAATGCCACAGGCTGCGTAATAATTGTGGAGAATTTCAACCGAACCGAGGAGGGTTAAAACAATCAATAAATAAATGAATGAATCAAAGGATTGTTGTATAGATCAGTAGCAGCAGGCAACAGAGGTAGGGTATACGTTGAAACTCGTTCATTATTGAGTCGAACCACTCACTAGTGACATCAGCTGCATATAGTGTTGGTGCCTATATCCTTTGAGTGTCTCTTAATGCAGTCGGACTTATTTATGCATTGTCTGTTATGCTTTTGAGTTTGGTACTCGTTGGTTTTGTACTAATTTTAGCAACACCTTGTTGACTTGGCGCTCGTCTGCATTCCTATCTTCCTGCGACATGTGACAAATGCAGTTTGCGTCTGCTTAGAATGTACCCGAGCTGGTGTCCTTCAGTCGCTTGATTGACATTGAGTCTCGACTCGAAATATGTACGGCATGTGCCACCATGCGGCGCCTTTATTGCATATGCACCCTGCTGCAGCAACTTTTACGCAGGACCTACGTTTGCAGGCGCACAAAACAGCTGTTCGAGTGGTGCTGCTGGCTTCGGCTCTGTCAAGGGCACCATCACCATCATCGAGTGAACATTTCCGTTCCATTCATAAATTCACAAAATGATTGCATTTTTGCCTGTGATGATTTATTTGAGGTCTCCTGCCAAAAGGAATCAAGGAAGTGGCTGCTTGAGTGCGCTTAAATTGAAATGGATTTTTTTTTTTTTTTGAAATTTCGAAATTATGTACTACATTTTGAGAGGGCAGGGGTTTTTTTTCGAAAACCTTTTATAGTACTTCTTTGGTTCAACTTTAATAAATTTGATATCATTATATATTATGCGGTTTATGTTGCATTTGTTTTTGTGTGTTGTTATCGAAAAATAAATATAAATTATTTACTGTATCCATATTTAGTGTTGCGTTGCATAACTGGGTCGGTCGTCTGCCGAGTCGTCTTCCAGTTGGCCGCACAACAATCCAATCTATTTTCAATGAATTTGCAGATTGTTATGTCCGTCTGCGGCATGTTGTATCCTTGCTGTTGCCATGGTCGCAGTCGTCGCCTGCCGCCTGCTCAATGGACCAGAAATCAAAACAATTTCAAGAACTAATAGAAATCAAATAATTTTAACATTCATTACAATGGCTACAAAAAAACAGCACATAATACCATATATCGTGTGTAGTTCGATACAATAATACAATAACGATAACAATAACAATAACTACAAGTTACAGAAATAACAAACAAAAAATAAACCTACCGCCAAATGCAATAATAATCAAGGATAATGTTACGTATAATAAGTTCGTACTCTGCAGTTTTTTTGTTTTTGTTTTTGGTTTGTTTTTTTTTTTTTTTTTCGTTCGGAAATATGAAATTTTATTTTGCTCATAAAGAAAAATAACTTTTTTAATAAATTGCAATAGGAAATCTTTAAATGTAACGTTTATTTGCGTAGTGTTCTTATTTTGAAAATAAGTTTTCATATAATAATCAAGCAAATGCGCATAATTATACAAAAATCTTTAATACTTGTAGAAATTATAGTAGAGCAACGAAAGAAAGACACACTTTTTCCACCTCGATAATTCTTTTCCGTAAATTTCTCCACGCATATTTCTTGCATGTTGATATTAGATATCTGCACAAATTTATTTGAAGTTTCCTCTGCAAAATATGCACTACTGCACTCAACAGTATTGAGTTCATTTTGCAATGACAGTCGACAGTATTATAGTGAAGTCTCTACATCGACTTCACTTCACTGCATAGTATTTGTTTCAATGGTGTCAAGTAGTGTCGAGATATTCAATGTTCTGATAACCCAAATGGCACTACTGTCACTGAAAATTCAATAAGTCCAGTGAGTATAATGTTACGTATAATAAGTTCGTACTCTGCAATTTTTTTCGGTTTTGTTTTTTCGTTCGGAAATATGAAATTTTATTTTGCTCATAACGAAAAATAACTTTTTTTTATAAATTGCAATAGGAAATCTTTGAAAACGTTTATTTACGTAGAATTCTAATTTTGAAAATAAGTTTTCATATGATACTTAAACAAATGAGCATAATTATAAAAACATCATTAATACTTGTAGAAATGATTGTAGAGCCATGTTTGACAATAATAAAAGGACACTTTTTCCACCTGGACAATACTTTTCCGTACATTTCTTCACGCACATTTCTTGCATGGATAATTCTTTCTCAATACTATTCTAGCATAACAGATATTTCGCTTGAGAAAAAATTTATTTGAAGTTTCCTCTGCAAAATATGCACTACTGCACTCTACAGTATTGAGTGCATTTTGCAATGACAGCCGACCGTATTATAGTGAAGGCTCTCCATCGACTTCACTGCAGTATTTTTTTAATTGGTGTCAAGTAGTGTCAAGACATTCAATGTTCTAAAAAACAAAACCAAATGACACTACTGTCGCTGAAAATTCATAAGTACAGTGAGTGACCATAACGAGTAACAAGACAAACAAAACAACAACAAATCTGCGGCTCGAAGTTCGACGGCTGTAATGCTATTGTCGGTATTTATGTGTTTAGAAAAAATACAGCATACATTATTTTAACAAAAAAAAAAATATTGTAAAAAAAAAACTTACGACAACGCATTTTTGAAAACACAGAAAAATATATTTTTTCAAAAATTAAATACTGAAATAAAAATGTTGTTCGATAAATAACGTATGACTGATTCACACGATTGAATAAACAATCAATTTTTGAATAAATTTTCAATTAATTTTAATATCAATCGAATGATTACCCTATTCATGCTTGACTATAAAATATTATAATATTATAGTGAAATTTCCTTAGAGATTAGAATGATAAAAAATGTAAAATGCACTAAGTACTCAGTGTCATAAGCAGTTCATTTCACTATTTGAATTTTTATTGCACGTCATTATAGACCTCTTCACTACAACTACGTCTTGTTTGTGTTTTGTTTTGACACTACTTGTGCTTTGTTGTTGTGATCAATACATTCATTTTCAAGCATAGAGTCGTTCACAGTAAATGTTTTGACCTAAAATTAATGTCTTGAAGTGTGTTTCAAATGCATTTGTGCAGATGTCTATTTGATATGCTAGACCATTTTCAAGTGTAATCCGATAACATAGAGTTTGTTTTCGAGAAGAGACCAATTGAAATTAAAAAATTCTATTTGAAATTCATAAAAAAAACGTCCATAAGACATTCAAAACATATTAAATAAAATTCAGCAATTCTTTTTTAAATTCAGAATATATTAATTGCACTTTAAATTGCTTAATTGATTTTCAGCAAACATCAATTGAATTCAGACAAAATCACTTAAAATTTAGAAAATATCAATTGTTAAATTAAAAAAAAATCATTTGAAATACAAATTTTCTATTTAAAGTTCAGAAAATATCAATGAAATTAAAATTTTCTCATGAATTTCATTTGTTTTTTTTTTGTTGTCCTTATAATTTCTATTTAGAATGACCAAGATGCCTATAAATACCCTATGTCTATATCTCTTACAAAAACCCACACGTTTCAATTTGCTTACGAAAAACGGAACATTAAAAAAATGTTTTTTTAAAACAAGCATCAGTTTTTTTTATCCACGAAAAGAAGCATTAAATTATTTTAGCCAGAAAAGAATCTCATTCTAATTTTCGAAGCATAAATTTCCCATTCCCACGAATAGATAGACATTTATATTTTATCTGCGAACAAAAGCAAATTTTTATTTCGCCTCGAATAATAGCATATATGTATTTTCTATATAGATATCCCAATAGACAATTTTGTGTATAAGATGTCACAGAATGTTGTGGATTGAGGGAGGTATTATGAACAAATTTGTTAATTTTTCATTGATGACATGGTCATTTTTGATGAAACTTCTCCAATGTACATAGATTCTCATTTAGGTGTGTCATTGGAAGTTTTTTTTGTTGCTGATGAAATGAATTCAATGGGCGTAGAATCACTCCCAAGTGCGTCATTGGAACATTTTTTTTTTGCTGAAACTGTTACCCAAATGAACAAAGTATAAACAATATCCAATGATGATGGGTTCTACCAAATCCCAATGGAAAATCTGTTTCCAAATATGTTTGCTCTTGTGCACATAACACTCTACTGGTATAACTTTCTGGAAGAAATATATATATATGCTTTTATTCTTGGCGAAATGATAGATGTGCTATTTTTCGTAGCTAAATATAAAATTGTTTCTTTTCGTGCCAAAAAAATGTATTTGCTTCTTTTCTTGGGTATAATAGAAATGTGATTGTTTTCGTGGGGAAACTGAACTTATGTCTCTTTTTGGAATTACGAAAAACGTGCCAGTTTACGTAACCAAATTGATACGTGTGAGTTTTCTTAAGAGGCGTCGATATAATGTTTGTATCAACAAATAATTATATGCGAATATCGTTTAAAGTGGTCCAGAAGGCCACCAGATTTATGCAAACGATGACTCGAACCTCCAATTAGTCTCAAACCATTCTCGAAGTGGCTTAGATATATAAAAAATTTATCTCATTCTTATATAGAATGGAATTTTTAGAGATTTTTTGTTGTTTTGAAGATTTTTGAACTGTCTACGAGGAAAACATTGTGTATTTCGAAACGAACAACGAATCGAAAATTTAATGTAAAAATTTCGTCAAACGAATTTGCATTTCATGTTATTTGACTATTAAAACATTGAGATTTTTCAAATTCAGTCACTTTCATCTAATAGCACTACCCAACACGATTTTTTCCATGGACATCCCATACAATTTATGGCCGTTCTCACGCACTACTTAGAATAACAAGATATAGTTCTGTGGAAAAATTGTTTAGCAAAAAAACTAAAACGCAATTTTTCTTTTAATTGTCTAGACTTATTTTAATATGATTATGAACGCTAATATTTTAAGACATTTTTAAGCTAATTGGATCTGAACTCGAAAAATTTACATTTTTCTCTAGAGAGCATCCTAGAGCATTTTCCAAACTAGCTATCAAAATTACTAAGTTTTTTAATTATTCCCTGAGAACTTAATTTTGGTATTCTTTTAAAAGAAGTTAGTTATTTTTGTCGTTAGTTTGAATTGTCCTCTGCATAACCATATATCATTTTCTTCTTTAGCATAGGATTCACAATGCTAAATAAATCGTTCAAAAATAGTCTAACAAATCAATATTTTTCGAGTTTAGATACAAATATCTTAAAAACCTATCGGAATAATAGTATTTGTTGGTATATTGTAATTAGTCTAGACAATTGAAAGAAAAATTTCGTTTTTAGTGTTGTGGAAAACTAGATGTGTAAGGGACTGTATTTTTTTATACCCTACACTAAGAGCGAAAGGGTATATTCAGTTTGGTACGCCGTTTGTAACACCAAGAAGGAAGCATCTCCGGTATGGAAGAGTATATATATTCTTGATCAGCATGACCTCCTGAGTCGATTTAGCGATGTCTGTCCGTCCGTCTGTCTGTCTGTCTGTTTGTCTGTCTGTCTGTCTGTCCGTTTGTTGAAATCCCTACTACTTTTAAAATTGAAGAGCTAGATAAATGAAACTTATAACTTAGATTACTAATATACCTACGCTGTATGTGCGAAAAAATTGGAGAGATCGGTCTTTTGTGACCTGTGATATGACCATTTATATTCAAATAACTCATATACAATTTACATCTAATTAATTCTAAAAAAAGAGCTGAAAAGGTCCTCACATTTCGACAGCAATTCTATACATTACGTAATAGAAAAAAAAGAACAGAGTATGCAGTCAAAGCCCTCAACCTCGAATTATATAGAATTGATGTATTGACAATTTTTTCTCGTTTTCTTGAGTAGTGTAGTCATTCGTTTTGAAATTACAGAAATTGGCAATTAATCTCGTTATTATTAGTAATTAAAATTCAAACGTTTTACTAGAGTTTTACGAGAGTTGGACAAATTCTCGTTTCGATACTAATTGCATTTGTCAGTTCGATATATGTCAACCGTTTTGATAGAACTCATTGTGTGAAATCTCATTGTGAGAAATTGTTTTGATATCGCATAAATTCTTCGTCATCTCAAAACATTTTCTTTGTGATATCGAAATGAATGCTAAATTGGCTAATTTAATTTTTGAGATATGTACACAATTTCATTTAATTTGAGTGACCCCAGTACGGGTCAATATTCGGTACTTTGATTTATTAGTGTACCATAAGTTAAATTGCGATGTTTTTACATAATAGTATTATGTTTTTATACAGGGTGTTTGGTTCATCGATGTCTATAACTCGGCAGGTGATTCTATGATTCAAAAAAATAAGAAAATGTAAAATAAAAAAATCCTATTTTTCACCCAGTTTAAGATACAGGGTGTTTGCATATGTATATTACTTACATAGTCTATTCAAGAAAATTGGTTATAAAATTTAATCTGTTGATAAATGAATAAATTACTTAGTTGTCAAAAAAGTAAACAAACTTTATTCAATTGGATTTTCAGAAGTTAATTTATTGATTATTAAAAACCAAAAAGAACACGCAAAGTTGTTGCTGTATTCATCGCAAAAAGAACACGTGTTCATGTATTGTTGTTGTTTTCATCGATATTGCTCTGTCTGTATGCTTTGTTTTGCGAGGTAGCCATCTGTTTGTTAGTCTGCCTGTCTGTCTGTTGAAAGTAACTAAGCCAAATTTTTCTAGATATTCAGACATTAAGTTCTTATGTATCAAAAAAGTAACTAAGTACAATTTGTCTGGATTTTTTTCTTCTTAGGTATCAAAAAGCGGCATGATATACAATGTTTGCATGTGTGTGTTTTCACGAATAGAATAACAAAGCACAGCCAGACAAGCAATCGTCTGTGTATGTATGAATGTTAAAGATATAAATAGAAAAAACGATTTTTCCTACGAATATAGGTATGGTTTCAGTTCGTAAACATAAATTTGGATTCAATTTTGCATAAATACCAAGTTGATTTCATTCTATTGTTATCTAAATACACATACAATGCTTATGGGTAACGTGCGGAGGGTTTTTACATAACCAACAGAAGCAGAAGAGGAGAAAGTGGTAAGTAAATGGTTTCAGAATAATATACAGAAATTAAATTAAATAATAATAAAAATAAAATAAAATAAACAATTCAATTACATTAAGTATTCAAAGAAGTCATTTAATATACAAAAATGCATATAGGTAATAAAGTTCTAAATAAACAATAAATTAACTCGACTATATTTTATTTTATTTTATTTTTTGTTAGCTTCGAAATAAGTGCTTTTAGTTACTTTCAACATTTCGACAGACAGACACACGAACAAACAGATGGGGCTGACAGACGGACAAAGTAAAACAAAACATAATAGCGACAAAGCAAGATCGAAAAACAACAACTATACGAACACGTGTTCATTAAATTTTGGGACGAAAACAACAACAACATATTTGTTACCTAAGAAATTAATAACTGAATTCAAGACTTATTCTACTTAGTTACTTTTTTTGATACTTAAGAAATTAATAACTGAATTCAAGACTTATTCTACTTAGTTAATTTTTTGATACCCAAGAAATTAATAACTGAATCCAAGAATAATTCTACTTAGTTACTTTTTGACAACTAAGAAAATCCATTTCTTGAAATTAAGAATTTTTCGGTTTAGCTGTATATCACTCCGTATACTTCTTGATTCCTTCTGGATTTTAGAACTTTTTTCCCTCCGTGTAACAGCCCTATTCTAGTAAGCAATGGCAATTGTTATCAATAACAATTGATACAAATGACAATTGATTCAGACGTTTACGTCAATTTACATAGAAAATGAAAATGACAGACTACGAAATAGTGACAATTGTAACAAAGCGCACTATTGTGACCGATTTTAATTTCTGACCCGAGCCAGAATAGGGCAAATTAGTTAATAGGATTAATTGTTATTATAATAGGTAAATCCAATTAAATACTGCAAAATACTATTAAATACTATTAAATTAATTTGGAGTTTATATGAAAATATTAATTTTAATGTATACAATTGAATCAATAACTGTCCGATTGATCAATTTTAATATGATTTTTTTACGATGTCTAGGCAAATAATTATCTCGGGAAACAAATATCTTTGGCAACGTTTTCGGTGTTTTACTTGTCTCGGGAAATAAATGTCTCGAGCAAGAGTTGCCCCGGTTAGAATTTTTGGTCGAACATTGTTCTGCTGCTCATACTAAAAGTGTTATTAAAACTCTTGCAATTATCAAAGATATTCGATGAGGTTCTGCAAAGTTTTCTCAACTCTATAAATAGATTTGTTTTCTTTGCTTTTTTTTTGCCTACTTTACGGTTTTATGCGAAAACTTTGGCTCACAAGCCTATTAACACTTGCTCAAAAAATAAACAACACAGGCAGGCAAATAATAGAAAATAACAAAACTATGTAAATAACCAGAAAAAAAAAGAAGAAGAAGATGAAGAACAAAAATAATAAAACAAAGTAAAACATTTGCTGGCTGGCACTGGCTGAAGCCCATACATTTTGGGTTATTGTTCTTGCTGTGAATGAAGGACGAAGGCATTTTCGTCCTTTTGTTATTTTTGCGCAAAATATAATCATGCGATATGTTGGTGATGGCGATGGTGTTGTTGTTGTTGTTTTGGAGTAGTTTCTGCCACATGCCGCATGATCCAGATACCTTGTTTTTCTTTTCTTTAGATACTTGGATGTTGTTGTTATTCCTATTGTTGTTGTTGTTGTATACAAACAAGCAGTGAAAAGAAAAACAAAGGACATTATTAACGAACCGGGCACCGGATCAAAATTAATTAATCTAAAGTTGCAGTATTTTGGTTTTGCTTTTTTTTTTGTGTTTTGGTGTTGGTTGGGGTGTTGAATAAGGTTACAAAACAAAAATAAATATTGCTATAAAGTGATGATTTTTTTATTTTTTGGTTTACTAAGTAAACGGGGAGATAGTTTTGGTTAAGATTTGGGATAAGTTTTTCTTTTTGTTTAGTATGAAACTGATTGGCATGCGGTAAAGATTCTGAAATGTGAAAGTTTTGAAACTTAACATTTTCAATATTTAAAATAATTTTTAATTTTTTTTTTTTTTTTTGGGAAAATATTAATCGATTTATTTGATGTATGTTGCAAGAATAAAATACTTTTCTGATAGCTTTTTTTTACTTAAATTATTGATATTCATCTAATAATCCTGCTCCAAGAAGTAAAGCGATCAAATGCCGTAGATTAAGAATTAAAACTCCCTCTATACTTATTTTCCGATATAATTCTTCCTCGAGGCAATTATTTCATATTACAATTCTTTACAGAGATAATTCTTCGAAGAGACATTTTATGTCCAGACCATTCTACCCCGAGACAATTCATCTCTGGACATTTACAATTTATCTCCGGACATTTTTTTCTCTAATACATACTTCTTCCTCCGACAATTATTTTCCAATATAATTCTTCCACGAGGAAATTATTCCATTTTAAAATCTAACCAGAGGCAATTCTGCCCAGAGACAATTTATCCCCGAACAATTCTACCCCGAGACAATCAATATCCGGACATTACAATTCATCTCTGGACATTTCTTCTCTAATACAATTCTTCACCGGGACAATTATTCCGTATGATAATTCTTTCCAATCACACTTCTTCCTCAGACAATTATTTTCCGATATAATTCTTCCTCGAGGCGGAAATTATTCCATATTACAATTCATACTAGAGACAATTCTTCCCAGAGAGTCTTTATCCCCATACCATTCTTCGCTGATACAACTACTCCCTAGGACAATTCCTTCCAAAGACTCTGCTTGTCTTGCCAAAGATAATTCTTGCCAGAGACACTTCATTCCTGAACACTTCATTCCTCTGAAACAACTATCCATATGACTCTTTCACAGATTCTTCTTCCCCCATAATTATTTCATACTGCAATTCTTAACAGAGATAATTCTTCACAGAGACAATTTATTCCCGAACAATTCTACTCCGAGAAAATTCATCTCCGGACAATTATAATTCATTTCTGGACATTTCTTCCCTAATACAATTCTTCAACGAGACAATTATTCCCCATGACAATTTTTCCAATCACACTTCTTCCTCAGACAATTATTTTCCAATATTATTTTTCCTAGAGGCATTTATTTCATTTTAAAATCTAACCAAAGACAATTCTTCCCAGAGACACTTTATCCCCATAACATTCTTCGCTGATACAACTACTCCCTAGGATAGTTCTTCTCAGAGATTCTTCTCGTCTTGCCAAAGACAATTCTTGCCAGAGACACTTCAATCTTGAAGCAATATTCTCTGATACAACTGTTCCATATGACTCCTTACACAGACTCTTCTTCTTCGATAATTATTCCATATTACAATTCTTAACAGTGATAATTCTTCCCAGAACAATTCATCACCGGACATATACAATTCATCTCTGGACATTTCTTCGCTAATACAATTCTTCACCGGAACAATTATTCCATATGATAATTCTATCCAATCACACTTCTTCCTCAGATAATTATTTTCCGATATAATTCTTCCGCGAGACAATTATTCCATATTACAATTCATACCAGAGACAATTCTTCTCAGAGACACTTTATCGCCAGACCATTCTTCGCTGATACAACTACTCCCTATGACAATTCTTTCCAGAGACTTTTCTTTCCCAGAAAATTATTTTCTTATCAGAGACAATACTTCCCAGAGATACTTTATGCCTGTTTCATACTTCTCTTATACAATTCTACCCCGAGACATCTCCAAAAATGTCTTGCCTAATACAATTTTTCCTTGACACAGTTATTTCATATGCCAATTTTTCCCAAACACAGTTCATCCGCAGACAATTATTTTCTGATATCATTCTTACTCGAGGCATTTATTCTATATTACTATTCTTACCAGAGGCACTTAATCCCCGGACCATTCTTCTCTCAAACAACTGCTCGCTATGACAATTCTTTCCAGAGACACTTCTTTTCCAGAAAATTATTTTCTGATACCATTTTCCCCGAGACAACTATTCCATATTACAATTCTTCTCACAGACACTTAATCTCCGTTCCATACTTCCCTTATACAATTCTACCCCGAGACAATTCATCTCCGGAAATTTATTGCCTAATACAATTCATCACCGACACAATTATTCCCTATGACAATTCTTACCAAACAACTATTTTCTGATAGCATTCGTAGTCGATTCCATATTATAATTCTTCCCAGAGACACCGAACCAATCTTTTCTGATACGTGAGTAGTTGTATCAGAAAATATGACAATTCTTCCCTTGGAGACCATTGTCTGCAAGACAATTATTTGAATTCATACCAGAGACAATTCTTCATCGATACAATTTTTTCCCAAGATAATTCTTACCGGAGAAAAATTCGTTTCCAGGTTTCCTAATGAAAATTACTCTCGAGACAATTTTAGATACCATTCTTTCCCGAGACAATTATTCCATATTATAATTCTTACTATAGACAATTCTTCCCCAACAGTTCTTCACCGATATAATTCACCTCGTGGTATTTCAATTATACCAGGGACAATGCTTTACCAATAAAATGCGTTCTCCAAATAATTCTTACCCGAAACATTTCTTCTCTGGTCAATTTTCCCTGATACTATTCTTTCACATTTTACAATTCTTACAAAAAAACAAATATTCTTCAACAACTTATGACGGATACAATTCTTCTACGAGACAATTCATTTCTCATACCAATCTCCGTGACAATTATTAATATCACCACAAGCTCCCTTGCCTAAGCCGGGATTCGAACCCGAGACCTTCAGAATGCAAGTCCAGCGCGCTACCTCCGGACTGCTGAGGCCGGCATTAATTGCATTCATTAATCAATACAATCCGACACAGATAAAAGTAATCGACGTAAATATAGCAACCGATATTAATTGCATTCATTAATCAATCCAGCAATGAATTTCACTAATGTAATCAAAACATTTGCTATTCTTTGTCAAATCAGCAATTCCGTTTATTAATATGAATAGTTGTGAATGCAGCAAATTATTTGGTCGGCGCAGTTTCAGCAATTATATTTGCTAAAACTGCGCGGACTAAATAATTTGCTGCATTGACGTACAAATATTCATATTAGCGAACGCAATTGCTTATTTAACGTAGAATAGCAAATGTTTTCATTAAATTAGTGAATTTCATTGTTGGATTGATTAATGAATGCAATTAATATCGGTTGCTGTATTTACGACGATTACTTTTATCTGTGTAGGAAACAAGTGACGAAACTGAAACGAATAATGGTTCGATTTCCATTTATAACCCGTTTCGGTTTCGGGTTTAAATTTTATGACAAAACGTTTTTGGTTTATCGCTTCCAAGTTATGGTTTCAGTTTCATTTTTGATTTTAGTTTTTAATAAATTGATCAGTTTATGACAAGAAATATTATTCAATGATCATTTTTCGATCACAATTTCTACTAGCGTAGTTTTGAGAAATATTATGCGTTATTCCTTTTAGACCCTATCAAACATTTGTCTTTGTAAACCTCTTATAAAGTCACAGAAATCAACTAACGAGAGAATTTGCTAAATTGACTATGAACATAATTCCAAAATGAAGTTTATAATTTAAATAGTTTAGTGCTAGGTACCCAACCAAGTATAACCATGTCAATTTTATTGCCGCAATTGTTTGATGATTGTCTCGAAATTTGCTTTGTGCAAATATTTTGCAACATTTGACACGCCAAACAATTACCATGCCAAAACCATGCCAAGCCAATTCTCTACCCATCACATGAGCTCAATTTGTCACCATGACGACACATCAACATCGCACCCCATACACTTCGAATAGAGTACCAAAACATTCGAGACTTCTTTCTCCTCTACTGATTCTGTGTTTCATCAATATCATTACCATCCATCCATCCATTCCATCCCATACCATGCTCTGCGAACCGCAATAAAAACGCACTCCTCGGTAACAATGAGTGTCACCATTTGACAAGTCAATTGTTCCGCGTAGTATGGAAAATGCGATACCGTGACAAAACTTTCTTTTCACGTTGCTGCCAAAATGGAATTGTTTAGCTCAACCTCATGAAGAGACATATTTTGCAATAAGAACACATAGAACTTAGGTAAAAACGAATTTATTTCGGCTTAGTTTTGTATATATTGCCAACGGCACAGAGTCACATATCGAATTCTCAAATTCTAATCCTACGTTGAGTCCACCAACAGAAATTCTTGTTTGTCTTATCGCGAAAACGTGCTACAAATTATGCACATGATTTTCTAAAAGACTTTCCAACTAGTCTAATAGGCGTAAGACCAAGAAAACCCTTTATTTTTGTTTGTTTTATGTTGAGCTAATAATGGAAAAAAGGCTGCAACCCATCCACCACCGCCACCACCAACAACTTGACATATTTTATATTTTAGTTTTTTCAGTGCAACTGATTTTATCTTTAAATGTTTGCTGCGCACATGATGCGCATACTAAGAAGATCTTATTACTGGCACATGTAAGGAACACTATACACTGGAACCCCATGCTCTGGCACTCAACTCCTCATTTTTTTTTTGATACGGCTTACAATGTGGCCAATTGGCAAGTTTTAGCCATCCAACCATAACATGCATCCATAACATCCAACCATCCATCCATCTGTTAGGGCTATAAATGCCATTGCTATGGGGAAATTTAAAATAACTTGAGCCTTTTTAAGTATGTGCGTTGTTCGGGTAACACATAAAGATGTTTATTCGAAAAATAAACCCCTTTTTTTAAAGATTTTGTGCGTTTCTTTCCACTGATTAAATTGTATTCTTTGATGATAGGTTTTAGGCATTTTTCACTTATAACGACATATGTGAGATTGAAGGAAACTTGAAGTATTTTTCAAGTATTTAGAAAAATTGCATGCAATATTTATTTTATATAAATAGGTGGAAATAATTGCGTATCAAGTATTAAATTTATATTCAAATGGAAAAATATTAAACATTAATTGATAGTCAAAAAGAATTTATGGTAAAACTAATGAAATACTTTTTAATACTCGGAGGGAAAAAAGTTCTAAAATCCAGAAGGAATCAAGAAGAATACGGAGTGATATACAGCTAAACCGAAAAATTCTTAATTTCAAGAAATGGATTTTCTTAGTTGTCAAAAAAGTAACTAAGTAGAATTATTCTTAGATTCAGTTATTAATTTCTTGGGTATCAAAGAAGTAACTAAGTAGAATAAGTCTTGGATTCAGTTATTAATTTCTTAGGTATCAAAAATGTAACTGACAAATTCTTGAATTTTAGTAGTATTTTATTGATATTAATCAAATTCTACTATTTTTCATTCTAACCGAATTCTTCTCGAGTTTTAGAATTTTATTTCCCTCCGTGTACTTGTGAGAAGTAATTTGTTTAAACCAATATAAATTATAACAAATAACAGCACCATATTCTGGGTATCTTTCCACATGGTAATGATAAAACCGTCACAGAACTTAGAAAACCAATCATAGAAAGCATTTTTCTATACGACATTACGTCTCGGCAACTAATAGAGCAAACCTCCGAGAGTAAACACCGCCCATTTCTTTTCTCATATTTTAGAATGAAAAAATGCTGAAGTAAATTCACTTTTTTATTTTTTTTTAAATTACTTTTCATTTACATAGATGAAAACAAAAGTGTTTCGGGCACGTCCCGGCAAAACTGATTATATTGTTACTTAGTACACATATTCAATTTTTTTAAAACCCCTATAAAAATGTTGCAATTTTTGCATTTTTGGAGTTATTCACATTTCACATTTATACTAATCAGTTTCAACAGTTTTGGTTGTATGGGAGGTACCACGCCCACCTATTCAATCAAGATGAAGTTTTACTTTAAAGCTCGGCCTAAGTTATACAGGACTGAAGTGACAAATTAATCTATCTATATATATAAAACTCTTGGTCCGTCTGTCGGTCTGTATGTCTGTCTGTCTGTCTGTCTGTCTGTCTGTCTGTCTGTCTGTCTGTCTGTCTGTCTGTCTGTCTGTTTGTTCCAGCATCACGTCTAAACCGCTGAACCGATTTAACTCAAATTTTGCACCAGGATACTATGGAGTCCGGAGGGTGTCATAGGCTATATATGGGCGAGATTGGACAAAGGGGCGTGGCACCTCCCATATAACCTAAACTTTCAAAACGACATATTTCGGCACATACACAATCTAAAAAGATGAAACGAATAACTAAAATTCACCACACTAAAACTCACCACACTAAAACTCACCACAATAAAACTCACCACGCTAAAACTCACCACACTAAAAATTCACCTTACTAAAACTCACCACAACAAAACACACCACACTAAAACTCACCACACCAAATACACCATACTAAAAACTCACCATACTAAAAACTCACCACACTAAAACTCACCACACTAAAACTCACCGCACTAAAACTTACCACAATAAAACTCACCACACTAAAAATTCACTAAACTAAAAATTCAACACACTAAAACTCTCCACATTAAAACTAACTACACTAAAACTTCAACTGGGAAAAACTCTACGGGGAAGACTTCTACCGGGAAGAGTTCTACCGGGAAGAATTCTATGGGAAAGCGTTCTATGGGGAAGAATTTGACGGCGAAGATTTCCACTGGGAATAATTCTACGGCGAAATATTCTACTGTCTGAATTGTCTTTGAGAAAAGTTGTTTTGGCGGAGAATTATTATTTGTTTACCACATTTATAAAACCAATAAAAACTTCCACAGCGAAGCACGGGCCCCTGATATAAAAAATAATAATAATGTTTTTTTATATTAATAAAATCGCTTTATATCCATGAATTCACAAAATCTTGGCACGAGCCGTGCACGGGTCCAGCTAGTTTTATCATAAAATTTATCCATACCATTTATGTAACGTTAAATCATAAATTTCGAAATCGATTCCAACAAATTAGAACTAATGAAAAGTTTTTAACACATTTATAAAAATGACGACATTCGAAAAGTAAGTTTATGAATTCAGATAATAAATAGTTTTTTCTAAGTACAAATCAACTCATATCACAGTAGTAAAATCTAGGCGTAAGAAGCTATAATACACAGAAAAAAAAACTTCACTATGATGATTTTATTCATAACTATTATGAAACTTTTCACCAACAATCGGATTCATAATATGAATGATTTCATTTATTGAATTGCAATTTAATGTTTTTAATGTTAAATATTAAATTTACACAAAAATTTGTCTTCATTTACACATAAAAGGTTTTCAATAAGAGCGCTACAAAAGTTTTTTTCAAGGGTTTTTCAACAGGGACGCTACAAAAGTTGAGCGACAGGGACAGCAAACGACGCCATTTTTACTGCCGCTCTTTCGACATTTTTCTTCAGTAAGGTTTGCCATATTTTTTGATGCACGAAATTCATCAATATGAAAATGATTTTTTGCTGAGTAGTACTGATTCCAGATAGAATCCCCTTCCCAACTAAAGGATTTCCCTTCTTCTTTTTTTTTATATAAAAGAACATTTTTGAAGAACTTCCCTATTCGTTTCTCAAAGAGTTTGACTCATTACTGGTGTGCTATCAGCGCTTCGCTTTTGTATTTGAAAAATATTAGAAATAGTCACCAAATGCATGTTGGAATTACACTAGCATCAGTGAGGACAGAATGTGTATTGAGGATGCTAAGAAGTTGTTGTAGCAGTGCTTTTTGCTAGGATTTTTTAATACACCGAAAAAAGTAGGCAAATTTGAGACTTTTTTGCATTTGTTTTGAAAAAATTAAGTTCATCTACTTTGATTTACTGTGCATGTGTATTTATTTGGTTTGATTTAACTACATAATGTATTAGAAACAAAATTTCCACATATTGCAGCAACTGTAGTATGATTTTGTTTTCTATATTTTTAAATGTTTAAAATTCGTATGCATGTGCGTCATTGTGTCATTGTGAGCAGGTAGGTGTAAACGAAAATCAAGAAATTGAAAGAAACGCGTTGAAAACAACGACATAGCCGTAAGACATATAATTCATATCGTTGGTGTTGAAGTAAATGTCACCAACTACATTTTCCAAATGCAAATTATTCATTTACAAAAATCTTTTTATATCAAATCTTTTTACATCTTTCAATTTTTGATCGATGAGCTCAATATTTGTACCCAATGATAAGAAAATTTGAATTTATAAATTAGTATTTCACTTTAAAAATGTAACAACTACTTTTTGTAATAATTATCAACAAAGTTGAAAATTAAGATTTTTTTAAAAATATAAATACGACATGTAAAAACTAATACGAAGTACTTGCGATGTTCTTGTGTCGCACGGTGAACAAAAAAGCACTTTTTTTGAACAAAATTATATAACTTCAAAACAAATCGGTAGATTTCGTTGATTTCTTTTTGACTTAATAAAAAAATATCAGGGTATAGTTTTGCTTTACAAACTATCTTCTATTGATTCACAAAAGTTATGTAAAAATAATTTAACTTCGAGAATTTTGTGGAAATTTTTGACATGTGATTTTTTAAAATCTGGAGCCGATATCGGTATGATTTATTTTTTATTTTGGACAACATTGATAGTGATCTGAAATAAGTTCGTGTTAATGAAGGGTATCGCTTGCAGTCCTTAGAATAAATTTACAAAGAAGGAACAAATGTATGAAAAATGGTAATTTTGCCAAGAGAATTTCTCCTAATTCGGAAACGATATCGGGATGATATATTTTTCATTTTTTATCACATTGATTGTGATTATAAAAAAGTTAGTGAGAATGAAGGACATCGCTTGCAGTCCTTGTATTAAAATTTACAAAAAAACGAACAAATGTATGAAAAATGGTAATTTGTGCCATGTAATTTCTCCTAATCCGGGAACGATATCGAAGAGATATATTTTTTTGTTTTTTACCACATTGATTGTGATTAGAAAAAAGTTAGTGCGAACAGAGGATATCGCTTGCAGTACTTGGAATAAATTTACAAAAAAAAAGCACAAATGCATGAAATTATAATAAAAAAATGTCATTTTTGACACATAATTTCTCCTAATCCGGGAAAGATATCACGATGAAATTTTTTTTATTTTTTACCACATTGATTGTGATTAGAAAAAAGTTAGAGTGTGTAAAGGATATCTGAAGGTTTAATTGATATAAAATTATTACCTTTTCATAATATTTCTTAAATTGGAAGTTTTGGCGTAAAATTTTACGAAATGTGGATGTACTAATGGAATGTTTGTATTTTTATATTTTTCCTCAAACTATTGCAAAAAATTTGTGTAAATATAAATTTTGTGCAGTTAGTGTGTGTTAAGTTATAATATCAAACACTAAACACTTAAAATCAAATAAGTAAATTTCTAACGAAAATGGTATTATTTCACTACAATTTTCTTGTAAACCGGAGCAAACCGGAAGCTACTTTTTTTTCAGAAGGTGTATTTTGTAAAAACCTAAATACAATTTTAAGGATTTGAGAGGATATGCAAGGATATTTTAGTTATGTTCCAATATGTATTTTCATATATTTTTGTATGGAATGCAATTTTTTCCTAACTTTGAAGACTCATATCTCTTAAACTGTTAATGTTATAAGAAAAATTGTTACAGATTACTCTTAGTGGGTCTTTTATGTATGTAACAGTAAAATGGCGTTTTGTTCAAAAATTTCATCATTTTGTTCACCGTGTGTCGTAAGAAATGAAAATGCTTGAAGATTGCATATATAATTATGATTCAATCTTTATTATCAGGAAAACATATTTGTTATACACATTTTCACGAGTATTTATAATATTTCATAATAGAATATAAAATAGATAATTTCCATTTAAATAAATACAGAATGTAGTAAAGATAAGCGCATATGTAGTATTTTTTCTACATACTTATGATCATATTTAAATATAGACAGAATTTAAAAATATTGGCATATCTAGTAATTGGCATATCTAGTGGCAATTTAGTGGCATATTTAGTGGCATATCTAGTAGTCCTTAAAATAAGAAATATTATTTTATAAAAAATAAAAGAAAATGTTGCCTGTATTTAATAAAGTTTTTATAGGATTGGAATAAATAGTAATCATTTTTTGATTAAATGGTGTCTTAAAAAGTATGCTTGGTGCTATACAAACAAATTTTTATCATTTTTCCCACCATTTAATAACGTTTTTTATACATCGAATTGTGTACGTTTTGAAACAAATTAAATTTCGTTTGCCGAATTCTCGCAAACAAATTTTTTCATGTAACACAACATCGGCAAGATAATTTCATTCTATTCTTTAGTTGGAATATTAAAAATAAAAAAATAAATAAGAAGAAATTGAAAAATTGTCTATATCTCAAAAACTAGAACCAATATGACAAAACTGATGTCATTTTCGTAATCATCGCCACAAATGTATACAGTAATTGATGCAACTTTTACTGTACCACGTCAAAATATGAAATTTGTCCGTAATCAACGAAAAACTAGATACTGTTTGTGACCACTACTTATGTTCATATAATTTATGATTGTACTCGCAATATGTTTGCTGCAAACATATTTTTGTTATTTAGTTTTATTTTATATTGCCGGACTAAAATTAAAATTTGATTGAGATGTTTTTAAAGCGTTGATTCCGAAAACTGCATTAGTTTTGACAAATTTACTCTGATTTTGGAGATATAGCTCAACATTCCTTTTCCCATAATTTTGTTCTTTTTTATATTTTTATAATTTCATGAAAAATTGTGATTGAAATTAGATTTTCGAAATTAGATACTAAAACTTTCCGCGATAATATAAAATGTTGATTCAAAGCGAAAAAATCGCGTTTATGAGATATACTCTAATGTATAAAGTAGGTAAATTTGTTGTAGTTCAATATGAATTTTCATTCTATACTCGTTGCTCATTTAACTAAAACTCTGACAGATATTGCTTGAAATCCAATCAAATTTTTATCAGATATACATATATTAATATTTAAGCCTCAACCTATTTATTTGAATCAAAATATGCTGCCTTTCATTAACTTTCGATTTATTTCGTAAATCGAAAGTAACCCGCGCGCATGAAAAACTAATATTTACCTTGGTAACACCTGGTGCTCGAAGCAACAATTCACAATTTCCCCCGGCAAATAATCCACAAACCCAAATGCAAATATCGACGACACACGGCTATATTGGTTGGAACCCTTTGTTTCGGAACCCTTTCTATTTGACTGCGGACCTAAAATACGCCATGGATGTGGAGTAAATGATAAGATAAGCAAAAAGTATTGTGTTTGGCAAATAAGGGTAAATATCTTTGGGTGTAAAAATGTGCACATAAGGCAACAAAGTAACAAATAGATAGCTACCTACGATGGAAAATTACATTTATAACAATTTGTTGATTATTATGTCAATATTAATGTGCCGCAAAAAAAAACATTTCTAATAAATATGTTGAATAAAACTTATAAAAAGATTTAAATTTCAGTTACTAATAAAGTTTTTTAATTAATATATAGTTTCTTTAATAAAATTACGACAAATTGTATTAAATTTTGCTTAAAGCAACAGATTTTAAAATTAGACTTTAATGTCACACTGTGCCATAAATCAACATCAATCTTAATTAAATGCTTCAAGCCTAATTGAATTAGCTGCTAAAAAGTATAGCGCTTATTTTTGGTTTATGAAAAATTTATATAAAAACTTTAGCCTAAGGCATACCAAAAGAAAAATGAAACATTTGCCTAAAACTTAGCACTCATATTGTCTACATTTCAAACGACTTATAATCGAAATTTTAAAAAGTTTCCTGTAACAAGATTAGCTCAAGACTATGTGCCAAATTGTTGTACTAAGTTTGCATTTTTTTAAATTAAAAAGTTTCCCGTACCATACAGGTAACAGACGTTACCATCAGAAATTATGACCTGTTAGTTGGGGGAACCACAGACACCGATGATTATGTGGTATGTCTCGTTTATTCGAAAATAATTTTTAGCAAATATTTTTCTAATATTTTTGTTAAATTAAATACATGTTTTGGGGGGGGGGGGTACACAGTGTGGCAAAAATGACAAAACGACTTGCCACCCAACACAAAATCCTTAAGAAAAACACTTCACACATCTTAGCATTTGTGGCACATGTGTTGAAAATATTAAAACAACAACAACAAGTAGAAAAAAAATTAAAACAACAACAAGAAGAAAAAAAAAATAAAACAACAACAATATTACAAAAATACATACGCTAGCTAGGCTGAGAAAAAAATCTTCATCTGCCCAACGTGTGTTTTTCGTATTTTCCCGCAGAGGCAGCTGCGTCTTTTGTTGTATGGTGTGGGGTTTTTCTGTTATTTTTTTTTTTTTTTTTTGGATGGGGAGTGAATGTTGTAGGGGTGGCTGTGTATCAAGTGTTGATGTTGAGGGGGGAATTATGTACAAAATGAAAAAAATCTGCGACTTTTGTTTTTCTTAATATTTATGCTGCGGTCGAAGTGTATTTTTTCCATTGGAAAAACACTTGCTGTGCTGATGCTCCACGAAACAAGTTGCGGCAATAGTGCCCCATACACTCAGACAATTTTTTTTATTCTACTAAAATACTTCAATGTGTTTAGTAACTATTTAGAATATATTTACTGCACTATTAATTTGATTGGATTCTTTAATTTGTATTGTTTTTAAATTTTGAATATTTGAAAAAAGTTTTTCAAAAAAAAAATATTTGATCAAAATTCTTTTTAGAAAATTTTTTTGAAAAATATTTATATAAAATATGTATATATATTTTTTTTTATATATATAATAAAAAGTTTTGTGTTTATTAATAAAAAGTTTTGTGTTATATATGAATATGAAAAAAAATATGAATATATAAAAAACATTTTTTTTTTGTCGAAAAAACATTTTTTTTTTTTGGAAAAATTGATTTTATCGAACAATTTTTTTTTTAATTTTTCCTTATTTTTTATATAAAAATTTTATTCATAAATATTATGAACCAATTCTTCAATATGACGATTCAAATTGATGCTCTATAGTACGAATTATTTCCTATATATTTATAATGAATGTATTCATCAATATGCCATTTAATGAACGGTGGTATCAATATGATGAATCTGGTAGTTGGTAAAAAAATTCATAGCATTTATGAATGAATTCATCGCATTGATGATCTTTTGTTTTCTGTGTTTATTATGGGCGATATTTTTGAATGAATTAATGTTTTTCTTCCTATTAATTTTATAGTTTTTATATTATTAATTTAATGCCATGCCAAAGGGACATTTTAAACTTTGAAGTGCTTTAAAAATTAGCAATATTTATATTTTTATTCAATTGTTTCTGTTATTTTGGTTTATTCGTCAATTATTATAACGTATATAAAATATCTTTAGATTTGGACAACCTACTGAATTATAAATACGGATTTTGTGAGGCTATATCCTGATCAAAACGCAAATATTTTTGATTTTTATGCTATAACTTTTTATTAGCGCAAGATAAAATAGTAATGTTGGGGCATTAATTATTTGATTTTAAAGCACCTATCTATTGGCATCATTAATTAAAAATATTTTGTCAAACATTAATTTGTTATTTTCAGGAAAAAATGTTTGGCAAAATATTTTTAATTAATGATGAAGATCGATTACACTGCACCAATATTTTATCTTGCACCAACAAAAAAGTATAGCAAAAAAACGAAAAAAAAATTGGATAAATTGAAAATCTTGTCATGCCAAAAGGGCGAATACTTTCGTTTTTTTGCTTTAACTCTTTAATGGTACAAGATAAAATAGTGATGTAAAGGCAATTACTGCTTGTTTTCAAAGCACCTATCGTTCTGCATCATTAATAATATTTTGCCAACATTTTTTTTCCTGCAAATAACAAATGGCAAATTAATGTGTGACAAAATATTTTTAATTGACTATGCAAATTGATAGGTGCTTTGATAACAAACAATAAATAACTCCACACCACTATTTTATCTTATACCACTATTTTATCTTATACCAAAAGTGATGGCGAATAAAAACGAAAAGATTCGCTCTTTTGGCATGACAAGATTTTCAATTTTTCAAATTCGCCCTTTTAGTTTTGGGCGAGGGCGAGCGCTTTCACCATTTGTGCTTTGCGTCTTATATTTGTACTTCAAATGGCGGATTTTTTTAATGCCTAATTCGAACAGCTGGTGATAGTTTCACAGAAAAAAATGTACATCATATTGATGAATTCCGTTCTTCAAACCATGACTCATTGTATTGAAGAACAATTCATAATATTAATGATTAACGACATCAATGTTATGAATGCGATCATAAATAACATAAATAAACACTAGGTAACTGTCGATAAAGTGTTCTTCAATATGATGAATTGTATGTGAAGAATTAATGAACAAGAACAAGAAGAATGCTGTTCATCAAACAAAATTTCAATCCAAATATTTATTTTTCGTTTCTTATAAAATGCTTGCTCGTCATTCATTTATAATTACAACTTTTTATTAATAATTTTTTTTTTCAAAAATTTTCTCTTTCAAAATTTTTGAAAAATAAAAATTTGACAAAAAAAATTTTAAAAAAAAAAATTTTTCAAAAAAAAATATTTGATCAAAACTTTATGTAGAAAAGTTTGAAAAAATTTTTTTTTTTTCAAAAAAAAAAATTTGAAAAATATTTATATAATATATATATATATATTTTTATAAATATAACTTTTTATTAATAAAAAGTTGTGTGTTATATATGAATATGAAAAAAAATATTAATATATGAATAAAATTTTTTTCGAAAAAACATTTTTGTTTTTTTGGAAAAATTGATTTTATCGAAAAATTTTTTTTTTTAATTATTTTTCCTTATTTTTTATATAAAAATTTTATTCATAAATATTATGAACCAAGTCTTCAATATGACGATTCAAATTCATTGTATTGAATATTTCGTTCTTCACTATGATGTTCTATAGTACGAATAATTTCCTATATGTAATGAATGTATTCATCAATATGTCATTTAATGAACGGTGGTATCAATATGATGAATCTGGTAGTTGGTAAAAAATTCATAGCATTTATGAATAAATTCATCGCATTGATGAACTTTTGTTTACTGTGTTTATTATGGCCGATATTTTACTGTTAGAGGGGTTTGCCATGGTCCGCCGAAAGATAACGTCAAATAGAAAACCAATTTCAATTTTTTGATGTTATAGTCGCGGGTAAATAGCGATGATTCGTAACAACGACTTGTATCGTACACAGAAAAAAAAAATTCTTCAATATGATGAATTTATTCATAAATATTATGAATTTTTTCACCAACTACCAGATTCATCATATTGATACCACCGTTCATTAAATGACATATTAATGAAAGTATTCATTAAATATATGAACAAAATATTCAATACAATGAATTTGAATTATTATATTGATGAATTTGTTCATAATATTTTTTTTATAAAATAATTTGAAAAAAGTGTAAAAATTTTATTTATAAAATAACAGTAAAAAAATTTATAAAAAAATTATCCCAAAAAAAAATTTGGACAAAAAAATTGTTCGAAAAAAAAAATTTTTCGAAAAAAAATTTTTTAAGAAAAAAAATTTGTTCGAAAAAAAAAATGTTTCGAAAAAAAAAATTGTTTGAAAAAAATTTTTTACTATTGAATTTTGGCAGTATGTTTTGTCCTATAAATTTTATAGTTTCTTTATTATTTATTTTATTGTGTTTACTTTATATATTTAAAAATTTTATAATTTACTATTGATAATTGCTAATGTGAGTTGTACTTTCAATTTTATAGTTGCATGATATTTGATAGAACACATTTTAATTAAATTTATGTCTTTAAATAAATACGTCTCATAAATACAACTCATATTGCTTTCTTAAGTCAGCTGAAACTGGTAATTAACACAGGTAAATGATTTTTCACTGTTTTTATTATTAAAAATTAAATTTATTAAAAATTTAAATTTTCAATGCATTCTTTAAGTTGTAATATTTGTAGTTTGTATATTCTTTTCTATTGAAATATATCAATCATTTTCTTCCTATTAATTTTACTGTTTTTTTAACTATTAATTTGATGATATGATGTAAGTTTAAAACTTTAATTGTTTCAATGTTATTTTTCCTATTAATTTTATAGTATCTTCATTATTAGTTTTATTGTATTTACTTTAAATTATTAAAGTTTTGATATCTTTACTATTGAAATTTGTTAATGTGTGTTGTACTTTTATTTTATAGTTGTTTGATATGATGCATTTTTTTAATACAGTCTATTAACAATTTAGATGCGCACTCACCCAGAAAAAAATTACTATAAAAATAATAGTTTTTTGCTATTAACAATAGTCAATAGGATAAATTATTATTTTAATCAGAAAATACCATTAAATACTAGAAAATACCATGGCATTGCCATTGAGTTTTTATGAAAAGATTTATTTTTTGTACACTATTAAATCAACCGCGCTAGCTCAGTGGTTAGTGCGTTGGACTGAGAGCCGAAAGGTCCCCGGTTCAAGCCTGGACTGGGACTAACAACATCTTTTCATAGAAACATTTTTCTATACCGCGCTACCTCTCGGCAGTAAATGACAAATCTACGAGAGTAAAAAAACATTGCCTATGAAAAGCTTTCACCCGCCGTTCGCATTCGACAATAAACTGTAGGTCCCACCACTTTGAGTGCAATAATAACACGCACAGCTCAAATGGTGAGAGAGCTCGGCCGAAGTTCTTTACAGGACTGTAGCGCCAAACTGTTATTATTATTTATTAAATCAATAATTGTCCCATTGTCCAATTTTAATTGTATTTGAGCGAGCCCTCAGAAAAAAACACTCGTAAAAGAGTGTTTTCGGAGTTCTCCAAGATATTACTCATAAAAGAGTCATACATATTCACGAGTTATTTAGGAGCCTTTATTAATTAGAGTAAAAATGTTCACTAAAAATTAAATTTTTCACTAAAAATTCAATTTTTCACTAAACATTCAATTTTTCACTAAAAATTCATTTTTTTTTTCACTAAGAATTAAAATTTTCACTAAGAATTCAAATTTTCACTAAGAATTCAAATTTTCAATAAAAATTATATTTTTCACTAAAAAAAAAAATCATAGTACAATTATTTTTTGTTTGTTTTTTTCTTACACGCTGCAAAAAAAAGGGCTCTCCCAAACATAATTTTGCATGAATTAACATGTATGTTTGGAATTTTATGTAAGCATAATATATAATTGACTGATAATTCATTTGTAAACAGGGTTGTATTGAGACTTGAACAGTGTTGTAATGAGCTCCGACTTACATTACAATACCCCGGAAACATTTTAATGTTACCCCTTAAATGGAGTATGTTCTAATGGAAACATAATAATAACTACATCCAAATAAAATAAATATTTGAACCGAAACATAAATATTTTCAAAATAAAACATGATTTTGAACGACCTGAATATAAATATGTTTCCAGTGAAACATATCAGTTGTTTCAGTTCAAAAAGTAGTATGTTTGCATAGAAACATATTAAATATTTTTGGAAAGAAATCCTGAAAATAAAATTAAAATAAAATGATGTTTTTTTTATTTATTTTTATTAAAAATCTTTAAAAATGTACAGTGGGAATTTATAATAATTAAATTCATTTACAAATTTTTAAATGCATAAATAAATAATTCGTTTAAAACTGCAAGTACAAGTGACAGCAACATGCCAAATTCTGTTTGAAAATCGAAACACAGATTTTTATTTGTGGTTTTTTCACATTAGTTTCAGAAATTATATACTGCACTGCATACTCTGTTACTATTTGTACTTTTTGTAACACAATTTATATATTTATTTAATTTACAAATAACAAAATTATTACCGACCCGAACATGTTTTCTCAAAGAACAAAAAAAGACACGTACGCAGAAAATGCCGATCACCGAGTGTCAACTTTGTATACAAGAAGAGAGCTGCAAGAATACCTTTATATACATTTGAATTAAATTTTTGTTTCTTTTCGAACATTAGTATGTTTAAAATGACCCTATACATACTTCAAGCGACGACAAAAGAGACGTAGGTATAAATTCTGCTCAACGAGTGCAACAATGTTGGAAGAATTCATTAATTTAAATCCAATTTATTTTTTGTTTGTTTTTAAACATCAATATGTTCAAACGATGGCAAAAGAGTACGTAGGTAGGAAATGCTGAACAACGTTGCCAACTTCGTCAGTCGATAAATTATCGAATTAAGACGAGCGTTGCGAACATACGTTATATTTAGATTTGATTAGCATTTTCTGTGTTTCGAAACATAGTTTTAACCAAGTAAATTGCCAAGAAACAGTTTATTCAAATGCAATCAAAATTTTATGTTGGTATTGTAACATATTTATGGTAAATTTGACAGATTCTGCTGGACAATATAATAATGTTTACACGTGAATAAAAATAAATTCAATTTCGATTATAATTTAATTACACTTCATTCCTAATACATGTATGGTAATTTCGTATTACTTTTTAATTACATTCAAACAAATCTTTTTTATCCGTGTAGTATACGGAATAGTTGAAGAAATATGTTATTGAAAATGATGGTATAACGTATGTCGAGTAGGGAACATTTTCCATTTAATAAGGTGTTGTTTATGCTATATGTATTTTTCATGTGAAATGTTGTTTTAAATAAATCAATATTATAAATCAGCATAATATGTGATTCAAATTAAAAATGGTTATAAAAAAAATAAAATAATACGTTGATTTTTGAGTTGTGTCGCTTTTGCTGTATTGTTTTCAAAGTTGCCGCACCAAATCATATTTGCACACATCGTTAATTGTATGTTTAAGCAATTTTATTAAAAAAGAAAAAATAAATAAAAAATAAATAAAAAAAATATAAAAAAAACATAACTTGAAGGAGAAGAATAAAGAAAAAAATTAAATACAAAATCTTTTATTTATATTTAAGCAAATTTGACTTTTGTAAAAATGGCCAAATTAATGCTAATTGTTTTTGTCACTACAGTCAACATGGCCAGCAATAAGTTGGCCGAGAAAAAAAGAATACAATTAGCTCAGCGTTCCGGCACGTGTACGGATTCACGGATTCTTTTGTATGTCTCTCGCACGGTCGTCTGACATCCATCTGTTCGTTTGTTAGCACAAAATACTAGACATGGTTATGGATATATATAAATGATTACATATATATATATGTCAAAAAAATAAATTGAATAACTCAAGTCACTAAAAACAGATCGGCACGTTTCGTTTTTTCGATGTTAAATAATTTGGCAAATATTAGAAATATGTATTATAACAATAACAATTATTGCGTTGTATTAAAAAAGGTATTATGTTTTCAATTGGTACTTTAATAACTGTTATATATAAAATAAGTTTTTAATAAAAAATTGGCATCTATATCTCTATTTTATACTTTTATTTGCCTACTGCTAGTGCTTAAAATTTGCATTTAGTGAAATGCAAGAATTTATATTCTTAATATAAAGAAAGTTTATTTCCTTGGCATCATTACATTTTGAAGTTAACGCAATTATCAGTTTGATTTACAGAAATGAAGGTAGTAACTATTTTAAGATATAATAGTAAATATTGTTCTTGACTCGAAGAAGTTTTTTGTGTAAATTTTCATGAATTTAGGTAGTTCGTAACTATAAAAGAAATAATCGTAAATATTGTTCTTGATTCGAAGAAGTTTTTGTGTGTATTTTCATGAATTAATCTAGTCCAGAAGAAATCAAAAGGTATTGTTCTTAACTCGAAGAAGTTTTTCTTCGCGAATTTTCTTGAAATTATCTAGTCTAGAAGTTCGTAACTATAAAAGAAATAATCGTAAATATTGTTCTTGATTCGAAGAAGTTTTTTTATGAGTATTTTCACGAAATTCTTTAGTCCCGAAGAAATCAAAAGGTCCCAGCATAAAATGACATCATTGACGACAAAGTCATCAATTCTTTGCAGGGTGAAAATGCTGTCGGTCATCGATGTTTCTGACCTGACATCATTGAGGAACCAGTGATGATATTTCCAGCTGGGGTATACGGTGTAATACACTGTAATACACAGCACTGATAGGTTTTTAGGAAGTTTAGTACGTACATACAAAAAAATATCACCAAAAACCAACCAACTACCTGGATTCATCATATTAATGAATTCATTCATTGAATTAAAATCGTATTTTTTAATTTTTTTTTTATGTCAAATTTCAAGCACACATTTGTCTCCATTTACACATTTATGTTTTTATAATTCTTATAGCAGTAATTACATATAATTGCTAATTATGCGAAGACTCCATTTTATCATATTAATGAATAAGTGTACATCATATTCATAAATTTTGTTAATTAAACCATATTAATTTAAATAGCATAAATCTTATAAGAATTAGAAATACATAAATGTGTAAATGGGGACAAATTTTTGTTTAAAATTTTATGTTATATAAAATATTGAAAGTGAAAAACATTGAAAAAATACGATTTTAGTTCAATGAATGAAATCATCAATATGATGAATACTGGTTGTTGGTGAAATTGTTTTTTTTTGTGTGTAGCTGTCGAAAGTAAGTATTCATGAAAATACACGAAAAGGTTGTTTTAGCGATAACAAAAATTTCTCAAATCCAGACAAAATCAAAAGGTATTTGGTATGATAATATATACACCCAGAAAAAAATTTCCGCAAATCTCATTAAAATTGGTCAATAGGACAATTATTGATTTAATAGTATACAAAAAATAAATCTTTTCATATAAACTCAATGGCAATGTCATGGTATTTTCTAGTATTTAATGGTATTTGTCCTATTGACTATTTTTAATAGTAAAAAACTATTATTTATATAGTATTTTTTTCTGAGTGTATCACGGTATGATATACAAAGAACTGATTGCTATTAAGTAACACGAGAACTTGATTAATGGGAATGTAAACTCGAAAATTCATCTTGATTTGTAGAAGTTTAGTACATAGCTATCAAATGAAAGTATTCACAAAAATACTATATGACTGGACAAAAGTTTGTTTTCGCGATTAACATAACTTTCTTTAATGCCTTTAACAAAAGGACGGTATGATATACAATTAAACTGAGAACTAATTTATATTATGAAACATGATAATTTGATTCATGAAAAGGTATACTTGAATATTCATCTTGAATTTTAAAGGGTTTTTCAATAAGAGAGCTGCAAAAGTTTTTGGGTTTGGGTTTTTCAACAGGGACGCTACAAAAGTAGAGCGACAGGGACAGCAAATGACGCCATATTTCTTACCGCTCTTTTGACATTTATCTTCAGTAAGGTTTGCCATTTCATGATATACGAGCCAACAATGAGTCGAAATTATTAAAATTTACTACCGAAATTCGAATTCGTATATCTTTCCATCATGAAATGGCAATCCTTACGGAAGAGAAATGTTAAAAGAGCGGCAAGAAATATGGCGTCGTTTGCTGTCTCTGTCGCTCTACTTTTGTAGCGTCCCTGTTGAAAAACCCTTTAGAAGTTAAATAAAATACTTCCTGACTTGAAGAAGTTTTTTTTTCATGGCCATCAAAATGTCTCAAAAGAATGAATCAGAAATGTCAGTGTGAGATACAGCTAAACTGAAAAATGATTGATATTAAGAAACACAACAACTTGGTTAACGAAAAATTATCGCAAATATTCCTCTTGATTTGCAGAAGTTAAATACGTAGCTGTCGAAAAAATATATTAGCGAAAATATTTCCTGAATCGAAGTAGTTTTTGTCTAGACAAACATTTTATAAGTATGATGTGTTTTTTAAAATTATATGAATAGGCTGTTTTGGTCTGTATGGGGTTGTATGCAAATAAACAAAATTTTACTCCATTGTTTTCCTCCGACGTTTCATTGGCTTTTTTCCGACTTTTTTAGGGATATTTTATTGGATTATTTTTTACTACATTGATTACACCATAATTTTTGCCCTATTACAAACAGTTACAGATCAAATTTATAATTAAAAAACAACGTAATACATTAAAACAAAATTCAAACATTAAAAAACTTGTTGCCGCTAAAGATTTTTGATCGCCACTGTGTAATTTGTATTCTCTATATATTTATTTTAGTATTCTCTTTATTTAATTGTTAAAAAATAGCTTCAAATTCCAAATTCGATTAAAGACAAGAAGTTTTAGAATTGAATTCAGGAATACGATGTGATATACAAAAGAAAGACACGAATATTCTTCTTGATACCACTTCATGACTCGAAGAAATTTTTTTCGCGTCTATCATAAATTTCTCAAATTCAGAAAAAAATCAGAACTGCACACGGCGTAATATAGCACTAAACTACGGACGTAGATTGGTATTAAAAAAACACAAAAAATTAGTTATCGAAAAAATAACCGCGAATATTAAATTTACTTCATGATTCAAAGAATTTATTTTCATGACAAAAAACAAAAAAATTAAAAATGCTTATATGAAAAAACTAACAAATAAAGTTATGTTTGCAATGCTCCTCTGTCAAGCATTTGCGTGTTTGTAATAAATAATCATTATTAGCCATAAATATTTGCCACAAACAATAATAGTTTCATGTCAGCATTAAAATTTCTCTACTTACAATAAACATTCATTTATTTATTGCAAATACTTAAATTATTAAATTTTCAAATGTTTTACACATTACTTATTACATCTTGTTGCGACAACTAGTCATTATTTGCTGCAAACATTTATACAAAAAATGTTTATTTGCAATAAATATTAATATATTTGTCGCAAAAACTCAAATAATTAAAATAAATACTTTTTTTCTTATTATATATTACAACCACTTTCTCAACTTGCGACAGTTAGTAATTTTTTGTATCATTGTTCTGATTCATTTATAAAAAAGGTATTGGCTTGCGGTTATTTGCAATAAACGTTAAATTATTTATCGCAAATATTTAAATTATTACATTCTCTATATGTTTTTCTTATTACAACTGCTTTCTCTACTTGCGACAATTAGTCATTATTTGCTGCAAACATTCATGCAAAAAGTTTTTGCTTGCGGTTATTGTTTGCAACAAAAATTCTATTTCTTTTTTTTTTTCAAAGTATTAAACTGTGACAAATCTTCAAATCAGCACACAATAAATTATACAATTTATGTAGCTACCGTAAAATAGCCGCAAGCAATACTATTTTATTTTTTATTAAAAATATCATTAGTTGCTGTATAATTATTATATTTATGATTGATGTCTGACTATAATGATATGTATACCGCATCATATCTATTTAATATAATAACATAATATTACAAAGTCAGATTTATGTCATATTCTCTGGCTTAATTAAAAAAAAAAAAAAAAAATGAACTGAACTCTGTTAATTGTGTCTAATTAAATTTACTACTGTCACGTTCGGCGAGTTATCAATCATAATTAATTGGTTTTTTTTAGCACCATTTGTTCTTAATTAACATTTGTGTTATTAAACCTTAATTAACTGTTTTTTTTTTTGAGATTTAATTAGTGGGCTTTTTTTCAATTAGTATGTAATAATTAATTTTTTAAAAGCTTTTTACAAAAAAAAGAAGAAACAAATAGGTGTTATTTTTTATAATTTTTTAATATAATTATAAAAATTTTAACAACTTTATGAATTAAAATTTTCCTATACCTTTTTATTATATTTAATTTAATTAACACTTTTATTAATTTGAATTGTAAATTTATTTTATAAATTTTGTAAATGGTTGGCAAATTCATATTTTAAAATTTGTTATATTTGTAATACATAATAATTAGAAACCCCTGCGACACGGTATTCATTTTTTGATTTTGCTCATTTTTATGTATTTTAGTTTGAAATGTAATAAGGTTTGAAATGAATAAATTAGGTTTTTTTTGTGGCAAAATATTTGAATTGTAAGAATTACATTTTTCAGTAAAATTTTAAAAGTTTTAAAAGAATGTATTCTGTTGGAGTTTTCTCGATATGAGCAATTTTATGAAATCAGAATGATATTGAAAAATTATCAAAAAAAATTATCCAAATTCGAGATTGCTTTGAAAAATATTATGATATCGATGCGATAAATATTCAAATATCGTATCTTGATAAAGTATTAGAATGTTCGAGAAATTGTTATCGAAGTTATTCGAGAAAGCTTCGAGAAGATCTCCGAAAGGTTTTTGAACTTGATTAGTCATAACTTTGGTCAGATTTATACGAAAATCATTGAGTTTATTTAATAATATTAGCTGAAGTATTCTCCTTGGAATACAAAAGAAATCACACAGAAAACATAAATTGGCAAAAAGTCAAAGTAAAAAAAAATTATAAAAAAAATATTAGAATTTTCATCTTTTTTTTTGTTGTTGTCTTACCTAGTACTTTTATTTGTCTTTTGTCAAATATTTTAGGAAATTACCAAAAACTGAGTAAGAGGTCTTCATTAGAACCTTAAAGTCTTTTGCAAAATGATGTCGGATAAAAAATTCCTGTCAATTGTAGTTATTAATTTTTGGAATGAGCTTTTAGATACACAGAAGAAAAAAAAATCATCATATTGATGAATTTCGTTCGTCAAACCATGATTCATTGTATTAAAGAACGATTAATAATATTGATAACTATAAAACATGAATGTTATGAATTCATTATCAATTTGATAAATGATCGAAAAAGTGTTCTCCAATATGATGAACTGTTTCATCGTATTAAAGAACAAATTCATACATCATATTCATGAATGCTGTTCATCAAACCAAATTTCAATAAAATATTTTTTTTTTCGTTCACTTTTTTCACTTTTTTTTCTCAGTTCTCAAGTAGTACTTGTACGTTTTTTTTTATTAAAAAAATACTTGCACGACATGCTTTAATTAGTAAATATTATTACAGTATATTACAACTTTTATTAATAAAATGTTATATTTATAAAATATATATTTACGACGAGGACGAGGAAAATTTAAAAATTAAAATTTTCAATTTTTAATAAATCGGTTCCAGCGGGTCGTGGCTGGTATAGTTTATATACAGTTAGGAATGATTTAAAGTTTCAAAAAATAGAAAATAAAACATTGGCCTTCATTGGCCCTCGGAAGTTATACCCTATCAAACTCAACATATCATATAAAATTACTGCATCAAACTGAAATCACTGGAGTCAATTTTTCAATTAAAAAAAAGGTTCCGACGACCAGCCGGCGGGTATAGTTTATTGAGAGTATTTATTCGATATGATTTAAAGTCTCAAAAATAGAAATTAAAACGTTGAACTTCATTGGCCATCGGAAGTTAAATTCTACTAAAGTCAAAATTTAGGTTAAAATAAGACATTATAAAAATATTAGAAGTTACAGAAACAGTTTTATTTTTATACATTTTATAAGTTATCAATCTAAAATACCAATAACAAACTGTACAGATACATTTAACATACAATACTTTGAACATATCGTCACTATCATGCCAAAGGTGCCAATATGTAATTTTGGACATTTGATTTTTTTTACATTTGTATATGTAGTTTTCCCTCAAGTATACTGTGTCAAAATCGTGCGTGGTTTTGTTGAATATTTCTAGCCTCAAAAGACAAAACCTAGAGGGCGAATGCGAAAAATTAAAAATCTTGAAATGTCAAAAGGGCGAATCATTATGTTTTTTTGTCATAACTATTTATTGGTATAAGATAAAATAGTGGTGTCTAGGCATTAATTGTTTGGTTTTGAAGCACCTATCGATGGGCGTCATTTCTTAAAAATATTTTTTTTGAATTTTTATTATTTGCAAGAAAAATGTTTAGAAACTTATTTTTAAAAATGATGCAAATGGATAGGTGCTACAAAAACAAACAATTAATGCCGTTACATAACTATTTTAACTTTTACCAATGAAAAGTTATCGCAAAAAAATTAAAAGATTCGTCCTTTTGGCATGACAAGATTTTCAATATTTTAGTTTTTTTGCTATAACTCTTTATTGGTGCAAGATAAAATAATGGTGTAATGGCTTTAATTGCACCTATCGATTGGCATCATTATTTAAAAATATTTGGCAAAACACTTTTCTTGCAAATAACAAATGGCAGATTCATATTTGGAAAAAATATTTTTAAATAATGATGCCAATCTGAAAAGAAAAAAAATACCGAAACCGAAAACATTATTCTTTCCGTAAACAAACATCAAGATTTTCAATCAAGGTTTCGATTTCGATTGCAGTTTAAGTTTAAGTTTTCTTTTTCGTTTTCAGTTTAAAGTTTTAATGCGATACGTTTTGGTTCCTAGTTATGAATTCTACACGCTGCAAAAAAAGGCGTCTCCCAAACATAATTTTGCAGGCATTAACATGTATGTTTGGAATTTTATGTAAACATAATATATAATTGATTAATAAATCATTTGTAAACAGTGTTGTATTGAGACTTGAACAGTGTTGTAATGTGTTCCGACTTACATTATAATATCCCGGAAACATTTTAATGTTATCCCTTAAATGGAGTATGTTCTAATGGAAACATAATAATTGCTACATCCAAATAAAATAAATATTTGAACCGAAACATAAATATGTTCAAAATAAAACATGATTTTGCACGACCTGAATATAAATGTTTCCAGTGAAACATATCAGTTGTTTCAGTTCAAAAAGTAGTATGTTTGCATAGAAACATATTTAAATATTTTTGGAAAAAAATCCTGAAAATAAAATTAAAATAAAATGTTATTTTTTTTCTTTATTTTTATTAAAAATATTTAAACATGCACTTTGGGAATTTATAATAATTGAATTCATATACAAATTTTTAAATGCATAAATAAATTATTGGTTTATAACTGCAAGTACAAGTGACAGCATTAATGAATGCACAATTGCACCAGCAGACGCTAAACCAGACGATCCAGGCTCGCTTTATATTTGGTACAGTTACAGTTGGTCTCAGTACAGCACATAGCGTAGGCAAGGAATTCATGGAGGCTTTTGTAAAAAAAACATGAGAAATTTTGATTGAAAATCGAAACACAGATTATTATTTGTGGTTTTTTCACATTAGTTTCAGAAATTATATACTACAAGTTATTATACTCTGGTACTTTTTGTAACACAATTTATATATTTATTTAATTTACAGATAACAAATGTTATTACCGACGCGAACACGTTTTCTCAACGAACAACAAAAGTCACGTACGCAGAAAATGCCGATCACCGAGTGCTCAACGAGTGCCAACTTCGTATACAAGAAGAATGTTGCAAGAATACACTTATTTAAATCCAATTTCTTTTTTTTGTTTGTTTTTACACATCAATATGTTCAAACGATGGCAAAAGATGGTGTAGGTAGAAAATGCTGCACAACGTTGCCAACTTCGTCAGTCGATAAATTATCGAATATCGTTGCGAACATACGTTGTATTTAGATTTGATTAGCATTTTCTGTGTTTCGAAACATAGTTTTAACCAAGTAAATTGTCAAGAAATATTTTATTCAAATGCAATTAAAATTTTATGTTGGTATTGTAACATATTTATGGTAAATTTGACAGATTCTGCTGGACAATATAATAATGTTTACACGTGAACAAAAATAAATTCAATTCCGATTATAATTTAATTACACTTCATTCCTAATACATGTATGGTAATTTCGTATTACTTTTTAATTACATTTAAACATATTCAAACAAATCTTTTCTATCCGTTTATATATGTTTTTGTATTAATGTTACTTTTTGCACATATTTTTAATATTTTGAACAAACAACCGAATTTTGTTACACAATTTTACTACATCAGAATCTAAATCCATTAAGAAAAAATTATAAAAAATAATGTAAAATAAAGAAATAAAGAGATAAAGAAATAAAGAAATAAAGAAATAAAGAAATAAAGAAATAAAGAAATAAAGAAATAAAGAAATAAAGAAATAAAGAAAAAAAGAAATAAAGAAATAAAGAAATAAAGAAATAAAGAAATAAAGAAATAAAGAAATAAAGAAAAAAAGAAATAAAGAAATAAAGAAATAAAGAAATAAAGAAATAAAGAAATAAAGAAATAAAGAAATAAAGAAATAAAGAAATAAAGAAATAAAGAAATAAAGAAATAAAGAAATAAAGAAATAAAGAAATAAAGAAATAAAGAAATAAAGAAATAAAGAAATAAAGAAATAAAGAAATAAAGAAATAAAGAAATAAAGAAATAAAGAAATAAAGAAATAAAGAAATAAAGAAATAAAGAAATAAAGATATAAAGAAATAAAGATATAAAGAAATAAAGAAATAAAGAAATAAAGAAATAAAGAAATAAAGAAATAAAGAAATAAAGAAATAAAGAAATAAAGAAATAAAGAAATAAAGAAATAAAGAAATAAAGAAATAAAGAAATAAAGAAATAAAGAAATAAAGAAATAAAGAAATAAAGAAATAAAGAAATAAAGAAATAAAGAAATAAAGAAATAAAGAAATAAAGAAATAAAGAAATAAAGAAATAAAGAAATAAAGAAATAAAGAAATAAAGAAATAAAGAAATAAAGAAATAAAGAAATAAAGAAATAAAGAAATAAAGAAATAAAGAAATAAAGAAATAAAGAAATAAAGAAATAAAGAAATAAAGAAATAAAGAAATAAAGAAATAAAGAAATAAAGAAATAAAGAAATAAAGAAATAAAGAAATAAAGAAATAAAGAAATAAAGAAATAAAGAAATAAAGAAATAAAGAAATAAAGAAATAAAGAAATAAAGAAATAAAGATATAAAGATATAAAGAAATAAAGATATAAAGAAATAAAGATATAAAGAAATAAAGAAATAAAGAAATAAAGAAATAAAGAAATAAAGAAATAAAGAAATAAAGAAATAAAGAAATAAAGAAATAAAGAAATAAAGAAATAAAGAAATAAAGAAATAAAGAAATAAAGAAATAAAGAAATAAAGAAATAAAGAAATAAAGAAATAAAGACATAAAGAAATAAAGAAATAAAGAAATAAAGAAATAAAGAAATAAAGAAATAAAGAAATAAAGAAATAAAGAAATAAAGAAATAAAGAAATAAAGAAATAAAGAAATAAAGAAATAAAGAAATAAAGAAATAAAGAAATAAAGAAATAAAGAAATAAAGAAATAAAGAAATAAAGAAATAAAGAAATAAAGAAATAAAGAAATAAAGAAATAAAGAAATAAAGAAATAAAGAAATAAAGAAATAAAGAAATAAAGAAATAAAGAGATAAAGAAATAAAGAAATAAAGAAATAAAGAAATAAAGAAATAAAGAAATAAAGAAATAAAGAAATAAAGAAATAAAGAAATAAAGAAATAAAGAAATAAAGAAATAAAGAAATAAAGAAATAAAGAAATAAAGAAATAAAGAAATAAAGAAATAAAGAAATAAAGAAATAAAGAAATAAAGAAATAAAGAAATAAAGAAATAAAGAAATAAAGAAATAAAGAAATAATGAAATAAAGAAATAAAGAAATAAAGAAATAAAGAAATAAAGAAATAAAGAAATAAAGAAATAAAGAAATAAAGAAATAAAGAAATAAAGAAATAAAGAAATAAAGAAATAAAGAAATAAAGAAATAAAGAAATAAAGAAATAAAGAAATAAAGAAATAAAGAAATAAAGAAATAAAGAAATAAAGAAATAAAGAAATAAAGAAATAAAGAAATAAAGAAATAAAGAAATAAAGAAATAAAGAAATAAAGAAATAAAGAAATAAAGAAATAAAGAAATAAAGAAATAAAGAAATAAAGAAATAAAGAAATAAAGAAATAAAGAAATAAAGAGATAAAGAAATAAAGAAATAAAGAAATATAGAAATAAAGAAATAAAGAAATAAAGAAATAAAGAAATAAAGAAATAAAGAAATAAAGAAATAAAGAAATAAAGAAATAAAGAAATAAAGAAATAAAGAAATAAAGAAATAAAGAAATAAAGAAATAAAGAAATAAAGAAATAAAGAAATAAAGAAATAAAGAAATAAAGAAATAAAGAAATAAAGAAATAAAGAAATAAAGAAATAAAGAAATAAAGAAATAAAGAAATAAAGAAATAAAGAAATAAAGAAATAAAGAAATAAAGAAATAAAGAAATAAAGAAATAAAGAAATAAAGAAATAAAGAAATAAAGAAATAAAGAAATAAAGAAATAAAGAAATAAAGAAATAAAGAAATAAAGAAATAAAGAAATAAAGAAATAAAGAAATAAAGAAATAAAGAAATAAAGAAATAAAGAAATAAAGAAATAAAGAAATAAAGAAATAAAGAAATAAAGAAATAAAGAAATAAAGAAATAAAGAAATAAAGAAATAAAGAAATAAAGAAATAAAGAAATAAAGAAATAAAGAAATAAAAAAATAAAGAAATAAAGAAATAAAGAAATAAAGAAATAAAGAAATAAAGAAATAAAGAGATAAAGAAATAAAGAAATAAAGAAATAAAGAAATAAAGAAATAAAGAAATAAAGAAATAAAGAAATAAAGAAATAAAGAAATAAAGAAATAAAGAAATAAAGAAATAAAGAAATAAAGAAATAAAGAAATAAAGAAATAAAGAAATAAAGAAATAAAGAAATAAAGAAATAAAGAAATAAAGAAATAAAGAAATAAAGAAATAAAGAAATAAAGAAATAAAGAAATAAAGAAATAAAGAAATAAAGAAATAAAGAAATAAAGAAATAAAGAAATAAAGAAATAAAGAAATAAAGAAATAAAGAAATAAAGAAATAAAGAAATAAAGAAATAAAGAAATAAAGAAATAAAGAAATAAAGAAATAAAGAAATAAAGAAATAAAGAAATAAAGAAATAAAGAAATAAAGAAATAAAGAAATAAAGAAATAAAGAAATAAAGAAATAAAGAAATAAAGAAATAAAGATATAAAGATATAAAGAAATAAAGATATAAAGAAATAAAGATATAAAGAAATAAAGAAATAAAGAAATAAAGAAATAAAGAAATAAAGAAATAAAGAAATAAAGAAATAAAGAAATAAAGAAATAAAGAAATAAAGAAATAAAGAAATAAAGAAATAAAGAAATAAAGAAATAAAGAAATAAAGAAATAAAGAAATAAAGAAATAAAGAAATAAAGAAATAAAGAAATAAAGAAATAAAGAAATAAAGAGATAAAGAAATAAAGAAATAAAGAAATAAAGAAATAAAGAAATAAAGAAATAAAGAAATAAAGAAATAAAGAAATAAAGAAATAAAGAAATAAAGAAATAAAGAAATAAAGAAATAAAGAAATAAAGAAATAAAGAAATAAAGAAATAAAGAAATAAAGAAATAAAGAAATAAAGAAATAAAGAAATAAAGAAATAAAGAAATAAAGAAATAAAGAAATAAAGAAATAAAGAAATAAAGAAATAAAGAAATAAAGAAATAAAGAAATAAAGAAATAAAGAAATAAAGAAATAAAGAAATAAAGAAATAAAGAAATAAAGAAATAAAGAAATAAAGAAATAAAGAAATAAAGAAATAAAGAAATAAAGAAATAAAGAAATAAAGAAATAAAGAAATAAAGAAATAAAGAAATAAAGAAATAAAGAAATAAAGAAATAAAGAAATAAAGAAATAAAGAAATAAAGAAATAAAGAAATAAAGAAATAAAGAAATAAAGAAATAAAGAAATAAAGAAATAAAGAAATAAAGAAATAAAGAAATAAAGAAATAAAGAAATAAAGAAATAAAGAAATAAAGAAATAAAGAAATAAAGAAATAAAGAAATAAAGAAATAAAGATATAAAGAAATAAAGATATAAAGATATAAAGAAATAAAGATATAAAGAAATAAAGAAATAAAGAAATAAAGAAATAAAGAAATAAAGAAATAAAGAAATAAAGAAATAAAGAAATAAAGAAATAAAGAAATAAAGAAATAAAGAAATAAAGAAATAAAGAAATAAAGAAATAAAGAAATAAAGAAATAAAGAAATAAAGAGATAAAGAAATACAGAAATAAAGAAATAAAGAAATAAAGAAATAAAGAGATAAAGAAATAAAGAAATAAAGAAATAAAGAAATAAAGAAATAAAGAAATAAAGAAATAAAGAAATAAAGAAATAAAGAAATAAAGAAATAAAGAAATAAAGATATAAAGAAATAAAGATATAAAGAAATAAAGATATAAAGAAATAAAGAAATAAAGAAATAAAGAAATAAAGAAATAAAGAAATAAAGAAATAAAGAAATAAAGAAATAAAGAAATAAAGAAATAAAGAAATAAAGAAATAAAGAAATAAAGAAATAAAGAAATAAAGAAATAAAGAAATAAAGAAATAAAGAAATAAAGAAATAAAGAAATAAAGAAATAAAGAAATAAAGAAATAAAGAAATAAAGAAATAAAGAAATAAAGAAATAAAGAAATAAAGAAATAAAGAAATAAAGAAATAAAGAAATAAAGAAATAAAGAAATAAAGAAATAAAGAAATAAAGAAATAAAGAAATAAAGAAATAAAGAAATAAAGAAATAAAGAAATAAAGAAATAAAGAAATAAAGAAATAAAGAAATAAAGAAATAAAGAAATAAAGAAATAAAGAAATAAAGAAATAAAGAAATAAAGAAATAAAGAAATAAAGAAATAAAGAAATAAAGAAATAAAGAAATAAAGAAATAAAGAAATAAAGAAATAAAGAAATAAAGAAATAAAGAAATAAAGAAATAAAGATATAAAGAAATAAAGAAATAAAGAAATAAAGATATAAAGAAATAAAGAAATAAAGAAATAAAGAAATAAAGAAATAAAGAAATAAAGAAATAAAGAAATAAAGAAATAAAGAAATAAAGAAATAAAGAAATAAAGAAATAAAGAAATAAAGAAATAAAGAAATAAAGAAATAAAGAAATAAAGAAATAAAGAAATAAAGAAATAAAGAAATAAAGAAATAAAGATATAAAGAAATAAAGAAATAAAGAAATAAAGAAATAAAGAAATAAAGAAATAAAGAAATAAAGAAATAAAGAAATAAAGAAATAAAGAAATAAAGAAATAAAGAAATAAAGAAATAAAGAAATAAAGAAATAAAGAAATAAAGAAATAAAGAAATAAAGAAATAAAGAAATAAAGAAATAAAGAAATAAAGAAATAAAGAAATAAAGAAATAAAGAAATAAAGAAATAAAGAAATAAAGAAATAAAGAAATAAAGAAATAAAGAAATAAAGAAATAAAGAAATAAAGAAATAAAGAAATAAAGAAATAAAGAAATAAAGAAATAAAGAAATAAAGAAATAAAGAAATAAAGAAATAAAGAAATAAAGAAATAAAGAAATAAAGAAATAAAGAAATAAAGAAATAAAGAAATAAAGAAATAAAGAAATAAAGAAATAAAGAAATAAAGAAATAAAGAAATAAAGAAATAAAGAAATAAAGAGATAAAGAAATAAAGAAATAAAGAAATAAAGAAATAAAGAAATAAAGAAATAAAGAAATAAAGAAATAAAGAAATAAAGAAATAAAGAAATAAAGAAATAAAGAAATAAAGAAATAAAGAAATAAAGAAATAAAGAAATAAAGAAATAAAGAAATAAAGAAATAAAGAAATAAAGAAATAAAGAAATAAAGAAATAAAGAAATAAAGAAATAAAGAAATAAAGAAATAAAGAAATAAAGAAATAAAGAAATAAAGAAATAAAGAAATAAAGAAATAAAGAAATAAAGTAATAAAGAAATAAAGAAATAAAGAAATAAAGAAATAAAGAAATAAAGAAATAAAGAAATAAAGAAATAAAGAAATAAAGAAATAAAGAAATAAAGAAATAAAGAAATAAAGAAATAAAGAAATAAAGAAATAAAGAAATAAAGAAATAAAGAAATAAAGAAATAAAGAAATAAAGAAATAAAGATATAAAGAATTAAAGATATAAAGAAATAAAGATATAAAGAAATAAAGAAATAAAGAAATAAAGAAATAAAGAAATAAAGAAATAAAGAAATAAAGAAATAAAGAAATAAAGAAATAAAGAAATAAAGAAATAAAGAAATAAAGAAATAAAGAAATAAAGAAATAAAGAAATAAAGAAATAAAGAAATAAAGAAATAAAGAAATAAAGAAATAAAGAAATAAAGAAATAAAGAAATAAAGAAATAAAGAAATAAAGAAATAAAGAAATAAAGAAATAAAGAAATAAAGAAATAAAGAAATAAAGAAATAAAGAAATAAAGAAATAAAGAAATAAAGAAATAAAGAAATAAAGAAATAAAGAAATAAAGAAATAAAGAAATAAAGAAATAAAGAAATAAAGAAATAAAGAAATAAAGAAATAAAGAAATAAAGAAATAATGAAATAAAGAAATAAAGAAATAAAGAAATAAATAAATAAATAAATAAGTAATTAAATAAATTAATAAATATATAAAAAAAAAATTAAGTCCTTTAGGAATCGGTTTTGGAAATCGATTTATTATTTTTTTTTTTTAATTTTTTTATGTTAGATTTTTTTTTATATTACTGCTTCGCAAAGTAGTTCATTAAATAAACACCAGTGAATTAGTATTTATGGCAGTGATAATTCAAAGCAATGCAGTGATAAATCACAGAATTAATTTTTTTATGGCAAACTACAAAAAAAAGAAGGAGAACGACTGACTTTGTTTGTGTTTACGTTTGAGCCGCTTTATTGCCAATAAATATTGTTGCAGGCCGGTTGAATAGATGGCTGCTGCATCCGTCAGACCAGCGACCAGCTAAAAAAAAAAGTAAAAATATAAATAAAAAAAAATGATTTTTAAACGGCGTTGAACGCACTCGAAATCTGGGTCTGTCACACGTTGTCATCCGTCGCACGGCACGTTTGCAAGTGTCACTGTTCGACGGACGGACGGATGGACGGTTATTCGCTAAATGACTGTCAGTCTGTCTGTCGCACCGCACTTGCCCTATACTTGCTGTATGTCCGTCAGTTTGTCGGTCCATCCGTCATATGTATTGTCCGTCCGTGCAAAATGTGTGCAGTGCGCACAGCCCCAGTAGTGCGTCCAGAGTCCGTTGACACCGCGGGCGCTGCCTGCTGCATTCGTTGCCTCGTTTATCTGGTACTCACTCGATAATCCACTTTTTCACAATTTTTTCCTTCTTTTTGTTTATTTTTTTTTTGTTCATTTTTATTTTAAATATTTTATTGCCACACAGCCAGCCAGTCAGCCAGCGAACGTACGACCGAACGAACGAATCGAGTCGAGTCGAGTCGTACGTACATCGAAGTGCAGTGCAATGCTGTGCAGTGCAGTGCAGTGCAAGCAACAAAGTCTATTGAACTCTCCTCTGTGTTGGCAATACTTGCAGTTGGCAACTCGTAATTGAATTTGTAATTAACACATTTTCGTTTGCCAATTGCATACGCGTACGAGCAGCACAATTGTTGTTATTGCCGCTGTTGCCGCTGCTGCTTCTCTGTTGCTGCAATTGCTGCTGCTGTTAGTTTTTTATTTGTTCGCACGATATGTACTATGCGTTTAGAATTGCTTTCTAAATAGTGTTGCCAACGTGCGGCATCATTTCCTGCCGTTTATGCGATGCTCCGTGGGGGGAGACGGCTCCGGCTCTACTGTTTGCAACAGGATGAACATGCTAAAATCCTGTTTCCGGCTGCTGTGACAGCAACTAAAACATATTCTTCAAGATAAAAAAAAATATATAATATTTTTTTTAAATACATAAAGTATGTAGCAAAAAATATCTAGCACAATTTGGCGTGCGTTTTCTTAAAACAAATTTTAATTACAAAAATTAAAACCGTATCCCGGACTGATATCTGTTTAAAACCTCTTAGTTTAAACCAAAATCTTTATAACAAAGTAATGAATGACACGATATCTAACCGAAATCGCAGGTGAATTGCATTTTATCGGTCACAGTACCAAAAAAAGGAATAAAAAATAAATACAAATTAAACTTTAAAAATATTAGGTACCCCTCTAAATTAATAAAACTAAGTTATGCGATATCAAAAAAATCAAAATATACCAGAACTGAAACCGGACCTGAATCGTTGACTTTTGACCGAACCGGAACTTCTTTTATTTTTTATGGAATCGAAACTGGAACCGTTTCTGGGAACGGGAATCAGCACCTTTTTTTTGAACTGAAGCCGAAACTATTTTTTATTTTTTATGGAACCGCAGAAAATAGAATTTTGGGGTTCTAGCCCTGATTTGAATAGTTTTCCAGTTTCCCAGTAATATATCGTCACTGTCTTGCCAAAGGTGCGAATGTGCGTTGAAAAATTAAAATATTGGAAAATCAAATTTTAAAGTTTGAAGAGCTTTAAAAATTAATAAAATATATTTTTAAATTTTTTTTTTTTGTTATTTTGGTTTATTTATCAATTATCATCACTTTTATAAAATATCTTTCAATTTGGACAAATTGCTGAATTATAAATAGCTACAAATGACAAAACTAAAAGGGCGAATTCGAAAAATTGAAAATCTTGTCATGCCAAAAGGGCGAATATTTTCGTTTTTTTGCCATAACTTTTTACTGGTACAATATAAAATAGTGGTGTTCAGGCATTAATTGTTTGGTTTTGAAGCACCTATTGATGGGAGTTGTTATTTTAAAATATTTTTTTTGCATTTTAATCATTTGCATGAAAAATGTTTGCCAAATTGTTTTTAAATAATGATGCCAATCGATAGGCGCGTTAAAAACAAAGTGTTAATGGCTTTACATAACTATTTTATCTTGTAACGATGAAAAGTTATATCAAAAAAACGAATAGATTCGCCCTTTTGGCATGACAAGATTTTCAATTTTTTTCGTTTTTTTGCTATAACTCTTTATTGGTGTAAGATAAAATAATGGTGTAAAGACATTAATTGTTTGTTTTCAAAGCAGCTATCGAATGGCATCATTATGTAAAAATATTTTGCCAAACATTTTTCGTGCAAATGATAAAAATTCAAAAAAATGATTTTAAATTAATAATGTCATTCAATAGGTGCTTAAAAACAAACAATTAATGCCTTTGCACCACTATTTTATCTTACACCAATAAAGAGTTATAGCAAAGAACGAAAAAAAATTGAAAATCTTGTCATGGCAAAAGGGCGAATCTATTCGTTTTTTTTTTGTCATAACTTTTCATCGGTACAAGATAAAATAGTTATGTAAAGGCATTACCTATTTGTTTTTAATACACCTTTCAATATGCTAAACATTTTTCATGCAAAGGATAAAAATGCAAAAAAAATATTTTAAAATAATAACTCCAAAGGTAGATGTTACAAAAATAAACAATTTATGCCTTTACATCACTATTTTATCTTATTTCAATAAAACGTTATGGCGAAAAAACGAAATGATTCGCCCTTTCGGCATGACAAGGTTTTCAATTTTTCAAATTCGCTGTTTTGGTTTTGTCTTATGTAGCTAGAAATATCCAACAAAAACACACACCATTTTGGCACAGTATACTTGAGGAAAAACTACATTAAAAAAAATGTAAAAAAGCGCACACATTCGCCCTTTGGCATGATAGTTACATATCATAGTTCTTGATATTAAGATATTTTTTTAAATTGTCTAAATTCGATAATTTTTAATTTTTTTTATTTTTTATATTACAGAATTGTATTTTTTAATACTTAAATTTATTTTTAAATTTCTATAAATTTCTAGAACATATTTTTACACTGTTTATCGACAAATTCATTGTAATGTAATAAACATAAAAAATTATTAAATTTGTAATAAAAATAAATTTCATATAAGCATTCGTTATCTGCAAGCTATTAATAAGAGCAATACAAATAAATGTTGTAAATAATAAAATAATAAACCTTGAACTCGATAATTGTCGACTATTTCTACATCGGTCAAACCATGCTTATCATAATAATATCACATATTTAAATACATTTTAAATACTTTAACACTTTTAATCAGGAATTGAAACTGTACGAAGAAAGGTTTCGATTTCAGTTTTGGTTTTCTCTGTTGGTTCATGTTTCATAATGAAATGATCTCGTATACCGGTTCCAAGTATCGGTTTTTATTTCGGTTTTAATAAAAAAAATAAATATAGCAAAATATATTTATACCTAAACTAATTTTTATGTTTTCATAATGGATATCTGTTTATTTTTGAATTTTGTTGAACGATTTAAAATGAAATGGTTTTAAAAGAAAATCGGGATCGGTTATAATGCGTTTATAATCAATTTAGTGTATACTTAAATAAACTTACAAAGATTGAGCTCTTTTAACAAAATATTGTTAATTTGATGCAAAGAGTTCGGTATAAAATTTTGCTATTCCACAAAAAGTAAAATAAAAATATGAATTTTAATAAAATTATGAGGGATGTGCATTAGACTGACAATGGACTTTTATGATTTCAAATCGGGAAAAGGTCAACCACTAAAAATGCTCTATTGTATGAGAAAATCGATGTGGAGAATTTTCAACGAAAACCGAATATGGACCTCAAATTTCGTGTTTGGTACCCAAATCGAAAATTTTAAAATATAATTGAAATATCGTCTCCCAAGAGCATTAAACTATGAATGTGAATATGTCATATGATATTTTAATTTAAATACTGTTTCAAAAAACTATCGTTTAAAAAATACGGAAGCAGAGATTATTTTAACAGGCACTTGTAGTATTTTTATTTCATTAATATTTAAAAAATCGACATTAGAGACTTGTCAGGTATAGAAAAGTATACATATTTTTGATCAGGGTTTGACTTTAACGATTTAATTTCGATGTTTGTTTGGAAATGCATTATATGAAAATTCGCATTATGACGAAGAGATCAGCATAAACAACCATTAAACTTTCAACAATAGGCAAAATTGAAACACTAAATAAAGTCAGAGTGACGTATTTATTATCTGATTTTGATCGTTGGTAGTTTGTCGAATTTCCTAACAGAAGGCATCATTTCAATTTAATTTTGATATTTTTTTTTCGGATAATTTTTTTTATCCGAATTTTTTTTTCGGAACAATTTTTTTTTTCGAATTTTTTTTTTCGGATTTTTTTAATTTTTTTACTGTTATTTTTTAAATAAAATTTTTACAACCCTTTTTTTTAAATATTATGAACTAATTCATCATTATGACAAAAAATATGAATAAATGTAAATCATATTGATGAATTCCGGATTATTTTTTTGTCAGAATTTTTTTTTCGTATAATTTTTTTTTGTCCGAATTTTTTTTTCGGAACAATTTTTTTTGTCCGAAATTTTTTTTTCGGAATTTTTTTTTTAAATTTTTTTACTGTTATTTTTTAAATAAAATTTGTACAATCCTTTTTTTTAATATTACGAACTAATTCATCAATATGACAAAAAATATTAAAAATTGTAAATCATATTGATGAAATCTGTAATTTTTTTGTCCAAATTTTATTTTCGGATAATTTTTTTTTGTCCGAAATTTTTTTTCGGATATTTTTTTTTTTAATTTTTTTACTGTTATTTTTTAATTAAAATTTGTACAGCCCTTTTTTTAATATTATGAACACATTCATCAATATGACAATCAAAAATGAAAAAATGTAAATCATATTGATGAATTCCGGAATTTTTTTTTGTCAGAATATTTTTTTTCGTATAGTTTTTTTTTGTCCGAATTTTTTTTTTCGGTACAATTTTTATTGTCCGAAATTTTTTTTCGGATAATTTTTATTTTGAATTTTTTTACTAGTCATTTTTTAAATAAAATTTTTACAACACTTTTTTTTTAAACATTACGAACAAATTCATCAATATGACAATTCCAATTCATTGTATTGAATTTTTTGTTCATATATATAATGAATACATTCATTAATATGTCATTCAATGAACGGTGGTATCAATATGATGAATCTGATAGTTGATGAAAAAATTCATAATATTTATGATTGAATTCATCGTATTGAAGAATTTTTATTTTGTGCATATTCGGATTTCGCTGAAAAAGACTTTCTCATCCAATCGAAAATGTTTAGGGGTTTTCATACAATTGATCAATAATCATAGAATAAGTTCCACTGGGGAAACACAAAATTCGATGATCTTGCCTGTTTGTTGGGAATACCTTTGAGTGATTCTACAATTTGTATTGTTTTCGTACACCCAGAAAAAAATAATATATAAATAATAGTTTTTTACTATTAAAAATGGTCAATAGGATAATTTATTATTTTAATCGGAAAATACCATTAAATACTAGAAAATACCTTGACATTGCCATTGAGTTTATATGAAAAGATTTATTTTTCGTATACTATTAAATCAATAATTGTCCCATTGACCAATTTTAATGGTATTTGAGCGAATTTTTTTCTGGGTGTACAATATGCATATGTAGCTAACAATATAATTGCTACTTACAAAACATACACTTCACTAAAATATATATAAAAAAATATTACATTTACACATAGAATAATCGTGTTTTAACATGAGGTTAATCGAACCAGCGTTTCATTGTTGCAACCGAAATACATTTGTTGTAACCTCATGTCATTAAAATGACCGTACCTTATTTAACTATAACCGAAATGTTAGTCAGCGGCACTGCACATTCGGTTGCCGTAACAACTTCGCGCATTTGTTACTTCAACTGAGTACGGTATTCTATTAACAAAATAAATGATATGTCTATCAGGTCTCGGTTGCCAGAACTATGGCTATTACAGAACAGCTGACTATTACACTGTCCGATACTATTTGGCACACACAAAAAAAATCGAGAAGTACGTGAAATTAGCGATCATTCTAAGAATTTGTGTGTACCCTGTTTTTTTTTAGTTCAATTCGTTTACGTTTTTTATTTGTATTTGAAATGAAATGCATATCAAAAATAACATATTTTGTAGCTTAGATCTCTCTGAGTATGAATATGAAAACGATTTTCCAATATCAATTGATTTAAAGGTTTTATTCCCATTTGCCATTTCATGATGGAAAGATATACGAATTCCAATTTCGGTAATAAATTTTAATAATTTCGACTCGTATATCTTTCCCTCAAAAAATGGCAAACCTTACTGAAGAGAAAATTTAAAAGAGCGGCAAGAAATATGGCGTTGTTTGCTGTACCTGTCGCTCTACTTTTGTAGCGTCCCTGTTGAAAAACTCTTGAAAAAAACTTTTGTAGCGGTCTTATTGAAAAACCCTTTAGTAGATACATACAGAAATAAAGAAACGTCAAAAATGTACACAAGTTCAAAAGTAATCAGAGATTCATTAATTGAGTAATTATGCCGAATAAATATTGAAATAAAAAACAAATTATTTCAATACAAATTGCTCTCTGGCAAGTGTTAACCAACTTGAAGGTTGCCACAATCTCTAGCTCACATACTATGGTATTACCACAACCGAATTACGAAGTTGTTGCAAATACTTTATCAGTTCTTGCCGCAACCGAATAATTCGGTAGAAATAAAGAAACGTCAAAAATGTACACAAGTCAAAAGTAATCAGAGATTCATTAATTTAGTAATTATGCCGAATAAATATTTAAATTAAAAAACAAATTATTTCAATACAAATTGCTCTCTGGCTAGTGCTAACCAACTTGGCGGTTGCCACAATCTCAAGCTCACATACTATGCGATTACCATAACCGAATTACGAAGTTGTTGCAAATACTTTATCAGTTCTTGCCGCAACCGAATAATTTGGTAGAAATAATGAAACGTCAAAAATGTACACGAGTCAAAAACAATAGGAAATTCATTAATAACTATGCCGAATAAATCTATAAATATTAATAAAATAAACAATTAATTCAAAACTCTGTTCACCTTCTTCGAGGTTATCACAACCTCATGTTCACAGACTTGGAGGTTGCCACAACCTCATGCACACAGACAATCGAATTAAGGGGTTGTTGCAAAAACTTTAGAAGATGTTGCTGCAACCGAATAATACGGTAAGTTGGTTGGGAAGGTTAGATCACATGGGAAATTTTAAAGTAGGTGTAATTATGATAGTTAGGTTTATCAAAATTATATTCGGTCTGAGCCGACTATAAATACCCTACACATATGTGTGGTTACCATTCAAAGTGATATATAGGTCACCAGGGTATACGAATCCTGAAAATAACTACAAACATTCAATCGCTGAAGAATTTCCATTCATTTGATACCCATATTTACATATGGGTAGGTGTACCGAATATCGATTTCTTTTTTGGTGAACCACAAGTCTTTTCGCCGGAAAACATTATTATCATCTATTTGAGCATGATGTCAATACATATTTGACCAAAAAAGTTTACCTAAGCACGTATACATAAAAATTGAAATTTATATGTACATTTTATATGAGGTATTTGAACATAAGTGGTCGGATCATAGGTCACTATGGACCGATCTCGCCATACAGCGTAGGTATATTAGTAATCTAAGTTATAAGTTTCATTTATCTAGCTCTTCAATTTTAAAAGTAGTAGGGATTTCAACAGACAGACGGACATTGCTAAATCGACTCAGGAGGTCATGCTTTTCCATACCGGAGATGCTTCGTTCTGGGTGTTACAAACGGCGTACCAAACTGAATATACCCTTTCACTCTTAGTGTAGGGTATAAAAAGTTATTCCCAAGAACATATTCATAAATGAAAACAGTTTTAGAACATTTCGAAACAAAAATCATTAATTTTAGAATAGTGATAAGAACAGTGAGCAGAATAGAAGTATCCGATTTTCCACAATCAACTTTTTTGGAAGCGAATTTTTCTTTCAAATACTTTTGTATGTGATATTTCAAACATTTGTATATACAAAGTAGTTTTAATTTATTTAAAAATCAAATTAAAATCAAATTCAATTAAAATAAAGTTGCCACTTAGATGGCATGCATATCATGTGACCTATTTAAATAATTAACAACATTTATACTAAAACCAAAAAAAAAATGAATATGCATTTTTATTAGTAGGCAATTTAAAATAAATGTATGGCATATTTAATTGAAAAATATAAAACAAACACAAATTAATGAACAAAAAAAAAGTTATAAAAAAGGAAAAAAAAAATTTAAAAATATTAATGAAAATAAAAAAAATAAAAATAAAAAAAAATATGAAAAAATATAAAAAAAAATAATAAAAAAAAAAATTAAAAAATAATTCAAAAAATATACGAAAAAAAGGTTAATGTAAGTGGCTTAGTTGCGCGCTTCATCATCAGCTGCCGCTGCTGCTGTTGCCTCGTACAATAAATGGCTCGTAAACATTTTTTTACGATCGCCCATAAAAATATTGCTTCATTGAAAACCAGCAACAACATCAATAATAACAACAGCAACAACAACAACAACAAAAATAAATAAACGCTCTGTTGCAAGGATGTTGTTGGCACTTGTAGTCATACAGAGCAGTAACAACATTAAATAGCAACAGCAACATTAAACACCTACAACAACAACAAAACATCTACAACAACAAGGCAACGTAAAATCAATTAAAAAGTGCAAGTGTGACGTTGTTGACACATCGATGTTGTTGTTGTTGTTGTTGTTTGTCATTTGGGTATTAAAGTTGGCAACCCTGACGATTGGTTATATGTCGCTGGCTGTCTGTTTGCTGCTTCAATTTAATTGCATTTCGTATGCGTTTTGCATACAAGTTATAAGTGTTGCCAGCTGTTTATGCAAAACCCACTGCCACCCGCTCCATTGACAGTGCTGCCACAAAATGCCAGCAGCATTCAGCGACTCAACATCAGACTCAACTCAGTCGCAGTCAGTCGCTGCCACTAAAATAAAACCTGATTTTATGCAAATGATTTGAACAAAAAAAAAAAAAAAAATAAAAAAAGCCTTTATATGCTGCTGCACCTACCATAAATTTAAATTTTGTGTGATATTTTTTTTTATTTTTTTATTTATTTTTGTTTTATGATAAAATCTAATTAAATTTAGAGCTAAAAATAATTGGTTATTAATACAAATGGCGTTGCCTTTTATTGTAATTTGTTTTTACCCAAATAAAACAGCTTTGCGTTTTAATGTGATTTTTTTTTTATTTTTTTTTACGAAGCATTTACAGAACACTAAAAAAATGAACAAAATGAAATTATTTTTTAATGATTATTTTTGAATTTTTGTGTAATAAAAATAGTGAATAATATTAATAGATTTTTAAACAACGAAATTCAATATATAGAATTTCGTTGTTTAAATTTAGAGTTTTCAAAATAAATACTTTAGGCGAAACAGAAAGTAGTCAATGAAAAATTAAAATGCTTCTAAAACATGAAGTAAAAAAATTTGTAAATTCCAGAAGGAATCAAGAAATGTACAGAGCAATATACAACTAAACGAACAATTTCTGGATTTTAAGAAAACAGATCCACTTAGTTATCAAACAAGTAACAAAGTTCAAATTATCTTAATTTTTTTGTTTTTTTTCGTATTCTTTTTGGTTTTTAATATTAGTAAAGAAATTAACTTCTCAAAATCCAGCAGAATAATTCTTGTTTACTTTTTTAATAACTAAGTAATTGCTTTCTTAATATTCAGAGGAAAAATTCTAGAATTTTAGTAGCTTTTTTTTTGATATTAGTGAAATTCTGCTATTTTTAACTCCAGTTTTAGAAATTTATTTCCCTCCGTGAATATTTAATAAATCAGATTAAGTAATTTGTAGTATACAATAATATAATTAAAATAAAACAATTTTAAAAATGCAAACAATATCGGTTTTAAATAGAGGATATATCACTTTTTTTAATCACGCCCACAGAGAATTTAAACCAGTTGGGAAGGTTAGATCACATGGGAAATTTTAAAGTAGGTGTAATTATGATAGTTAGGATTATCCAAATTATAGTCGGTCTAAGCCGACTATAAATACCCTACACATATGTGTGGTTACCATTCAAAGTGATATATAGGTCACCAGGGTATACGAATCCTGAAAATAACTACAAACATTCAATCGCTGAAGAATTTCCATTCATTTGATACCCATATTTACAAATGGGTAGGTGTACCGAATTTCGATTTTTTTTTTGTGAACCACAAGTCTTTTCGCCGGAAAACATTATTATCATGTATTTGAGAATGATATCAATATATATTTGACCAAAAAAAGTTTACCTAAGCACGTATACATAAAAATTGATCTTTATATGTACATTTTATATGAGGTATTTGAACATAAGTGGTCGGATCATAGGTCACAATGGACCGATCTCGCCAATTTCGCCCATACAGCGTAGGTATATTAGTAATCTAAGTTAATAAGTTTCATTTATCTAGCTCTTCAATTTTAAAAGTAGTAGGGATTTCAACATACAGACGGACAGACGGACAGACAGACAGACAGACAGACAGACAGACAGACAGACAGACAGACGGACGAACGGACGGACAGACGGACATCGCTAAATCGACTCAGGATCAAGAATATATATACTTTTCCATACCGGAGATGCTTCATTCTGGGTGTTACAAACGGCGTACCAAACTGAATATACCCTTTCACTCTTAGTGTAGAGTATAAAAAGATGAATAATCTGTCCAAATATCATGTTCTTAACCTTATTTGGGCTTTACTCGCCGAAAAAATTAATGTAGTAAATTATGTAGTTCTACTACACTTTGTTAGTTTTTAAATACATTTGTATTGATTTGATTTAATTTTGCTACTCAATGTATTAGAAATTTGTTTTCTGTATTGTGCTGTATTGTGTTTTTAATTTTTGTATATATTTTCAGAAGGAATCAAGAAATACACTTACAGCTAAACGAAAACATTCTGAATTTTAAGAAACGAATCCACTTAGTTATTAAAAAAGTAACTAAGTGCAATTGTTCTTGATAATATAGTGGTTAATGTCTTAGGTAACAAAACTGTTGTTGTTCTTTTATTTCCCAAAATTTAAAAACGCGTGTCCGTATAATTGATGTTATTTTTTGATGATGTTATATTTTGATTTCTCCGTAATATTCGCTATTATTCTTTGTTTTGCGTTGTCCGTCTGGTATCGCCATCTGTTCGGTACACTACCAAACAGAACTGTCAATATATTGAAAGTAACTAAGAGAATTTATTCTTGATATGCAGGGAATAATCCCTTTTTTAGAAATTTAGAAATTCTAGGTGTAAAAAAAAAGAAAACGTGTTCTTTTGGCGAAGAATACAGCAGAAATGTTGAGTACTCTTTGTGATTTTTAATAGTCAATAAATAAACTTCTCAAAATCCAGGAGAATAAATTTTGTTTACTTTTTTGATAACTAAGTAATTTGGATTTCTTAATATTCAGATGATAAATTCTAGAATTTTAGTAGCATTTTTATGATTTTAGTGAAATTTTGCTATTTTTCATTCAAGTCAAATTCCACTGCTGTTTTAAAAGTTAACTTGTCTTCGTATATGAACGAAATCAATTTTATTATCTATAAATTCGTTTACTACATATTGAAAAAAATGCAGTTGGTTGGTTTTAAAAATAAAAACGTGAAAATAAATTTTGGGATCTTCAGAAGACATACAATTATCGAATTATGTGATTAAACTAAAAATCAATACTTAAGTGCTAGCTATTTCTGATGATACTTAGTGATGTTTCAATCTTCATCATCAGAAAAATATTTGTGTTATATACCTACTTCTACAAGTAAATGTAACATTTTGAATACATTTGAATTTTAAATAAATACATTTTGTAGTAAAAATAAATGCATTTTTTCGAATATTTTTACACTTAAAGTTAAATTAAAACAGAATGTATTAAAATAAATGCAGTTGTATTAATAATATGCAGAAATATGTAGTTAAATCTCTAAAATATGTGGAAATGCAGTTAAATTATGTAGTTATTGTCCATACAAAAAAAAAAAACAACGACATCAATCGATGTAGTAAAAACAAATACATTTATTTTTGAATGTAAATCAAATATATATATTTATTTTAAATACATTTTTTTTTATTTTTAGTACATTTTTTTCGGTATATGTTTAATTTACAAATTAAATATTCTCGTCTTTAAAGTAAAGTTTTTTTTTTTAATTTGCCAAGATTAGTGTTTGATAGGAGAATCTGTGGGAAATAGGGTAATGCGGGATTTTTTTTTTTGAAATTTCATTGCATATTTAAACAAAAAATCTACTGTTATGTGTATCTACATTTTCATCCACGATTTTAATCATATTACTTATTGATTTTCAAAAACAAATGAAAAAATGTATTAAAATAGTTTTCTATACTCCCTAGTAGAAATTTACCAGATGCGCCATCGGGAAATGTTCGGGTTTTCGTTGGGTAAGCCCTATTAGAGAAAATATGATCATTGCATTTGCATGCCCTTAACATGCTTACCATAGCAGGGTTTACATTATCTAAACAGGCAATGTTCCCGATCATAGCTACATTATTTGTTCCTCATAACGAAATTAGCATCAGGCAATGATCGAGATTAATGAGATAAACCCTATTATGCTCGGGCTCAGACAAGGCAATTGTCGGGTAAATACTAAAATGAGGAATTGCCCGATCAGTATATGATCATGGCCTGAGGTCAATACATGATCAGGACACTGCGTTACAAGGACATTATGGGCCTCGTCATATCCCGATCATCTCAAATAATGACATGCTCACTTCATGACCATGGACCTACAAAAATTTCTGGGACTGGTGGTGTTTGATTTCAAAAAGTGTGTAATTTGGACGTTTTTAATTAAATATGTATATTTTAAATTATTATTGCATCTTTTTAACAATACCACAAGAGTTTTGCAAAGATTTTAAGCTAGATTAAATGGTACTAAGCCTAGTGGAAATTGCGATTTCGATTGGCATAGTGTGGAAACCATATTTTTTTGGGGAAAGTGCGATATTTTATTTAAGCAATTCCAACGTAGGACGATGTAGATATTTATGAATATTCACTATTTTTTCCTACACATCTTTTTGCATTGCCCTTTTATTATTGTTCATTACATTAATATTTTTATATATTCTGAATGTATTTATATTGTTTATGTTTTAAATAAACATGAAATAATACAGAAATAACAAATTATTTGCCTGTTTGTATAATTTTTAACATTTCCCACTTTACTCTAGGATTTTGCAATAGGTACGAAAATGAATTTGTGTGAAAAATCGCACAAAAATCAAGTAAAATACATATAAATTGTATTCTGTTAATGCACATTGTTAGATCACGAACCAATCAAAGGAATTTTAAAAAATATTTAAATGTTTTTTTTTTAAGATATATCGAAACTTTACCGCAGTCTCCCTTATACTTTTTTTCGAATTATTTTCTTTGTAAAAAAATGTGCATCAATTAATTTATTTTGAAAAAAAAAATATTAGTTCCACATTATTCATCATATTGAATAATATATTCATAAATATTATGAACAAATTCATCAATATGACGATGCAAATTCATTCTATTCAATATTTTGTTCTTCACTATGATTTCTAATAATTTAATATTTATAATGAATGTATTCATCAATATGTCATTTAATGAACTTTGGTATCAATATGATGAATCTGGTAGTTGGTAGAAAAATTCATAATATTTATGAATAAATTCATCATATTGATCAATTTTTTTCTGTGTACTCATATATTACATAGTACACTTTACACAGGGAGCAAAGATGTTTTGTATTTCATATATTTTAATATAAAATTTTTATTGGTTGAATATTTTTATGTTTTTAGTGATAATTTTATTTTAAATGAACATTGATAATTTAAATTTTTTTAGTAAAATTTAGTAAATATTTTCAAGTTTTAACAAAACAATTTTATATATATTTATTTCTTTTATTTTGTATATATTTGTATTGTTGATTATTTTTATAGTGAATATTTTAAACTTTTATTTTATTAGTGATTTGTATTTTGTTTTTAGTGATCAATTGAATTGAACATTTTTGTTTTGTGTGTATTTTTAGTGAACATTTGTATTTTCTAGTGAGCATTTGTATTGTTTATTGAACATTTGTATTTTTTAGTGAACATTTGATTTTTATTTTAGTGAATATTTGTATTTTGTGAATATTTGTATTTTTACTGAACATCTATATTTTTTTAGTGAACATTTGTATACTTTTGTAAACATTTGTATAGTATTAAGTAATGAACATTTGTATTTGTTATTGAATATTTAAAGTTTTAGTGAACATTGTATTGTATTTAGAAGTGAACATTTGTATAATTTGTAAACATCTATATTTTTTTTAGTAACAATTTTTAATATTTTTAGTAAACATTTGTATTTTTGTGAATATTTTTATTTTTTCTGTACAATTGTAATTTTAATAAACTTGTGTATTGTATTTTGTAGTGAACATTTGTATTTTTAGTGAACATCTATATTTGTTTAGTGAAAATTTGTATATTTTTGTAATCATTTGTATTTTTTATTGAAGAAATATAATTTTAGAAAACTTTTGTACTATATTTGGTAGTGAACATTTGTATTTTTAGTGAACATCTTTATTTTTTTAGTGAACTCTTGTATATTTTTGTAAACATTTGTATTTTTGGAGAACATTTATAATTTTTGTGAATATTTGTATTGTATTTTGTACTGAACATTTGTATTTTTAGTGAACATTTGATTTTTATTTTAGTGAATATTTGTATTTTGTGAATATTTGTATTTTGTGAATATTTGTATATTTACTGAACATCTATATTTTTTTAGTGAACATTTTTATACTTTTGTAAACATTTGTATTGTATTAAGTAATGAACATTTGTATTTGTTATTGAATATGTATAGTTTTAGTGAACATTGTATTGTATTTAGAAGTGAACATTTGTATAATTTGTAAACATCTATATTTTTTTAGTGGACATTTAGTGAACATTTTTAGTAAACATTTGTATTTTTGTGAATATTTCTATTTTTTCTAAACAATTGTAATTTTAATAAACTTTTGTATTGTATTTAGTAGTGAACATTTGTATTTTTAGTGAACATCTATATATGTTTAGTGACAATTTGTATATTTTTGTAATCATTTGTATTTTTTATTGAAGAAATATAATTTTAGAAAACTTTTGTATTATATTTAGTAGTGAACATTTGTATTTTTAGTGAACATCTTTATTTTTTTAGTGAACTCTTGTATATTTTTGTAAACATTTGTATTTTTTGGAGAACATTTATAACTTTTGTGAATATTTGTATTGTATTTTGTACTGTACATTTGTATTTTTAGTGAACATCTATATTTTTTAGTGAACATTTGTATATTTTTGTAAATATTAGTATGTTTTATTGAACAATTGTAGCTTTAGTAAATATTTGTATTTTATTTTTTAAAGAACATTTGTACTTTTAGTGAACATCTATATTTTTTTTAGTGAACATTTGTATAAAAGTATACAAAACATTTGTATTGTATTAAGTAATGAACATTTGTATTTGTTATTGAATATTTAAAGTTTTAGTGAACATTGTATTGTATTTAGTAGTGAACATTTGTATTTTTAGTGAACATCTACATATGTTTAGTGAAAATTTTTATATTTTTGTAATCATTTGTATTTTTTATTGAAGAAATATAATTTTAGAAAACTTTTGTATTATATATAGTAGTGAACATTTGTATTTTTAGTGAGCACCTTTATTTTTTTTAGTAAACTTTTGTATATTTTTGTAAACATTTGTATTTTTTATTGAACATTTGTAGATTTAGTGAATATTTGTATTGTATTTTATAAAGAACAATTGTACTTTAAGTGAACATCTATATTTTTTTAGTGAACATTTGTATATTTTTGTAAACATGTATTTTTTATTGAACATTTGTAGTTTTAGTGAATATTTGTTTGGTACTTTGTAGTGAACATTTGTACTTTTAGTGAACATCTATATTTTGTAGTGAACATTTGTATATTTTTGTAAACATTTCTATTTTTTGGTAAACATTTGTAGCTTTTAATGAACATTTATATTGTATTTTAAAAGCAAAACTCAAAAACTGTTTTCAATTCCATTAAAAATTAAAATTTAAATAATCAGAATCATTTAAAAAACGAACAACAGTACAGTCCAACTTTTTTTTAAATAATTAACTTACAGTAATAATCATGTCAGTCATTAGTTGAAATTTGCAATGAAAATCATCATCTTCATCATCATCAGCTGTCGCAGCATTTGTCAGTCACGAAACCCTACTACATCACCGGTGACTGTTGCTCCTGCTCTACTCTGCTCTTGGCACCAACTAACGCTTCCACCCAACAAGTTAGAAAGATACAGAAGTCCAAACAACATTTTAAAGGCCAATTTACTAGACCGACATTATTTTAAATTGTGCTGTGTTGTGTGTTGTTTGGCTCGGTTCGGTTTGGTTTGGTTTGGTACGGTCCAATGAAATTTCTCCCAATTTCCGAAAGGATTTCTTTTTGCCAACTGAATGCAACGTGAAAAATGGGCAACATTTATTAATATTTTTTTGTTTGTGGTTGTTGTTGCGACTGCTGCTGCTGTTACTGCTGCTGTTGTTTGTGCACTCAAAGACAACAGCAACAAACAACAAGATCTACAACAACAATGGCACTACAACAAAGGCACGTCTCTCCAATTAGTGGAGCCCCTAGTGGTGCTGCTTCCAATTACACTGCTGCGCTACGCTACTCCATGCTGAGGTTGGAGGTATGACCTGCCTGCTGGACGGACAAATGGACAGACAGACATGACTGTCAGCCAAATAGACCGTTGGACGGACATGTGCAGCAACATCGTTAAGCTGCAGCGGCCCAAAAATTGTTGCTGCTGATGCTGATGCTGCTACTGTTGTTGTTACCAAAAAAATAAAAAAATTGAAAAAAAAAACTGAAACCTGATTTTGCAAAACAAGTTTAAAGCAAAAGAGTACAATTACAACAACAACAATAGGGAAAAATACAATGACAACAACAACAACAACATGACAATTTATACACAGTGGCAGCCAGCGAATCAACAAAAACTTGTTCGACCGCGTTTTCAGCAACAGCAACATACTACAAGAGGCAACAGCAAAAAAAAAAAAAAATAATAAAAAACAAAAAAAAAAAAAGTTAACATTGTAATTACGTTAACTAAATGCAGCGCAACATGCAAGAAAGCAGGGCAGCGGCGCGGTGGCACCGCACGCACACCGCTCATGGGTCAACGTTGGGGCCACTTCGAGACTGAACTCGGCTGCGCCACCGTTAAGCTGAACAAACATTAAATGGTGTTATAGTTGTTGTATTTATTTCAATTGTTGTTGTTTTTGTAGTTGCTTTTGTTGCTGCTGTTATCGTCGTCTTTGCTGCTTGTTCATGCTGCAGTTTTTGCAAATTTTGTAAAAGCAGAACAAACACACATCAAGACAATGAAACAAAAAAAAAAAACAAAAAATTAAAAAAATAAAAAATAAAAAAATTAGAAAAAAATCTTAAAAATTATAAAAATGGGTGTGGGGGTCACACTTTAGCGAGGCAATGGTTCAATATTTATTGGTTTTAATTAAAGAAATCATCAATTTTGAAAAGAAAATATGAAACAATTAGACAGTTAATAAAATTTTTATCAAATAAAGAAAAATATATTTTTTTTGTAGACCTAACAGTCGGACAATTCTTCTTCGACAAAAATTAACTACTAAACAAAATGAGAAAAATGTTTGCCATCAACATTCTATACATCAATTCTAAATAACTTGTGGTTGCTGATGTTGACTGCATACTCAGTTTTTTTTTTCTCGAATTTTCGGGCCCTTTTCAGACACTTTTTAGAATTAAAAAAATAATGTACCTTACACAAACAGTTTTTCAATAAACTACAAACTCAAATTTTGTGCCCATCGCGAGAACTAAATACAATATACCAATAAATAATATTATTCCGATAGGTTTCTAAGATATTTGAATATAAACTCGAAAAATATTGACTTTTTTAGACTATTTTTGGAGAAATTTTTTCTTTCCTTCTAAAGAGAAACTTTTCCCAAATAGTTCTGCTCCGACAAATATTCTCTTTGAAAAATATTTCAGAATATTTTATTCCGTCATACTTTGCTTCCTCAGATAATATTGTTACGAAAATTCAGTCTACGGAAAACTGTTCTACGAGTTCGTATCGCTGGATTGTGTACAAAATAAAAACACTCTGTTTGGTTTAAATTATAACAATTAACTTTATTAATTCACTTTAATAAACAACTTTTCTAATAACAAATTCTAACAACTGCTGCATGTCCACAATTTAACTTGACAATTATCACACGAGATGCCCTCGACCACTTTACAATCACTACTGAAGTACAGTGCGAGAACCTTCTACTCGTTTCGTGAATGACGCATGCTATTGGCATCTCATTCGCACTCATGTGTTTTAATGTGCAGATCTTTCTCGCACATTGCCCAGTACGCTGAATGATCTTCCGTCTCTTTCTAACACATTGCTTAGTGCGCTGAATTGTCTTGCGTCTCATTTATTAAGGTTGAATGCTTGCACAGTGGGGCAAATTACCTCTTTTCATAACAATATTTTCCCGAGTCTATTCTTTCCCTCACGGAAAATAATACTACTCGACTATTTATTATCGCAAACTGTTCTTTGCATTCATTTTTCCTCGTAAATTTTTCCTAAATATACTAGTTTTCCTCATACACAATTCTTTCGCTGATTATTTATTTCAGACGCAGAAAAGAAAGTATAAAATCCATAGGAATTCATAGGAATATTGATTAATGCTATTTTTTTCTATTAATATTATAGTGTCTAAATTATTAAAAATATAGAGGCGTCACACTATTGATTTTAATAGTTTTTACTATGAAAAATTAATGTGTTGTCCTATTAAAACTAGAATATTAAAACAATAGTTTATCACATTAGGATACACTATCTTATACTATTATATCAATGTGATAAAATTATTAATTGAATAATTCAGACTATTGTTTTAAAAATATTGCAATATTAATTCAATAGTTTAAATCATTATAAAGTAATAGTAAATCATATTATTTTTAAATAAAATAATTATTACACTCCTATGGGAATATACTATTCAAAGCTTCTTTGAATCACGGTGCGACACCAAAAACATACAGGAACTCCGACCTATATTTTTTGGATAGGTATCGAAAATCAATGAATATCCTCATTTACAAAACATCTAATCCAAATAATTACATCTATAAACTATAAAATATAAATGTTAAAAAATATCACGGTGGAACACCAAAAATATACAAGAACTCCGACCTGTATTTTTGGTTAGGCATCGAAACACAATGAATATCTTACGTGAATGCTGAGTTTTAATTACATAAGCAACTCAAGGTAGGAAAATGCGAATTTGCACACAGAAGAGCAAATTAAAAAAAAACTCGAAGTGATATAGACATTCTGTAAATGAGGATATTCAATGATTTTCGATACCTATCCAAAAATATATTTTGTATATGAAATTTTTTGGAATTTGTAGCACAGTGTTATTATCATCTATAGTCGCTTCCATCAATTCATCATAATCGGTCTTCACATCATCCAGAAGAGATGACTGCAGAAACACTGCCGCAAATCTGTGCAAATTCCGTGAATAATGCATCGATGTGTTGTAGTGTTTCCTTAGTGTCCATCAATATCAGTCGAAATATAAGGTTTATTTTCGAAAATCGATCGTTTACGCGACTTGTCGAATAATCTACCCTGGAATTCTGCATTATTCGACATGTCGCGTAAATGAGTGGGCTGCCGCAATAAAAAAAAACACTTTTGCTTTGACAAATTTTGAAATATTTGTGGGAAACACTTTTCGTGTTTGTGGGAAACACTACAATTATTTGTGGGAAAGACTACAATTATTTGTGGGAAACACTATTGGTCATTTGTGAGAAACACTTCGATTATTTCCTACAAATCGACTTCTCTTACGAAAACTATTATATTAAAAGTGTCTTACGAAAAAAAAGTATATATCCCTTTTAAACGAATACTATTTCATTTTTACTTAAATGGCGAATATTATAATGTTCTCAAAATTTCACAGAAAATTAGTACAACAAACAGTTTTCTGTGGAAAATTATTTTGTTTCAAATTTTTAGACGAAAATTGGAAATTTTTATTGAAATAGATTTTTTTAAATCATATTTTGTATAATTTGTTTAAGAAAATTTAAAATAATTACGCTATAATGATATCGGCGTAAAACTTTAGGTTCCGCTATTTGAGTACAAATATAACATGTTTAAATGGTGAGATTGTTCAGTCTAGGTTCTTCAGAACTATATCGCTAAACTAGTATTATTATAATTATTATTAGAACCGTAGGACATGTCCATTTTTAGGATTTTCGAGGTCATTTGTTTAGGTTTAATTTCAGGACTAATTTAAGTTATTCATGTTCATTCCAAATTTGAATCATTTTTATATAGATATACATGTGCATATTCTCGGAAATATCAAAAACATAATAGAGTTCCTGACAAAACCATAAAACATATTATTTTTCACATCAAAAGCAATAACATAAAGGGTTTTTCAACAGGGACGCTACAAAAGTAGAGCGACAGGGACAGCAAACGACGCTATATTTCTTGCCGCTCTTTTGATATTTCTCTTCAGTAAGGTTTGCCATTTTATGATGGAAAGATATACGAGCCAACAACGCGACGATTGATGAACTTCGTAAGAATATCGAATGTGAAATTGCAGCAGTATCGGCCGATTTATGCTTGAAAACCGTCGAAAATTGGATTCAGCGTCTAGACTTCTGCAAGCGTGCCCGTGGTGGCCATGCAAAAAGAAATCGAGTTCCATACATAATGGCATCGAACGTACTTTTACAGGAATAAAGAATTTCATTGATATCCAAAACGGTTTTTGTTTTATTTTGTAGCGCTGAAAAACCCTTTACTTTTATTCTGAACCTCTAAAAATAACATATTCATTTTCGTAGGGGAACAATTGTATAATAATTCTCGTAAGGGGCGTTGCAATGAGCTTGGAAACACATTAGTTTTTGTTTGAGAAAGTGTTTACAGGCAACGAAATATTTTTTCTCACAAGACAACACAAAAAAAAATTCTTCAATATGATGGATTTATTTATGAATATTATGAATTTTTTCATCAACTACCAGATTCATCATATTGATACCACCGTTCATTAAATGACATATTAATGAATGCATTTATTATATATATGAACAAAATATTCAATACAATGAATTTGAATTGTCATATTAATAAATTTGTTCATCATATTTTTTCAAAAAAAAAAAAATTTTATAAAATAATTTGAAAAAAAGTGTAAAAAAAATTATCCCAAAAAAAAAATTTCGAAAAAAAAAATTTCGGAAAAAAAATATTCGAAAAAAAAATTTTCGAAAAAAAATGTGTTAAAAAAAAAATCGAAAAAAAAAAATTCGAAAAAAAAATGTTCGAACAAAATTTGTTCGAAAAAAAAAATCGAAAAAAAAATTTGTTCGAAAAAAAAAATTTGTTCGAAAAAAATTTTGTTTGAAAAAAATTTTTTTTTTCAAAAATATATTTTTTATAAATATAACATTTTATTAACAAAAAGTTGTAATTATAATATATATATATATTATAAAACGTTTTACTAATTTATGCATATCGAGCAAGCATTATATAAGAAATACACACAAGAACTTCTTGAGAATTGAGAAGTACCGCAAAACATGAACGAAAAAAAAAAATATGTTGATAGAAATTTGGTTTAATGAACAGCATTCTTCAATATAAAGAACATATATGTTGTATTTTATATTTTGGTTCATTAATATGATGAAACGTATTCTTCACATACAGTTCATCATATTGAAGAACACTTTTTCGACAGTTACCAAGCGTTCTTCATATTTATGATCGCATTCATAACATTGATGGCGTTAGTCATTAATATTATGAATGGCTCTTCAATACAATGAATCCCGGTTTGAAGAACGAAATCATCAATATGATGTACATTTTTTTCTGTGAATATTTTTCGAGCCAATTTTTTTTCAGACATAACTTTTCAGAGTAAATTTTGAACTAAGCATTATTTTTCAGCAAGTAAAAATGTTTTCTTAGGTATTATTCCAAAACCATTTTTTTATCAAAACAAGAAAAAGTGGGCTTTCAATAAGTTGCAATATTTCATTGTATAATATATAATAGCTGGCAGTCCAACGCACTAACCTTGTGCTACCGACACTACTTTCATTGTATATTAAGGTAAAATCAGACAAATCGTTCTACTTTTATATAAATTCGAATATAACCGATATAAAAAAGTACGCATTATACTTGCTGCAACCATTGTATTACATCAAACATATAGTTTTGGTTGTTGCCAGCACCCTGTACCGTTTGACTCTATTCGTGACCAGCACAATGGAACCGCTAGTTTCGCACAGTTCGCACAGACACAAACACACTTGAAGTGCAGCAACATCAAATGCATTGAGTGGGGCCCTGTTTGCTTCAAAACCTACTCCTCCTCCTCCCAGCACTACCACCTCATTGCACAGTACCACCTTCATCAACGACATCACCTCATGCAACTCGACGAAGCAGCAGCAGCAGCAGCAACTGTTTGTCAAACCGAGTTCGCTGGCCGTTCATGAACTACAATTGGCTGCAGCGGCAGCGACTACGACAGTCAACGTCGTTTTTGCTGTTGCAACTGCTGTGCTGCAGTTGTTGCTGCACTGCATGTGGACGTCGCGATTCTCTCGCAACCAAAATGATTACTAGTCAAGCAACAGCAACAACAACAACAGCAACGCAAACAGCAATAAAAAATAAACATTTGCATTTGTAGATAAATTTTTTAAATTATGGCGAAACGCATACGAGCGACCAGAAAGAAACGCATGCACAGTGTTGCCACCTTTTGGGTTAGGAAACTTTCTTTAGGCAACTTTTTTAGGGTTTTTAAAACCTGGTTTTGATGTTTACAAAATGAGAAGCATTGGTTAAAAGCAAGCACTAAAAACCTTTAGAATATATTCCGAATGCGATTCCAAGATTTTTAAAATAGCTGTTACGGATCCAATTTCGGTTCCAACCAATAAAATTGTATGGGTTCCGATTCCGGTTTCACACATTATTTTAATTACGGTTCCAATTCCGCTTCCAAAAATTAAAACGGTTCCGGTTCTTGTCGATCCCTGGCAGGGACTAAAATATCGGTTCCAAGATTTTTAAAATAGCAGTTTCGGTACCAATTCCGGTTCCAATTCCGGTTTCTTGCGGAGTTCTACCCTGTAGAGTTTTTCGAAGTACAAGTTTTAGTGTGGTGAGTTTTAGTGTGGTGAGTTTTAGTGTGGTGGGTTTAAGTGTGGTGAGTTTTAGTGTGTTGAGATTTAGTGTGATAACTTTTGGTGAGGTGAATTAAATATTTTGGGGTGGATGGTATACCCTGGTATGAAATATCTCGACTTCAGTATGATAACTATAGACATAGTCCATCTTGAAAATGTACCTTCTATGGAGGGTGCCACGGTCAGTGGTCCAATACCGTCACATTCCGCGAAACCGTTTAAAATGGTAAATATAACGCTGACCAAAATTTTATTAAATTTTCTACCCTAATTGCGTAAATAAAGTGTTTTTAATTTTTAGGTTATATGGGAAGTGCCACGCCCAGTCCACCAATCTCATCAAGATATAGCCTTTTTTTTGGTTTGATGAACAGCATTCTTCAATATGATGTACAAATGCATATGTTATATTTTATGTATTAGTTCATTAACATGATGAAACGTATTCTTCACATACACTTCATCATATTAAAGAACACTTCTTTGCTCATTCATCAAATTAATAATGAATTCATAAATTGATGTTTTGTAGTTATCAATATTATGAATCGTTCTTCATTACAATGAATCATGGTGTGAAGAACAAAATTTAATCTAGTTAATCTGGATTTTTATGGGAAGTGCCACGCCCAGTCCACCAATCTCATCAGGATATAGCCTTTTTTTTGGTTTGATGAACAGCATTCTTCAATATGATGTACAAATACATATGTTATATTTTATGTATTAGCTCATTAACATGATGAAACGTATTCTTCACATACAATTCATCATATTAAAGAACACTTCTTTGCTCAATCATCAAATTAATAATGAATTCATAAATTGATGTTTTGTAGTTATCAATAATATGAATCTTTGTTCATTACAATGAATCATGGTGTGAAGAACAAAATTTAATCTAGTTAATCTGGATTTTCCAAAAAAGTATAGAAGTATACTAAGTCCAATATAGGAAATTTTAAAATTGTTAATTTATGATAAGAACATTTTTGGTTATAATTTGAGATAGGATAGACCGATCCAAACCAAAATAATAATAAAGAATCCAAAAATGGAATAACATTAAAAACAGTCTTAGCCGAATTAGCATGATATAGATTGGGGTGGTATATTCTCATGCATTTAAAATTTAGAAAATATTAATTTATATTTTTTTATATATGACTTTTAAATATGGAAAAGGAAATCATTGAGCATATTGATCACTTTAAAGTTTAACTAGGATATGCGTCATTGGATATATATTTGTCAAATTAAACCATTTTGAGACTTTTTGAATACCCAACTACAAAAAAAAGTGCACTAACGTTCTGGGAATATTTAAAAAAAGTCTCATTCTATGAAATCGAGGTTCGAACATAAAAGTCACATCATAAAAAATTTAAAAATGGAGTTAATTGAAAACAGGAGAAAAATCAAAATCCTTATATAGAATTTTTAACAATAAACCGGAACCTTTTCGAGTTTTGAAATCGAAATAGGAACCGTTATTAAAAAATGTGTGGAACCGGAATCGAAACCCATATAATTTGTTTCATTGAAACCGGAAACCACTGTTTTTAAAATCTTGGAACCAGATCCTAAACTGATTGTGGAGACACACTCAGTTAATTATAAATTTTCATTTTTTCATTCTTTTAAATTTTACTAGTTTTTAAGTATTTGTTTTATATGTCAAAATTTTATAAAAGCTAAACTCAAAAAGCTCTTCAGTGGTCTGGTTATTGGCTCTCGCAGCAGACAACGGTGTAGGTGATAACGTGTTAAAGACATTACTTCTCGACCAACTACCGGAGAACATTCGTTCGATTTTAGCCAATAGCAACGCCGGCAATCATAACTCCATTTGGGTTATTTGAGTTTTTGAAAATGCCCTTTGGATTGCGCAATGCAGCACAAAGTTTTCAACGGAATATGGACGAGGTTTGCAGAGGTTTAAATTTCACGATTGTCTACATTGATGATGTGTTAATCGCTTCTAAAACGGTTGAAGTACATACTGAGCACCTCAAAATTCTGTTTCAACGCTTCAAGGAGTTCGGCATTCTAATCAACCCTTCAAAATGTGTTTTTGGTGTAACGAATATTGATTTTTTGGGATACTGTCTTTCACCAGAAGGTATTTCGCCGATGAAATCTGAAGTTGCAGACAACATTGCATTCAATGAACCGAACAACATTTCCGAGTTGCGTCGATTCTTAGCAATGCTCAATTTCTGCCGGAAATTCCTGCCAAGTGGCGTAAAAGCTCAGGCAAAACTTAATGAGCTCAGAAAAGGAGCTGTTAAGAATGATACAGTGGACTGATGATTTGGATAACGTTTTTAATAATTGCAAAAACGATTTGTCTAATGCTGCATTACTGGCTCATCCAGATCCTGAAGCGGAGCTTTGCCTTAAAGTTGATGCTTCAGATAAAGCAATTGGAGCTGTTTTGTGAACGACAACAATGTGAAGGACAACACTGGAGACCTCTCGCATTGTTCTCCAGAAAATTGTCGCCAGCAGAGTGTAAGTATAGTACTTATGACAGAGAGTTATTGCCAGCGTACAGTGCCATAAAACATTTTCGAAACATGGTCGAAGCTCGTACATTTGTACTCTATACGGACCACAAACCACTTACGTTTGCTCTGAGACAAAAACCAGAAAAGGCCTCACCACGTCAATTCCGCCACTTAGACTTCATCGCGCAGTATACTTCAGAAATACGGCACATATCTGGCAAGCTGAATGTTGTAGCAGATGCAATGTCTCGCATCGAACAAATTTCTGAAGTAAATTATGAAGGAATCGCGCCAGAACAGCATTCTGATCATGAACTCAAGACACTTCTTGAAACACCAAATGGTCTTCAATTGAAATTGCTTCCAATCCCTCACTGCAACACAGAACTTTTCTGCGACATCTCTACTCAGCGAATTCGACCGTATATTCCTCAGCAATTCCGCAGAATGATATTCAACAACATACATGGTTTATCGCACGTGCTACTCAGAACGTGCTGACTCAAAGATTTGTATGGCCTTCAATCAAACAGGACTGCAATAACTGGGTCAAGTTGTGTCTAAATTGTCAAGCAGCAAAGGTAAATAGACATACTAAATCGCCTCTTGGGACTTTTCCAGCATCCGCGCAAAGATTTTCAAGACTGCACTTGGATATTGTTGGACCGTTACCTCCCTCAGAGGGATTTAAGTACCTGGTATCTATAATAGATCGTTTTACGCGTTGGATAGAGGTTGTTCCGCTGCAAACAATTACTGCTGAAGAAGTTGGCCGAACATTGTATGACACTTGGGTTACAAGATTTGGGTGTCCCAGCAATATTTACACGGATCGGGGACGACAGTTTACGTCACAAACATTCCGAAAACATGGCAAAACTTTTAGGCGCAGAAGTTCATCATTGCACCGCGTTTCACCCTCAGTCCAACGGAATGGTGGAACGTGTACATCGAACGTTGAAAGATGCACTTACCGCACATGAAAATTGTCAATGGACAGGAACGGTGTACTGTGGAGACACACTCAGTTAATTATAAATGTTCATTTTTCATTGTTTTAAATTTTACTAGTTTTTAAGTAAATGGTTATTCAATAAGAGCGCTACAAAAGTTTTCTTCAAGGGTTTTCCAACAGGGAAGCTACAAAAGTAGAGCGACAGGGACAGCAAACGACGCCATATTTCTTGCCGCTCTTTTGACATTTCTCTTCAGTAAGGTTTGCCATTTTATGGTGGCAGATATACGAGCCAACAACGAGTCGAAGTTATTAAAATTTACTACCGAAATTCGAATTCGTACATCTTTCCATCATGAAATGGCAAACCTTACTGAAGAGAAATGTCAAAAGAGTGTTGCCCACTAACTGGTAGGCTTATGACAGGGCAAATTAATAATAATAATAATACAGGGAACTGTTACCGATCCTGACCCTAGTACAATTTCTAATAGGGAAATCGGTATAAATGAATTTTTAATATCCACTGAAATCTGCAACTTTATGAGTTTTTAATATTTTAATATACAATTAATTTTAATATTTTTATAAAAATACATAAAAATTAATAAAAAAAAATACATAAATAGTAAAATTACAAATACTAGTAAAATTACCAAATAGTAAAATTTAGATATACATAAAATAGTATTTAGAAACAATAAATAAAACATAAAACCGTCATAATTTCTTTGTCTTAATTTGTAATGTGCGGCATTCAATTATTTTTGCAGCTGTGTTTTGTATTTTGTATTCTATCTCGATGATGGGCGGCGTGGCGTTACTACATTCAAAATTTGGATCGCTTTAATGATGCGCAAATCCAATCAATTCGTCACAGAAATCGTATCTTTAATTTTATTGATTAAAACCATCGGTCGACTGAACGGTACGGTCGGTCAACGCATGAGCATGACAATAAAAACGGCTACAGCGACCGTCTGGGGCCCGGTTTGTTGGTTGTCATCATCAACATCATCAGCGTCAGCATCAGCATGAACTACTATGAAGAGCATGTTCATCGATTTCGATGGATTTGAACCGCGAGTGCCGTGAGCTGTATTGTAATTATATGATAATCCGATCGAAGCCGCAGAGGGCGTTGAAACAACCCACTGACAAACATACAAAAAAAAAATACAAAAATAAAAATAATAAAACAGACAAACAGGCAGAGGACAGACCACTTGAGGACAGACAAAAATAAAAATTGAATAAAATAAAAATAAAATCAAATAATAATAAAAATAATGAAAACTGGCAAATCAAGCGAATCATACAAGAGTTTCGATGGTGTTTACGATGAAGTTGATGAGTCTGAAGTTGGAGATAATGTGTAAGATGATGGGGCAGATGATGAGGATGCTCATGATGATGTTGCGGAAGATGATGAGCATACACAGAGGAAATACTGCTCAAATTCAGAAGAAATCTAGAGGTGTGCGTAGTGTATAGCTATTGATATTAAGAAACACAACCACTTGATATGCTCATGACAATAAATATTAAATATTTTTATCTTAGTAATTGAATGAAATATATTAATAAACGTAAAAATTGTTTTCTTAAATTCTTAAATTTTTATGGTGTAGATATATTCGTGACTAACAAGAAATAAATCGAGAATATTCTTCTTGATTCCAAGAAGTTTAATTTGTGGCTACGATGAGCTTAAATTTTTAATAGGCAGAATTAGAACATTGTGTTTGTTAAACTATTGATGTGTATTCTAAACGGAATTTAAGTTTGTGGTTAATAAAAAAGTATAACGAATATTATTCTTGATTATAAGACGTTAAATTCGTGATTATCTGATGCTCAATTTTGGGATAGTCACGAAAATACATTCTGTTCTAAGCAGAAGTTAAGTTTGTGGGTATCAACAAAAAATAAATTCAAATATTCTTTTTCAAAAAAGTTAATTTCGCTATATCCTGTGTTCAAGTAGAAATCAAGTTAATGGCTGTCCAAAAAGTAAATGCGAATATTCTTTTTGATATCGTTGTTGTGGAACGAAAAGTCACCAAGTACATTTTTATGAAAAACTTAATTTTCGAGTTTGTTGATTAATATTATAAAAATTAAATGATGCATTTTTAAAGTTGAAAACTCAACTTATAGATTTACATTTTCTTATCATGTGGTAAACAAATGGATATCCTCGATTTAAAATTGACAGATTTATAAAGATTTTAGTAAATGAATATTTGGCATTTTGAAAATGTATTTGGTGACTTGTCGTTCTACAACGATGATACGAAGAAATAAATTACAAAATATGAGCAGCTTAATTTTTCAATAACAATGAAAATAGCTTCGTGTCATTGAAAATGTATTTGTGATCTGATCAAAAAATTAAATACGATTGTTCTTTTTGATTAGAAGTAATAAATATTCATCTTGAATCAAAGAATTTAAATATTCTTCTTGATTAAAAAAAACTAGTTTGATATTCTTCATGATAAGAAAAAGTTTGACATTCTTCTTGAATCGAAGTTGTTAAATATTCTTCTTGATTCGAAGATGTTAAATATTAATTTTGATTGAAAAAAATTGAATATTCTAATTATGTGAAAGTTCTTCTTGATTCGAAGAAGTTTATATTATTCATGAATTAAAGAAGTTTTTCTTCTTGATTTGAAGAATTTAAATATTTATCTTGATTAATAGATAATCTTCTAGATTCAATGTTGTAAATATTCTTCTTGATTCGGACTATTATTGTGATCTAGAAATTAAATGAGATTTTTTTCTTTGCTTAGAAGAACTTAATATTCTTCTTTATTCAAGAAAATAAAATATTCTTCTTGATTCAAAGTAGTGAAATATATTTCTTGATTCGAAAAATTAAATATTCTTGTATATTCCAAGAAATTTATGTTATTCTTGATTCAAGGAAGTAAAATATTCTTCATGATTCGAAGAAGTAAAATAATCTTCTTGATTCGAAAAAGTCAAATATTCTGCTATATTCGAAGTAATTAAATATTCTTCTTGATTCGAAAAAGTAAAATATTATTCTTGATTCGAAGAAGTAAAATATTATATATATTATATACACTATATTTGAAGAAATTATACTTCTTGATTCAAGGAAGTTATGTATTCTTTTGTAATCAAGGGAGTCTTCTTGAATCGAAGAAGTATCCTTCTTGATTCAAGAAAATAAAATATTCTTCTTTATTCGAAGAAATTAAATTTTCTTCTTAATGTAAGGAAGTAAAATAATGTTTTGCTTGATTCGAAGCATAAAATATTCTTCTATATTCCAAGAAATGTGTGTTATATAGATTCAAGGAAGTAAAATATTCTTCATGATTCGAAGGAGTGAAAGATTCTTCTTGATTCGAAAATGTTTAATATTCTCCTATATTCGAAGTAATTAAATATACGTTTTGATTTAAAAAGTAAAATAATGTTATGTAAGCGAAGAAATTATTCTTCTTGATTCCAGAGAGTTATATATTCTGTCTTGTACAAATAAGTTAAATATTCGTATTGATTCAAAGAAATAAAATATTCTTTTTGATTCGAAGTAGTAAAATATTATTCTTGATTCGGAGAAGCAAAATCTCATTCTATATTTGAAGAAGTTATTCTTCTTGATTCAAGGGAGTTATATGTTCTGTCTTGTAGAAATAAGTTAAATATTATTCTTGATTCGAAGAAGTAAAATATTCTTCTTGATTCGAAGAAGCAAAATCTCTTTCTATATTTGAAGAAATTATTCTTCTTGTTTCAAGGAAGTTGTGTATTCTTTTGTAATCATAGAAGTAAAATATTCTTCTTGATTCGAAGTAGAAATTATTCTTCTTGATTCAAAGTAGTTATATATTCTTTTTTATACACATAAGTTAAATATTTTTCTTGATTCGAATAAGTAAAATAATATTATTGATTCTAAAAAGTTAATTAAATTCAAAGAAGTAAAAAAATTTTCTTGATTCTAAGAAGTAAAATATTGTTCTTGAATCGAAGAAGTTTAATATACTTCTATATTCGAAGAAATTGTTCTTCTTAATTCAAGGAAGTTATCTATTCTTTTGTAATCAAAGAAGAGAAATTTCTTCTTGATTCAAAGAATTTAAATCTATGATTATCAAAACATATATTTTTAATAGATAAAAAACAACTTCTTTGAAAACAGTAGTTAAAAGTTTTACAATTATATCTGGTGCTAGAAATTGCTTTCTTAATATTAAGAAGATTTAATTGAAATACACTGTATATGATTTTGAATATGCAAATAATTCTATTTTCTTTTTAGAAATTCATTTTGCACTGTGTATAATGGATGGGGTTAGTCTTTAAGCTGATATCGTTGAAGAAGCAGTTGATGTTTTGGATGCCGCCAAACTCTCGCTGACCACTCAACGTTATTTAATTGACTTCGATGGACCATCATCGCAGCCGCAGCAGCAGCAGCAACATGTTGAGGAGTAAGTATTAGTGGCGAGGCCAGTCAGAGAAATCAATGATGTAGCAACAGCAGCAGCTAAAGTGGCAGTAGCTGGAAATCCATTAGATATCGTATCAACACGCAATTCAAATGCGAGTATCTTTCAACTTAGAAAGAAAGAAATAAAAATAATAATAATATTTGATGGGTTTTCTTTGTGTGGCTGAATACGAAAACAGCAGCAACCCAATTCAATATTCTTAATATTTTTTTATGTTCCTAAGTATTTGAAAGACATATAAAAGACGCACAATCATGAGTTTGCAATAAACTAGATAATTATTTATGTTTTATATATTTGAAAAGTGCGGAGAATAATTAAAAATTTAAATTTTAAAAATATTATAGGAAAATATATCATAAAAAAAAAACAATAAAAAAAAAAACAATAATAGTAAAATTTATTTAAAAATAGGGCAACATAGGTCGATTTGCGAGAAAAATAGCTTTTATATACATTTTGCCATTAAGTAAAAATATTTTTATAAGAAAAAACTTTGTTCAGTATGAAGTAAAATTCACCCGTAGTTAAGAGGTATTTGAACATAAGTGGACGGCTCATAGATCACAATCGAACTATCATACCCATATTCAATACCATGTAACGAAGATTTATAACTAATCTGACTTCGGAGTTTTATTGATCCAGTTTTTTTAGTTCTCCTGTAATCGAGATTTCAACAGATAGACAGACTTTTAGACGGGCAACGACTTAGGAAGTCATGCTGTTCAAGAAAATCAAGTAAATATTCTTCTTGATTCGAAGAAGTAAATATAATTCATAATGCGAAAAAGTTAATTATATAAGTACTATAACTTGGGAGTTATAGACAGACATAAAGGGTTTTTCAATAAGAGCGCTACAAAAGTTTTTCAACAGGGACGCTACAAAAGTAGAGCAACAGGGACAGCAAACTATGCCATATTTCTTGCCGTTCTTTTGACATTTCTCTTAAGTAAGGTTTGCCATTTGATGATGGAAAGATATACGAGTCAACAACGAGTCGAAATTATTAAAATTTACTACCGAAATTCGAATTCGTATATCATTCCATCATGAAATGGCTAACCTTACTGAAGAGAAATGTCAAAAGAGCGGCTAGAAATATGGCGTCGTTTGCTGTCCCTGTCACTCTACTTTTGTAGCGTCTCTGTTGAAAAAACCTTTACAAACGGACCGACTTTTAGGCGGGCATCAACTCAGGAAGTCGTGCTGATTAAGTAAATTATGTAAATGTTCTTCTTGATTTAAAGAAGTAAATGTTCTGCTTGATGAGAAGAAGTAAATATTCTGCTTGATGAGAAGAAGTTAAATATTTTTTTGATTCAAATAAGTTAAATATTCATCATGATTCGAAGAATTCAGATGTGTTTTTTGACTAAAAAAAAAAATTATTCTTGATTCGAAGTATTGTTGTGATCCTGAAATTCTATATTATTTCTATACTCGGAAAATGTAAATATTTTTATTCATTTGAGACGGTGATATATTCTTCTACTTTCGAAGTAGTAAAATAATAATATTTATTCGAAGAAGTTAATTCCTTTTGATTTGAAGAACTTAAATTTTCTTCTTGAAGAAGAAATCTTACTGAGTCGAAGAAAATAACTTCTTGAAATAAAGTAATAAAATGTATTGCAAATACAACCAGAAAATAAAATAGTTATTCAATGCAATGAAATAAATATGTCGACCTTTCAGGTATTTTTTCTTCAATATGAGTAAATTTTATTATGTCCAAAGAAACATTATTTCATTCGGTGTAACAGCAAAAAATCAAATATACAAATAAAATACATATTTTTATATAATTCTGGTAAACTATTTTTATTTTTTTTAATTGAAGAACATTTTCCTAATATTGAGGAAATATTTCCTAATATTTCAAACAATGTTACTCTCAAACTGCTTTATTCCAACCAAGAATTGAAAGCGTAACCGAAACCGATATCAATTTAAAATCGTTTCGTTTTTAAAACCGAAATCGTAACCGAAACCGTTATTCGAAAATCAGAAATAAACCGATATCCAAAATCGATACAAACGGTTTCGGTTTTATACTTTAATAAATTATGAGATACGACAAAAAATTGTTTTTTTATATAGCTTTAAAATACAAGACATATCATTTAAATCGATCATTTAAATAGGTAACTTCTTTGTGTAGTTAAAAACATGTTGTGAACACTTGTTCATTTTTTAAAGAACAATATTTCTCAGAACGACAGATTTTGGTTTGAACATTGTTTTGGTAATGTTTTCTTCGATATTGGTAGTTCGACAAAAAAACACACGCAACTCCAAGAACAAAATAGATGAAGCTATTTGTTACTTTTTTTCTTCGATACGCTAGTGTCGTTCGTAGTGCGAATATGCATGTGTTTTGTTTGTTTTTTTCGATCACAACTACAAAAAATGCTACGCTAGTGTCGTTCGTTGTTTGCGAAGCATGCACTTGCACTGAAATTAAACAATATTATATTTTTATGCTTTCTTTTGTTTTTTTGTTTTGCTAATTGCAAAAAAATTAAGTTTTCTTAAGATCTCAACTATGTTTTAATTTATAAAACAGAAAATTATATTTTTAATATATAAACGCTTTAATAGTGTACCTATATTTGAGTGCTTTTACTTTTTGTGTGTTTTCAATTTTTTAGTTTCACATATCTTCTGCTTCTTCTGCAAGCGTTACAACAAAAATATGCGCATCGCAACAAGTGATCGATTTTTCGTGGGAAATTGTTTTGTACAACAAACGCAACTCGTGGGTGTTGTTGTACAAGAAGTTTTTGTTGTCATTCAAAATACAAGACATGTCATTTAAATCGATCATTTAAATAGGTAACTTCTTTGTGTATAAAAACATGTTGTGAACAGTTGTTCATTTTTTAAACAACAATATTTCTCAGAACGACAGACTTTGGTCTGAACATTGTTTTGCTAATGTTTTCTTCGATCACTTCTATATCTGTAGTTCGACAAATAAAACACACGCAACTCTATTTGTTTCTTTTTTCTTTTTTTTTCTTCGATACGCTAGTGTCGTTCGTAGTGCGAATATGCATGTGTTTTGTTTGTTTTTTTCGATCACAACTACAAAAAATGCTACGCTAGTGTCGTTCGTTGTTTGTAAAGCATGCACTTGCACTGAAATTAAACAATATTATATTTGTATGCTTTCTTTTGTGTTTTATGTTTTGTTAATTGCAAAATAATTAAGTTTTCTTAAGTTGAGATCTATGTTTTAATTTATAAAACAGAAAATTATATTTTTATTATATAAACGCATTAATAGTGTATATATATTTGAGTGCTTTTACTTTTTGTGTGTTTTCGATTTTTTAGTTTCACATATCTTCTGCTTCTTTTGCAAGCACAACAACAAATATATGCGCATCGCAACAAGTGATCGATTTTTCGTGGAAAATTGTTTTGTACAACAAACGCAATTCATGGGTGTTGTTGTACAAGAAGTTTTTGTTGTCATTGAAAATACAAGACATGTCATTTAAATCGATCATTTAAATAGGTAACTTCTTTGTGTGTAAAAACATGTTGTGAACACTTGTTAATTTTTTAAAGAACAATATTTCTCAGAACGACAGACTTTGGTCTGAACATTGTTTTGCTAATGTTTTCTTCGATCACTTCTATATCGGTAGTTCGACAAAAAAACACACGCAACTCCAAGAACGAAATAGATAAAGCTATTTGTTTCTTTTTTTCTTCGATACGCTAGTGTCGTTCGTAGTGCGAATATGCATGTGTTTTGTTTGTTTTTTTTCGATCACAACTACAAAAAATGCTACGCTAGTGTCGTTCGTTGTTTGTGAAGCATGCACTTGCACTGAAATTAAACAATATTATATTTTTACGCTTTCTTTTGAGTTTTTTGTTTTGTTAATTGCAAAATAATTAAGTTTTCTTAAGTTGAGATCTATGTTTTAATTTATAAAACAAAAAATTATATTTTTAATATATAAACGCTTTAACAGTGTACCTATATTTGAGTGCCTTTATTTTCTGTGTGTTTTCAATTTTTTAGTTTCACATATCTTCTGCTTCTTCTGCAAGCGCAACAACAAAAATATGCGCATCGCAACAAGTGATCGACTTTTCGCGGGAAATTGTTTTGTACAACAAACGCAACTCGTGGGTGTTGCTGTACAAGAAGTTTTTGTTGCCAACTGGATGGTTGTACTAAAATACACACACATACAATGTGTGTGTCAGGCCATCAGACAGATGATCATACGATTTATACAGGTTAGCAACGAAAACAAAGATAAACATATAAAAAATATGCTTTTGTTTGTGTAATATATGTACATTTTATGAGTAAAATTTACAATAGTTTTTGTGAGTTTCACAACTAAAATTAATTAATTCAATCTCGTTGTCAGAATTTCGTCCTAACTATTAGAGGTTATTTCTTTTCGTTGTACATTTTATGAGTAAAATGTACAATAGTTTTTATGAGTTTTAGAACTAAAATTAATTAATTCAATCTCGTTGTCAGAATTTCGTCTTAACTATTAGAGGTTATTTCTTTTCGATTTTAGAGATGATATTGAGCGAGATTTTAAATTTTATCGTTCGCATAGCTATATTTATGCTTTTTCTTTTTGTTGAAATATAATTCAAATTTTTATGGTAGTCGTTTTTAGTACTTCTGTTAGTAAAATATTTACATTTCTTGTCGAAGAGATTAAAATATATGGAAAATATAACAATAATATAAAAACCGAAATCGAAACCGTAACTTGGAATCGGTGTACTGAAACCGTTTCGTTTTAAAAACTTAAAACCAAAACCTTACTAATTTTCAATAAAATTAGAGGAAATCTAGTCTAAATTTCCTTGATATAAATATTCTTTTTTTATTTATTCATGTTTGATATATTCTTCTGTCTAAAGATGTCTGCTTTTCTTAATATCCAGCTCATGTTGTTCATGTTATACATCGGGGATTGTTAAGGTAACGATTCAAGTATTAGTTTCCGATTCGAGCACTAGCATAATTTCTAAAATGGATGTGTTTATGACAAGGACAATATTGAATAATGAGATATCAATCATAACCCTACTAAAATGTATGCTAGAGAAGGCTATGTAGATCAATAATATATATATATATGTTTTTTTATACCGACCACGTCTTCGTGGGTGAGGAGTATATAACAAAAATTGTATATAAAAAAAAATAATATTTTGCAATTATGTAAAAATTTTAATAAAAAACTATAGAAAAAATATAATTGAAATAAAGAAATTAATAAAAGTCTTTAAAAATCATATATTAAAAATGAATATAATCAAATTATAGTTAAAATCAAATAAAAATCTATAGAAATAATAATAATAAGTATCGAAAAAAATGATATTAAAAAATCATATTTTTCTTTCTATACAATTTGTACAATTATATTTATGTTTTGTTGCTGGAGGCATAAAAACAAAACTCTTCACATTGTCTCGACGGGCGTTCAACACCAGCCACATCACGACGATCGACGCGTCGTCATATTGGCTGGGTGAAGGGTTTTCTGTATTCGATATACATCACAGAGTCGGCTGCATTTGTTGAGATGAAAAAAAAAAAATACATATTTATATATGTAAGTAGACAACTCAGTATTTTTCCACTGATGAATCAGTTGTCGAACTGGCGAGTGTCTCGATGAGTTTGGATTTGGGTATTAGACACGAGTGGTGGTTTGAGTTGCGATCGCATAAACAATAACCTGGTAGAAATTGTACAAGGGTCATGATCGAGAATTGATCGCTGTATGTTTAACTTGTCATAATACAAAGAGTTATATGATCCACATGAACTGGCCATGATCATGTCATACCTAATAGGGTACAATATTTAGTTGCTGAACTTTGAAAGATCAAAAAAAATTTATTAGAAATAATATATAAATAATAAATAATTTAAATAATAATAAAAATTAGGTATTAAAATAAACAAACATTTGTAAACATTTTAAATAACTTATGCGAAATAAACTCTGCACTAATTTCATCGAAATTTTTAATTTCTTTTTTTATTAATTTTTATTTTTTAGTAATTTCTTTAAGTTAATTTTGTGTTTAACGGATACTAAGTATTTTCATTTTGTATGCTAATCAGAAGTTCCACATATTCGAAAAATCATTTGTAAATCGCATGTAAAACCATATACATGGTGTTTGGTTCATCGATGTCAATAATTCATGGGGTCATTCTATGACTCAAAAAAATAAGAAAATGTTAAATAAAAAAATCCCAAATTTTGCACCCAGTTTAAGATACAGGGTGTTTAAGAAATGCATTATATTGACATATATATATTGACATAGTAGCCGCGGTAGCTCAGTGGTTAGTGCGTTGGACTGCGAGCCGAAAGGTCCCCGGTTCAAGACTGGACTGGGGCTAACAACATCTTTTCATAGAAACATTTTCTATACCGCGTTACCTCTCGTCAGTAAATGGCAAACCTACGAGAGTAAAACCATTGCCTATGAAAAAGCACTCACCCGCTGTTCGGATTCGGCAATAAACTGTAGGTCCCACCACTTTGAGTACAAATATAACACGCACAGCTCAAAATGGTGAGAGAGCTCGGCCGAAGTTCTATACAGGACTGTAGCGCCAAACTATTATTATATTATATTGACATAACCTAGTCAAGAAAATTGGTTATAAATTGTACTCTGTTGACAAATGCATATAAAATTTAGACTCATATTTTAGACAATTGAATTACCTTTCCAATGGTATACACATCTTCGGACCCCATGATTTTCTCCTTTTCTGCAATGTACGTAAAGTTGAAATTTAAAAAAATAAATTGACAAACTTTGACTTTGTCATTGATTTTCTCAAAATTCCTTTACGAATGACCCCATTTTTTCTAATTTATAATGATAGACAAATTCATTCCCACTACATTCCAAGCAATTACAGCGATTTTAAAATGGGTATTCATGCTGCAGAAATAATTAAACAGTGGCGGGTCTTTTAGATTTGATGGTTAATATTAAAAAAAAAAAATAATAATTAAATAATCGATAAATAATTTTAAATATTTATTTCAATTTTAATCATTATCATATTGCTGAAGAAAATAAAATATTTCAGAGATTTGCGTAAAAGTCAAATTTTCCAAAAAAAAACTATAAAATGAAAAACAAAAAAAAAAATCGACTTCACAATTTTATATTTACTAAACCACTTGAGTTATTTAAAAACGGGTTTCAATTTTTTATTTATGTGTTAATTGTTTATAAAAGTCCCGTACAAATATCTTGATTTCATTTTAAAATGTACAATCTATGTATAAATAAAAAAAACTAAAGTCTTCAAAAATTAAAACAAAAATTCATGTTCAAGTCTATATCACTAAAACTAAACAAGATATTTTCTCAAGTAAGCACATTTTCTCTAGATCTCAATGTTAGCTTTTCATAAACAAATGAATTTCTAAAATCGTATAAGTTTTGGATTTTTTACAATTTTTGAAACATTTTTTATGAAAAAATCTTCAATTTACTGATTTTTAGCTTCATATCCATTAAAGATACAAACTGCAGTTTTAAAAATTAAGTTCTCTCAAGTTCTATGTGTACAAAATTTTCTAAATTTTTAAAATCGGTTGAGTGGTTCCGAAAATACTGACTTTCACCCGATTTAAGCGCGTTTGGGCACACTGTGCACTGTATAATTATTTATACAGCATATCTTAACAGTTAAAATCACTCTGATTGGTAAGGAAATACTGTGGAATGAACTGATCGATCATTATAAATTTTAAAAATGTGGTGATCTTTAACGAAATTTTAAGCAAATCAATGACAAAGTCAAAGTTTGTATTTTTATTTCAATCTGATTTTTTAGAATTATTTGTTTATTTATTTTTTTTTTAATTTAGGATCTTATGACAAGTTCATGATAGTTCTAAATATAAATCAAAATTACTAAAATTTGTCAAACTATTTAAATTTTAAAAATATACCCGGGTAAAATAATTTTAATACCTTTTGTTTATACTGTGTTGAAAAACCATTTAGGAAGGTTATGTCATATGGCAAATATTGAATTAGCAAAATTATGGTAGTTGGTGTTAGTAAAGAATTATGAAAGTTATAGTTGAACTTCATGCGGTATAAATAAAAATTCACCCGAACTTAAGTGGTCGGTTCACAGGTCACAATCGACCGATCATACCCATTTTTCATATCTGTCATCGTAGGTATATAATTAATCGAAATTAGAAGTTTCATTGATTTAGCTCTTCTAGTTTTCCAGTAGTCGTACGTAACAAACTGAATATACCCTTTCAGTCTTAGCTAGCTCACACCTACACTCACACGATAATAAATAGATACATGATTGGGCATGTATCTTTTTTTATCGTGTGACTGCAATTTGTTACCAGTACCCTTCGTCTAAAATTGAAATAACGCATTTCAAACGTCTCGCTCATTTCGCTCTTTGAATCGAACGTTTGTTCAATTCTTGCCGAAGACATTTTTTACAAGAAACCATACTTTATGTTAAAATATTTGTACCGTACAATGCTTTCTCAGACAATAATACCTCGAGGAAATTTTTACATTTCCATATGAAAAGCGCACATTAATGGTGTTCCATCTCCTTTAAAAAGTGCGATATATTTAATCAAAATCCGTATCATAATTACATCATTTATACGTTTAATAATTGTCTATAATATAGATGCCTATATTATAAATAACTCGTCATAGGTTCTCATTTCTACTTCAACATTTTAAAACAATATCAAATCATTTAAACTATTAGTTGACTGAAAATAGCTTAAGCATTTATGAGCAGACCTTGATACCGATTTATCTATATATATAAAACCATATATCAGTCAACACATTTGTATTTGTTGTCAAGCACTGCAACAATTAAAATAATCTGACTTTTGCAAAAATGTGAACTCGGAACGTACGTCAGAATTATGATAATCTATTCAATGAATGAATCAATAAATGAACTGAAATGAATGAATGTACGAATGAATGAATAAATGCTGTGTATGAATAAATAAATAAATGCATGAATGAATAAAATTCTTTATCTTACAATTCATTGAACTCATACAAAAAATCGAATTGTGCAAAAAATTCAAAAATTCAAAAAAGCACAGAAATTAAAGAAAAACAACACAAGTTTATTGCGAAAATTGTATTTTTTTATTTTTATTTTTTTCTTTTTCATTTTTTTTTATTGTTAAGTATTGTTTGCCAATTCTGGAATTAGGCTAATACTATGGCGGTCGGTCGGTCTGTTAAGTGGTTGTTGTTTATTGACCATGCGTTTTGGCGATAGCAACTAGTAGTGCTGTTGTTGTTGTGGGTTGTTTGTTTGTTGAATTTTTAATCGAAAAAATAGGTAATGATTTTAAATAAAAAAACAAAAAAAAATGAACTAAACAAAAATATGATAGCAAGGTTAAGAGACGAGTTAGCAACAACAAGTAATATTAAAATTAAATAAAAGAAAAAAATAATTAAAAAAAAGAAAAAAAAACAGCAGGCAGGCGCCATAATAATAACAACATGATTGCTGACGTATGTTGGCACCCTACACTCAGACAAATTGTTCTTAACTCTACTCAAAGATTGGCGTATATTTATTTTAAATTAATTTTTCATTTTTTCATTATTTGATTTTTTTTGATTTTTCTCTACTCAATTTTCTCTACTCTACTCAAAGATTGGTGTTTATTTATTTTAAAATAATTTTTTCATTATTTGATTTCTTTGATTTTTCATTTCTTGATTTTTGTCATGATTTCATTTTAATTCTTTCATTTTTAAATTGTTGTCTTTATTTTTAAATATTTTTCATAATTTTCGCAAATTTAAATTTCACTTTAATTATATTTTATTTAGATTCTAACCACACTAACTAAATACTTAAGTTTTGCTCTTTGATCTCAGAATCGAAATTTGAGAAATGAACAATTCTTCTTGATTCGAAGAAGTTAAATATACTTCTAAATTTGAAGTAGTTAAATATTCTTCTTGATTTGAAAAATAAAATATTCTTCTCGATTCGAAGCAGCTAAATATTCTTCTATATTCGAAAAAAATTTCTATTTGATTCAATTCTTTTTTGATTCTTTTGATTTGATTCTTGATTTGAAGAAATTTGACTTCCTGATTTAAATAAGTAATCATTTATTTATTTTTTCATTTATTCATTTATTTTTATTTTTTTAAAAACACCCTGTAGCTTAATCGAAGTGAAAATATTTAAATTTTTCTATTTTAAATATTGATATTTATTTGACATTTTAAAAAACTGAAAGTTAAAAGGAGTGAAGCTGAGAAAATCGAATTAGTACAGGAATGACGTATGAAAATACATAAATAATGACCGATTTATGGAAAGACTGATGTATGTATGCAGTGATGTACGGATTCAATCACAAATAAATAGATGGATGCGGAAGTATGAATGTTAAAGTAACGGGAGTAAACCATTCTTCTTGATTCGAAGTATTAAAAATTCTTCTTGATTTAAAGACGTCAAAAATTCTTCTTGATTCGAATAAGTGAAATATTCTTCTTGATTCGGATAAGTGAAATATTATTCATGATTCGAAGAAGTTAAATATTCTTCTAAATTCAAAATATTAAATATTCTTCTTAATTTAAGGAAGTAAAATTTTCTTAATTCGAAGAAGTAAAATATTCTTCTACATTCGAAGAATTTATTCTTCTTAATTCAAGGAGGTTATATATTCTATTTGATACAAATAAGATAAATATTCTTCTTGATTCGAAGAAGTTCAATATTATTTTAGATTCGAAGGAGTAAAATTTAAATTTAAAGAATGACCGCCTGATTTATTGATATGCTTAAACCCTGTATATTTTATCATCATATCCATTAATATAATCATATTCATCATTCATTATATTCATAATATTCATAATATTCATAATATTCATAATATTCATAATATTCATAATATTCATAATATTCATAATATTCATAATATTCATAATATTCATAATATTCATAATATTCATAATATTCATAATATTCATAATATTCATAATATTTATAATATTCATAATATTCATAATATTCATAATATTCATAATATTCATAATATTCATAATATTCATAATATTCATAATATTCATAATATTCATAATATTCATAATATTCATAATATTCATAATATTCATAATATTCATAATATTCATAATATACATAATATTCATAATATTCATAATATTCATAATATTCATAATATTCATAATATTCATAATATTCATAATATTCATAATATTCATAATATTCATAATATTCATAATATTCATAATATTCATAATATTCATAATATTCATAATATTCATAATATTCATAATATTCATAATATTCATAATATTCATAATATTCATAATATTCATAATATTCATAATATTCATAATATTCATAATATTCATAATATTCATAATATTCATAATATTCATAATATTCATAATATTCATAATATTCATAATATTCATAATATTCATAATATTCATAATATTCATAATATTCATAATATTCATAATATTCATAATATTCATAATATTCATAATATTCATAATATTCATAATATTCATAATATTCATAATATTCATAATATTCATAATATTCATAATATTCATAATATTCATAATATTCATAATATTCATAATATTCATAATATTCATAATATTCATAATATTCATAATATTCATAATATTCATAATATTCATAATATTCATAATATTCATAATATTCATAATATTCATAATATTCATAATATTCATAATATTCATAATATTCATAATATTCATAATATTCATAATATTCATAATATTCATAATATTCATAATATTCATAATATTCATAATATTCATAATATTCATAATATTCATAATATTCATAATATTCATAATATTCATAATATTCATAATATTCATAATATTCATAATATTCATAATATTCATAATATTCATAATATTCATAATATTCATAATATTCATAATATTCATAATATTCATAATATTCATAATATTCATAATATTCATAATATTCATAATATTCATAATATTCATAATATTCATAATATTCATAATATTCATAATATTCATAATATTCATAATATTCATAATATTCATAATATTCATAATATTCATAATATTCATAATATTCATAATATTCATAATATTCATAATATTCATAATATTCATAATATTCATAATATTCATAATATTCATAATATTCATAATATTCATAATATTCATAATATTCATAATATTCATAATATTCATAATATTCATAATATTCATAATATTCATAATATTCATAATATTCATAATATTCATAATATTCATAATATTCATAATATTCATAATATTCATAATATTCATAATATTCATAATATTCATAATATTCATAATATTCATAATATTCATAATATTCATAATATTCATAATATTCATAATATTCATAATATTCATAATATTCATAATATTCATAATATTCATAATATTCATAATATTCATAATATTCATAATATTCATAATATTCATAATATTCATAATATTCATAATATTCATAATATTCATAATATTCATAATATTCATAATATTCATAATATTCATAATATTCATAATATTCATAATATTCATAATATTCATAATATTCATAATATTCATAATATTCATAATATTCATAATATTCATAATATTCATAATATTCATAATATTCATAATATTCATAATATTCATAATATTCATAATATTCATAATATTCATAATATTCATAATATTCATAATATTCATAATATTCATAATATTCATAATATTCATAATATTCATAATATTCATAATATTCATAATATTCATAATATTCATAATATTCATAATATTCATAATATTCATAATATTCATAATATTCATAATATTCATAATATTCATAATATTCATAATATTCATAATATTCATAATATTCATAATATTCATAATATTCATAATATTCATAATATTCATAATATTCATAATATTCATAATATTCATAATATTCATAATATTCATAATATTCATAATATTCATAATATTCATAATATTCATAATATTCATAATATTCATAATATTCATAATATTCATAATATTCATAATATTCATAATATTCATAATATTCATAATATTCATAATATTCATAATATTCATAATATTCATAATATTCATAATATTCATAATATTCATAATATTCATAATATTCATAATATTCATAATATTCATAATATTCATAATATTCATAATATTCATAATATTCATAATATTCATAATATTCATAATATTCATAATATTCATAATATTCATAATATTCATAATATTCATAATATTCATAATATTCATAATATTCATAATATTCATAATATTCATAATATTCATAATATTCATAATATTCATAATATTCATAATATTCATAATATTCATAATATTCATAATATTCATAATATTCATAATATTCATAATATTCATAATATTCATAATATTCATAATATTCATAATATTCATAATATTCATAATATTCATAATATTCATAATATTCATAATATTCATAATATTCATAATATTCATAATATTCATAATATTCATAATATTCATAATATTCATAATATTCATAATATTCATAATATTCATAATATTCATAATATTCATAATATTCATAATATTCATAATATTCATAATATTCATAATATTCATAATATTCATAATATTCATAATATTCATAATATTCATAATATTCATAATATTCATAATATTCATAATATTCATAATATTCATAATATTCATAATATTCATAATATTCATAATATTCATAATATTCATAATATTCATAATATTCATAATATTCATAATATTCATAATATTCATAATATTCATAATATTCATAATATTCATAATATTCATAATATTCATAATATTCATAATATTCATAATATTCATAATATTCATAATATTCATAATATTCATAATATTCATAATATTCATAATATTCATAATATTCATAATATTCATAATATTCATAATATTCATAATATTCATAATATTCATAATATTCATAATATTCATAATATTCATAATATTCATAATATTCATAATATTCATAATATTCATAATATTCATAATATTCATAATATTCATAATATTCATAATATTCATAATATTCATAATATTCATAATATTCATAATATTCATAATATTCATAATATTCATAATATTCATAATATTCATAATATTCATAATATTCATAATATTCATAATATTCATAATATTCATAATATTCATAATATTCATAATATTCATAATATTCATAATATTCATAATATTCATAATATTCATAATATTCATAATATTCATAATATTCATAATATTCATAATATTCATAATATTCATAATATTCATAATATTCATAATATTCATAATATTCATAATATTCATAATATTCATAATATTCATAATATTCATAATATTCATAATATTCATAATATTCATAATATTCATAAAATTCATAATATTCATAATATTCATAATATTCATAATATTCATAATATTCATAATATTCATAATATTCATAATATTCATAATATTCATTATATTCATAATATTCATAATATTCATAATATTCATAATATTCATAATATTCATAATATTCATAATATTCATAATATTCATAATATTCATAATATTCATAATATTCATAATATTCATAATATTCATAATATTCATAATATTCATAATATTCATAATATTCATAATATTCATAATATTCATAATATTCATAATATTCATAATATTCATAATATTCATAATATTCATAATATTCATAATATTCATAATATTCATAATATTCATAATATTTATAATATTCATAATATTCATAATATTCATAATATTCATAATATTGATAATATTCATAATATTCATAATATTTATAATATTCATAATATTTATAATATTCATAATATTCATAATATTCATAATATTCATAATATTCATAATATTCATAATATTCATAATATTCATAATATTCATAATATTCATAATATTCATAATATTCATCATATTCATCATATTCATCATATTCATCGTATTCTTCATATTCATTTTATGCATCATACTCATCATTTTCATCAAATTCATAATTTTTTTTTTAATTAAGGATTTAAAAATTTTGAATTTGGAGACAATGTAGATAAAACGTCTTTATCCATCCGTTTTTCGAATATTCTCTTCAATCTCAGTTACGGTGTACACCACCTATAGTATTTCGAATTGTTTTTTGGAATTCACTTTTTCTTTTATACCAAATGCTAATATTTGTTACTAGTTGTTATTGTATATTTTTTTTGTAGGAAAAATACAAAAATAGCACATATTTTATTTGAGATTTGTTGATATGGTTGCTGCAAATGCAATCGCGCCGCCGTCAATTATAATAAGAACAGCAACAACAAAAACAACACCAACCACAAATAAACCTTCTCAACATTTGAAAATATTGAATTGTTTATTTATTTAGAATTTCGATTTTGGCGAAAAACAAAAATATGTTTGGTGGTGAATAAAGTGGCATTCGTCATGGTGTTGCTGGGGGCAAAGAGGTGGTGATAAACGAAATTTCGCGTTACACTTAACACGGCGGGAGTGCAAAATATTCCACAGCAATATTTATTAGAAGCTGGAAATAGTGGCAGCAAGCGGTTAAAAGGTCAATGCATTCTGTGGGGGTTTTTAGAGTATATTAAAGAATAGTTTGAGAAAGCCTAAAATGCTCTGATCGGAATAATATTTCGATAAATTGTTTATTTGTCACTTTTTTTAAATTTAATTTGTTTTATATTTATTTCTGTTACCCATTATTTTAATGTTTCATTTTTATTAAATGTTTATTCAACCAGATAATATCCGAAAAATCATAAAACTAATTTTAATTTGTTATTGCAATCATAACGAGATTTTGATTACCAATAAATACGAATACGTAATATTACGAAAACCACTTAATGTTCAACACTCTTCCTTCCAGACAGACATCGGAACATAGACATAGATGGTGCTGCACGATCCCCACAATAAGTTGCTCATTGAGGCCGAACCGATTCTAGCTTATAAGATGCGCCATAACTTATGCCATTCTTTGGTTAATTTCTAATGCTTATATTACGCCTGTACTTAATTTAATTACTTAATTACTTAAATAACTAAATTAAGCACCCAATGGTGAACAACGTAGTCAGTTTTATGCATCCGCCGTGTCATGCATGATCAGCGGCACGTCAGTTAGTTAGTCAGGCAGGCAGCCGGCCAGCCAACGCGTCACCACCTTCTTATATTCCTCTTCAACAACGGCAATAATGATGAAATTCTAACCCCGCCGATACGTCACGCTGTACCGCTTCGGGTTTTTTCCATTGACTGACGGCGGCGTGAATCATTTGTGCCGCTGGCTGGTTGACTGCCTGGCATGGCAACAACAGTCAGAGGTATGACTGATTAAGCACACGATCGGATGTAGGGGAAAAAGCATTGAATGAATTATGCATGAAATAATGAAAGCACCAAAGGCATCGAATGGCAGACGCATCGTAGGACTAAGGTTGAGAGGTGGCTAAAAAAATGAACGATGGTAAACTGGAAGCATACAAATGGTACGGAAGAACTGACGTATAAAAAGTCTGAGAAATGGAAGAACTGACGTGGAGCTCTAACGTATTTGGAAGGACTGACGTATATGGTAGAACTGACGTATGTGGAAGGACTGGCATGTTTGTGAAAGTATTTATGGGAGGACAAAGGACTGCTACGTTTGTGAAAGGATTTACGGAAGGACAAATGTACTGTAAATCAGAAGAATGGAAGACAACCAGTGGAAGAACTGATTTCTGGCAGCGTTAATGTAGGGAATGATTGATTTATGTAAGAAGAAAAGATTAACTGACGTATGAGGTGACTGAGATATAGATGAGTTAACGTAGAAGCACTGACTGATGGCAGGACATATGTATGAAATGACTCACTTATGTAAGGACTGACACTTGACGTATGGAGTCCTAAATTGTGGAAGAACTGACATTCGGAGGACGCATTGAAGGATGGATTATGGAAGAACTGACGAGTGGACGAATTGGGTTGTGGAAGAAAAGCCGTATGAATGACTGACGTATGGATGGCTAACGTATGGAAAAACTGATGTATGAAAGGGCTGACATATAGAAAGAGAAAGAAGATTGACTTCTGGGGAGACCAACGTCTGGAAGAACTGACATAAAGACGGCATGACTTATTGAAGGACTGACGATGTTGGGACTGACGTATGAAAGGATTGACATATGGAACAACAGGCTTGAGAGAACATAACTTATATATGGAAGAACTTAATTATGAATGGATTGACGTTTGTAAGGGCAGACATTTGGAACGAAGGCGCATGTAAAAATTGTAGTATAGAAGGAATGACAAATGGAAGTACTGACTTATAGAATCAGTATGGCATGAAAGAACTGAACTTCGGAGAAACGAAAACAACATAGGAACGGATTGGCGCATGTAAAAATTGTAGTATAGAAGGAATGACAAATGGAAGTACTGACTTATAGAATGAGTATGGCATGAAAGAATTGAACTTCGGAGAAACTAAAACAACATAGGAACGGATTGGCGCTTAAAAAGCTGCTGCTGGGGATACCAACGTCTGGAAGAACTGACTGGGGAATGATTTATAGAAGAACTGAATATGTAGGGACTGACGTATGGAGGGACTGGCGTATGAAAGGACTGTTGTATGGAAGAACGAGCTTAGATTAGCAGAATTTAAATATGGATGAACATAAGTATGAATGGACTGACGTTTGAAAGGGCTGACATTTGGAAAGACAGGCGTATGGAAAGGAACTAACTTGTGGAATGAGTATGGTATGAACGAACTGAACTTCGGCGGAACGAAAAAAAACATAGGAACGGATTGGCGCTTATACAAGCTGCTGGGGAGACCAACGTCAGGAAGAACTGACTGGAGAATGATTTATAGAAGGACTGCAGATGTAGGGACTGACGTATGGAGAAACTGACGTATGAAAGGACGGATGTATGAAAGGACTTATGTATAGAAGAACGGATTAAGAAGGACATAACTTATATATGGAAGAACTTAAGTATGAATGGACTGACGTTTGGAAGGACTGACATTTGGAAAGACAGGCGTATGGAAAAATTGTTGTATAGAAGCAATGATAAATGGAAGAACTGACTTGTGTAATGAGTATGGTATGAACGAACTGAACTTCGGCGGAATGAAAAAAACTTAGGAACGGATTGGCGCTTAAACAAGCTGTTGGGGAGACCAACGTCAGGAAGAACTGACTGTGGAATGATTTATAGAAGGACTGAAGATGTAGGGACTGACGTATGAATGGACTGATGTAAGGAAGAACAGAATTGGGAGAACATTAGTTAAATATGAAAGAACTTAAGTATGAATGGACTGACGTTTGGAAGGACTGACATTTGGAACGACAGACGTATGCACAAATTGTTGTATAGAAGGAATGACAAATGGAATAACTGACCTATGGAACTGAACTTCGGAGGAACGAAAAAAGTTAAGGAAAGGATTGGCGCTTAAACAAGCTGCTGTATGGAATTATGTACAAATGTAGAAGGAATGAAAAATTCTTACATAAATTCTCTAATACCATATCCATTCCATAAGTCAGTTTTTCCATTTGTCATTCCTTCTATAAAACGTCAGTGCATTTTGTAATGAGTGTGGTACGAAAGAACTGTACTTCGGAGGAAGTGTCATATCCACAAATGATATGGAATAACGAAAGCAAAGAAAAATACTATCGGAAGAACTAACGCAAGGATATGCCGACTGATTGATGTACTCAAGAAAGAATGGACAAACGAACATTTAGTTGATTGGAAGAAGGACGAATAGAAAAAACCAAATCGGAAGAAGAAAAAGAAGAAGAAAAGAAAAAAAGAAAAATAAAAAGAGAAGAAAAAGAAGAAAAGAAAGAGAAGAAAAAGTAGACGAAGAGGAAAAGAAGAATCATAAGAACAAGAAGAAAAAGAAGAAGTAAAAAGAAGAATAAGAAGATGGAAAAAAAAGCGGACAAATTAAAGTAAAATTAAATTTAAGGACTATGGAATCCAAGAAAGGTATCACAAACACGTAATGACAGTCGAATGGAATATAGTATAAGAGAAAACATGAAAAAATGGACTGAGACAAGGACGGTTGAATGACGGAACAAGACACAAGAATAACGAGCAATCAAATTGACAAACGGAATAACGCACGAACAGATGAACTATATATGTCCGCATCGAAGAACGGATTGACGAAAGGGATACGCATAATTTCAGCGATTAGTATGACAAATTAGAAAAACGACGAACAACCAAGAGCAAATCGGAAGAAAAAGAAAAGAAGAAGGAAGAAAAGGCGGACAAAATAAAGGAAGATTATATTAAAGGACTGAGGGAATACTATGAAATCCTTCAAGTAATGTAGCACGAACATGGAATAACAGTCCAGTGGAATATGGTATAAAAGAAAGCATGGAAAAATGGACGCAGACAAGAACGGAACGGACACAAAAATAACGAACGATGTAATTGACAAACGGAATAACGCACGAACAGAAGAACGATTTGTAAGCGAGAACGGATTAACAATCCGATTAGTATTACAAATACTCGAAATAACAAACTCACTTAATAACGGAGAAATGTATTAACGGAATTAAAATCGCGTTAATTGAAGCCTCAAAGTCATGGGTCGTAAAAAACATAATGTCGATGACACAAAACCCAACGCAATTAAGTGTTGGTGAAAATCTGCGAACAACAACAATAGCAACCACAACAACAACAACAACAAAAGCAGCAGCAGACGCAAAAGAAACGTTGCTGCCAACAACTGTTGTGCAGGAAGCAAATTTGAGTCAAAAACATGCTACGAGCAGCTGCTGTTCGTATGTTGCGAATTTTGCGTCATCATCAACATGAACGTGTTGTTGTTGCCGCTGCCGTTGCGGTTGCTGTTTTTGTTATTTTATGTTGCTGCTGTTGCTAGGCAATTCGCAGCTCAAGCTTGTTGCTAAGCGCAATCCCACTGTAACGCTTATTTGAAGCTGTTGTTGTTGTTGCTGATGTTGAAGTGTTTCAAGCTTCAAATGACACAACGACGAGTGAACGTAAAAATAATGCTGAAAACAACAAGTAAGAAGAATCTCTAAAATTGCATGATTTATTGTTTTGGATTTGTTTTTTTTTTTCTGTATTTTACTTTCTGTTTTTTTTTTATTTTTATTATCACTTTTTGTTCTCCTAAAAAAAAATATATAAATGCAAAAAAAATAAATATAACAAATATGTAGTACACAGAAAAAAATATTGAACGTAAATATAGCAACTGAGATAAATTGGTACAAAATAATTAATTCTATTAATATAATTAATTCATCCATTCAGGGTTGGTGTATATGCTAAAATATTTGCCTATACATAAACTGACAGTTATTGAAGCACTATGCAGTTCTAGAGCCATACACAGTTTTATATTCACTGCACAGTATAACAATGTTGTAACGTGCTTGGTTCAGTTTGTTGGGTCGTTTTTCCGTACATCATGTGTATATGATATTCTTCTCTTTTATTTGTGTTTAACATACATTTCCCTTTTCCTTTTTGCTGACGTAGAATAAATGGAAAGATATACGAGTCGAAATTATTAAAATTTACTACCGAAATTCGAATTCGTATATCTTTCCATCATGAAATGGCAAACCTTACTGAAGAGAAATGTCAAAAGAGCGGTAAGAAATATGGCGTCGTTTGCTGTCCCTGTTGCTATACTTTTGTAGCGTCCCTGTTGAAAAACCCTTGAAAAAAACGTTTGCAGCGCTCTTATTGAAAAACCCTTTATATTCGATTTCACCTTCTGCTTCATGTATTCACATTTCACTAATGATTCCACCCTTGCATGCATGCTTTATAATTATTTGGAAGGCATACTTTATTTCAATCAATACCGTATCGAAAAATCGTGTACGAATTATAGACGCAATAGTTGCAGCGTATAAACAAATCTCGAGACTATGGCGCCACCTTGTGCCTTTTCGCTTCACTAGCGACATGTTTAGCATGGAAGCGATCAGTCTCCTCATGCAGACCTTTAGACTTATCGCAGAACTGGTTTTCAAGATCCTATCCTTAGTCGGTACCAATGGCACCGGTCACGTGATAAGTAGTTTTAGAGAAATTGACACCTTTTTTCCGCAGGGAACTTGAAGGCTTTTATTATATATACATAAAGTAAAGGTAATGAATTGACTCTTTGTTGATGTTGGTACCTAGATAAAAGAAATCCTTCACAACTTCGAAGTTGTGGTTTTCAGTAGTGAAGTATTGTCCAAGACGCCGAGATTATTTGTTTGTTGACACCAGGTACCTTGTCTTGTCCTCGTTCACCGTAAGACCCATTCGACGCGATTTCCTATCTAAACTGAAGAATGCTGCACTGACTGGTCGTACTTTTCTGCCCCATGATGTCGATATCATCACCGTACCCGAGCTGTATCCAATGATGTCGATATCATCACCGTGCCCGAGCAGCATGGAGCTCTTGTTGAAGATGGTGACATTGTGATGGAGTTGGGCAGCTTTTACAATCTTCTCCATTATTATGTTGATGATGTCACAAGATAGGGAATCGCCTTTTATGAAACCTGCTTAGGTATTAAACGTATCGGAGAGGTTGTTCCCAATTCTCAATGTGCAACGTGTATCGCTGAGGGTCATCATGCAAAGACTTATAAGTATCGCAGGTATACCGAACTCAGACATGGTGGCGCATCTTTTTAGTCGACGAGAAGTTGGTGGGTTCGATCTCCTTATCGCACTGTACAAGGCATCTTTTTAGTCGACGAGAAGTTGGTCGATCTGCTTCTCTATAATATTTTCCAGGATTTGGCGTAATGTGAAAATCTGGTCTATGGTGGACTTGCCAGTTCTGAAGCCGCACTGATAAGGTCCAATAAGTCTGTTGACGATGGGCTTCAGTTTTTCACATGATACTCTCGTTAAAACCTTATACGCGATATTTAGGAGACTTCCCTTCACAAGGATGTACGGATTAAAGCACCAAGACATATATGATTGCGAAAGTATGAATGTACGAAAGATCAGAGGTGCAAAGTGTCCACAAATGATATGAAATAACGAATGCAAAGAAAAATAGTCCGCAACTAACGCAAGGAAATGCCAAAATGATTGTTGGACTCAAGAAAGAATGGACTAATGAGGATTTAGACGATTGGAAGAACGACGAACAGAGAAGATCAAATGGGATGCAGAAGGAAGAAAAGGTGCACGCACAAATTAAAGAAAGATTATATTTAAGGAATTCGAGAATGCTTTAAGAAAGGTAGAACGAACACGCAATGACAGTCCCATGGAATATAGCATAACAGTTTTATTAATTTTAGTTACTTGGAAATTTTTAGTTTATAAAATTAATTAACCAGATTACTGTGTCATTCTCATGAATTCCAATTTATTACTTAAAACAAATTAAGAATTTACTTAACTTTCTAACAACTTTGTGCAATTTTCCAAACAATCATTTCAAACAAAACAACAACAAAAAACGCTTAAAGTAATACGTATTAGTACGTTTTAGACAGAATGTCGTCAGTTTATATTTTTCCACACAGTTCAATGGTTTTATAGCAACATTTGTGATTAGTTTGTTGGAAATAATTGATTAAATTTAATTGCTGATCTGCTTCAAATGAATTGTGTTTGGCGGTGAACTGTAAATGCACAAACGATCAAATGATCGAACGATCAGCACTGATCGTCAGTCACTTCCTTGTAAAAACGAAATTAATTCGTTTGAGGCTGCTGTATAGATCGACCGAACCAACGAACGTAATTTCAGTTGGTGGCTGACCCTCCCCCTTGTTGCCGGGTACAACCGCCGAGTACTCACTCACTTACTACTCACTCTTCGAATGTACCCCACGCCCCCAGCAGTCGGAGCAACAACAGCTTAATTAATGACAGCCAACAAATTGCTCCGAAGTAGCGTGTAAAAGTTTTTATTGTTGCTGTTGTGATCGTTGTTTGCTGTATGATTTTAAATGTTTTTTTTTTATATGTTTTTTGTATTATATTTTGTATTATTTATTTTTTTATTTTTTTGTAACTTTCGGTTGCCATTTGTTTATCTGCCGCTGCCGCTACCGTTGGCCGTTGGCTGTAACGCTGTATCTGACAGATATCGCCGTTGGCAACCATCAAACGTACATTCGCTAAGTTTAAAGTTCGTCATAGGTTTTTGTTGTTGTTGTTTGTAGCGCAATTAAATTAAAGTTAACTTCAGTTCAGTGCCGCAATTTGGTGGCATGGCAACAGCGCACGAATTCGAGGCGAACGTGTGCTGAACTGAGCAGCAGAGACTTGCGATCGGGGTGCCGAATGTTGGGAAAACAAAAGGGAGTAGCTTAGTTTTTAAGTTCAAATGTAGTAGAAAAAGTAATAAGCAATAATGCAGTTTGGGTCACATGGGAATATCCAATGTGCGGACAGAATATATTTGGTGTAAAGAGTTTTTTAAGAATTATGGAAGTTATCGTCGGTCTAAGGCGACTATAAAAATGAAAATAGGGCGTGGTTACCATTCAGAGATCACCAGTGTTTATGAGTCTTGAAAATGACTACACAATTGTAATCCTGAGACAATTTCCTTTCATTTGAGTGCTCATATTTGCGAATGGGTAGGTGTACCGATTATCGATTTGTGTAGGTCATGAGAAGACAGTTTACGAGAAAAATGTCCATATTAGAAATCCCAACATTCGGTGAAATATTAAGGACACTTCTATTTCGAGATATGTTTAATTAGTATCGTTTCGAATATGTACCATTTGACAAAATGTCCATGCCTGAACCGACTCGTAGCAGAACACTTCCCCAAAAGCCATTACCCCGAAAGACATTTTCCCCAACGACCACTTCCCCGAATGAATATTTCCCCGAAATAAACATTTCCCCGAATTGGAGAGGGGGGTCAAAACCCCATTTATGACTCATTTTATTTTATTTTATTTATTTTTTTTTTATTTTATTTTTTTTTTTTTTTTTTTAGAAATCAATAGAGAATATCATTATATGCCTAATGGTACCTTTTTGGAATGGTCCAGGGCATCCCAAAGGGGATCAAAAATCACAATTTTCGAAAAAAATATTTTTGAATGTCAAAATGCATTTCATTACGTCAGCGAATACGTACGAATACGTGATGTTTTACCCCTTTGGGGGACCTAATCCATTTCAAATGGTACCATTAGGCAATTAATGATGTCCCCTATCGTTTTCTGAAATAATATAAAAGGGGGCCATTTCAAATGGTACCATTAGGCAACTAATGATGTCCTCTATCGATTTACGAAATAATATAAATGGGGGTTTGGCCCCTTTTGAGGGTCACGAACCACTCCGTTACCATTAACTTTCTAATGATGTGGTATATCAATTAAAATAATGAAAAAATTGTCATAAATGCGGTTTTGACTCCCTTTTGAGGGTAACGTAACACTCCAAGGGGTACCATTATGCTTCCAATGATATCCCCTATCGATTTCCGAAATACAAAATTTTGGGTCATAAATGTGGTTTTGACCCCATGCTGAAGTTTATGGACCACTCCAAATGGTACCATTCGATTTCCAATGATGTCTGCTATCGATTGCTGCCTTTTTCGTTTTTCCTTCCACTTTTTCCCACCCACATGGACCACTCCAAATGGACCACTCCAAATGGAACACTCCAAATGGATCACTCCAAATGGCCCACTCCAAATGGATCACTCCAAATGGACCACTCCAAATGGAACACTCCAAATGGATCACTCCAAATGGATCACTCCAAATGAATCACTCCAAATGGATCACTCCAAATGGATCACTCCAAATGGATCACTCCAAATGGATCACTCCAAATGGACCACTACAAATGGATCACTCCAAATGGATCACTCCAAATGGATCACTCCAAATGGATCACTCCAAATGGATCACTCTAAATGGATCACTCCAAATGGATCACTCCAAATAGACCACTCCAAATGGAACACTCCAAATGGATCACTCCATATGGATCACTCCAAATGGATCACTCAAAATGGATCACTTTAAATGGATCACTTTAAATGGAGCACTTCAATTGGATCACTCCAAATGGATCACTCCAAATGGATCACTCCAAATGGACCACTCCAAATGGATCACTCCAAATGGATCACCCCAAATGGATCACTTCAAATGGACCACTCCAAATGGTACCGTTCGATTACCAACGATGTCTGGTATCGATTTTGTCTCGCACATTCCGCCCATTTTTTTCCACCCACATTTTGGTAAAATTTTCATTTCGGGGAAATGTCCATTCGGGAAAGTGTCCTTTTAGGAGACTGTCCATTTCTAGGAAATGTTCAGTCGAGAAAGTGGCCATACGGGGAAATGTCCATTTGGGGAAAGTGTCCATTTGGGGAAAGTGTCCATTTGGGGAAAATGTCCATATGGGAAAATGGCCATTCAGGGAAATTCGAGGAAATTTATATTCGGGAAATGTCTTTCGGGGAAATTTCTTACGGGGTAATGAATTTTGGGGAAATGTACAAGAGTCAAATGTCTATATCGAGGAAATAAAGAGTTTTTCAAATGGGACGCTATAAAAGTAGAGCGACAGGGACAGCAAACGACTCCATATTTCTGGCCGCTCTTTTGACATTTCTCTTCAGTGAGGTTTGCCATTTCATGATAGAAAGATATACGAATTCGAATTTCGGTAGTAAATTTTAATAATTTCGACTCGTTGTTGGCTCGTATATCTTTCCATCATGAAATGGCAAGAGAAATGTCAAAAGATCGGCCAGAAATATGGCGTCGTTTGCCGTCCCTGTCACTCTACTTTTGAAGAGTCGCTGTTGAAAAACCCTTGAAAAAAACTTTGATAGCGCTTTTATTGAAAAACCCTTTATATTTCGGTGAAATGTTCACTAAAGTTAAATGGCTTCAGACAAATGTTTGTCGGAGTAACGTCCAATTTAGTCTTATTTCTATTTTAGGGCATTGTAAAACTGGTTTTAGCAACATGTTCATTCTGGAAAATTTCCATATCGAGTAAATATATTTTGCTGAAATGTGCACTTTGAGCACATGGCTCTCGGGGAAATGTCCATTTTATGAATGAAAATTTCGGAAAAGAATCCAGTTACAGATATACCTAACTCTTTGGAAAAACGTGCATTCGGAAAAACCGAATATCCGAATATTGTTCGGTGAAATGAAAAAATGATTTCGGATATGCCTTTCTGAATAATTCCAAGTTGGTGGAATGTCCATTCTGGGATATGTTTACATCTTTAGCTGGGGAAGATCTCCATTCGGGGATGTGGTAGATAAGTGAAAATAATAGTAGTATGCTTAGAAAGTACTAAAAACTATAATACAAATCTACATTAAGATAATAAAAATTTGTAACAAAGTGCAATAAAATGCATATAGTCTAAAATGAAAAAAGCAACATACTAATTTTTTGATTCTGTCTTTATCAATTGCGGTAAACAAAATAGTAGTAGATCTACTACGTTCGTAGGATTTTGTAAACACTGTTGGCAATTCGTCAGTATGACTGACATGCAACGATGACAGCTTGAATGGGGCAATTGTTGTTGTTGTTGTTATTGTTGCAGTTGTCGTTGTATTTTTAGCTGTTGTTAAGCAAAAACAAAAACAAAAAAAACAAAAAAAAATGATGAAGAAGAAAAAACAAGCAGCCAACTCAACCAGCCGAGCGAAAACTCGAACAAAAGATAAAATTACTACAACAACAACAACAATAATGGAAGTAAGTTAAAGTTGAAAAAAAAAATTAAAAAAAACACACACAAAAAACTGAAATAATGTTGCCACAAATGAACTTTTGTTGCCACATTTCACAAGCCATCAACCAAAAAACTCATCCATCCAACCAGCCATCCATCCATGCATCCATTCTGGCACCAATAACAACAACACCAACAACAACAACAACTACAACACCAACAAAATCAACCAACAACCAGAGCCAAACGACTACTGCGGCAGTACGAACAACAGTCAGTGCTAAGGTTGCCAGACGTTTGAAGTTTTTGCACTGATTTAAGTAAAATTAAAAAAAAATTAAGCATGCAAAACATGGCGAAATTAGATCAAATTTGATTTGGATTTTTTCGTATTCGATTTTTCAAATAAAAATGTTTCATCGAATTGAAACGGTTCAAGTAAAAACTGAAAGAACCCAGTCTGCCATGACACGGAGACCTCCGATGCCTCAAAACTTCGCAGTCCGTCATATCTCGGAGACCTTCGATACCTCGAAGCTTTCTCGAATAACTTCGATAAAAAAAATCGATCTCGTTGCTTTCTCGAAACAAATTTTTAAAAATTTTCGAAAATTCTAATTCTTTGACAAGATACGATATTTAAACATTTATCAAATCGATATCGCAATATTTTTCGCAGCAATCTTGAATTTTCATCATTTTTTTCTCGTATCGAGAAAACTCCGACAGAACGTTCCGATATCTACGTACCATGTAGGTCGAATTTGACGTTGGGTAGTCGCGGTAGCTCAGTGGTTAGTGCGTTGGACTGCGAGCCGAAAGATCCCCGGTTCAAGCCTGGACTGGGGCTGACAACATCTTTTCATAGAAACATTTTTTCTATACCGCGCTACCTCTCGTCATTAAATGGCAAACCTACGAGAGTAAAAAATTGCCTATGAAAAGCTCTCACCCGCCGTTCGGATTCGGCAATAAACTGTAGGTCCCACCATTTTGAGTACAAATATAACACGCACAGCTCAAAATGGTGAGAGAGCTCGGTCTAAGTTCTTATAGACCTGTAGTGCCAAACTATTATTATTATTATCGTTACGAAAACGTGTCCGTTACGAGAACGGATTTCGTAACGATATCGAAACGTATGGCAAACTGAGTTTCTCGAATAACTTCGATAAAAAAAGTTCGACCTCGTTGCTTTATCGATTGAAATTTTAAAATTACACGGACTTTAAATTTCCTTGACAAAATACGATATTTAAATATTTAACGCATCGAAATTGCCATATTTTTCGAAGCAATCTCGAAATTACATTACTTTTTTTTCGATATCGTAAAGTTTTAAAAACATTTCTCGTACCGAGAAAACTCCGACAGAACGCATCGATATCCACCTACCATGTAGTTCCAATTTGATGATCGATATCGCTACGAGAAAGTGTCCGATATCGTGTGAATTTTCCTTCTTCTCGCATTTACCTCGTAACGATATCGAAACGAATGGCATAGTGGGAATTTAATTTGATTTTACGCAATGTTTAAAATCTAAATGAATAACGATTTGGATTCCGATTACGTTGTCCGTTTCGGTTTTATGTTTTATAACGAAAAGGTTTCGGTATACCGGTTTAGAGTTAAAACGTTTTCCGTTGGAAAAATTGTCTTCCATTTTCATAAGATGGCAACTCTTGCACTTGTGTGCGTGCATCCATTCGTCCCACTGTTGCGTTGTTGTGCTGTTGTCAAGCGCGCACAAACCAACGCGCACCGCAGAGTGTGTCTGAAAGTTGCTGAAGTTTCTTATGTTGCTGTTATTGTTTTTGTGAATTTTGTTGCAACTATTGGTGTTGTTGTTGCTGTACGATCGTAATCAACCGCTGTTGCTGCTGCGGCTGCTATCGCTGCCACTGACTTCTGCCAGTAAGCAGCGAGCGCCGTTAATCCGCGCAACCTTTTATGAAAATTTCTTTCATTTCTTTTAAAAATTTCTATGGATTTCTTTCGTTTGCGCCTGCTGCCTCTGCATCAACGCCGTTTGCTCGTTGAGCTGGCTTTTCACCCAGTTGCACAGCTCAGTCGCTGTGTTGCTTGCTTGTTGGCCATGTTTTCCAGGTCGTGTTCGCGATGGCAGCAGCGACAACATCAGAAGCAACTACAACAAAAAAAACAGCAGCAGCAACAGCACTCAAATTAAGCTCAAAACAGTAACCAAAATCAGTGGGTGAAAACATTCACTTCACTGCACCATTTCATCTTATTCTTCTACTCTTTACCCCTATTATGTATCGCATCTGGTTAAATTTTTTGTGCTCTGAAGTTTTAGTCAAGTTTTGGTCATGAATTTGGAAAAATACTGTGTTCTGTGACAGATTTTAAAATGTTTGGATTCATTTTAAAATATAATCGCCATATGGCAATTTATAAATCTAATAACGATTTCTTTTTTGTTTATATTTTAAAAATTTGTATTTGTTAGTTATATTGCATTATTTTTATTAATGTCTATTTGCTTTCCTTTCTTCCCATTTTCCCTTCTTCCCTACTTTCCTACTTCCCTTCTTCGCTTCTTACCCTCTTCCCTCTACCCATATTATATTCTTTTCTTCTTCCCTTTTTCTTTCTTTCTTTCTTTCTTTCTTTCTTTCTTTCTTTCTTTCTTTCATTCTTTCTTTTTTTCTTTCTTTCTTTCTTTCTTTCTTTCTTTCTTTCTTTCTTTCTTTCTTTCTTTTTTTCTTTCTTTTCTTCTTTCCTTTTTTCTACTTTCCTTCCTCCCTATTTCTCTTTTCCTCATCTTCCCTTGCTTCCATCTGCCCTACTTACTATCTTCATTTCTTCCCTACTTTCCATTTTTTCCTACTTCCCTTGATCTCTTGTTTATTTGCCTACTTCTTCCATTCTTTACTTCTTCCCTTCATTCCTTCTCACCTTCTTATCTTTTTCCTTTCTTTCATTTCTTCCCTTCTCCCTTCATTCACATCTTCTCTCCCTTTTTTCTTCACTTCCCTTTCTTCTTCCCAGCTTCCTTTTTTCCCACCTTCCTTCTTCCCATCTTCGCATCTTTCCGTCTTTCCGTCTTTTCATCTTTTCATCTTTCCTTCTTTTCTTCTTACCTTCTTTTTTTCTTTCCTTCTTTCCTCGTTCCTTTTTTCCTCCTTCCCTTCTTTCCTCCTTCCCTTCTTCCCTTCTTTCCTTCATCTCTTCTTCCCTTTTTCACTTCTTCCCTTCTTGCCTTCGTTCCTTCCTCTCTTCTTCCTTTCCTCCATTCTTCCCTTATACTTCCCATTTTCCATTCTTCACTTCTTCCTTTCTTCCCGTAATCACTTCATATCTACCTCCCTTCTTCTCTAGCTACCTTCTTTTCCTCTCCCATTCCAATATTTTTTCTGCCTCTCTTTATTACAACCAGAAACTACTATCACGTTACTTGCTTTAGTAATTCGGAATGTCTGATATATTGATCCGGCCAGCAAAATACCTAGATCAAAGGGTTGATAAGGATGAAAAATCTTATCGAGCTTTTTATTTTAATTTGATTCAAGTGGCTGATATTTGACACAAAATGTTGATGCAACATCAACATATCGGACAAGAATATATCGGTCACACAAAATCAATTTAGCTCCATAGAATATATTAATTTAAATCATACCCATTTTTCTTCTAATCAAAGAAAATTTTCTTCAAATCAAATATTTTCAAATAAAATAAATTTGTATTTATGTGAAAGAATAATTTTCTATGGAACCATTTTACTTCAATTAGGTAAATATTTCTTTCAGTGGTCATTCGAAACCAAAATCCAAAGGCCCATCACATAATACCAGCGGCCTTTATTAACATCGACCATCATTATGTTCGACATTCATTAACATCAAATTCTCAAAATGCCCATTCTTCAGTCGAAGCAGTTCTTTAAAACTGGTACATCGACATTTTTAAGAAAGAACTGTCCTTTGACTACATGGTTCTATTAGCTATGTAAATTAATAGGATCTCTCTACGTTTAGGCATTTAGTACAGTACAATTTTAGTACAACGGAATCAGTGCAAGTCAATCCATTCGTTTAGTGGTCTCCTTTTACATTGCGAAGCTAGGAAACTCAGAATTCTTCTAGAAAAATACAAATAAAAATGAAGAGGAATTCGTTTCGAAAGTACTAAACCTGATTTTCACTAATATAAATAATAATTGTACTTAGTTACTTGTTTGCTACTTAAGAAATTATAATATGAATATCAAGACTAATTGTTCTTTGTTACGTCATAATTTCAACATATCGACAGACAGACAAACGAACAAAAGAAATGACGATGCAACATGGAAATCGTAAAACATAGCATAATAGCGAATATTACAGACAAATTAATATAAAAAAAAATAACAATTAGGCTAACATATGTGCCGAGAGGCCCTGTTTCTTAATATCAAGAATGTTTTCGTTAAAGTGTATAACACTCTGTATACTTCTTGATTATATCTGGTATTAAAAAGATTCTCCCTACGTATTTGGTCCACATGATGTTCGGTATATTGGTGAGTATTACTGGTAGGAAACTTATTTATTTTATATTCAAGTGATATTGAAATTTTAGGCTTGCGGTGTTCAGTGTTCAGTGTTCAATCCAACCTCTCAATCTTCGTTTATTATTATATAGTGCAAATAAGCAAATATTAAGCAATGACTTGAATAAGACTTCCGTTTAAGTTTTAAAATATTCCTTAAAATTATACAATATCTCCAATTTCCGCATTAGCACAAGTTTTTCTTTTGTTTTGTTTTGTTATACATAAATCAAACAAAAAAACTATTCAATCGAGAAATAGCTGTATCATTTACATATGAAATTCCCCAAAATCGTATATTCTATTTCACCAAAAATTCAAAAGAAACTGTCAACTGTAAATTGTAAGCAGTACAGTTATCTATATCTAATAAAACATTAGGTCACCAACGTGTAAACTATCTCAATAAAAATGTTTTACATGTGCCAATTGTTTTTATTCATAGCACTTTATTATAACGAAACACCTGTTACCAACTAATACTGTTCGTTGAAAGTTTCCTTAAAAATAAAAGTCTGCACAAAAAAGACAAAACAGGCAAATATTTGCACACTTCATTAGATAGTGTGCAAATCTAAAATACTACAAAAACTGAATGAATACTAAACGTTTCAGTTGCGCAAATATTTGGCTGCGGATGTTTGTCTGAAAAGAGTGCCAGACAACATGAAAAATTCATTCAACTATCACAAATATTTATGCTAATGACTTGGCCAAAACTATAACGACGACGACCATAAGTACAAAACAAGATCACTGCAATAGCACTCACTATATACTCGAAGAGTTAGGCTGGTAAAAACCAGAAGTTGTTTTTCATTTCGGTACAAACTAAAAATTGATTGCGATCGACGGATGTTTATTGATTGATAAACCAAATAATTGATTAACCACACACAGCAAGCACTCTATGCATGATGACTAATCAATCATTCGATCAACTAGCAAATGATCGCGATTAATCGTTGTGCATGTCGTCCGTTAGTCTGTGGTTAAGTTCGACAGTATCGCGAGTATCTATATTTTGTCTATTATAGAAAATGAACTAAGGTTTCTCGTATATTCTCCCTTCTCCTAACTCCCTTCGACTGGGTATAACGGAACGCACAAAATCATTTCTTTGCCTAATGAATTAATGGAAAACATTCCTTAATTAGATCGCGTTTGTAGAACGCATAAATAATGCATGGCATCGGCGCACAGTTCAAGGACAGCCATGGCATAGCAGGGGCCTGATTGTTTGGTGATTGGGTAAAATGTATTGGAGTGATGGGGTTTGGTAAAGGGGGCACTTGTTTATGGTTGATTAGTTTAGTGTGCAGTAGCACAGCTGTTGTGCTGGTTTTTTGAAATGCATTTCAATTAGTTTTTGTAATTCAATTGATTTAGTTATGCGTCAATTTTTTTCTTAAATGTGTGGGGTAAATAGTCTTGAATAAGTATAATAGTCTAAAGACAAAAAGTGCAAATGAAATGAAACGATTGCTTATATCGGCTTCTGTTGATATAGATAACAAATTCGGGAATGTAGCACTTATTGTTTCGACTATTTTACACCCGAACAAACCATTCAAAAAATTATTATCAGAAAGTAATGCTTAACAATTGAAAATAATTTCAATAACATTATTTAAAAAGTTATCGTACGAGCAATGAACTTGGTCATCTTATTTGTTCGACTACGTTAGATCCAAGTAAACCACAAATTCCTATCGACAATAAAAACAGACAAGCCTTAGCGATATCAAGATAAAACTAGTAACGAAAATAAAGAGCAATTGCATCATTCTAGTTAGTATTAGAAATAAAGTTGGGTAAGTATATTCTGATATCTTCTTTTACCACAAAATGCCTTATCCAATTTCCGGGAAAATATTTTAGTAATGCATAAATGTAGCGTCGGTAGCTCAAAGGTTAGTGCGTTGGACTGTGAGTCGAAAGGTCCCATGTTCAAGTCAGGACTGGTGGGCTCACAACATCTTAGCATAGAAAACATTTCTCTATACCGCGCTACCTCACGGCAGTAAATGTCAAATCTACGTTAAACATTGCCCTATTTTCTTCTCATCGTCTTCCCTTCTTTCCTACTTCACTTCTTCCCTTTTTCCCTTCTTCCCTTCTTCCCTTCTTCTCTTCTTCTCTTCTTCCCTTCTTCCCTTCTTCCCTTCTTCCCTTCTTCCCTTCTTCCCTTCTTCCCTTCTTCCCTTCTTCCCTTCTTCCCTTCTTCCCTTCTTCCCTTCTTCCCTTCTTCCCTTCTTCCCTTCTTCCCTTCTTCCCTTCTTCCCTTCTTCCCTTCTTCCCTTCTTCCCTTCTTCCCTTCTACCCTTCTTCCCTTCTTCCCTTCTTCCCTTCTTCCCTTCTTCCCTTCTTCCCTTCTTCCCTTCTTCCCTTCTTCCCTACACATATGTGATAATGTTTTCGGTTACAATTTAAAGTAGGCCTGAGGTCTTCAACGTTTCAGAAATACTGAAAATAACTCCAAAACTTGCAATCCCTAAAGAATCTCTTTTGATTTGAATACTCATGTGTACGAAATGGGTTGGTTTGGTTAGAGTAGGTGTGGCGGCGAAAGCCTCACATAGACCAATAAGGTCCCTAGTGATACCACTTCTTCTTAGAGTAAATCTGAAGACCGTTTTACGTGATTTTGATCGATCACAAATGAGCCGGTCATTGATGAGAACTTTTTCAGTTTGAAGAGTTCATACTTGACAATTCATGTAGTGAGTTATAGGTGAGTTATATATTGCCATTCTACACCTGTCTAAGGCTTGACAAGGCTTGAGGCCAACATATCTTCTAAATTCGAAGTTTACGAAGTATAACTGGTCTAGTTTTCATCTAATCGTGAGTTAAAACAAAAGACGGAAATTGCCAAATGGACTCATGTAAATACTTCTTCACACCAGACATGACCAAACTAAATATACCTTTTTCACACTTAGTATAGGTTATAATAGTAAAAAAAATTTTAACTTAAATGTTTAATTTTCACAAATTTGGTTGCAGGGAAAAAGGTTAAATGTCTCGCCTGATCTACAAAGTCCCTATCACTTATAAATTGTTTATATTTCATAGTTTCTACTGTATTCTTAAAACAGCATCTAGTAAGATTATATCTAGCATAACCTCGATCATTCCGCATAAGTTATTGCTTTTTATTTGTAGATTTTCTTTTTTTTTTCGGTAATTACGCGATTTCATGCAAGATATGTAACATGCAAAATCGTGCAGTTTATATGGCTATTTAGCAATTTGATGAAATCTTTGCAAAAAAAAAAATCGTATCTGATACTTGACTTTAATGATATCTACGACGACCTATACCAATGCAGCATAAAATGAGTGTGAAAAAAGAACAGGCAGTTCGGAGGGGGGGGACTTGTTGATATTGCAACCATTTGTATTGCTCATTTGTATCGCACAACAGTCAACGCAAGCAGAGCTTCTAAAACGTTGAATCGCTCTAAACTAAATATATTCAACAGTGCTGTCCTCTGCAATGCCGAACTCATCAACTTTGCGACGTACTGATCTCTATGTTATTCTTTTACCACAATCTTCCAGAGAGCTTCCCCACAATTCTCTGCCCTCTCTCTCTCTCTATACACTGCCTATAGAGCAGCCATTTATCGCAAGTTATTCTCAAATACGTACTCTCGATTTATGCGGCTCACTTCCATCAATGTTGTCTCTTCAAATGCTCTCCACAGTTTGTGCTCACATTGTTCAACTGAAGAGAGCCACGCTCACGAGTTTTTCGTTATAATTCACGTATACTCTTTACGTTAGGTCTCATTATGTACTATATATGTCTCTATATAGAGACTTGTTATCTCTTGATGTATATATGAAGTGTACGTTCGTTACTCATTTCGTTTGGAACTGCAATATGTGATCATGCCTGAACGTGTTTGAGCGTGCATATGTCTGTCGTTGCCTGTCTTGTCAGCTCAACAAAGATTCAATTGATCGTCTTTATTGACAGCACTAAAAAAAAAAAATAGTTTCTTATGCAGCACAATGGATCAGCTGTAGGTTTGCCACTCTTCACAGATTTGTTTGTCTGTGGCAGTAATGATCTCATTCTGGGTCTTTTAGTTGAACACAGTTTTTCTCTGTATTATCTCTCTCATTTACTGTATTTCAGCCTAATTCTTTAATAGTAGTTGTCTTTGAATTTATCTAAATCTGCCATTATTCCGTTCTTATTGTGTTTAAGAATTTTGAACTAAGGTAATTTTCTACCACAATCTCTAACACCCAAAAAATCTACTTGTACATAGCACTATCCATAGTCCTATCACTTATCCCTAACATTAGTATGCTTCATCCCTATTTTAGACACTCTTTGGCTTTTTTCTTTTTTTGCAGCACAATGTATCAGCTGTAGGTTTATCACCAATTCCAATACATAGACTCTAACACCCAAAAGAATCTGCTTGTTCTACGCACTATCCCTAGTCCTATCACTTATCTCTATCTTCAGTATGCTTCGTCTCTATTTTAGAAAATCTTTGATTTTTCTTTGCTTTGCAGCACAATGTAAGTTCCACACTTCTCATATTTGCTTGTATAATGCATAAATGATCTCATTTCGGGCCTTTAATTGATCACAGTTAACCTATGTTTTGTCTATCTTGCATATTGTATTTCGGTCTCATTCTCCAATAGTAGTTTTCACGCAATTTATCTAATGATACCCCCAGTTTATACCCCATTGTGTTTCCTTCATAAGGAGGTTTATGAATCTTCGTGTTCATTTTGACTTTCAGCATTTTGTACTAAGATCATTACAATCCATATACTCTAACACCCAAAATAACCTGCTCATTGTCAGCACTATCCATAGTCCTATCACTTATCCCTATCTTCAGAATGCTTCGTCTCTATTTGAGACACTCCTTGTCTTTTCTTACCTTTTGAAGCACAATTGATCAGCTGTACGTTTATCACTCTCCTCTTTGCAGCACAATGAATCAGCTGTAGGTTTTCCACACTTCTCATATTTGCTTATATGAGGCAGTAATGGTCTTATTCTGGGTCTTTTAATTGATCACAGTTTACCTATGTTTTATCTATGTAGCATACTGTATTTCAGCCTCATTCTTCAATAGTAATTTTCTTGCAATTTATCTGTAGACCCCCAATTTAGACCCTATTATGGATTCCTTCATAAACTTCCTTCCAAATCTTTGCGTTCTTTTTGACTTTTATTACTTTGTACTAAGCTCATTACCTTCCATAACCTCTAGCACCCAAAAAGAACCAGTTCATAGACAGCACCATCCATAGTCCTCTCAATTCCCTATCTTCAGAATGCTTCGTCTCTTTTTCAGACACTATTTCGGTCTCATTTTCCAATAGTAGTTTTCGTGAAATTTATCTGTAGACCCCCTGTTTAGAACACTTTATGTTTCCTTCATAAAGCAACTTCCAAATATTTGCGTTCTTTTTGACTTTTAGCATTTTGTACTAAACTCATTCCCATACATAGACTCTAGTAACCAAAAGAACCTGCTCATAGTCACTACCATCCATAGTCCTATCACTTATCCCTATCTTTAGTATGCTTCATTTCTGCTTTGGTTTTTTTTTGTTCTTCTTTAGCAAAAGAACATCTGGTAGAACAAGTTTCTATGTTATTATATTTCGCGTTCGACATACAACATAGTCGACAATGAAGACTTTTCTTGAACGTTCTCGTACCATTTACCCGCGTTCCCTTGTCAGACGATCGCGCACCGATTGCACCAATGCTACCGTATTACACTCGTATATACCTCCTTCTTCTCTACCTCTTTCGGTTGCCTACTTCTTATGCTTTTTGTGATTTGTTTTTTTTCTTTCGGTATTCTTATTAGTTTTTTTATCTTAGGGTTTCAGTTTTGTTGTTGTTGCTTTTTTTGTTATTTCAAGTTCTTTATAGTACGCTGTTTGTTTTGAACAAACAAAATTGGACAATCGGTCGCGACGTACGACTGGTTGTGCGTATGAAACGGGCTTAAATGGGCCAATTGAGAAGATATGCGGGAACGAGCAGGTAGTATAATGAGTTTTTTTTTCTTTTTTTTTTTTTGTGTTGTTTCTATTTATTGTTGTTGGTTTTCTCTTAAGATTTCAATAAATCTTTTCAACTTTGTTTGTATTTGTAGGTTATATTTGAGTGTTTTTTTGTTAAGATATATATTTTTTGTTTTTGTGGTTGTTAATAATGATGAGCTGTGGTTAAAGTCAAAAAGGTTTTGATATGCGTTTGTTTTGTCATGCTTAAACATGTTAAGCATTTTTTTTTTCAATATTATTTGGCAGCTTTATGTAGGGTTAAAATTAAATAATGATTTACGATATAACTGGGATTTGCTAATTAATCAATAAAATACTCAACTCTGCTGTATCTAAGTAAACTTATAATTTTTCGCTTAATATTATTACTATTTATCTAGAATTTTTGCTGTTTTGTAGAACTTTTATTATTCCTTCGTACACTAGTAGAAACTTACACTATGAGGGTAAACGTGATTATGACGGTTATTGGTATTTTAACTTTTCAGTTTAAACAATTATCAGTTCCCAATTAAAACTCTACAATAATTACTAATAGCATAAATAAAACGTATTCAAAACTATGTTTTTATGAACAATATAAAGGGTTTTTCAACAGGGACGCTACAAAAGTAGTGCGACAGGGACAGCAAACGACGCCATATTTCTTGCCGCTCTTTTGACATTTCTCTTCAGTAAGGTTTGCCATTTCATGATGGAAAGATATATGAATTCGAATTTCGATAGTAAATTTTAATAATTTTGACTCGTTTTTGGCTCATATATCTTTCATCTATCTTTCATTTATGTCATTTCAGTTATTTATCTATCTTTAATTATATGAAATGGCAAACCTTACTGAAGATAAATGTCAAAAGAGTGGCAAGAAATATAGCGTCGTTTGCTGTCCCTGTCGCTTTACTTTTGTAGTGTCCCTGTTGAAAAACCCTTGAAAAAAAACTTTTGTATCGCTCTTATTGAAAAACCCTTCATAACACTTTTGATTCTGTACAATGATTCTGATTCTTGAGTCTGTCAAATGATAGGCGTTTAAATTTAATATTGATAAATACATTTTTGTTCAGAATCATTTGTAGGCATTTATTTCAAAAAGTTTTGTAACAAAAAAATACAATAATGTTTTATAAAGTGATTTGATCGATGAAACCGATATTTATTAGCAAATGATATTCCAAATTTGGATATTTTCTTTGAAATTGTTTTTGAAAGGTATTCTATACTAAAAGTGAATAGTTTAATAGTATTGAATCATATCAAATACTATTGAATATAATCAAATACTATTAAGTAAAATCAAATACAGTGTAATAATATTAAGTGATATTGAAAAAAAAATACTATTAAATAATATCGGATAGTATTGAAATGCACTTTGGTCGTCTCTTTGTAACTTCGAATTTGGTTCATGTCACCTCCTGAATCGATTTAACGATGTCGGTTTTTTACAGAAAAAATGAAATTTATAAAAATTTCGTTATTCTCTCGAACCTACTATCATTATATAAATATTTCACAAAGATCATAAATATTTCATGATTCAAAATCTGATTACTCTGGAACTAATCTATCTTATTGTATGGAATTTGAAAATTCAGACATTTAACCCTTCTGCACAAATTGGCTCAAAATTACCCAATTTTTCTAGTATTTATATACAAAATATATTTTATTTGTTCTTTCTTTTATTCATTTTTGTTTAAAATAATTGAAGGTAAATTAATTTAATTAAAAAATCGATGGTTGCATATCCAATTATATGTTTATGGCAATGAGTGGGTCAATTTGAAGCAGAATAGCTAAAGAACATCATAATTCAAAACCTGATTACTCGACAATCGAATTATGTAAGTTTTGCAGCGAATAATTTGACAATATATTGCAATAAACACTCAAATTTGTTTCATAGAAAAAATAAAAATGAGATTTCTTTCATTGCGAAATTGAACTTTGTTATTGTCATTATGAAAAACGTGCCGTTATTCGTTATAAAATTTCGTAAAAGTTACTCGAGTGGAAATTGGCCTTATTTCGCATCCGTCCCTAATCAGAATACGATAAGGCATCCCTATCAAAAGTCAACTGAAATTATGCTAATCAGAGTCGACTACGGTAATCCTACTTTCAATTCCACATCAGCCAACCAGACCCTTCCTTATCAAAGATTCTTAAAAGTGGTTTTAGAAGAATTTAAATATACATCGAATGATATAATGTTAGGATAAATGTAATATCAAGAAGATCAGACTTCAGGGCCACCTGATCAGGATAGCAACTTTGAATAGCGTCGTATTTTGTATCAGACACTGAACTTAAAATTGAAAGCCTTATCATTACCTTATTTTATATCAGGCAAGCCTGATCAGACAATGATTGCATTCTGAACTAAATTTAAATTCAGCAACTTCTGAGTCGATTTAGCGATTACGATTAAAATAAAACAAAAATAGGCAGATCAATGAAACTCAGAAGTTAGATTACTTGTAAATTCAATGCTGTTGATATGAGGATTTGTAACCTGTGATCCGTACACTTTTAAAATATACCTAAAATATTTATAGAAGCAGGTCCGTAACCAAGATTTTCCATTGGGGGGTATGGGGGTTCTGTTTTGAAAAAAAATATATTAATTTTTAAGAGAAAGTTCCAGAAAATACGTCCGCGCATAAAAAATTAATTATTTTTCATTTTAATTCATTCGTATTGTGTATTTTCAATTCCAAAATTTATTTTGGAATATTCCCGGCCGAAAATAATGACTCTCAATATTTTCACGAAACACTAAAATGGAAAGAAAACGTTTTTTTTCAAATTTATGAATGATATCGACCTAAAAGGATTTTGTAAAAACTTGATAGATGCAGAGACTGCAAAGAACTAGAATCGGATTTTTAGATCCGGAACCGTTGTTAAAAATAAATGTGTGGAACTGGAATCAGAACCGGAACCGCTATTTTAAAAATCTTGGAACCTTATCCAGAACCGATAATCCAAAGGGTTTTAGTTCCCAGATAGAAGAATATTTTTAGATATAGTACCGATTTTATATTTTAGTATATCTTACAAATTTATGTCGAGATTTTACAACTATGGGGAAAATATGCCGATCCGACTTAATGTGTAAAATTTACTTATTTGGTACCTGTAATACAAATTTCAATCATTCGGGACATAATACGAGATATATCCCGGGATCCCGGGATCCCGGGATTATTTTTCTAATTTCGAAAGTCTCGGGATTGCCAAAATGCTTCGGGATTGGAACCCCTAATATATATATATATATATATATATATATATATATATATATATATATATATATATATATATATATATATTTTTTTTTTTTTTTTTTCAATAACAGCCGCTAAAATAGTTTTTTAAATAAAACAAAAACGGTTTTGGATATCATTGAAATTCTTTATTCCTGTAAAAGTACGTTCGATGCCATTATGTATGGAACTCGAGTTCTTTTGCATGGCCACCACGGGCACGCTTGCAGAAGTCCAGACGCTGAACCCAATTTTCGACGGTTTTCAAGCATAAATCGGCCGATACTGCTGCAATTTCACATTCGATATTCGTACGAAGTTCATCAATTGTCGCTGGCTTGTTGGCATAGACCATAGACTTGACGTTGCCCCACAGGAAATAGTCTAACGGCGTCAAATCGCACGACCGAGGCGGTCAATCGACTGGACCATTTCGTGAGATAACACGTCCTCCAAACTTGGTTTCCAATAAATTGATTGTGGCATTCGCTGTGTGGCTTGTGGCGCCGTCCTGTTCGAACCACATGTCCTCCAAGTCCATATCATCCAATTGGGGCCAAAAATATTCGGTTATCATTGAACGGTAGCGATTCCTATTCACAGTAACGTGCCGGTCTTGATCATCACGGAAGAAGTACGGCCCAATGACGCCGCCGGCCCATAAACCGCAACAAACCGTAATTTTTTCGGGATGCAATGATGACTCATGGAGTACGTGTGGATTGCTGTCTGACCAATAACGCATATTTTGTTTATTGACGAAGACATTCAGCCAGAAATGAGCCTCATCGCTGAAGATGATTTTTCGATTAAAATCCGAATCATTTTCAAGTTGTTGCTCAGCCCAATTCACGAACATACGACGCTTCTGGTGGTCAAGCGGCTTCAGTTCTTGCGTCAATTTGATTTTGTAAAGATGTTGGCCAAGATCTTTTCGCAAAATTCGCCACAAGGACGTCACAGAGATGCCCAACGCTTGAGAACGACGTATGAGAGACACATTTGGGACTTCTTCAACTGAAGCCTCAGCAATATTCTCGACACTACGGGCACTTCTTTGTCTCACTGTCACGGGAACATTTTGTACTCTGCCTGTGGATTCAAATTTTTCCACTAGACGCTCAATTGTTGATCTGCTAAGACGATTATGACGACCATAAATTGGACGTAGCGCTCTTAACGTTGAGGCCACTGACTCCGAATTTCGGTAGTAAAGTTTAATAATTTCGACTCGTTGTTGGCTCGTATATCTTTCCATCATGAAATGGCAAACCTTACTGAAGAGATATGTCAAAAGAGCGGCAAGAAATATGGTGTCGTTTGCTGTCCCTGTCGCTATACTTTTGTAGCGTCCCTGTTGAAAAACCCTTTATATATATATATATATATATATATATATATATATATATATATATATATATATATATATCTATATATATATATATATATATATATATATAAATATATATACGATGCAAGGTAATGCATGGAATTATAACATTAAAGAACTTTTAGTAATTTTTGTTTTAAATCGATTTTTTTTTAAAAGAAAAAAAAAATTAAATTAAATTTATGAAAAATAAATTAAAACCTCATGAAAAACAAAGTTTTTTTTAATATACTGTGAACTAAGATTGAACGTTAAAATATGTTTAAAAAAATTGAATAGCTTCAGTGTTCAGAATTTCATCATTTCGTTTCAATAATTGACCTACTGTTTGACCCAAACAAAACCCATTTTATCGAGAAACATGTTTTATATATTTTAATTTGTCATAATTATTTGTGTTTGTATTAAGTATTGTTCAATTTATAAACAATATATAAAAAAAAAAATATTTAAAAAAAGTTTTTTTTTGACATTTTATCATTTCGGGGCGGTCAGAACCTCTAAAATCCGCCTACGGGCTACGGGCCTGTATATAACAATTCAACCGGACAAAGTTCACATTATTTATATTGGTGCATAATACAGCACAACAAAAATGGAATTATCCACGATCTTAGTATGATTTTCCGATGAATTTCAAGATTCTAATCAAGCTTTCATACCCAGTTTTTTCATAATGCCTCAAGTTTTTTTAGTTATTACGTAAAACAAATATATATCAATTTTCATGTTATTCTATGTATTTTGCACTTTAAATTTTTACTGATTTTAGTTTTCGAACTAATTTCTTTTGTATTTCATTGGGAATACTTTAGCTAATATTTGAAAATAAACCACATGGAATTCTGATTGATTTGAACGAAGTTATGATTAGTCAAACGCAAAAAATAGTTATTATTGGGTGTACATTATTGCATAACATATTTATTTTTTATAATTCAATAAAATTTAATATTATATGCGAAACTAAAACCATAATTCTACGATTTCTCTTACTTTGATTTTGCAAATCACTTTTTAATATAGTTTGACTGAATTTACGCAAAGTCTTCTCAATATTAATATTTCTGCATTTTAGTCAAACTATCATTCAGCTTATTCAGCTATTTTCGTTGACAGTTCAATATGCTATAGCCTCACAATAATTTGTTTATTTATTTCAATTGCTCGTCGAGTTGTTCTTTCATGTTTTGTTCGTATGTTTTATTTATATTGCACCATAAAAGTCATCTAAATGCAGGGACAGTTGTTCTGTGTTTATATTATAGTTGTTATTTTGTTTTCAAAAAAAAAAAAAAGAAATGCTTATAATTTAGATTTTTCTTTTTTTTTGTATTATTTGCATTACATTACAATATGCACAATAAGTACCTACTTTATGCCTGAAGGCATCGCGTGTATCTGTTGGTTTTGGGCGTTAATATATAAAAAAATATTCTATGGCAGCAAATTACAAAAATCAACAAATCTTTTTGCCTCCAATGTAATTATTTGCTTTTTATGCTTTTTTATTTTTAAATTTTTTTTTTTTTAATTTTTTTTTTTTATTATTTTTTTTTTTTTTTATTTTTAATTTTTTTTTTGTTGTTGTTTAGACAACATCTGGTTGTATGTTAATTTGCATATACTAGTCTATGGTGTGTTTTCAATAGAGCACACTATGAAATTTCGAGAAGTACGTGCGTTGGTCTCTATTTAATTGAATTAATTATTCGGGGGAATTTGTATATCATGTGGCCTTAACGAAATTTCAATTTTTAATGGTTCTTTTGTATATTAAAGTTTGTTAAACAAACTACTAATGTAAATGATGTAGTGCGCAGGTTAATTATTGTTTTTGTTTATGATTTATTAACAAAATTAAGAAATAAAGTTTTTTTTATTTATTTTATTTGGATTTTAATTTACTTAATTATATTACATTCAATTTTGTTAAATATTACTTTAATAATATAATCACAAATTTTAAAAAATACTTATGAATCTTTGTGGTTTTGAGAAAAATAAAATATTTATAAGTTTATCCAAAAAATATCCATGTGGGCAGTAAAATGTCAACGACGATCGAAAAATACTAAATTTTCATTTTATTACGGTGAATTTGAATTCTTAGATATGTAAATCTAAATATCTATGAAATCATTTCATTTATATTAAACGTAAAATTCTTTTTGTGTGAAAATAAAAACATTAACAAAATTAAAATCACGTACTTCTCACGTTGCATACAACTGGGAGCAATTTTCAGGCATTTTCAAACTGTAGGATTCTGTGAGCAAAATTCTCAAACTGTTACTTCAAACATTTTAAACTGTAATATTTAAAACTGTAACATTTCAAACTGTAACAAAACGAATACTTGTAATATAATTCTCAGGTTCTTTTTCAGACAAATGTTTATATAAATATCGAATAATAAATGATAGCTATTGATTGGTGAGTAACATAAGAGGGGATTTAAAATAGATTGACGGACGACGAACAGAGACACAAATGAAAAAGGTAAAAAAATAAATATATTAAAATAATAAAAAATTAATGAAAAAATAATAAAATAAATTAATGAACAAAATTAATAAAAAATTAAAAAAAGTTTACAAATTCTGATAGCTTAAAAATCCTTTCATGGCGTTATTATTGATATATAGAAACATTAAGAACATATCGATAATTTACAGACAGAACATCGTAACCATCATTTTGGAAATTTTTTTATTACAGTTTGGGAAACCTCTTTATATGTTGCATGTTCCTGCAAATTCATTTTTCAGCATATCGTGGCCCAAATATGAAATAAAGCCACGATAAAAATTTTCCGATAAAATTTATAATTATTTTTAATCCAATTCTGTTCGCTGTTATAAGGCTAAGCGAAGGTATTTGAACTATAAACTCAATATTTAAGACACATCTTATGTTTGTAGATAAATAGGGACTATTTCATATTTAATATTTCTTTTATTGACTACTTCAAGTATTTTAAACTCTTTTTGTGGTAATGGTAGAAAATATAAAAATATGGTATTAGTAGAGAATTTGTCCACTTTTTAAGCAAAAATATCCATTTTCCCATTAATGTAAAATACTGACAATTGGCTAGTCTCAATTTTTATTAAATATTTGCTCAAATGTTCCTATCCGGGGAAACGAACTGGTCGTAGACTAGACTGGTTCCTCGGAGATTGCTAATCGGTCCTTGTTCTAGCTCTATTATATGAAACCAACCGACAACTTTACTAGGGAGGAGTCAATGAACACCTCCTGCAGACCTTAAGATATATCACAAGACTTGTCTTCAAAATCGTGTTCTGTGGCCGGTACCTATAGACCTCTCACAGAACTAATCAAAAAAAAATCCTATAAGTAATGGATATTTTTGAAATTGGGCCACACTATTATTATTGTCAGCTCATTTGAAGGATACTTCAATCAATAAAATATTGAACTACTCGATTTTGAGACGTTTTTTTCGCCTCCTGTGAAATTTGTTTTTTGTTGGTTACGATCTTTTGCCTGTAAGTTATCGATATTACAAATCGTAACTAATAATGTAATATCATACATAATTGTAGTGAACATATTCATACGGACACAGAAAAAAATGTACAACATATTGACCAATTCCGTTCTTCAAACCATGATTCATTGTCTTGATGAACCATTCATAATATTAATGACTAACGCCATCAATGTTATGAATGCTATCATAAATATGAAGAACGCTTGGTAACTGTCGAAAAAGTGTTCTTCAATATGATGAACTGTATGTGAAGAATACGTTTCATCATATTAATGAACCAAAATATAAAATACAACATATATGTTCATCATATTAAAGAACGCTGTTCATTAAACCAAAATGTCTATTAAAATATTTTTTTTCGTTCATTTTCTGCCGTATACTCAGTTCTCAAGTAGTTCTTGTGTGTTATTTCTTATTAGTAAAAGGTAGCCGGGGTAGCTCAGTGGTTAGTGCGTTGGACTGCGAGCCGAATGGTCCCCGGTTCAAGCCTGGACTGGGGCTAACAACATCTTTTCATAGAAACATTTTTCTATACCGCGCTACCTCTCGTCAGTAAATGGCAAATCTACGAGAGTAAAACATTGCCTATGAAAAAGCTATCACTCGCCGTTCGGATTCGGCAATAAACCTTAGGTCCCACCACTGTGATTACAAATATAACACGCACAGCTCAAAATGGTGAGAGAGCTCGGCCGAAGTTCTATACAGGACTGTAGCGCCAAACTATTATTATTATTATGATGTGCAAAAAATGATTTCTTCAAAAATATAATAAAACTTACGTACATGTTCTGCAAATGTTGTAGGTTCGAAAAGAAAATGCGTTTATGTGATGTGTGTTAAACCCACAAACACCTCAGCATGTTCACTCATTTAAATGATATACGATGTAGAACCACAGAACATATAACACAAATTCACTGTCATTGCTGTGGAAAATGGTTTTGTTTCTTGAGTGCAGATAATGATAGACTGGATGGCTTTGTAGGCGGTTTAAACACTTAGAACTCGGAAGATATAGCTTCAGGTGAGCTTCACGTGTGCAAAATTGTAGGACACAGAAAAAATATATGTGTAAATATAGCAGAAAAATGTAACAACACGCAGAGAAAAAACATGGTTGTGGTGATCATATTTGAAGGGCATTATACTATGATTGGGGATTATGGTTGTAGGAAATCAAATAATTTGTATAATATGATCGTCAGTGACAATATTGCGTACCATAATATGATCCTCAGTGACAATAGAACGATTTTTTTCAATCATACCATGGTCCTCAGTGACCATACGCCGATTTCACACAACCTTACTGTGGTTGTCAGTGACCATACTATGGTTGTCAGTAACCATAGTATGCTATGGTTTACTATGGTTGTCAGTGACAACCGAAGTTCTTATAGGACTGTAGTTGCTAAACTATTATTATATTTATAATATATTTATTATAATTACAACTTTTTATTAATTAAAGTTATATATATGAAAAATATATTTTTGAAAAAAAGGTTTTTTTTTCGAAATTTTTTTTTTTTTGAAAAAAAAAATTCTTGAAATTATTTTTTTTTTCGAATAATTTTTTTTTAATCGAATAATTTTTTTTTATTCGTAAAAAAAATATTTTCGAACCATTTTTTTTTGTTGAACATTTTTTTTTTCGAAAAAATTATTTTTTTCGAACAATTTTTTTTTTCGAAAAAAAAAAAAAAAATTTTTGAAATTTTTTTTTTCGTAGAATTTTGTTTGACCGCAAATTTTTTTGATGAACAAATTCATCAATATGACAATTCAAATTCATTGTATTGAATATTTTGTTCATATATATAATAAATGCATTGATTTATATGTCATTTAATGAATGGTGGTATCAATATGATGAATCTGGTAGTTGGTGAAAAATTCATAATATTTTTGAATAAATTCATCGTATTGAAGCTTTTTGTCTCGTCCGGAATTTTCGGAAATTTCTTATGAAAAAACTATAAATTTTCGGAACAAAATGTTTATATACAAATTAAGCACAATATAACAGCTATTTGTCAAAATATAAAAAATAATTTGTATGCAAACATTTTTCGGAATTTGAATATGAACCTCAACATGAACATCCGTTTTCTGTCACGCATCCGTTTTCATGCACTATTAAATTTATATCTTTTCATCTAAAGTACAGATTTTTCTAATTTTTTTTTACAGAAGTTTAGTTTAATTTAAATATTACTTAAATATCAAAAAATAATTAAAAATTACTACAAAATATTAACGTTTTAGGCGTACGAATATCCCGTCCGGAACGCCAGAAAATTCCCATACATTATACCGATACGCTACTCAACGCCATTTTGCTTATGACCATCACTTACCTACATTTTTTCCTTTTTTTTTTTGTTGATTCTCAGTTTTATTCCTTTTCGTAATGTTTTGATGAAAATTACAATCGCATATAATGCCCTCTTTATTCAAATATTTGATAAAAAATATTTACCAAAAAACTTTAAACGTATTTTTTCGTTAAATTGTAAGAACTAATTTTAGTATAAAAACTAATGCTAATATTACAATTTGTTTTTAATAAATTTCGATTCAATCTCAAACACTTTTTGATTTATTTTAAGTATTTTGTGATAAAGTGATAAAGCAAGGAGAGCGAACTTTTTATCGCAGATAGTTCGAGAAAACTTAAATTATTAGTTTTCTCGAACTATCTGCTATAAAAAACTTCGATCTCCTATTTTTATCACTACTAATTTTTTCGTACAATAAAATTTAACATATTTACATAGTTATTTTTCACAACGATATCCCATTTTTTTCGAATCAATCTCGATAGTCGATGCGATATCGATCCAGAATCGGTTTTTTTTCACGTTTCAAATTCATTTTCTCGTTACGAAGTCTGCGTCTAAGATGTACGCAGATTTCATAACGAGATAATGAATTTGAAACGTGAAAAAAAACCGATTCTGGATCGATATCGCATCTATATCGCATCGACTATCGAGATTGATTCGAAAAAAATGCGATATCGATGTGAAAAATGCGATAACTAACGAATTGTAGTTAATATAGATACGAAATCGAGATCGAATAAATTCTTTGACATCTGGAATCAGCCTGGAAGCGATATCGAATCGAATGACAGACTGGGTAGGATCTAATTTGGTCGGCAATTAATTTTAAATGGGGTCCGGATACTGTTAAAAATGTTATCGAGATTGTGAAGAAAAAAACTCATAATGTTTACCACTTTTATATAATTTTCCATTATTATTATATAATACACATAGAGCCAGTTTTTATAGTCGATTGGCCTATACATTTTGTACTTTAGAAAAAAATATTAGAATATTAAAACAAAATAATCTCCCGCACAAATTTCCCATTAATCAATTAAATTAACAATCATCACAGCGACATGTAACGAAATCGATCTAGGTTTTTTTTTTTTATTTATTTTTATTTTATTTTACTTTTTTTTTTGTTGTTGTTTTGTTTTGTAGTTTAAATTGTTAATTGCAGCAAATTAGCAATTTTCGCTGTCGTAAAATGCTGACGGCAATTGTTTGAGTTGATTTTTTTTTTTTGTTCTTCTATATTTTGTTGCGGCACATATAGCGGCATTTGTTGTAGATATATCTGAGGCCCATACAATGCAATGCATGCAAGCACCATATATATTGTATGGGGTATCTGCAATGCGCGATATTATGAATATTGTATATTGTAGGAGGTGGTGCTGCCGTCACATTGTTGCAACAATGATGCGCGCGGTGCAGTGCGGTACGGTACGGCAATTGCCATGGCTTTTATGTCTGTCTGTCCGTCTGTCTGTCTGTCCCTGTGTGTAGTAAGTAATAATATTGCATTTTCGCATTACATGTCGCAATTAATTTAATTGCATGCTATCCAAACGAGTATTGCCAATAATGGCGCGCGCGCCCCCATGGGCTTGCGGGACCCCGGGTTAATGCAAACGGGCGCGTTTACATCATCGTCATAAATTGTGTTGCTGTTATTTTACACAAACGTGTTGTGTGTGTATTTTTTACTATTTTATTTGTAGAAGTCACGGCGCATTGGCATTAAATAATATTTGAACAAAATTACAAATAAAACAAAAAAAAACAAATATTAAATATATTTAAAACTAGTACTGAATTTATATACATATGTATCATAAAAATTAATAATATAAAAATATTTAATACTATAAACTGATTTAAATACATTTGATATACGTTTACATCTGACTGTCTAGAAAAACGTTGAACCGATCTACACCAGAATACTATAGAAATCGCCATTTAAAATATGCTGTGTAGAGATTTTAATATTGTCGTGACACCTCCATTAAAACCTTATCTCTTAAAATTAAGTACTTCAACTATTAAAAAAAAAAATAAATAAAAAATAAAAAAAAAAAACAAAAAAAAAAAAATTAAAAAATGTTTGGAATATATAAACATCAAAACCTAATCAAATTCAAAAAACAAAAGAAAACAGAAACACAAAAAAATAACAAAGAAAAATCACAAATTATATAAATACAAATAAACACAAATACAAAAAAACAAATGCAAATACAGTTTTATACAAAAAAAAATATTTACAACAAAACAAAAAAATTGGAAAAAAAAAACAAAAACAGAAAAATAAAAATAAAAATAAATGTTAAATGCATACTTAAAAATAAACACAAAAACTATAAAACAAATACAAAATAAATATAAAAAATACAAAATAAATAAGACTTTGTATTGTTTACGTTTTTTATATTTTTTTTTTATAAACCAACAAAATTCCACAAAAAAGAAGAATAAAAAAAGTGTGAAATAAAGTAAAATAAATGAAAGTAAAATAATCTATAGATCTATCTATCTATCTATCTATCTATCTATCTATCTATCTATCTATCTATCTATCTATCTATCTATCTATAAAACTCTTGGTCCGTCTTCGATCTGTCTGTTTATTTCAGCATCACGTCTAAACCGCTGAACCGATTTAACTGAAATTTTTCACCAGGATACTGTGGAGTCCGGTGGGTCCCATAGGCTATATATGGGCTGGATTGCGGCGTGGCACCTCTCATGCAACCTAAACTTTGAAAACGACATAACTCCGCACATACACAAGCTAAGAAGATGAAACAAAAACTAAAATTTAAAAAAAAATACTAAAGCAAAAACACAAAAGTAAAAATCAAGCACAAAAACAAAAGTAAAAATACAAATACATAAGTAACAATGCAAAAACTGAAGCAAATCACACAAAAACAAAATCAAAGACAGAAACGAACACGAAAAGCAAAAGAAAAAACAAAAACAAAAGCACAAACAAAAAACCAAACATGCATTAACAATTATAAAATACACAAAAACAAAATCAAAAAACTAAAGCAAAACACACAAAAACAATAAGGTTGAAAAAATACAAAAACAAAATCACAAAAGTAAAAACACAAAAATGAAAACAAAAACATAAAAGCAAAACTGAAAAAGCAAAAATAAAAACAAAAGCAAGAATGCAAAACAAATTACACATAAACAAAATCAAAAATACAAAAGAAAAAACAAAAAAATAAAAGCAAAAGCAAAAATAATAATTTAAGCAATAACTCACAATCAAAAGCAACAACACAAAAACAAAAAATAAATAAAATGCAAAATAGTACAAAAACCGAATAAAATACAAAACAATAAAGTCAATTACAAAAACAAAAACAGGAAAAGGAATAATCTAAACAATAGTAAAAACCAAAGCAATACATAAACGGGAAAAACACAAATAAAAATAAAAGCAATAAATCAAAATCATTTCTCATTTCGATTAAAAACATTTACCAAATATTTTTGTACTACACTTTTCTTCAGTATACAGTAGAAAATTAACAGCTATGCTTATGAAAATGGTTTAAAAAAACAAAAAAAAAATACTGAAAAACCCCGTTGCGCAGCCCGGGTACAAAATACTAGTTAAAAATAAATTAAAATAAAGTAAAAAGTATATTTAAGTTAAGTAAAAATATAAAATAAAAAATTAAATATTGGAAAATGGTAAAGTCAGTAAATTAAAAGCAAATAAAGAAGCAATTAAACTTAAAATCAAAAGCAAACAAAAACAAATTTATACAGTAGAAAACAGAAATTACCATAAAACAAAAGCAATTCAAAAGTATAACACGTAAATCAAACACAAATGACTCAAGTAAAAACCACTAAAAGTAAAACCAAAAAACAATATGCAAATATATTTGCATATATGCGCAAGCACTTAAAGTCTAAAGCAAAAACAAATAAAAAAAAAATAACATCAAAAAGCATAAAACAAATATATGGAAGAAAGCAAATAGAAAGCAAAAACCCTAAAACAAATACAAACTAGTTATTTAAACAAAAATACAATAACACTAAAAACAAAAACCAAAAAAACAGCATAAAAAAGCAAAAAAACAATAGAAGCAAAACAAATACAAAAGCACTTTGAATAAAAAGTAAAAACAAATATAAACAATAATTTAAAAAAAAAAAACGTAAAACAAAAGCAAAAACTTTAAAATAAATACAAAAACAAATAGAAATTTATTAATTAAACAACAAAAAACACAAAAACACTAAAAGCAAAATCTAAAATAAAATGAAATACAATTTAAAAAGAAACCCGAATCCAGAATAGGAAAATCAAAAACACTAAAATAAAAAAAATACTGAAGCATTTAGAATAAAAAGTAATAACAAATATTAACAATAAAAATAAAAAGCAATAACAAATATTAACAAAAAAAGTAAAACAATTGCAACCAGTTGGGTAGGTTAGATCACATGGGAAATTTTAAAGTAGGTGTTATTATGATAGTTAGGATTATCAAAATTATAGTCGGTATAAGCCGAATATACATACCCTACACATATGTGCGGTTACCATTCAAAGTGGTATATAGATCACCAGCGAATACGAATTCTGAAAATAACTACAAACTTTCAATCGCTAAAGAATTTCCATTCATTTGATACCCATATTTACAAATAGGTAGGTGTACCGAATTTCGATTTTTTTTTTTTTTGGGAACCACAAGTCGTTTCGCGGGAAAACATTATTTTCATGTATTTGTGCATGAAGTCAATATATATTTGACCAAAAAAGTTTACCTAAGCACAAAGCAGTAAAATTGTGCTGTAGATGTAAATTTTATATGTGATATTTTAATATAAATGGTCAGATCACAGGTCACAATGAACCGATCTAGCCAATTTTTTCGCACATTCAGCGTAGATATATAAGTAATATAATATATCAGTTTCATTCATCTAACTCTTCAATATTTTAAGTAGTAGGGATTTCAACAGACAGACGGACATCGCTAAATCGACTCATGCTGATTAAGAATATATATACTTTTCTATACCGGAGATGCTTCCTTCTGGGTGTTACAAACGGCGTACCAAACTGAATATACCCTTTCACTATTAGGGTAGGGTATAAAAACTCTAAAATAAATAAAGTAAATTCAAATGAAAATCAAAAGAAAAGCATACAAACAGAAGTATTAAAAACATTAAAAATAAAACTAATTTTAAAAAGAAATTTTATAATAAAAACTTAATTTAAAAATTTACAGTCGAATAGAGGAGAGTAAGTCTCCCGGATTTTCGTTCGTTGTATTTCAATAAAATTTAGAACAAAATATATAGGACAGAGTGCGAATGATAACTCCTGCGTTTTTTAAATTTTAAATTCATTTGGGAATATTCTCTAACGCGAGAAATTTACTTTAATTTTTTCATAAATTTCACAGTGCAGCAAAAGACCACTTTTTGAAAAACAATTTTTCATCAATATAAAGGATTTTTAAAAAATGTCTGCATTAATTAGCCAATTTTATAAAGGGTTTTTCAACAGGAACGCTACAAAAGCAGAGCGACAGGAACAGCAAACGACGCCATATTTCTTGTCGCTCTTTTGACATTTCTCTTCAGTAAGGTTTGCCATTTCACAATATATGAGCCAAGAATGAGTCGAAATTATTAAAATTTACTACCGAAATTCGGTAGTAAAAATTCGAAAAATCATCTTCAGCGATGAGGCTCATTTTTGGCTGAATGGCTTCGTCAATAACCAAAAAAATCCGTTATTGGTCAGACAGCAATCCACACGTACTCCTTGAGTCATCATTGCATACCGAAAAAAAATTACGGTTTGGTGCGGTTTATGGGCCAGCGGCGTCATTGGGCCGTACTTCTTCCGTGATGATCAAGACCGGCACGTTACTGTGAATGGGAATCGCTACCGTTCAATGATAACCGAATATTTTTGGCCTCAATTGAATGATATGGACTTGGAGGACATGTGGTTCCAACAGGACGGCGCCACAAGCCACACAGCGAATGCCACAATCAATTTATTGGAAACCAATTTTGTAGAACGTCTTATCTCACGAAATGGTCCAGTCGATTGGCCGCCTCGGTCGTGCGATTTGACGCCGTTAGACTATTTCCTGTGGGCTACGTCAAGTCTATGGTCTATGCCAACAAGCCAGCAACGATTGATGAACTTCGTATGAATATCGAATGTGAAATTGCAGCAGTATCGGCCGATTTATGCTTGAAAACCGTCGAAAATTGGGTTCAGCGTCTGGACTTCTGCAAGCGTGCCCGTGGTGGCCATGCAAAAGAAATCGAGTTCCATACATAATGGCATCGAACGTACTTTTACAGGAATAAAGAATTTCATTGATATCCAAAACTGTTTTTTTTTTTTAATTTTTAAAAAACTTTTGTAGCGGCTCTTATTGAAAAACCCTTTATGAAGAATTAATAAATGTATCGATTAGTCGATTACGTAGATTGATCCTTTGAAAATCATTAATATTGGTATTAAAAGGACGAGATTGAAATGTAATATGTACTACAGATATGAAGCCTGGAATAGTGTCTACATTTGGTTCTCGGACAACAAATCCATAACTACTACAGTTTTCTCAATAAATTAACGGTAATATTGCGGTCACTTTGTTCGGTGAAATTTCGACGGTTTACACAAGGATTCTAAAAAAAAATTTAAATCTCCGTCACTAAATTTAGTGTCGCACTGTGTTTTTAATTTCTGCCAAGATTAAAATGATATGATATCGATGCGTCTTACGATAACCCACACGTTTCAATTTGCTTACGAAAAACGGCACATTTAAAAAATGTTTCATTAAAACAATCATATTTATTTGATCCACGAAAAGAAGCACTAAATTCTGTTAACCGCGAAAAAAATCTTTTATACTTTATGTACGAACCAAAGCACATTTTTAATTTCGCCACGAATAATAGCATATACACGAAGGGAAATAAAATTCTAAAACTCGCGAAGAATTCGGTTAGAAAGAAAAATAGTAGAATTTGGCTAATATCAATGAAATACTACTAAAATTCAAGAATTTGTCATCTGAGTATTAAGAAAGCAAATTACTTAGTTGTCAAAAAGTAAACAAACGCTATTCTACTGGATTTTCAGAAGTTAAAATATTGATTATTAAAAACCAAATGAACACGCTAAATTGTTGCTGTATTCTTCGCAAAAGGAAGACGTGTTTATGTATCTGCTGCTGTTTTCATCAATATTTCTTTTTCTATAATATGTTTTGTTTTGCGAGGTCGCCATCTGTTTGTTAGTGTGCATGCCTGTCTGTTGAAAGTAACTAAGTCAAATTTTTCTAGATGTTTAGATATTATGTTCTTAGTTAACAAAAAAGTAACTAAGTACAATTTGTCTGGATTGCAGATTTTTTTTTTTTTTTAGCTTTGAAATGATTGATTTTAGTAACTTTCAACATATCGACAGACAAAACGTGCTGTTTTTCGTAAGCAAATTGAAACGTGTGGGTTTTCGTAAGAGGCATCGATATATTACCATGTATGAAATATTTAGAAATTGAAAAATGGAAATACATATTCGCTTTTATTCCTTTTATATTATATGGAAACACAATCATTTGACATTCTTTGGTATGCCACTTTGGGATGCCGTCCTCAACAGTCCAGAGGTATGTGCGCTGGTCTTGTAGTCTAAAGGACTCGTGTTCGAATCCCCGTTGAGGCATGGGCGCTCGCAGTGATATTAACCACAGAAACGTAGGGTACAGATGCGACAGTACAATGGATAGAGTCTTTCTATCTGTCTATATATCTGTCTGTGTGCTGTGGATATTAGAAGATATCGTCGTTGTAGAACTAAAATTCACCAACTACGTTTTCAAAATGCCCATTATTCATTTACAAAAATCTTTATAGATCTGTCAATTTCGGTTCGTTGAGCTCAATATTTCTATCAAATGATAAGAAAATGTGAATCTATCAATTGATATTTCAACTTTAAAAATCTATTAATTACTTTTTGTAATAATGACCAACAAACACGAAATTTAAGATTTACATAAAAATGTATTTGGTGACTTTCAGTTCTCGACGATATTTTAAATAAAAAGTAATAGATTATGGACTAAACAAATTGTGCTCTATAAGATTTTTTGCAAATGAACAGTAGTTAAATAGGTTGGTTAAAAAATGTAATTATGGCTCTTACATTACCAGCTAAAATTATGATATCATAAACATAATAAAAACTAAATAGAACTAATAAATATAAACTTTTAGCGTATTCTACAAATAACACCTCTTAGTATTTTTTGTAATTTGTATTTTTTTTTTATATTTTTTCAAAATGTATTTCCACAATAGGACTTTATGTACTAAGTAATTACTTATGTGTCTCTTGTTTACTTGTTTTTCAGTTTGCCACACTCGATATTATTATTGCTGTTGTTGTTGATGTTTTTTATGTTCCAACTGAGCGCTGATAAGACCCGTAAAGACAACATCATCAGCAGCAGCAACAAAAGCAATAATAATAACAACAACAATTACAATTACAATGTCGTTGCTCCAACATTGTCATGCCATGCAAAATCTAAATAAATACAAAAAGTATCTAATTGTATTAAATGTAGTTGCCATCCATATACGATATGTTTGCATTTATGCGATACTACATACTTTTAACACCATCGCTGAACAACAACGCAGTGGTTCCGTAAGTACGAAGCAAATGTCTGCCTTTACACAGCACAAAAGGTTCTAAATGCAAAGCCAAATCACAATAAATAAAAGGTTTTTCAATAAGAGCGCTACAAAAGTTTTTTAAATAAAACAAAAACAATTTTGAATATCAATGAAATTCTTTATTCCTGTAAAAGTACGTTCGATGCCATTATGTATGGAACTCGATATCTTTTGCATGGCCACCACGGGCACGCTTGCAGAAGTCCAAACGCTGAACCCAATTTTCGACGGTTTTCAAGCATAAATCGGCCGATACTGCTGCAATTTCACCTTCGATATTCATACGAAGTTCATCAATCGTTGGCATAGACCATAGACTTGACGTAGCCCCACAGGAAATAGTCTAACGGCGTCAAATCGCACGACCGAGGCGACCAATCGACTGAACCATTTCGTGAGATAACACGTTCTCCAAACTTGGTTTCCAATAAATTGATTGTGGCATTTGCTGTGTGGATTGTGGCGCCGTCCTATTGGAACCTCCAAGTCCATATCATCCAATTGGGGCCAAAAATATTCGGTTATCATTGAACGGTAGCGATTCCCATTCACAGTAACGTGCCGGTCTTGATCATCACGGAAGAAGTACGGCCCAGTCCAATTCACGAACATACGACGCTTCTGGTGATCAAGCGGCTGCAGTGGCATGAAATGGCAAACCTTACTGAAGAGAAGTGTTAAAAAAGCGGCAAGAAATATGGCGTCGTTTGCTGTCCTTGTCGCTCTACTTTTGTAGCGTCCCATTTGAAAAACCTTGTACATCGAAAAATATTGAATTTTTAGAGCGCCTATTTTCGTCGTAGTAAATAGAAGTAAAACTAGGTTAGGTTATGAAGAGTTTTGTGATGGGGAAGTCATCACTTCCACTCGGAGACCTAAAGGTCTATTGTGATTACCTTCTTATGGAGTGTCAGAACCAATTGCATTTACGACATTCGAATTACGACTAATGACCCAGTGAACCAGTTCGTACTCTTGCTGGACCGTAGTACAGCTCTCAATTCTGTTTCAGAAATGTCTGGTTTTTTAGGTGACAAGTTGAATACCGGAGCAATGAGAACTAAGATGTTAATTCGTCTCTAATTTATCCTTATCGCCGAAGCTTCTGAAAGTTTCGTTGGCTTCTCGTGATCATTTGTCTTGTGCCGTTATCAGTCATATGGAGGATTACGATAGTGACAGAAGGTATTCTGTTCTCTTTTTGTCTGTCTTGGGCCATACCATATTTGACGATGTATAGTCTACTCTTACGATGTGCATTCTATTCTTAGACGTATTCTGGTAATATTTTATTGTATTCATCTCCTATTCAATATATTATACATTGCTGTACTTGGTCCGGGAAATCTAAGGAGATTTTGAATATTTTGCCAAAATGTTTGCATTGTATTCCTTCTTAGGACGAATATAGGAAGTGCAGACAATGCGTAAGTCGGCAGGATTGAAGTAAGTTTTACTAATTTATTTGGCCATTACAAACCATGATGGTTTGCCTGACGTAGTGCCAGCACGCTGGAGCCAGTTTTGCACTCCAAGCGCCTTTAGATTGTTTTGACTTTATCACCCCACTGGATATTCGGTCTCCCTCTCCTAAGTTAACACAACCAGGTGCAGAATTGAACACCATTTTTATCCATAAGTTCGACAAGTTCAAGTCTGCGAAGGCGATAGATTATAATAGCCTAACTATGGTAATGTCGTTGTACAGCTTCTCGTTCCATCTGATTCTGTACTTGTATTCAATGCATATCAGGCAATAGATATTCCAAAGAATCTTTCTCACTTACCTCTCCTAAAGCTCACTCATCGGTGTTCGCAAGCGTCCATGATTTAGCATCACAGAGGAGAACTGCAGTGTTAGTCCGATGAGTTTAGTCTGGCAAAAGAGGAGTAGCATATGTTGATGAAAGTTATTCTTTGGTTAATCTTATGACTGGCATTATTGTTTTTCTTGATGCTGTTCCCTAAGTAGACGAAGTCCATCACGCTCCGAAGTTGAGGGTTTAACTAGTGACGTACTGTCCAAGACACCGGTACTCTTTATTTGTTGACACCGGGCGCTTCGCATCTCGCCCCCGTTCATCGTTCATCGTAAGACCCATTCGACATAATTTCTTCTCTAAACTGCTGCACTAACTGTCCGATGATGTCGATATCATCAGTATCATGACAGTCTTGAAGTAGTGCGCGTCAACGCTTGCTTGTCCGTTGCGTAACCTTTTCAACATCTTCTACACGACAGGTGTTTTTCCATCTTGTTGATAGGTTGCCAAAGTCCAGCCAGTCCCGAAAAAGGGCGAGGCTACGAACCCTGCTAATTTCCATGTTGTTGGAAGGTTGCCAATGTCCAGCCAGTTCCGAAAAATGGCGAGGCTACGAACCTTGCCAATTACCGACCCATTGCAATATGCTCTGCACTCTCCGAGGTAATGGAGAGCATAATTAACTTCCACCTTTTGAACTATCTTGAGCACAACGAATTGCTCAGTGACCGACAATACGGTTTCCGTAGGACCAGATCCACAGCTGACTTGAAGACGGTCCTCTCCGAAAAGTGCAATAATTGTGCTCACCTTTTCGGGGAGAGAAAAGCTGTTCACCTTTTCGGGGAGAGAAAAGATGTTGCTCTGGATATTTCCAAGGCTTTTAATCGAGTGTGGCATAATGCCCTCGTTTCAAAACTAATTGCATGTGGTGTTGGTGAATCTTTTACTCTATGGATATCGATTTTTCTTCAGGGTCGTTCAATACGAATTGCGATGGGTGGTGTTCTTTCAGAACAACATTCCATTAATTCTGGAGTTCCACAGGGTTCGTCCCAAAAAAAAAACGAGGTTTAAAAACACAACAGTACCAATATATGGGCATTCCAACGGAAGTCACCCAGAATGTCACAAGCAGCTGACTACGCAATAATCACAGCGTCCATGGTAAGGGGAGGGAGGGATGAATCCATTCGTTTCATGAACACTATTTGTATGATCCCACTCCGACGGTAATTATTTAGTGTGCCATTCACAGTGCGTATTTTAATCTCTATTTCCAAAGAATTTGGGCGCTTTTCTATTCCATTCCTTTGCTGTCTGCAATGGAAAGGATTGTGTTTCGGGTCAATGACATAAGGCGATCGATAAAAATCAAAAAAAAAGGGAAATGGATATGACGGAACACTCCAGTGCTACAAAATTGATAAAATTTTGTTTCGAGTGAAAACAACTCATTGTATCTCTTATTGAACGAACCCGTAGAAAAATCGATATCTATCAATTATAAGAATTACCGTCACTATATTCATATAGATTCTATACGCCTTCGATCAAAGGTCTCTGAAATATCCAGAAGGCTAATCACGTGTGACGATAAACGTCTAACGATATCGTTTCGACGATAGACATACTTCAGCAAAAACGATAGCGTTTTTTGACTATCATTTCAACGACGATGGTTTTTAAGTTACGTGATGAGAGCTACAACGTTACTTTTCCCGACTGATAAAATCGACCGTGGGTTTGGTCCTACGGAAAAAATATAGCCGATTACTGAGTAATTCGTTGCGCACTTTGGAGAATACACAGCATATTTTAAGGGTAACTGAAAGGGTTTCTGGTAGAGATGGGCGCGTGCCATGCTTTTTTCGTGTCACGCCCGAAAATCTGAGTTCGTGCGTGCTAGTTGCTGTCATGGCCGTGCCTCCAAAATCAGGCACGCGCCCATTAAACATTTTTTTTTATAGTTTCTGCCCCAATTTTAAAAACCCTTAAACCAAGATTTTTAAAATCCGGCTCTAACCAAAAAATTAAATTTAGAATTAGGTTCCATACATTTTTTAATAACGGTTCCGATTCCGGTTCCGGTTCTTTGCGTTCCCTGACAGGGACTATAATATCTGTTCTGGTTCCAAGATTTTTAAAATAGCGGTTCCGATTTCATCCAGAAAAAATATATACGATTCCGGTTCCAAAAATCTAAACGGTTCCGGTATTATTTTTCACGTTTTGCCTGTTTTTCATGTTTGTCGGTGCTTTTTTTCGTGTTTTGTCGTGTTTTGTCGTGTTTTTCCGTGTTTTTTTAAATCCCGTGCTTTATCGTACTTCTTGTACGTGTCTGTAAATTTAGTCATGCGAGTCACCTATCGGCGTGTCCGTGCCATCAAAAACAGGCACGCGCACATCTCTAGTTTGGAGTCTTGTTCTTTTTAGAAACTGTCTTGTAGCACATCGCTAAATCGACATATGAGGTGACGCTGATCACAAACATTTATATTTTTCGTACTGTCTACGTCTCCTTCTGGCCATTACACACATATGACTAAATTGAATATAACCTTTCACTTTTAGTGTAAGATATAAACACTAGAGGTTCCAAACCGAAAGAATTTTAACAAGTCCGTAGCAGGAGACTTCCTCGAAACCATTTTCCAGAAGCCATTTTCCAGAAGCCATTTCCCCGAAGTGGACATTTCTCAGAGTAGACATTTCCCCGAAATAGACATTTTCCCGAATGGACATTTCCCTGACATGTACACTTTTCCGTAATGAACATTTCCGCGAATTGGACATTTTATCGAAACGGATATTTCTCCGAAATAGACCCTTCCCCGATATTGACAATTCTCCGAAATGGACATTTCCGCGTATTGGACATTTCCGCGAATTGGACATTTCCCCGATAAGGAAAAGGGATATCATTAGAAGCCTCTTGGTACCCGTTGGAGTGGTCCATGACCCCCAAAATCGGGTCGAAACCGCGGTTATGACCCACACATTATTTTTTACGAAAATGATAGAGAACAACATTAGAATGCTAATGGTACCCTTCGCGTGATCCGTGACCCCTATAAAAAGGACTAAACACCACTTATGACCCAATGTTCATTTCGGTGAATTGTTCATTTCGGGATGTGGCCGTTCGGGAAAATTTACATTCGAGGAACTATCAATTTCGTGAAAATATCTTTCGGGGAAAAATCCATTCCGGGAAGTTTCCACTTCGTGGAAATGGCTTTGGTGAATTGTCTTTCGGGGTAATGACTTTCGAGGAAATGTACATGAACCGACATTAGAAAAATAAATCCCGAAATCCCATGGATTGTTGTTATTGAAATTTGTTTTTCATATAACAGAAAAAGAAAAGTTTATACATACAGATTTGTGAAAAAAAATATTCGCGTTATTCATACATGAAAATATGACAACGACTGGAAATTTAGAATTTAGTAGTTTTCATTTTATCTGCACATTATTTTTATTGGCAATCTGGGGATTTCGAGATTTTCAATACTAATTTTCCCCGGGAACCCGAACTATATATAGAACTAATAGAAGTATAATCAATATAATTTTATATATGCCCTTTTGTACACCCCGGAGATCTTCTGAAACTGAAAAAAGTTTGTGAAGCACTTAGCACTCAGAGATAGTTCTGGTCTAAAGCGATTATTTTGAGCAGTCGTTTGTTGATTTGCTCTTATTTATTGCCGGGCTGTCTTGCTTGTCGCTCGCTTATTTTGCTGCCATGTACGGTACGGACGGCTCTTAATATAATTATATTATATTTTATGTACGATACAACTTGACATGACGAGGTACTTGCAAAAAAAAAAAAAAAAAAAAACAAAGGAAAAAAAACTATTTAATGACTTTTGTTGTTGCCGTTTGTAAGTAGTCGGTCGGTCGTAGTTTGTCGAGAGGGGTTCATGGTTGTTGCTATCGTTTGATGTTATTTAAAGCTTATTTAATAGTAGCAGCAAAAACAACAACAGCAAAGTATATAATTTAAATGTTGTTGTACATGATGTTTTTGTTGTACATCACCTGAATTGCATCGCTCTTATAAATAGCTGCCTTTGTGCTGCCCCTTGTACCGCCCACCATGTTTTTCGCACGACTGTCGAACGTTTTGCGGTTCGCTCAGACAGACTGGCGGCAGCAATTGTTCAACATGTTGTTCTTGTAGTTGTAGTTTTTATTTTGTTGTTGTTGCTGCCATAGATGTTTTCGTATTTGCTGCCGCTAATGTTGACCTTGAATTTGCTCGACTCTCGCAAAAAGATGGCGTTCGCAGATACGTCAAAAATCGTCGGCAACAGCAGCAGCAGCAAGTGCTGCGTTGCAGGATTCTGTGCAACAGTGAAAAATAAAATTAAAAAAAAAAAAATAAATATAATATGTAGGCTATTTCTGGATCAAAGGGGAAACCGTAGAAGTGCGATCAAGGCCATGTTTATATTTTTGTTCAAGGTTAAAATAACATCAGCTTCAATGGTATTTATTTCAAACTGGTTTTATTCTGATAGGGGCTCTGCATTTTCAAATATAGGCTATTTTTTTATGTATCTATATAACCTTCAAACAAAAATATATATAAAAAAACACTATAAAACATGTATCCTAAAACATGTCTTTAAATATGTATCCAAAATATGTCGTATACCTTTTTTATACAAGCCGTTCGAATTCTGTACTATAGGAAATTACTGCCCCTGCATTTTTTATTATAATATTAAATTCAGGTTCAGTCTTAATATAAATGTGGTTAGAAATCTGATTTTGCTGCATTTATACTTTTAAAAAAATTAATTTACTCTGTAATACGAAATTTACTTTATAATATCCAATATAATTTCCTGAATTCGTATTTTATCGACTGACTAAATATTTTAATTTGATGTTAAATACGAAAATTGAAATTTTTCTTTGTAATACAGGGTTTTTCAATAAGAGCGCTACAAAAGTTTTTTCAATGGTTTTTCAACAGGGACGCAACAAAAGTAGAGCGACAGGGACAGCAAACGACGCCATATTTCTAGCCGCTCTTTTAACATTTCTCTTCAGTAAGGTTTGCCATTTCATGATGGAAAGATATACGAGCCAACAACGAGTCAAAGTTATTAAAATTTACTACCGAAATTCGGAGTCAGTGACCTCAACGTTAAGGGCGCAACGTCCAATTTATGGTCGTCATAATAGTCCTAGCAGATCAACAATTGAGCGTCTAGTGGAAAAATTTGAATCCACAGGCACAGTACAAAATGTTCCCGTGCCAGTGAGACAAAGAAGTGCCCGTAGTGTCGAGAATATTGCTGCCGCTGAGGCTTCAGCTGAAGAAAGCCCAAATGTATCTCTCACACGTCGTTCTCAAGCGTTGGGCATCTCTGTAACGTCCTTGTGGCGAATTTTGCGAAAAGATCTTGGCCTACATCCCTATAAAATCAAATTGACGCAAGAACTGAAGCCGCTTGAACACCAGAAGCGTCGTATGTTCGTGAATTGGGCTGAGTAACAACTTGAGCATGATTCGGATTTTCATCGAAAAATCATCTTCAGCGATGAGGCTCATTTCTGGCTGAATGGCTTCGTCAATAAACAAAATATGCCTTATTGGTCAGACAGCATTCCACACGTACTCCATGAGTCATCATAGCATCCCGAAAAAATTACGGTTTGGTGCGGTTTATGGGCCGGTGGCGTCATTGGGCCGTACTCCGTCCGTAATGATCAAGACCGTCACGTTACTGTGAATGGGAATCGCTACCGTTCAATGATAACCGAATATTTTTGGCCCCAATTGATATGGACTTGATATGGACTTGGAGGACATGTGGTTCCAACAGGTCGGCGCCACAAGCCACACAGCGAATGCCACAATCAATTTATTGGAAACCAAGTTTGGAGAACGTGTTATCTCACGAAATGGTCCAGTCCATTGGCCGCCTCGGTCGTGCAATTTGACGCCGTTAGACTATTTACTGTGGGGCTATGTCAAGTATATGGTCTATGCCAACAAGCCAGCGACGATTGATGAACTTCGTACGAATATCGAACGTGAAATTGCAGCAGTATCGGCCGATTTATGCTTGAAAACCGTCGAAAATTGGGTTCAGCGTCTGGACTTCTGCAAGCGTGCCCGTGGTGGCCATGCAAAAAAAATCGAGTTCCATACATTTGTAGCGCTCTTATTGAAAAACCCTTTATGTTCAATATACATGGACAAAAAACTGCTGGCAGTTTAAAAAGATCAGACAAAGAGCATACAATGGCGAAATTTGTACCAAAAGCTGTCTGTTTATTATTTTTAATTGTCAAGACTATTTTTTTTTTCTAATGAATGCAAATATTTATTTTTCGTGTTTCAGATATAAACTCTAAATCAATTTTTACATGGATTTCAAGTTACATTATCGGATAATGATAATGTTTAACATAACACAGTGTGCCCGAAAGCTCTTAAATCGGGTGAAATTCAGTATTTTCGGAACCACTCAACCGATTTTAAAAATTTTAAAAGTATTGTATAGACATTTCTTAAGAGAACTTATGTTTGGAAATTGGAGAATGTATCTATAATAATTATGGAGATAAACATCCGTAAAGTTGAGATTTTTTCATGAAATATCTTTCAATAATTGTAAAAAATCCAAAAGTAAACCGATTTTGAAAACTGTTTTGTTTGTGAAAAGCTGACATGAAAATCTAAAGAAAATGGGCTCAGTTGAGAAAATATCTAATTTAGTTTTAAAGATATAGAGATGAACATGAATTTTTTAATTTAGTAGACTTTACTTTAAATATTTAAACATAGATTGTACATTTTATTACGAAATCATATGAATAATGAATTTCACCAGATTTAAGAGCGTTTGGACACACTCTGCATAATAGGACAAATTGCTATTAGTGAAGTGTTGAGAAGTTGGAGAAAATTATGAATATTTCAAGAAGTCTTTTTAAGATATTTTTATATGAGTTCTGTATAACTCACTGTGAGTCGTTTCATCGTTTTGTTATTTTTCTTTGTAATCTTCATAATTATGTCTATACATAGTGTCTGACTATTTAATTATACAACATATTTTACATTATATATTTAATATTCTATTATCTCTGCTATGAATATTACTCATATTTATTCTCATAATTATATTCTGCTAAATGTTCTAGTATTTTCTATAACATAATCTGTAGTTGTAAATTATACTTGAAAAATTATTTAGGATCCATTTTTTTATTAGAGGAAGTTTAATTAAAATTTTAATTTTAAGTTAAAATTATTTATATAGTGAGCAATTTTAGATATTTTGAATATATTATTAAAGTGAAAATTTGTAATTTTTGTGAAAATTTAAATTTTTAGTGATAAATTTGAATTTATAGTGAAATTTTGAATTTTAGTGAATATTTGAGTTTTTATCAAAAATTTAAATTTTTAGTGAAAATTTGAATTTTTAGAGAAAATTTGTATTTTTAGTGAAAATTGTAATTATTAGTGAAAAATTGAATTTTGAGTGGAAAATTGAATTTCTAGTGAAAAATTAAATTTTTAGTGAAAGTTGAATTTTTAGTGAAAATTTAAATTTTTAGTGAAAATTTGAATTTTTAGTGAAAATTTGAATTTTTAGTGAAAATTTGAATTTTTAGTGAAAATTTGAATTTTTAGTGAAAATTTGAACTTTTAGTGAAAATTTGAATTTTTAGTGAAAATATGAATTTTTAGTGAAAATTTGAATTTTTAGTGAAAATTTGAATTTTTAGTGAAAATTTGAATTTTTAGTGAAAATTTGAATTTTTAGTGATAATTTGAATTTTTAGTGAAAATTTGAATTTTTAGTGAAAATTTGAACTTTTAGTGATAAATTTGAATTTATAGTGAAATTTTGAATTTTAGTGAATATTTGAGTTTTTATCAAAAATTTAAATTTTTAGTGAAAATTTGAATTTTTAGCGAAAATTTGTATTTTTAGTGAAAATTGTAATTATTAGTGAAAAATTGAATTTTGAGTGGAAAATTGAATTTCTAATGAAAACTTAAATTTTTAGTGAAAGTTGAATTTTTAGTGAAAATTTAAATTTTTAGTGAAAATTTGAATTTTTAGTGAAAATTTGAATTTTTAGTGAAAATTTGAATTTTTAGTGAAAATTTGAATTTTTAGTGAAAATTTGAACTTTTAGTGAAAATTTGAATTTTTAGTGAAAATATGAATTTTTAGTGAAAATTTGAATTTTTAGTGAAAATTTGAATTTTTAGTGAAAATTTGAATTTTTAGTGAAAATTTGAATTTTTAGTGATAATTTGAATTTTTAGTGAAAATTTGAATTTTTAGTGAAAATTTGAATTTTTAGTGAAAATTTGAACTTTTAGTGAAAATTTGAATTTTTAGTGAAAATATGAATTTTTAGTGAAAATTTGAATTTTTAGTGAAAATTTGAATTTTTAGTGAAAATTTGAATTTTTAGTGAAAATTTGAATTTTTAGTGATAATTTGAATTTTTAGTGAAAATTTGAATTTTTAGTGAAAATTTGAATTTTTAGTGAAAATTTGAACTTTTAGTGAAAATTTGAATTTTTAGTGAAAATATGAATTTTTAGTGAAAATTTGAATTTTTAGTGAAAATTTGAATTTTTAGTGAAAATTTGAATTTTTAGTGAAAATTTGAATTTTTAGTGAAAATTTGAATTTCGAGTGAAAAATTGAATTTCTAGTGATAAGTTGAATTTTTAGTGAAAAATTGAATTTCGAGTGAAAAATTGAACTTCTAGTGATAAGTTGAATTTTTAGTGAAAAATTGAATTTCGAAAGAAAAATTAAATTTTTAGTGAAAAATTAAATTTTTAGTGAAAAATTTAATTTTTAGTGAAAAATTTAATTTTTAGTGAAAAATTTAATTTTTAGTGAAAAATTGAATTTTTTGTGAAAATTTGAATTTTTAGTGAAAATTTGAATTTTTAGTGAAAATTTGAATTTTTAGTGAAAATTTGAATTTTAGTGAAAATTTGAATTTTAGTGAAAATTTGAATTTTTAGTGAAAAATTGAATTTCGAGTGAAAATTTTAATTTTTAGTGAAAATTTTAATTTTTAGTGAAAAATTAAATTTTTAGTGAAAAATTCAATTTTTAGTAAAAAAAATAAATTTTTAGTGAAATATTAAATTTTTATTGAAAATTTGTATTTTTAGTGAAAATTTGAATTTTTAGTGAAAATTTGAATTTTTAGTGAAAATTTGAATTTTTAGTGAAAATTTGAATTTTTAGTTAAAATTGAATTATTAGTGAAAATTTGAAATTTTTGGTGAAAAATTATTTTTTTTTTTTTTTGAAAAATTGTATTTTTAGTGATAAATTTAAAAATATTTTTCAAAATTTATATTTTCGAAAATAGAAAATTGTTTTCCGCATACAAATTGAAGCGAGCACTGAAAATTTAGACAATTCGAAGTGTTTGCTTAAATTTTAGAGACAGGTCAATTGACTTATTCACCGAATGTCCCAAATTTAGAATGTTCCCTTGATAGTAGCCGGATCATAATTTTTGTTCGGGGTTTACGTGGTACTCAAAAGGGGGAGTTTGGTGATAATTTCAAAAAGGTGATTTTAGAGAATTAGAGAATTAAAAAAAACATTTTAATTATTAACAATTATATATTAAATAAAAAAAGTAAATAAATGAAAAATTATACTAAAGACAAAATATGAGATTCGTGATTATTTCATAAATATCAAAAAAATCTCGATGACAAATAACTATGGTTAGACTGGAATTCAGAAATATTTTTTTTCTCTAGGTCATATTCTAAACGAATGCGTTTTTCATGATGTCCAATGATTTATTGTTTCTTTTATAAAAGAATGAATTAAATATTTTCTATTTATTAAATGCATGGGAAAATATCAAATCGTCGACGATACTGCAAAACTGCCTAACTACATGTGAAAATTACACCAAATTATGTCTTATAATCCGTTTTTAAATTATATGTTGATCAGACAAATTAGATAAGCGCCATTATAAGTTATGACACACTTTATTTTGAATGAAGTAAGTGCAGAATTGAGACTTAAAAGAGTTTTTTTCATCAATTTTTTCATTCGAAAACGTAGATAGACGGTACTGCAGTATCACCGACGATATCAGTCTAATATTTGAAGAAAATATCATTTTATTTAGTTGAATAAATATTGAAAATATTTTTTTTTTGTTGACCCGGAGTATTCACAAATGAATTTACGATTTAAAAAAATAAATTTCAAATGAATGAAAATGAAAAGAATTAATTTATTAATGCCCGAATATATTTTTCGAACTCTTCCCTAAAAAATTTATGTTTTCTTTAAAACCCCTACAAACGAAAATCCTGGCTACGGCCCTGATGATGTTTATTGATTTCATTCGAAGAATATTAAAATGAATGATATAGGTATTAATAGATATATTAATACCTATTATATTATTTCACAAATAGATGCATATTTCAAAATTTTCTAAATACTGATGAAATTTATCGATTTTATAAATACATTAAATTAAATTATATTAAGTATATCAATATTTCTCAGTTAATATTTGTACCCTCCTATCGCACAGAAAAAAAAATTCTTCAAAATGATGAATTTATTCATAAATATTATGAATTTTTTCACCAAAAAAATCTTTAAAATGATGAATTTATTCATAAATATTATGAATTTTTTCCCCAACTACCAGATTCATCATATTGATATCACCGTTCATTAAATGACATATTAATGAATGCATTCATTATATATATGAATAAAATATTCAATACAATGAATTTGAATTGTCATATTGATGAATTTGTGATAATATTTTTTCAATTTTTTTTCTATAAATTAATTCGATAAAAAAGTGTTGTAAAATATGCTTTTCGAAAAAAAAAATTACTGAAAAAAAAAATTTTTTTTTTCAAAAAATTAAATTTTTCAACATTTTTTTTTTTTTTTTCAAAAATATATTTTTTATAAATATAACTTTTTTTAATAAAATGTTGTAATTATAATAAATACATTATAAAACATTTTACTAATTTATGTTGGCGAGCAAGCATTTTATAAGATTAACATAAAGGGTTTTTCAACAGGGACGCTACAAAAGTAGAGCGACAGGGACAGCAAACGACGCCATATATCTTGCCGCTCTTTTGACATTTCTCTTCAGTTGGGTTTGCCATTTCATGATGGAAAGATATACGAATTCGAATTTCGGTAGTAAATTTTAATAATTTCGACTCGTTGTTGGCTCGTATATCTTTCCATCATGAAATGGCAAACCTTACTGAAGAGAAATGTCCCTGTTGAAAAACCCTTAAAAAAAACTTTTGTAGCGCTCTTATTGAAAAACCCTTTACAAGACATACTTGAGAACTGTTAAGTACGGCAAAAAATGAATGAAAAATAAATATTATGATTGAAATTTGGTTTGAAGAACAGCATTCTTCAATATGAAATACATATATGTTGTATTTTATATTTTAATGTGATGAAACGTATTCTCCACATACAGTTCATCATATTAAAGAATACTTTTTCGACAGTTACCAAGCGTTCATCATATTTATGATCGCATTCATAACATTGACATTAATATTATAAATGGTTCTTCAATCATGAATCAATCATGGTTCATGAATCATGGTTTGAAGAACGGAATTCATCAATATGATGTACATTTTTTTCTGTGCGATTTCATTCTTTACGTCAAATGGTAACCAGTAGACTGAATACCCATTCGCTGGAGGTATTTCAATTAAAAATCTAAAAAAATGTTATTGAGTTTTGAATATTGTCTATTTTTTTTTTTTTTTTTGGAATATCTACTAAGATCCACAGCACTCAGACAGACTATATCCATTGTACTGTGAAATCTATTCCCTACAATTTTGTGGTTATTATCACCACGAGCGCCCATGCCCAAGCCGGGTTTCGAACCCGAGACCTTCAGAATGCAAGTCCAGCGCGCTACCTCTGGACTGCTGAGGCCGGCTTATTGTCTAACAGAAACATTAAAAATAATGTTGGCAAAATTTTTTTAATCAATATTCAATCCAAAAACCGATTTGTTTAATATATCCCTTACAAATTTACAATGGCTGAACAAAGGAGAGTTACGAAGCCTTTCGTGGTACGGGAAACCAACGATATATTACGATGAATTCTGTATATCTGAATTTATTTCGAGTCGAATATTTATCGTACGATCTTCTCCAAAGTTATAATCAAAAATGTATTTAGCATTCATGGAACTATTTTAAAACCATACAACGAAAATTGAACTAGGTATACCAAACATATTTGAACATTGAAATTTTATGATTTTGTAATATTCTAAATATGCCCAGAATGTCATTCGGTTTGATATCGCTACGAATTCAATGCGAGAATATGGAGAATTCACACGATATCATTTGATATTGTTTGAAAACATTCTCGTACCGATATTGAGCGTCAAATTGGACCTACGTTCGGTTGGATTTTCTCGGTACGGTACATTTTTTGAAATCGGAACGATATTGCAGAAAAAGCGATCAAAGTTCGATATTGCTTAAAAAATAAAACGAAATTGATGCGATAAATGTAGCTGCGGTAGCTCAGTTGTTAGTGCGTTGAACTGCGAGCCGAAAGGTCGCCGGTTCAAGCCAGGACAGGGGCTAACAACATCTTTTCAAAGAAACATTTTTCTATACCGCGCTACCTCTGGTCAGTAAATGGCAAACCTACGAGAGTAAAACATTGCCTATGAAAAGCTCTCACCCGCCGTTCGGATTCGGCAATAAACTGTAGGTCCCACCACTTTGAGTACAAATATAACACGCACAGCTTAAAATGGTGAGAGAGCTCGGCCGAAGTTCTTATAGGACTGTAGTGCCAAACTATTATTATTATAATGTTTATATATCTTATCTTGTCAAAGAATTTGAATCTACGAGAATTTCCAGTTTTTTTATTGAAAATTATTCGGAAAAAATTGAGGCATCGGAGGTCTCCGAGAGATGGCAGACTCGATATTAAGTATTTTGAACATATCAGTAAAAATTTATTAACATTTTGGAGGTAAACAGGGGGTAAACATTCTGTTATAGTTGCCCAATAAACTTCGAAAGATTCTTCAGCAAAACTCACTTTTTATACTTAGGAAGTTATGGCATCGGGGTATCGAAATATAAAAAAAAACATTAAAGATTTAATATCAAGAATTAAATCAATTTTTTTAAGTTTCTAAAAATACTTTCTGACAGTGCATCTTTTGACAGTATGCCTTCGTATAAAGCAGAAATTCATCAAAAGAAGAGTATCAACAAACGGACCGAACCGGACGGACCGTCCGTCACACTGTATTTATTTTGTAAATGCAGTCGCAAACACAATGTCCACATAAATCATTTTAATATACACATCATTACATATAGTATATCTATATCTATCTTTTACACTATATAATAATAATATATAAAATATAAAATGAAACTACAGAATGTGCAAATTGCAAACATGTAGATAGAAGCTGACTTTGTTGCTTTTGTAAAGTCAAGTGACGCAAATTCATATATAGTGTGGGTTAGGTTGATGTTGTTGATGATGAGGTGGTGCCGTGGGGGTCTTTCGTAAGTTTGTTCGAAGAGACTTTGTGGTAATTATTCCTTCTTTATATTATTTCTATATTCTAACAAATAAAATGTTTTATATTTTCTTTGTTTCTGTTTTTGTTTTTTTTGTCTTTTGTCATTTATTTGTTGTGGTTTTTGTTGTTTTACTTTGAGTGCCAACAGCTGATGTCGGTTATGGCACCGACCGTCCAACCGACCGACCGAGTTAGGGGATCGTTTTTGCAGCAAATGAAGACAGCAAATAAAGAAATGACCTAATCGACAACCAGCTCTCAGTAGGGGAGACCAACATGCGATACATGATGGCCTTGTTGTTGGCATTAGTATTAGAAAAAAAACAACAACAACAAAAAAAATAGAAAAACGAAAAAATACATCAGACAAAAATAAACATAATATAAATGCTGTGTGGAAAGGTTTAGTTGACGAGTTAGGGAATATTACTGGAAATAGCGCTGCAGCGTGATACAAACAGCAGCAAGGGTTTATTTATTTAATATCAGAGATTTTGTAAAAAAAAAAATAAAATATTAATTTAACAAAATAATTTGAATATCGTTTTTATATGTGCACAATTTTGATAAATTTGATTTTTTCATAAGTTTTATATTAATTATTAATTATTAGTTATTAGTTTTTTTTTAATTAGTTTTTAATTAAAATTTATTTTAGAATACAAAAGTGTTTAATTAGTAACGATTAATAGTATAAATTTACGGTTAAGAGTAGACAAAAAAATTAAATAATATAAAAAAAGAACGAACACATCATTAAGAATTTATAATGTGTTTAATTTAAATTAATAATTTATTCAAATAGCTTTTTTATAAAACAAATATAAATTATTTATACTTTGGGCCATTCCACACCAAATCGACCAAAAAAAGTCAAATTTGAGATTTTACCTTTTCGATCTTAATGAACTTTTGGCAACTGATAAAGGGTATCGAGACATGCACTAAACAATTTTTTTTATTTTTTTCGACCACTACTTCCAGAGATACAGTGGCTCAAAGTTGGAAAAAAGTGCCAAAAATCACTTTTGTACTGTTGTTCATATTTAAATATCTCTTGAACTAGAAATGCTAGAAACTCCGTTAAAAGCTCGTTTTAAAGCTAATAGACCAAGCTTTTAGAAAAATTAAGTTGTAATTTCCAAACGGTAACATGTGGCCCGTGGTCATTATCCTTGCACTTCAAAATTGATGTCCTTAAAAAAAAACCTTTTTAAAATTCTGAAAAAAATCCTAAGTTTTCGTCAATTTATTATAAATGTTCATACAAAATTTCAAGATGGTATTTTGATGGCATCATATTTTAAAAAAATATTTTCTAAATTTTATCAATATTTTTTGTATAAAATTTCATAGATTTGATTTTAATAATTTACGGATCAAATTTCCACTATGAAAACCCGGGAAATAATGAAAAAAAAGTGGGCGGATCACTCCCATTTTTATACCACATATTTATAGGTGAATTATAAAAATACGTTTTAAATTTTATAACTATACCTTGAATACTTTTCGAGTTATTAGTTCCGAAAGAGTTATAAGAAAGTGACTTGTATGGGAGGTGGGCGTGTCCGTTGACCGATTTGGCTCATTTTCAAACTCAGTTCCTACTTTTGGCTAAAATATATTGAGTAGAAATTTCATCGCATTCTGATCTGTATTTCCCAAGTTATTCTGTATTCGGACAGCAAGACAGCAAGACGGACAGACAGACGGACATGGCTAAACGGACTCGGGTAGTGATGCTGATCAAAAATATATATACTTTTCCATACCGGACACGCCTCCTAAGGGGCGTTACAATATATGCACAAAGTTAATATACCCTGTACCTCATAGGTGTAGGGTATAAAAATAAAATAAAAAGTAATAAGTTTTCTGATTTTGACTGCATACTTAGTATTTTTGCAACGTTTTTAGAAAATTTCCATCGGCCCTTCTCAGCCACTGGACGCATAGAAAAAAAAACCTTCCTCACAAATGAAAAACTATACAAAAGGACTTCGTTTATGGATTTATTTTCACCAAACCAGTTTTTAGTTTGGACCAAAATAGTTTTTCATTTGGACCAAATGAGTTTTTTTTTTTTGCTTTTTTAAGTTACAAAATTTGGGCGGTGAATTGGACTCTCTTCCAAAGCCAGTACACTTCCATTTGACCACTGAAAAAAAAAAACAAAAGTTGGTAATAAAAAAACAAAAGCAAATACAAATAACTAAAGCAGAACCACAAAAACAAAAGCACAAAATAAAAAACACAAAAGCAAAAACAAAAACACAAAATCCAAAGCAAAAACACAAAAGCAAAATATAAAAGCCAAAACACAAAAAACAAAAGCAAAGACAAAAAACAAAAACACAAAATCAAAACGCAAAATTAAGACACATAAACAAAAGCATAAACACAAAAGCAAAAACAAAAATACAAAAACATAAAATCAAAACACAAAAACAAAAGCATAAAACACAAAAACAAAAGCAAAAACACAAAAGAAAAACACTAAAGCAAAAACACAAAAAACAAAGCAAAAATAAAAACACAAAACAAAAGCAAAAATAAAAACACAAAACAAAAGCAAAAACAGAAAAAGAAAAGCAAAAACAAAAACATATAAACAAAAACAAAAGGAAAACCAAAAGAAAAAACACAAAACAAAAGAAAATCAAAAGCACAAACACTAAAAAAAAACACAAAAACAAAAGCAAAGACACAAAATCAAAAACAACACAAAAGCAAAACACAAAAGTAAAAATTCAAAATCAAAACTAAATTCAAAAACATAAAAGCAAGACACAAAAAAAGTATAAATAACCTCTTCATGAAATTTACTTAAAATATGGAATATATAGTAGAACCCACCAAACGAACTCAATTAGACTATCGAAAATATATATATGAAAAATGTTCTTTTTATTAATAAAATCACTCCATATCCTTGAATTCACAAAATCTTTGCACGAGTCGTTGAGTCATATAATGACGCAGTGAATTATTGACATTGATGAACCAAACACCCTGTATTATATATCAATAAATGATACAATATAGCGCTAAAAATAGAAAAATCTTGTAAATGAATTTTAAATTATTACTGTTTTAAAATACCAATGAAGTTACCGAAATATTACCCGAGACATTTTTTTTTGGCATTTTTCAGCAATATTTCCGGCATATTTCGTTCAAACAAACAGATAAATGGAATAATTCGGGAAGTCTACAGCAGGTTGTAAAATTTTGTCGAATTTTATTGTCAGATTTGCGGAATATTTTAGGAACGGGTAGAAAATAAACAGCTTGTGATACAAACTCCGCCTTTTCTGTTTGAAATATGTCGAAAAAGTGTTTCTAAACTGCCTCGACAAAATTTTGTCCGATACAAAATTTTTGGGTTTTTTCAGAATTATTTCTGGCATATTTCAAACAAACAAACAGAAAAATGGAATATTTCGGGAAGTGTATAGCAGATTGTAAAATATTGTGGAATTTTATTGGCAGATTCACGGCATATTTTAGGAAATGGCAGAAAATACACAGCTTGTGAAACAAATCTTGCTTTTTTCTGTTTGAAATATGTCGAAAAAGTGTTTCTAAATTACCACGACACTGCCGAAAATTTTGTCTGGGGTAGCTCATATCCGAGACCAAATTTTTGTGTTTTTTTCTGGAATATTCCGAGCATATTTCCGGTAAACGCACAGACAGATGGAATTTTAATGGCAGATTCACGGCATATTTTGGGAACTAACAGAAAACATACAGCTTGTGATACAAACTCCGCCTTTGTATGTTTCAAAATATGTTGACAAAATGTTTCAGAGCTGCTTCGACACTGCCAAAAATTTCGTCTGGGGTAAAATCAATAATTAGGGTTAAAAATTTTTAATTGTAGTCTTTATTGGTTTGCATAGAGATACTATTCTTGTTTTAAAACTTTTCAATTATTAGATTCAATTAATTATTTATTCAATTAATTATTTATTCCAGTAATAGAAATCGTATTGCATTATTATTTTTATTGGCGGACAATCATAGACATTTTAAAGTCAACTTTAAATCAGCTTTTTGACAATTTATTCTGTACAAATATTGTCAAAAAAGTCGAATTTATTTTTGAAGTCGACTTTAATTTGTATATGATTATGCGCCATTGTGTTTAAAAAACTTGAGTTGTAAATAATGACCCAAAAATAATTTGGTCAAATTCCAAAATTAACTTTCGATTGAAATTCAAATTTTTAACAACAGTGAATTCGTTTCATAAAAATTATAGGATTGAATACGAATGAAATACATTCATATTGTAAAGGAAATTTGAATTCTGGAACTGTAAAAACGAAATTCAATCGATTTAAGACTTAAAAATCTTTTCAAGTTGAAACTGGAACATGTTGAACAATTTCTTTTGGCAACTTATTTATTTGTAACATAGAAAAAAAAATTAAATGAAATATTGTATAAATAAATGTATACTCTAATTAATATTTTAGATGCATCACCATAGTATAATTTTAATTTCAAAAGTCAACTGTCGAAAAACGACGTATAACATGAGAAAAACAAAAACTTATGACAGTAAAATGCTGTGCTAATTTCGTCCGACTTGTGAACAGCACGCACGTATAGGTAAATGATATATTTAACCTTTTCTACTACTGTAGCTACACAATTTGTATATTTAATTTTCAACTGTCATAAATTAGTTAATGATAGATGACAGCGTAATACGCTCTATGCCAGACATGACGGACAGTTTCACATACAACTACAACACAACTGTTATAAAATGGTATAAAATATACAAAAGAAGGCAAACCAAAAAATACAAAATTATCATCTTTTATGTCATGTTGAAAATTCTAAACTAATTGTAATTTGCGTCAATTAGTGAAACGGTGCGGTTTTTCGGGCAACGTTTTACAACGACTACTAAACTAATAATTGCATTCAAATTAGTAGTTACAGCCGCGAACTGTACAAATTATAGGATTGTACTTCAGAAAAGTTGCTCTTAACATGCAAAGTTGAACAGAGTGTTTGTTGAGTTTTGACGAAAGAAAAAAAATCTACGTATATCGTATGTATTGTGTACCGAATTCACATCATTATCAGGCATAATTGCTTTTAAATTCGATGTTGATGTGACGATGATGATGACGATGATGAAGTGGATGTGGAATATAGCAGTTAGAAGAAGAAAGATTTTAATGTTATAGCAGAAGCGCTGAAGTAGGGTTGTATTTCAACAAGTCATCTCATTGTCTGCTCTAGGCGCACTGCTTGAGTAGAATTAGAAAACTTGAAATGTTCAAGTCACACTTTTTAGTTAACTCGCACTCTATAATCAACATCATGTTTGAATGTTTGAATTTTCGAGGCACTACATCAGTTGCAGTTACATTCATGCACGGACAAAAATAAATAAAAAATGAATCATCAATGTTATGAATTTAAATATCAATATAATGAATTTGTTACATCAATTACCATTTCTTCATATACTTGTTTAATTAAATTTGCAACAATCACAAATAATTTATTATCAATGATTATATTATTCATCAATATGATGTATGTATACATAACATATATGTTTTGTATTCATTAATGCTATGAATTATTCTACACTACAATGTATTATGCTATGAATTGCTTTCCACAATATATTATTCATCAATTTGATTTATGTATACATAACATAAATGTTTTGTATTCATTAATGCTATGAATTGTTGTACATTATAATGTATTATGCTATGAATTACTTTCCACAATATAATGTATGTTGGTTTGAAAATTCATCAATATGATGTATATTTATTTTTTCGGTGTCACTACAATTAATATGCGAATACATGTTAATAAATTGAAATCATTATTTATTCATTCATGCAATGCTTTTGTTTGCCCAAGCACTTATCGTATATGTAACGATTTTGTTATGCATTAAATTGTTCCCACGATGAATTATCTACTACTTATATACATATATTAAAACCTTGTAAACATCACTATTAACTATTTTTTAAAAGTTTATTTATATATATTTAAAAAATTGATACTGCATATGTTAGATATACTTATATTACAACGTCCGACACTATTTTGCACACATGAAAAAACAAACAGTACGTGAAACTATGAATCATTCTTAGAATTTATGTGTACCCCGTTTTTTTTTTTTATATCAATATTGAATATTTTCTCGTCTCATTTTTCGCTGCTATGTATCTGAGTATAATAGAAAAAAAATCATCCATATTATGAAATTATTCATAAATATTATGAATTTTTCTACCAACTAACAGATTCATCATATTGATACCACCGTTCATTAAATGACATATTGATGAATAAATTCATTATGTAATGAACTTATTCATACTATCATACATCATAGGAAAAACGAAATATTTAATACAATGAATTTGAATCGTCATATTGCTGAATATAATCATAATATCTATGAATAATTTTAATTTTTATTTTTTTTTTTATAAAATGTTCATAATATATATGAATATATTATTCTATATGAATCTATATGATGAAATCATTTTTTTTTGGATTAATCATATTGATGAATTCATTCATTGAATTAAAATCGTATTTTTGAAATGTTTTCATTTTAAATATTTTTGTAAACATCATATATCAAACACAAATTTGTCTCCATTTACACATTTATTTATTTATTTATTTATTTATTTATTTATTTATTTATTTATAATTTTTAAAGGATTTATAGTATTGAATTGATAATTATTAAAATTTCATTATATTAATGAAAAAGTGAACATCATATTGATGAATTTTGTTCTTCAAACCATTTTAATTTAAATATCATAAATCTTATAAGAATTATAAATACGTTATTGTGTAAATGGAGACCAATTTTTGTTAGAAATTTGATGATATATTCATTAAACTAAAATACGAATTTAGTTTGTTTTTTGTGTGTATGACACTCTTGTAGTAAATAAGCGATATTTTGTATTTTATGAATATGTTCATTAATATGATAAAACTTGTTCTTCACATACAGTTCATCATATTGAGGAACACTTTTTCGACAGTTACCAAGCGTTCATCACATTTATGATCGCATTCATAACATTGATGGCGTTAGTCATTCATATTATGACTTCTATACGGGCCATTCCACACCAAATCGACCAAAAAAAGTCAAATTTGAGATTTTACCTTTACGATCTTATTGAACTTTTGGCAACTGATAAAGAGACATGCACTATACAATTTTTTTTTATTATTTCCGACCACTACTTTCAGAGATACAGTGGCTCAAAATTGGAAAAAAGTGCCAAAAATCACTTTTGTTCTGTTGTTCATATTTAAATATCTCTTGAACTAGAAATGCTAGCAACTCCGTTAATGGCTCGTTTTAAAGCTAATAGAACAAGCTTTTAGAAAAATTAAGTTGTAATTTCCAAACGGTAACATGTGGCCCGTGGTCATTATCCTTGCACTTCAAAATTGTGGTCCTTAAAAAGAACCCTTTTTAAAATTCTGAAAAAAATCCTAAATTTTCGTCAATTTATTGTTAATGTTCATGCAAAATTTCAAGATGGTATTTTGATTGCATCATATTTTAAAAAATAATTTTCTAATTGTATAGTGCATGTCTCGATACCCTTTATCAGTGGCCAAAATTTCATTGAAATCGAAGAAGGTGAGTTCCAACCGCTGGTCGATTTGGTGTGGAATGACCCATACAATAAATCATGCTTTGAAGAATGGAATTCATCAATATGATGTACATTTTATTTTCTGTGATGGCTGTGAAAACTGTTTTCTAATATCAATTCATTTAACGGTTATGTTCCCATTTGAATTGGTACTATGAGATATTTTAAAAAGCAATTTATATTTATTAAATACAAATATGGGACAACCACAGAAAAAACAAATTTGATAAATGGAATGAACATTAACAGTGTTCATAATATATATGAAAAAATCATTACATCAACAACAAACAGCACCAATAGACAGCAATAGCGAGAGTAGATATAAAATAAAATTTAAGTGGTTAAAAAAAAAAAAATAATTAAATAAAATAAAATAAAATAAAATAAAAAAGTAATATAATAAAACAAAAAAAAATAAGAAAAGAAAATAAAAAAAATATATTTTTTTTATATTTTTAAATAGTTTAAAAGTTCATTAATACAATGAATTTTTTCATAAATGTTACGAATGCGTTCATCAATATTATGAACTTCTTCATTACGGTTTTATGAACAATTCATAAATAAGATGAATTTGTTGATTGGTTGAGTCGTAACGACAAATTCATTACATTGATGAACAAATTCATAAATAGTATGAGCTTTTTTTTCTGTGTAGTGTTATTGTCTTGCCATACCTCAGGTCTTTGAAAATGTATTCAATATTTTCAATAACAACCAGTAAGGAAGGTTAGGTCACATGGATAATTTTGAAGTTGAGAAAATCTGATAGTTTGTGAAGTTAGTAAGAATTATGAAAGTTATAGTCGATTTATGCCGACTTAGAGTAAAGTATAAAAATTTCATTGATTACACTGCACGATAAAATTCAAATTTTTACATGGTGCAGTAAACGTTACAGCAAATATTGGAAACATTTGTAGCGCTGATTCCGAAAATGACATCAGTTTGTTCAAATTGGCTCTATTTTTGAGATATAGCACAATTTTTTAATTTCCCATTATTATGATGTTTTTTTATTCTGACTATTTAAATATAGGAAAAGTATGAAATTATGTTTTCGATATTAGTTACAGAAAACAGAAAACGCCACAAAATATAATTTTGCTTTTATGCATTAAAAATTTTGATTGCGAGATATAAGCAAAAGAAGTTCAAAATTTTTCAAAAATAATAAAAATGTTATGAATGAAAAACGATATTACATAATGGACAAAAATGATAAAAATGATTTTTCTGTCAGGCTATGTAGCGCCATATATTCTATATAAACGGCCATTTAAGAAAATAGATACCGACTTTTAGTTAAAAAGTTATAATTCCTAGATACAATAAAGGCAACTTTTTTTACTTGTTAAATTTAAATTTTCTGATTTTGTAAATTTTGCAGACAGATCAAATTTTTATATTATATGCAATTGATTTACAGTTTTGTGTGTCTTAATTCTGCAAATTTTACTTGAGCCATTAAATCACTTTGTGATTAATTTGCTGAACACATTTGGAACTCGAATCCGATAAAATATCGGTTGGTAAAGCACAAAATGAGTGCGTCGTCATTCACAACAAAATACAGTAAAGTGTTCGAATGATAAAACGCAACCCTGTGTGACATAATGTATGATGTGTTATCAATGATATGGTAGACCACGCAGTTTACTTTTCATCAGCAACATAATCAACAATTTCAGCAACGTCTTCCAGTCGCTACTACTTACAACATACATATGCAGCACGATGAAGAAGGATGTCTTTTACTTTGAGTGATGTCGACGTCAACATACGCGACATAATCATGGCAAAGCCATCAGTAACAGCAGCAGAAACAGCACCAGCACTACGTATTATCATAGATATCAAAAATATTGGTGAGAGTTGTGCAGTCATCGGCAGCGAGTTCGTCGTTCACATTGACGCAGTTTATCGATTGCATCAGTTGCTGTTGCTGTTACTGTTGCTGACAACATTTGTTTGACAACCCTTGTTTGACAACGCAGTTGAATGAATCGCACAACCCTTACAGGAGGAGGCCCCGTCAAAAGGTGCATTGAATTGAGTCAGGCCGGTTGCCAAGTGAAATATTGCCAAATTCAGCGCAATTTCGTCAATATGCCTTTCATAACGTCAATCGTCGCTCTGTGCTAATGACAACATTGTCACGTGATGATTGTGCCAACTGTACCGTTTGGGTGTTGCAGCTCCTTTATGCCGTGACGGTTGTGCTGGAAGGTGGGCATCTTGTGGCAGCAGGCGACAGCATATTATTCTATGACGCAGCAATCATATATTGTTGCTGTTAATCTACTCCTTATGCAGTTATTTGCGTTGTTTGTTTATATTGTTTTTAGGATTTGGTTTTTCTATTAGGATTTCGTTGGTCTATAGTATTTGCGGCAATTTGTTGGGTTTCACGCGTGGTTCTTTTGTACACGCAGCAAAACAAATGCTTTGGTTTCGCCTCTTTTTGCATGATTTACCATAAACGAGGCGATATCACCCTTTGTTATGTCATACTTTGAAGTAGCAGCTCTTGTGAAGTTTTTGTTTTTGAGAACTTTGGTGAAATTTGTGCGGAACAGTTTTGTGTGACCCAGTGATCACAGTTTCAGTATATGCTAAAATCAGGGATTGAAATCCAAGTGGGATTATACCGATATTCATTACAAATCGTTTAAAACCGAAAACATATCCAACATCGTTTTACAAAAAACTCAAATAAACCAATATTTAAAATCCTCCGTTTGTAACACCAAGATGGAAGCGTTTTCAGTATTAAAATGGAATATATAGTCGACGATACTGCAATATCGCTCAACTACATGTGAAATTTTTGCCTAAATTGGTTTTATAATCAAGTTTTAATTGATATTTTGATCAGATAAATTAGATAATTTCTATTATAAACTATGACATATTTAATTTTGGCTGAAATAAGTGCAGCATAGAGACACAAAACTAATTTTTTTTTTTTTTTTTCAGTAAAATTAATTTTTTAAGTATGCGAAATTGTAGATAAGCGGTTATTGCAGTATCATCGACGATATATATTCTTAATCAACGTCACCTTCTGAGTTAACAATGTCTGTCTTTCTGTTCGTTCGATTACAGGAAACATACACGGAGGGAAAAAACTTCTAAAATACAGAAGGAATCAAAGAGTGCTATACAGCTAAACGGAAAATTCTTAATTTTAAGAAACAGATCTACTTAGTCATCTAAAAAGTAACTAAGTGGAAATATTCTTATTATACAGATATTTTTTTCTTAGTTTTCAAAAAGTAACTAAGTGGAATTATTCTTGATATGCAGATATTAATTTCTTAGGTATCAAAAACGTAATTAAGAGGAATTATTTTTTATATGCAGCCATTAATTTCTTTGGTAAAATTTTTATAATCATTAATCTAGTAGAAAAAGATAGCGACTTTTTTGAATTAAGTACTAATACGTTTTTAGCTAACATTTGTAATGGATTTTCTTATGTAATTTTCTAAAGATATTTATAAATCAATTTTTTTTTTGCAAAGCTTTGCATTTCCTATGTCCATATCTCGTAATCGAAATTTTGTCCCCGAATATTTGGAGATTTCTGAACGATATAGGGTATTTTGTACCATTCTCGTCGTATAAATTCGATTTGTCCGTGGAGTTTAATACGAATTAAGGTTATCTATTGGTTCGATATGGAAATAATTATCGTAACGAAAAAAATTCATTACATCGATATCTGTGTACATATCAAAACGACATAGACGAAAATCGTTCGAAAGAATTCCCCTACATCTTGAAACAACCTCGAAGTGATAACGAATGAAATAACAGACTGGGTATATTCCAGTATAATAATTCTCACTAAAGAAATATTCTTGCCAAATTTTACTATTGGTCACAGAACACAAAATTAATAAGAAAAAAAAACTGTAATACATTAAAACTGTAATTTCGTTGACTGTAACAAAGTAAAATGTTTTTATATTAAAACTGATATTTAGTAAATCTGTTATATAGTTGTCTGTTATACAGTGAAACTGTCATTCCATACTACTGTTATATACAAAAAAAGTTATACATTAAAACTGTTGTACATAACATTAAACTGTTATACAGAACATTAAAACAGTTATACAGAAAATCAATAACACTGTTTTACAGTAAATAATTTAGGCACTATATCTGTATAACAGTTATTAAATAAACTATTATACTTTTAAATTGTTATAGAGTAAGACTGTAGTACAAGAAAACTGTAATACTGGAAAACTGTAATTCAATAAAACTGTAAAACAGTAAAACTGTAATACAGTCAAAGTGTAATACAGACAAACTGTAATACAGTAAAACTGTAATTCAGTAAAAATGTACTACAGTAAAACTATAATTCAGTAAAACAGTAATACAGTCAAACTGTAATACAGTCAAACTGTAATACAGTCAAACTGTATTACAGTGAAACTGTCATAGAGTAAAACTGTAATACAGTCAAACTGTAATACAGTCTTACTGTAATACAGTAAAACTGTAATACAGTAAACTGTAATACAGTCAAACTGTAATACAGTCTTACTGTAATACAGTAAAACTGTAATACAGTAAACTGTAATACATTAAAATTGTCGAACAGTTAAACTGTAATACATTAAAATTGTCGAACAGTTAAACTGTAATACAGCCAAACTGTAATACATTAAAATTGTCGAACAGTAAAACTGTAATACAGTAAAACTGTAATACAGTAAAACTATAATACAGTAAAATTGTAATACAGTAAAACTGTAATACAGATAAACTGTAATACAGTAAAACTGTACAGTTGTATAGAAAAACTGTAATACAGTAAAACTGTAATACAGTAAAACTATAATACAGTAAAACTGTAATACAGTAAAACTGTAATACAGTAAAACTGTAATACAGTAAAACTGTAATACAGTAAAACTGTAATACAGTAAAACTGTAATACAGTAAAACTGTAATACAGTAAAACTGTAATACAGTAAAACTGTAATACAGTAAAACTGTAATACAGTAAAACTGTAATACAGTAAAACTGTAATACAGTAAAACTGTAATACAGTAAAACTGTAATACAGTAAAACTGTAATACAGTAAAACTCTAATACAGTAAAACTGTAATACAGTAAAACTATAATACAGTAAAACTGTAATACAGTAAAACTCTAATACAGTAAAAGTGTTATACAAAGTATTTTTCAGTAAATCTTTTTTACAACAAAACTGTTTTAAAATTTGACTGTACATTATTTAACAGAAATGTTCGACAATCACCCGAGCAAAAAAAAAATCAAAAATATTTTATAAAAGACAGACATAGCTTTCTAAACATTTCTCAACGCTTGTTGCTAGGCGGCCTGTTTCCTGCCATGGTGTGTACAATATACAATGTACAGGTTGTAGTTGTATTTGTTGTTGCAATTGTAATGCGCAATAAACAGACGGACGTGTGGTGACGTGGCATCATTTTGGCATCCGCCTCACGGAAAACATTCTAAAATCGCATCAGCACCAAATGCGAAATCTGTTACAGCGGCGAAGACGAGAATGAGGATGAGGATGACGAGGACTCTCTAACAACAATGATTGCAAACGATGAAGCAACCCTTGGCAATTGAAGGACGCGCAGCGCCCCTTTTTCATTTTCAATATTCATTTTAAGATGCTCTTTACCGTGCCGCATCACCTCCTCACCTTGGGTTTTCCTCTAATATCAATTCACCCTCGAATATGCGCACGTATTGTGCAGGAAAAATCGCAGTCACTTTCACTGGGGTAGGACAGGATTAAATCCAAAGTACAGAGTACAAGCTAAAGAAAAAGCAGAAGAAGACGATAAAGAAAATTCTGTACGAAATTCTATTGCGTCATATCTTAGTGCAAATTACGCAGTACTAAATGGCGCTGCTTTGGACCCTGTTTTCGACAAACTGGCGTCATTTCAACCCATTCTCGAGCGAAATAAAATAAAAAAAAATACTGAACTGAATACTGTAAATGACGCTCACATTACAACCACTTAAGCGAACGAACGTGCCCGATATTTACCAGTGGCCCACAGACACACATGCAACACCAGAACAGACCAGGGCATTTCACGGGTTTTGCGCCCCAACCACGCCCTTTATAAAGCACTACTATGTGCCTGCGGAACGCATAAAGTAATTCACATAATTAGGGATTATTGGCAAAGTCATGTGCTGCATTATCAAATATACCTTCGAGTCGAGAGTTGGCCGTAATGAGAGGTCACTGACGGTAATGAGATCCTTTTGAGCCGTTTGTACCGAACACGGTGGCTTTGTCGTCCTTAGCATCTCATTAGGCACAAATGTACCAGAACAATATTTAATATCAATTTCTATAGCTGCATCGTTGATTAGAATTTTGCCAATGCTCACGATAGTACCGTGTCGTATCGTACCGCATCGTACCGTACCGTACACACAAAACACACGTTTATCCATGAATCTACGATTGTAATATGCAATGTAATAAGTTTTTGTCCTTTATATTAACAGCTAAGGGGGCATATTTATTGTGTACGTATATGTGGAATTGTCAACGTCTTCTGGTGTCAATCAGTCCCAAGCGAATATTTTGGTGAAATAATTTATGTTAGTAATATTATGTATAATTTCATCACGCTTCATATTTGGGTATAAATATGTCGGTTTTTGATGAAACTATGTCAACTGGAAGAATAATTGAATCTCATTAAATTCTCTTAAGCATGAGGACCTAGTATTCCGAGTTCTTTTCTGGGCAAATTATGTATGAAATGACGTATAAAATGTTGTATAAAATAATGTATTAAATAATGTATAATATGATGTATTAAATAATGTATTAAATTATGTATCAAATGATGAAATTGATGTTACAACTGATATATAAAATGATGTATTAAATGATGTATTAAATGATGTATAAAAAAATGTATTAAATTATGTATCAAATGATGACATTGATGTATCAAATGATGTAAAAAAAGAAACTTGGTTTCTTAGTATATACAGCAAATAAGAGATAATCATTTAGAACCATCTGTACAAATTATGTATAAAATTATCTATAAAACGATGTATAAAATAATGTATAAAATGGTGTACAAAATGATGTATAGAATGATGTATTAAATGATATACAAAGCGATGCATATCAAATGATGAAAATGATGTATCAAATGATGTATAAATTGATGTATTAAATGATGGATAAAATTATGTACAAAAGGATGTAAAAAATAATGTGTAAAATGATGTACAAAATGATTTATAGAATGATGTATTAAATGATATAGAAAATGTACATAAAAAGATGATGATAAAATTTGAAGAATGTAAAAAATGATGTGAATTGTGATTTATCAAATGATGTATTCAATGATGTAATAAATGATGTATAAAATGATGTATAAAATATGTATTAAATTATGTATCAAAAAATGGAATGGATTATCAAATGATGTATTTAAATGATGTATTAATGATGGATAAAATGATGTACAAAACGTTGTAAAAAATGATGTAAATAATGATGTATAAAATAATGTATTAAACTATGCATAAAATGATGTAAAAAATAATGTATTAAATTATGTATCAAATGATAAAATTGATTTATCAAGTGATCTGAAAAAATGCACTTGTTTCCTTAGTATATACATCAGATGTATATCATTTAGAACCAAATTATGTATAAAACTTTGTATAAAGTGATGTATAAAATTATCTATAAAATGAAGTAAAAAAATGTATTGAATGCTGTAGAATATGATGTATCAAATGATGTAAAAAATACACCTGTTTTTTATATTATATACATCAAGTTATACATCATTTTATACGTCATTACATGCATCATGTTTGACATCACATCAAACATAATATTGTAAAAAACCGTGAAGCATTCGATTAAAATAAGATCGAAAAATGTACAGATACTTTTAAACGAATACTAAAGGGAATATGTAATTCATCAATCAAAACTTTTTGAAATTTTTAGTTTATACTGCGAAACCATTCCATAATACATACATTCCTAATGTTCACATATTATTGTAAATTAGGTCAATGTTTCCAAATTAATTGAAATCATCGTAAAGTATCTATATTTATTAAGCATAAATCTTAAATCTATAAATCTAAAATTTACAAATCTTAAATACTATAAATCTTAGTGTCGAACTGAACTTTTTCTATACTTTCATTTATTGTACACATTATTGGCAACATTTCAAAATAAATTCTTCGCTCTTTTCGAGTTTTTCTGCCTCTTCATTAAGCGCATTTGTTATTCATTATTTATTTTATTTTATGTACTGTGATGTTAGTAATATTTCAAATCTACTCCAATTTTGTATCATCTTACATATCATTAAAAGTGTTGAGATAACAATAAAACTACTTAAACAGGTTTTATTAATACAATCCATCTATTTGAATTTGGTAATAATAACCAAACAAATTGTTTGAATTTTCAAATAAATTAACTATCACCTAATTCAAATACCACTTGAAAAGAATAAACCCTACTGTGTCAGACTTGGGTACATATACGATATATAAAAAGACGAACACTTTAGATTTAACCCACTTTAGCTCGCGCAGTAGGGATGCATTTTATGCATATGTTGTCTGTAATGAAATTAGCTAGCAATTGTGGGTTATATTCGATTTATTTTTAGTATTTACAATATTTGAAATCTACATAATAAATCTGTTAATAAACCTTTCTTTATAAACGTAAAAATCTAAACATATTAGTAGAAATATATTGGAAAAGTTTTATTTTATAAATTGCTTTGTGTGTGATTGAGTTTATAATGATTGGTGTAATAAACACATAATTGTGACTAACACTAATTTGCACTAACATAGTTGCGAAAAACAAATTTTCATATATAATGCCAATTTTATGGTTAGTCTGCTAGTTTTTACAGCATAAGGCATATAATGAATACCTAAATATACTAATTAATTAACTACTCTTAATCAACGACAGCCACGGCATAGAAACAATACATATTCACCGCAAACATATTTGTAAATCATCATTAAATAAAATGCCTTTAGCTTAAAGTGTGACACAGAAAAAATCGGCATCAAATTGATAAATTTTGTTTTTCCAACCATGATTCATTGTATTAAAGAATGATTCATAATATTAATAACTACAAAACAACAATGTTATAAATTTATTATTAATTTAATGAATGACCTAAAAAGTGTTAGTCAATATGATGAACTGTATGTAGAAAATAGGTTTCATCATATTAATGAACAAAAACATAAAACAGAACATATATTTACATCATATTGATGAATTTCAATCAAAATATTTATTTTTCGTTAATTTTTTTGCCATACTTCTCAGTTCTCAAGTACACAGAAAAAAATGTAGATCATATTGATGAATTTCAATCAAAATATTTATTTTTCGTTAATTTTTTGCCATACTACTCAGTTCTCAAGTACACAGAAAAAATGTACATCATATTGATGAATTCTGTTTACATTCTTTTATACATAATTGAATGCATCATTTTGTATAACATTTTATACATAATTCTATTAAACATTTTGTACACCATTTTATACAGCGTTTTATATATTATTTTATACATATTTTGTGCAGATGGTGATGATTATGTATAATTTGGTGTATATCCAAAGAATATAAGTGTATTTTTGATACATCAATTTTATCATTTGATACATAATTTAAGACATTATTTTATTCATCATTTAATACGTTATTATTCACATCATTTTTTATATCTTTTTATATATCATTTAATACATAATTTTATAAATATTTAGATATATCAATTTTTTCTTAGATACATAATATTTTATTTATAATTACAAATTTTTATTATTATATAATTTAATTTTATTAATTTATAAAAAATATATTTAAAACAAAAAAAAAATTATTTAATTTTTTTTTTAACAAAAATTTTTTTTTTTGAATTTTTTTTAAGGTAATTTATTCAAATAATTAAAAAAAAAAACAAAATTTGTTTTTCCAACAATTTTTTTCGATTTTTTTTTTTTCAAATTTTTTTAAAGAAAAAAAAAAATTTTTGGGTAATTTATTCGGATATTTTTTTGGATTATTTTTTTTTTTCGCAAACCTTTTTTTTTTGGGAGAATTGATTTTTGAATAAAATTTTTTTCGATCATTTTTTTTAAATTTTAATTAGGGATATTTTTTTCGAATTTTATTTTTTTAAATCAATTTTTTTTTTTTTTTTTAAATTCGTAAAATAAATTAATATATTTTGAAAAAAAAAAAAATATTAGTTCAACAATATTTATCATATCGAATATTATTACATAAATATTATGAACAATTTACAAAAAATTAATGATTATATTCATCAATTTGACGATTCAAATTCATTGTACTGAATATTTCATTCTTCACTATGATGTTCCTTATTATGAATAACTTCATATATATAATGAATGCATTCATCAATATCTCATTTACTGAACGGTGGTATCAATATGATGAATCTAGTAGTTGGTTGAAAAATTCATAATATTTATGAAAAAATACATCATAGTGATGAATTTTTTTTCTGTGGGTTGAGCAAGTAATGATTGGCGTATTCCGCAAATGAGTGTGTCTAATATAACTGTTTTTCAACATAGTTACATTTAACATGATATCATATTTGACACGAAATTTCATTTTTTTTCTTATAAACTACAGCTTATTGATTATTTTAATCAAATATTCACATCAAGTAAGATCCTTTTGTACATGAAACTACTAATTTTTGCGGTAAATATATTGAACATTGAATAATGGCATTGTAATGGAGGCGTAAAAGATGAAACAATGATGGGCGTAATCAACACATGATTGTGAATAACATTTCTATTTGCTAACATTGTTTTGAAGAAAATAGTTTCTTATTAATATTTTAAATTTAATACTATTTTTGATAATATCACACTCATGTAATTATATTAATGAGGAAACAACTAATTTTTATCATAAAGCTATTCAACATTGAATAATGGGATTGTAATTGAGGCGTGAAGGATCAAACGATGATCGGTGTAATCAACAAATGAATAACATTTCTATTTGCTGACATAGTTGTGAAGAACATAGTTTCATATTCATATTTTAAATTTAAAACTATTTCTGATAATTGCACACTATTGTATTTGTATTTATAAGGAAACAAACTTATTTTTATCATAAACATATCCAACATTGAAAAATGGCATTGTAATGGAGACATAAAAGATGAAACAATGATGGGCGTAATCAACACATGATTGTGAATAACATTTCTATTTGCTAAAATAGTTAATTGTGAAGAGCATGTCTTCATATGGGTACATTAGATTTTTTGCATTTTCAACAAAAAATATTTCAATTTGGTTGCCAATCAAGAAAATAAGTGCGAGTCGAATTGCTTATATTTTGATTCGATACGGTAGCACAAACCGTAACGCAACGTAACGACAAGGAATATTGTGGCATGAATTGAATAGAGGACGTGAAAGTGCTTTTTTATGTACACAACAAAATGTACAGGAAATTATATTAGACACTGAAGAAAATACGATAAATACACGAAAAGGAGGAGGATGAGGATAGAAAGGAGCAGGTAAATCAAGACACTGACTGACATTTGATATTGCCAGCCAAGCTGCCAAAATAGGTAACATTAGATGTTGTTGGTTTGGCTATCCAACTAGTATACTAAACAAGGTAGCTTAAATTATGGTACTAAATGAAAAAAAAAAGAAAAATAAAAAAATAAAAAAGAAAAAAAATAGAAAAGAAAGAATAAAACAAAATTTAGAAATAGGCAGAAGAACGCAAGAGCACCACTCCAGCCAGGCTAATTGCATATAACGTAGGAGTTAATGTGCTACATGCATTTAAGGCGAACAGCGCAAACGTCAAACGCCAGATGTCAAACTAATCATACGTTTTTTATATTATTTTTTTGTAATCACGGCAAACAAGTTTGCAGGCATGCTACGGTGGGCATTTTAAATATAAAAGGTGCACGAAACTTTTGAAAGTATAAAAGGTCACTTTATATTTGATAAGAACATTTCTGTCTTTTGAGTGCTATATCAATTTAATAAATTCATCTACAGCACACAAAAAATTGAATTCTACTAACAACTAGTATTCATCATATTGATGAATTCATTCATTGAATTAAATTCATATTTTTTAAATGTTTTTCATTTTCAATATATATTTTTTTTTAACTAAAATTTGTCATTATTTACACATTTATGTATTTGTAATACTAAGACTCCATTTCATCATATTAATGAATAAGTGTACATCATATTGATGAATTTTGTTCATCAAACCAAATTTATTTAAATATAATAAATCTGATCAGAATTATAAACACATAAATGCACACAAAAAAAATTTCACCAACAACCAGTATTCATCATATTGATGAATTCATTCATTGAACAAAAATCGTATTTTTTCAGTGTTTTTCATTTTTTAAAATTTTTTATATCATCAAACTTCAAACAAAAATTGGTCTCCATTTACTTATTTATAATTATTATTAGATTTATGATATTTTTATTAATATGGTTTGATGAACAAAATTCATCAATATCATGTACACTTTTTCATTAATATGAATATAATAATTAGTAATCAAATATTATAAATCCTTTAAGAATTATAAATAAAGGGTTTTTTTAACAGGGACGCTACAAAAGTAGAGCGACAGGGACAGCAAACGATTCCATATTTCTTGCCGCTCTTTTGACATTTCTCTTCAGTAAGGTTTGCCATATCATGATGGAAAGGTATACGAATTCGAATTTCGGTGGTAAATTTTAATAATTTCGACTCGTTGTTGGCTCGTATGTCTTCATCATCATGAAATGGCAAACCTTACTGAAGAGAAATGTCAAAAGAGCGGTAAGAAATATGGCGTCATTTGCTGTCCCTGTCGCTCTACTTTTGAAGCGTCCCTGTTGAAAAACCCTCGAAAAAAACTTTTGTAGCGCTCTTATTGAAAAACCCTTTACATAAATGTGTAAATGAATGAAAAAAAAAATGTAGTTAGAAATTGGACTTTAATAAAAATATTGAAACTTATTAAACTACGATTTTAGTTTAATAAATGTAATCATCAATATGATGAATACTGGTTATTTGTAGAATTTTTGTGTGTGTATTTTCTAATATTAATTAATGAACTATAAAATTTGTTTTTTCATATCTTGTATACATTTTACAAATATTAAAACCGAAACGACAACTGTTACGAATTGCGTTTGTCCCTCGTTTCGGTTTCGGTGTACCCGTTTGCAAGTTATGGTTTCGATTTCGGTTTTTATATTAATAGTTAATACAAATAAAATATATTTGTAATTTATAAAGATTGTTTATTTCACTTGAGTAGCCATATGGGCATTTCCTGGGGTTCCGGACGCCTCAAACTTTAATATCTCGAAGGAAAATTAATGAATTTACTTGATTTGTTTTATGCAAGTATTATTTCAATAGAACTAAACATCTGCAAAAATTAGAGAATTTTAAATGGTAGATCAAAAGATATAAATTAAATAGTGATCGCTCCGAATGCGACAAAAGCGGAAGTGCATGTCGAGGTTCATATGTAAATTCCAAAAAGTCATCAAATATTGTATAAAAATTATTTTTTTGAATTATTTTAAAATATACCTGAAATCATGTGCTTTCTTTGTATATTTACAGTTTGTTCTTAAAGTTTATAGTTTTTTCATATTAAATCACAGAAAAATTACGGACGGGAGAAAAAGTTCCTTATAGAAAACATGTCGAGGTCCGTATGGAAATTCTAAAAAATCAGCGAATTTTGCGTTCAAATTATTTTTTTTGAATTATTTTAACAATGAGCTGATATAATGTGCTTTCTTTGTTTATTTACAGTTTGTTCTTAAAGTTTATAGTTTTTTCAGATTAAATCACAGACAAATTCCGGACGGGTGAAAAAGTTCCGTATAGAAAATATCACTACGATTTTTTTTCAAAAAATACTTTTTGCGTACAATACATTTTTTTTAAATTATCTAGGAACATAGCTGAGACATATTACTTTATTTTTGTATATTTACACTTTGCTCCTAAAGTTTATAGGTTTTTCGTAATAAATCACAGAATAATTACGAATTGAGTATTTTGAATTTTTCGATCGTGGTTGAAGTTTTTCTGGAAATGCGATATGTGCGAATGGGTTGGTATACCGGATTTCGATTGCGAGGAAAAAGAGTCTGTGTAAGGAGTCATATGGAATAGTTGTATCAGAGAATATTGGTTCAAGCTTGAAGTGTCTCTGACAAGAATTGTCTTTGGCAAGACGAGAAGAGTCTCTGAGAAGAATTATCCTAGGGAGTTGTTATATCATATATATATTTGAATATCGATTAAATATATATTTTTTATATAACTGAAACAGTTTAAAAATAAAACAATTTCAGTTACAATTCATGTTATTTAGTTTTCTTTGTAGGATAACAGAATATGACCTACGATTAAAAATGTATTTAGTGATTTTTCACTTGTTGTATTCTAAGGCGTTTTCACTCGATTTTGCTATCGTGTTTGTACTTTTGTTGCACCTCTACGTAAACCTCTACTTAAACCTCTACTCTACTTTCGTAAACTACGACCGAACGCTTACCTCTTGTAAGTATAGCTGTCGTGCTGCACGACTCATGTGATCACGCGTACCTATTTGACATTTCCATTTGACAGCTGATTGAGGATGACAGTTTTAGGTTTTTTTCATTTTACTTTGCACTCTGAAAATCGGATTAATTTTTGTAGTCTACGACAGACGGACGAGCTGCACTTAGTGATTGTCTTCGTTTTTGGCTGACAGTCGTGGTTATAAATTCATTAAAATAAATGAACCATACACCAACCCAAAACGGGATACAATCTACAATGCATTAGCTGAGAATTCTGTGTGTGTTTGTTGGTCCCTTTTGGTCATTTAGTTTTTGATATGGTTAGACCTCAAAGTAATTAAGATACGACTGCAAAACAAGTATTAAAAAGAGTCATATAGAACTACTATAGAGGTTGAAAATTTTTAGAGACATTATTCAAGTGATTTATGCATTTTTAGAGATTATTTTTCCAATGTTAATTGTTTGAAATATACAAAACAATAAGTGATGATATTCAATTTTTATATATCGACGTTGTACACTTAGAAAATAATTTCGTAATATTAAGAAAAATGCATTTAAAATAGCATCTAGTTCAATTTTATTTATTTGAAGACAATTTTTTCTCTACTATATGAAAACTTTCTTTATTATAAGAAATATTATTCTTCAAAATAAGTAAAACTTTCCTATTACAAGTAAACTTTTTACTAAATCTTATTTTATGTTTAATTTCTTTGTTTTATGAAATATACAAAAATCATAAGTGAAAATATTCAATTTTTACATATCGTTGTTGTGCACTTAGAAAATAGTTTCCTAATATCACGAAATTTACAAAACTATAAGTGATGATATTCAATTTTTATATATCGTTGTTCTACACTTAGAAAAAAGTTTCCTAATATTCAGAAAAATGCACTTGAAATAGCATCTAGTTCAATTTTACTTATTTCAAGACAATTTTATTACTACTATATGAAAACTTTCTTTATTATAAGAAATATTGTTCTTCAAACTAAGTAAAATTTTTCTATTATAAGTAAACTTTTACTTAATCTTATTTTATATTTAATTTTCGTCTTCAGAGATTATTTAAATAGGGTTTATTATGATAATTTTTTGAAATATATAAGTGAAGATATTCAATTTTTATATATCAGTGCTGTGCACTTAGAAAATAGTTTCTTAATATTAAGAAAATGCACTTGAAAAAGCGTCAAGTTCAATTTTACTTATTTTAAGAAAGGTTATCTCTAATAGATGAAAACTTTCTTTATTATAAGAAATAATATTCTTTAAAATAAGCAAAAAATATAAGTAAAATGTTTACTAATCTTATTTTATATTTAATTTCCTACTTTAGAGATTTTTTAAAAGGGGTTTAGTTTTTTATGAAAAATATTTGAACTATAAATGACGATATTAAATTTTTATATATCGTTGTTGTGCACTTAGAAAATAGTTTCTTAATATTAAGAAAATGCACTTTAAATAGCATCAAGTTCAATTTTAATTATTTCAAGAATATTTTATTCCTAATAAAAGAAAACATTCTTTTTTATAAGAAATTTTATTCTTTAAAATAAGCAAAATTTTTACTTAATCTTATTTTATATTTAATTTCATTCTTTAGAGATTTTATAATGTGTTGGTTTTTTATGATAATTGTTTAAAATATACAATGATGATATTAAATTTTTATATGTCATTTTTGTGCACTTAGTAAATAGTTTCCTAATATTCAGAAAAATGCACTTAAAACAGCATCTTGTTCCATTTTACTTATTTCAAGACAATTTATCCCTAATATATGAAAACTTTCTTCATTATAAGAAATATTATTCTTCAAACTAAGTAAAACTTTTCTATTAAAGGTAAACTTTTTACTTAATATTATTTTATTTTTAATTTCCTTGTTTGTAGATTATTTAAATGTGTTTTTTATGATCATTTTATGAAATATACAAAAAATATAAGTGAAGATATTCAATTTTTATATATCGTTGTTGTGCACTTAGTAAATAGTTTCCTAATATTAAGAAAAATGCACTTGAAATAGCATCAAGTTCAATTTTACTTATTTTAAGAAAATGTTGTACCTAATAGATGAAAACTTTCTTTATTATAAGAAACAATTATCTTAAAAAAAGGAAATCTTTCCTATTATAACTAAAAATTTAACTTAACGCTATTTTATGTTTAATTTCCTTGTTCAGAGTTTATTTAAATGAGCTTTTTATTGAAATATATAAAACAATAAGTGATGATAATCAATTTATATATATATCGTCGTTGTACACTTAGAAAGGAGTTTCTTAATATTAAGAAAAATGCACTTCAAATAGCATTTAGTTCAATTTCACCTATTTTTATTATTAGAAAAATGTATTTATTATAAAAAACATTTCTCTTTAAAATAAGAATACTTCCCAATTATAAGAAAACTATTTACTTAACGCTATTTTAAGTCTAATTTTCTTGTTAAGAGGAAATTCTGTTCCTGTACTCGAGTTTTGCAGAAGTTTTATCAAACTCACTACACATAAAAAATAATAAAGATAAACAAAATCATGTAAATTAGTTTATCAAAGCAATAAATTTCTATAGAGCATACATTAAAAAAAATAATAAAAAGAGTCTTATTTCAGATTAACACAATGCATTTCTTATAATGCCAACTTCAATTATAAAACCCTTTTTGTAGCATGTTTAAATAAAACAAAAAAAAAACAATTCTATCCTTTATTATTTAAATTTGTATAAAAAGTTTGAATGCTTTTTATTTTTAAACAATTTTCTTTTTGTTTTCTTATGTAAAGGGCTTTTTCCAAAAGAAATACAGCTTACGCGGAAGATTTATTTTCTTTGACATTTGTTTGTGAATTTTTGTGGAAAAGGTAGCGAATTTGACAGCAAGACAGACGCACAAGTGATTGACAGTTGTTTAGCTATTTGGCGTTAAACCCTTTTTACGCTATACGCACCACAAATCTAAATCCATTTTTTGTTTGTTTGTTTAAATTTCAAATCAAATTGTGAATTCATGAGTTTTTGCAAATGTAGGAGGTGGTAACAAGTACATGGAGAAAAAAAGAACGACATACAGAGGAAAATGTGGAATTTCAATTTTAAATCTCAGACTTTTTACTTAAAGTGTAGAGGAATTTAATGTGTATTATAGAAATGTTAAACTCGACATGTTTAAATTAAAAGATTTTCATTTAAAACGATTACCATACAGCGTCACATGCATATAGTTCACAGTCACAAATTTGAGTATTCGCATTATAAAAAATCGGAACAATTTAATTTTCTTAAATTATATTTAAATGGAAAGTTATAAATATAAAATTTAAATATATTTAGTCGATTTTTTGTAATCATACTTTAAATACCACTTTTATACCAGAACTTCAAGTGATTCCGAGTAGTTTTCTTACGGTGCATTTTTTTTTATTTGCAGCGACAGTTGTAAAAAAAAAAATATTTCCCTCATCTTCCAAAGAACCTTAACGAATTCGTAATTAAAACGCTCTTTTTTTAATGAATGTTTTATTTTTGTTGTTTTCTTAATTTATACGTTTTATCAAATGCAATTTAATCATCAATCAAAATGTAATCATTTTGTCGCCAACAATGAATTAATCGAACCTTTTCGGTTCACATAAAGTATGGCCATATATTTTCCAAGTTTTAGCCCATAATATTTTCTGCATTTTATTTATTATGTTTGGTGTTTTTTTTTTTAATTTTCTACCCCTGCAAATTGAAATCACTAGTCATATTTCAAAATTAGGCCACTTTCATTTATTTTTGTTTTTCTCCATTTTATTTTTCATTTTCGCTGTTTGTTGTAGTTCCTGCGGCGCGGTAACTGCGGGTCGTGTCAAACACCCTGTGTATATGGTGTGCCGCCGCGTGTTTTAAGCACGCAGGAAATGTGAAAAGTGCTGAAATCAAAAAATCGCTATTGCTTCGTTGGCTTCTTTTATTAATAATTTGTATTTTAAAATGCAAAAATCCTTCAAATGGGCATAATGTACGCATGACTACATCTCGTATCGTTTATAAATCGTCAGACATTGATTGAGTTTTTGGGCTGAAACATGATGAATGAGTATAAAGCACTCGATGTAAAGTATATTAAAATTTGTTCGAAGGGTGGCACGAAAGTCAACGAATAAAAATATTAATTTAAATTATGTACATATTTGCATTGAATTAACATTTTGATTATTTTTTTTGTTTTATTGATGAAGTCTTATTTTAGGGGACGACATAGGGCTATTATTAGGGGGGCATTTTCAGAAATTGTTTCATTAAAAATTGTATATTATTAACAACTGGATATATCGTCACTGTCATGCGGATTTGGACAAATTACTGAATTATACTACGGATTTTGTGGGGGCTATATCCTGACCAAAACCCAAATATATTTTTTTTTATGCTATAACTCTTTCTTTGCGCAAGATAAAATTGTAATGTAAAGTCATTAATTGTTTGTTTTTGAAGCACCTATCGATTGGCATCATTATTTAGAAATATGTTGCTAAAAATTTGTCTGACAAATAACAAATGGCAAATTTATGTTTGGCAAAATATTTTTAATTAATGAAGCAGATCGATAGGTGCTTTGACAACAAAAAATAAATGCCTTTACATCACTAGTTTATCTTGCACCAACAAAGATTTATAGCAAAGAAATGAAATGATTCGCCCTTTTGTCATGACAAGATTTTCCATTTTTTCAATTTATTCGTTTTGTTGCTATAACTCTTTATTGGTGGAAGATAAAATAGTGTTGTAAAGACATGAATTGTTTGTTTTTAAAGCGCCTATCGATTGTCATCATTATTTAAAAATAATTTGTCAAACATTTTTTTTAAAAATGATAAAAATTCAAAACCCAAGACCCGTGCACGACTCGTGACCAGATTTTGTGAATTCATAGATATAAAGCGATTTTATTAATATAAAAAAACATTATTATTATTTTTTATATCAGGGGCCCGTGCTTCGCTGTGGAAGTTTTTATTGGTTTTATAAATGTAGTAACCAAATAATAATTCTCCGCCAAAACAACTTTTCTCAAAGACAATTCAGACAGTAGAATATTTCCCAGTAGAAATCTTCGCCGTAAAATTCTTCTCCATAGAACGCTTTACCGTAGAATTCTTCCCGGTAGAACTCTTCCCTGTAGAATTGTTCACCGTAGAGTTTTTCCCAGTAGAAGTTTTAGTGTAGTTAGTTTTAATGTGGTGAATTTTAGTGTGTTGAATTTTTAGTTTAGTGAATTTTTAGTGTGGTGAGTTTTAGTGTGGTGTGTTTTAGTGTGGTGAGTTTTGTTGTGGTGAGTTTTAGTGTGGTGAGTTTTAGTGTGGTGTGTTTTAGTGTGGTGAGTTTCGGTGCAGTGAGTTTTTAGTATGGTGAGTTTTAGTGTGGTGAGTTTTAGTGTGGTGAATTTTTAGTGTGGTGAGTTTTAGTGTGGTGAGTTTAAGTGTGGTGAATTTTGGTGTGGTGAGTTTTAGTATGGTGAATTTTTAGTGTGGTGAGTTTTAGCGTGGTGAGTTTTATTGTGGTGAGTTTTAGTTTGGTGAGTTTTAGTGTGGTGAGTTTTAGTGTTGTGAGTTTTAGTGTGGTGCATTTTTGTTTTTTGTTTCATCTTTTTAGATTCTGTATGTGCTGAGTTATGTCGTTTTGAAAGTTTTGAGGTACCACGCCCCTTTGTCCAATCCCGCCCATATATAGCCAATGACACTCTCCGGACTCCATAGTATCCTGTTGCATTTCAGATAAATCGGTTCAGCGGTTTGGACGTGATGCTGGAACAAACAGACAGACAGACAGACAGACAGACAGACCGACAGACTGACAGACGGACCAAGAGTTTTATATATATAGATAATGATTTCAATCGATAGGTGCGTTAATTAAACAAACAATTAAAGTCTTCACAACATTATTTTATCTAATACAATAAAAACGTTTGGCAAAGAGATGAAAAGATTCGCCATTCGCCCTTTTGGTTTTGTCTTTTGTGGCTGATAATTTTTAAGAGTAACCCTAGTAGAAGTTGATCATGTCCAGAATATATCCTATTAGAGTAGAAAAGATTATATCCAGTTCATGTTTGTCATGTAACTGATCGGAATATGACAAGTAAAATGCAATGGTCAGTGCCGTAAGAACATACAATATACAATTTTTCCCAAACAACATTTTTATTGCTTTGAGTTATATTTAACCAGAACTCGCTATATTTAGATGACATTTCTGTCTCTGTTTTTTCTATATACATACTTCTCCGTTGTAAAATTTGGTTGCATTTAGAATTGGTAAATCCCACGAATCAATATTTAATATTGCGTCACTACTCTACTAGAAATGTATTCTATTAGGGCAGATATGATCATGGTCAGATCATATTGGACATGCAATTGATCAGATTATGACAAGGTTAAATTACAATGATCAGTTCCCGATCCGCGGTAGCTCAGTGGTTAGTGCGTTGGACTACGAGCCGAAATGTCCCCGGTTCAAGCCTGGGCTGGAGCTAACAACATTTTTTCATAGAAACATTTTTTTATATCGCGCTACCTCTCGGCAGTATATGACAAACCTACGAGAGTAAAACATTGCCCATGAAAAGCTCTCACCCGCCGTTCGGATTCGGCAATAAACTGTAGGTCCCACCACTTTGAGTACAAAACTATTATTAGTGTCAAACTATTATTAGTTTCCGATAATGACCGTAGTACAATTTATACTAAGGTATACTAAATTTTGTCTAAATCTGATCTGTGGTTACGGTGATGTAAATAAGAATAAGACCTTTACGCCCTTATTCGACGAACGTTAAATACCGATTCGTCTAAATTATAAAATAGTTAATAATTTAAACGAATCGGTGTTTAAATTTGGTCCAGTTCGTTTCAAGAAGACAGTATTATAAAATTAAACGGCCTCTGTTGATTCGGAACTATTATTCGAAACTATATTATATTTCTCCTATATTTTCTGACTTTCTACAAAGAAAGAGTCACTGTTTTAAATTTAGTCAAAATCGTATTTGAGGGATAATTCCAATTTTTCGAACTAGGAGTGGAATAAAGATTATCATTCATTCGAGAACCTAAAGCATCTGGGGACCAACGTTTGAAAAAAAATTGCCTTGAAATGTAAAAGAGGGCAGATAATTCTCATTTCTGTTGTAACCAATATAAATACGACGTGGTTTTCAATTTAGGGCCTCTAGATATTAAAATTAAATAAAACATGTTGTATGTGAAATATCAGCGATTTTTTTGTTTTATTTGTAAGGCCTATCGATGACATTTTGTGTGGAATATGACATCGATAAAAAAATCTTTGATATGTTTTAAACAACTCCATTTATTGATCATTAATGGAAAACCCTGAGCACCATTTATCGAAAAAATATTCCACACCATAACTTAAGTATTTTAGAAAGGTTCTTATTACTAAGCTTCATCGATCTAATACTTTACGTTCTATTGTATTCGTGATTTCCGAAGACACACTTTTTGATTCACTTTTAAAATTTTATAAAAATTGGTCAATAGAACAGTTATTGATTCAATACTATATACTAATTTTATAGTATTTAATAGTACTTTATAGTATTTAATGGTATTTAACTATAAAATAACAATTTATTCAATTATCTTATTTTAATAGCAAAAAGATTATTGATTTTATGATTTTTTTTTTCTAAATATATTTGAGATATGCAAATAGGTATTAAAATCCATTTCGACATCCTCGGATATAGAGTCGATAGTTCCTCGCTTAATTTGCATTATCAATCAACAAAACCATTGCATGCTGGGTAGTTTCTATACTATATACACCCTGAAAAAAAAAACATAGTAAATTAATAGAGTTTCAATAGAAAAACAGTTATTGGCAGTATTTCAATTGTTCAATAGCATGTATACCATTAGTTCAATAATATTCAAACTGTTAATAAAATATTTTGTTGTACCATACATTTTATAATGTTCTCTTTTAATTACAAGACCTATACATTTTTATTATTAGGTACTATTAATTTTAGAGTATAGTCGAATTACATATTCTTAATAGTTTAATAAAACATAAATGGATTTTAGTTGCTTTGTTGTATAACTTATTTTTTTAAGTGCTTAAATTGAAATTCAGATCTAAAAAATCACACTCATATTAAGAGATACTTCTTGTTGAAAAAAAGTTATACAAACATTTATTGTTCGCTTCAGTTTCCAATAATTGATTGTTCTACTTGAGTCTGTATGTATTTACTTTTGAGTCCGTTATCATAATAGAAGTTTGATATATTACTTATTTTTTGTTATAAATAAAAAATGGTTAAATATAATGGCGCGTAATTATAGTAAATTTTTTAAACTGGAGTCTATTTTCATGTATAGTCTTTTTACATTTATTTTCATGGGAAAACAGTCAAAACAGTAATTAAATTTAAGCTCCAGGTTAATTTTGACTATAGTTACGGGCTAATGAATTTACATTAAACACTTTAAGTCCTTACACAGAAATAAAAAATAATCATCATATGGATGGATTTTGTTCTTCAAACCATGATTCATTGTATTGAAGAACGATACATAATATTGATAACTACAATACATCAACGTTATGAATTCATTATCAGTATGATGAATGACCGAAAAAGTGTTATTCAATATGGTGAAGTGTATGTGAGGAACACATTTTATCATATTGTTACGAACATTCAGTCTACGGAAAACTATTCTTTGAGTTCGTATCGCTGGATGGTGTACAAAATAAAAACACACTAATATTTGGTTTTATCTAGTATTATTTCAACTAGTATTAATTAACTTTATTTACTTAAATAACAACTTAATAACAATCACTTATAACCACTGCTGTATTACTACAATTTATCTTTACAATGTTCGCTCACGAGATGCACTAGTTCACTATCAAATCACAACTGAAGTGCTGTACCTCTGATGCGGCTCCCTTATATATTGCATGCATCAGTTCGACACGTTTCGACAAGCTTCGATTTGTTTCGAGAACCTTCTACTCGTTTCGTGAATGACGCATGCTATTGGCATCTCATTCGCACTCATGTGTTTTAATGCGGTGATCTTCCATCTCTTTCTCACACACTGCCTCAGTGCGCTGAATGATCTTCCGTCTCTTTCTAACACATGCTTAGTGCTCTGAATTGTCTTGCGTCTCATTAATTATTGTTGATTGCTTGCACTATGGGGCAAATTACATCTTTTCGTAACAATATTAATGAACAAATACATAAAATACAACATATATGTACTTCATATTGAAAAATGCTGTTCATCAAATCAAATTTCAATCAAAATATTGAAGTTTTGTTAATTTTTTGCCATTTTTCTCAGTTCGCAAGTAGTTATTGTATATTATCTATCAGTCGGTCTGTCTATCTGTCTGTTTGTCGGTCTGTCTGTCGGTCTGTCTGTCTGTATGTTCCAGCATCACGTCTAAACCGCTGAACCGATTTAACTGATTTTTTGTAACGGGAGTCCGGAGGGTGTCATAGACTATATATGGGCGCGATTGGACAAAGTGGCGTGGTACCTCCCATACAACCTAAACATTCCAAACGACATAACTCAGCACAAACACAATCTAAAAAAATGAAACAAAAAAACTCAAATACAAAAAAAAAAAAGATTCAAAAGTAACCACACACATTAAAACTCACCACAATGAAACTCACCACACTAAAATTCACCACACTAAAATTCACCACACTAAAATTCACCACACTAAAACTTACCACACTAAAACTCACCACAATAAAATTCACCACATTGAAACTCACCACAATAAAATTTACCACACTAAAACTCACCACACTAAAACTCACCACACTAAAACTTACCACACTAAAACTCACTACACCAAAATTTACCTCACCTAAACTCACCACACTGAAACTGACCACATTAAAACTCACCACACTAAAATTTCTACTGTGAAAAACTCTACGGGGAAGAATTCTACGTGAAAGAATTCTACCGGGAAGATTTCTTCCTGGAAGAATTTTACCGGGATGAGTTCTACTGGAAGATTTCTACCGGGAAGAATTCTACGGGAAAGCGTTTTATGGGGATGAATTTTACGGGGCAGTCTGAGAACAAAATTGTCTTTGAGAAAAGTTGTTTTGGCGGAGAATTATTATTTGGCTACTACATTTATAAAACCAATAAAAAAAACTTTCACAGCCAAGCACGGGCCCCTGATATAAATAATAAAAATGTTTTTTAATTAATAAAAGCGCTCCATATCTTTTAATTCACAAAATCTTGGCACGAGTCGTGCACGGGTCCAGCTAATAATAATAATAATAATAGTTTGGCACTACAGTTCTATAAGAACTTAGGCCGAGCCCATTATTTTTGAGCTGTGCGTGTTATATTTGTACTCAAAGTGGTGGGACTTACAGTTTATTGCCGAATCCGAACGGTGGGTGAGAGCTTTTCATAGGCAATGTTTTTACTCTCGGAGGTTTGCCATTTACTGCCGAGAGGTAGCGCGATATAGAAAAATGTTTATATGAAAAGATGTTGTTAGCCCCAGTCCAGGCTTGAACCGGGGTCCTTTCGGCTCGCAGTCCAACGCACTAACCACTGAGCTACCGCGGCTACTGGTCCGGCACGGGTCCAGCTAGTTTCATATATAATGCTTGCTCGACATGCATAAATTAGTAAAATATTTTGTTATATATTTATTTATAATTACAAAATTTTATTAATGAAATATAAATTACAAAAAATATATTTAAAAAAATTTGCTTTTGAAAAAAAATGATTTGAATACATTTTTTTCGGAATATTTTTTTTTTGTTTTTCGAAAAATAAATTTTTTTTGAAAAATATTTTTTTCGAAAAAAAAATTATTCAAAAAAAAAAAATGTCGAATTTTTTTGGAAAATTTTTGTTTTGCAGATTTTTTTTTAATTATTTTTTTCGAATATTATTTTTTAAGATTTGTTTTTTCAAATTTTATTTTCGAAAAACTTTTTTTTTTTTTTTTTTAATGTGTAAAAATTGATCAATTAATTTCTTTGAAAAAAAATATTAGATTTTTCAAAATAATAGTACCAACGACGCATTCAATAATAAGGACTATCACAAAAATGCATGCGAACAGAATGTTTATGTTTTTATGCAACAGACGTTTATTATAGGAGAAAAACCATAAAAACAATAGTATTTATACTGTTATATTCAATAGTTAAAATCGAAATTATTAGATTAAAGGTACTGAATATTTTAAATACTATCATATTCAATAGAAAACTTTTAAACCAGTGTAAAAAAAAACGATTAATACATGAAATATAAAATCAATTGTCTAAGTGTATTAAATTCTGAGTGTATTAGCGATTTTTGAAGTTTACAAACTTTCATTATTTTTTTTTAATTTGGAGACATTAAATAAAAATTTCCCATGACACTAAACTACTAAATATTTGCATATAAACGTCTCTAGAGATGCAAGCGTCCGTCTAAATAGAAAAAAAAATCCGTTTATAGCTTGTGTTGCGCTAATGGTTGTTTTAGTTGTTGTTGTAGTCACCACTTTAATGTGCGTGGTTCTCACACGCGGCACAGTGATGTTGCCTATTACGATACTTTGCTGTGCTACGTGTTGACATGCGATGCAACAATTGTTAAATTATTTAATATAGAAAACAATGTGAGTGCGTGTGTGCGAACGTGTGTGCGTTTTCGCGAATGATGAGCCCTTGGCAACAGCAGCAGATTCAGACTGTGCGCCGGTTAAAGTGTCATTAAAAATGCGTTTCCATTCATCACTGTCAGCAACAGCAGTAGCAGTTGCTCGCTCGCGCGCGCATTCTCGAACATTCCCTGGAGTCCTTTTGCGCCTGTTGCTATGCAACATTTCGCTGACGTGTCGCTGTTGCGCTGGCCCTTCAAAGCTCAAGTGTCTGTGTGTATGGGTGAGCTTTGTGTTTGAAGTGCATGTGTGTAAGTGTGCTTTTGCGTGAAAGCCACTCCAGCAGGCGTTGCAGCGTCAGCAACAACAACGTCAGCAGCAATGGCAACAACAATGCGCATAATAATTATTATAATTTCACAGCGCAATTTCTTTGTGTAGCATTTAATGGTTGTGATTTATTTCACAAATGTACGCTTCGTTGCGCTACGCTGATGATCATAATATTTGCACAATTGATTTTTTTCACCCCACGTCCAACCATACGCCACCCAACACAACACAACACAATCCAACCCAAGCCATTCCAACCAACATCCTGCACGCGGTGGTAACAACGGCTTTCCACCATTGTTCGCCAAAATTCGGCAACACACTTGGCAGTCTTTTAATTATTGTTTGCATGGGTTTTTCGGCGAACTCCTGTGGCGTTCTCCCCTGAGGACGTATGATGCGCAAATCAGAAATTGATTAGAATATCAATGCATTGCGCCATGTTGACCTAATGAACGGCGACGTTGCGTCGTTGTTAGGTCCCAGAGGACTAGATGGTGCTGTGTGGTACAGTAAACTATGTAATTAATATGTACCTCAAGTAGATTTAATTTTTAAAAATTGTGATTACTTTTAATGCGGTCTGGTTTTTTCAGTTGTTTGAAATTATGAATTTAGTAAGCTAAGCAAAATAATTCTCTCACAAAACAAATTTTTTTAAAGACAATTCATCCCTGGACTATTCTTCCCCGAGAGACAATACTTTTACGTTAATTTTTTCACAGACAATTATTTCCCGGCTAATTACTCCTCAACGCAATTTTTAGCTTCTAATTTGAATTGCACCATACACATGTTTAGAACCGCAGTGGTAAGTTTTTTTGTGGTAAGATTTAGTGTGTTGATTTTCGGTGTGGTGAGTTCTTGTGAGGTGAGTTCCGGTATGGTGAGTTCAGGTGAGTTGAGTGAGTGGTGAGTTTAAAAAATATAAGGGTCGTTAACTACTATTCTCTTGTGTGAAATATGACTAGGAACCACAGTGGTTAGATTTAGTGTGTTGATTTTCGATGTGGTGCATTCCGGTGTGGTGAGTTATGATGTGATCGGTTTCGGTGTGGTGGATTTAAAAAATATATAAGGGTCGTTAACTACTCTCTTGTGTGAAATATAACTTGGAACCACAGTGGAAAGTTTTTTGTGGTACATTTTAGTGTATTGATTTTCGTTGCGGTGAGTTCAGGTGTGGTGAGTTACGGTGTGGTGAGTTCAGATGAGGTGTGTTCCGGTGTGGTGAGTTTAAAATTTTTAAAGGTGGTTTGCTACACCCTTGTGTGATATATGGCTGATATCACTATGGTGGTTCTGTATTTTATAATCCATACGCAACCCAGCATATTTCAACATTTTGGAAAATATTAGTTCTCTGAAACTCTTAAGACTAAGTAAATATCAAAATTGTTCCCTTTTTAATATTTTTTAAAATTCCAGAACCAATCACTAGATAGCAATTGTACATTTCCGAAATTCTAAAATTCCGAAAAGGTTCGAAATGCCTTGTAATAATAATAATAGTTGGGCGCTACGGTCCTGTATAGAACTTCGGCAGAACTCTCTTCACCATTTGAGCGGTGCGTGTTATATTTGTGCTCAATACTCGGCGGGTGAGAGTTTTTCATTGGCAATGTTTTACCCTCGTAGGTTTGCCTTTTACTGCCGAGAGGTAGCATCGCATAGAAAAATGTTTTGTTGAAAAAGATGTTGGCAGTCGCTGGGGATCGAACCGCGGACGATTCCGTCCAACGCACTAACCAGACTAGCTACCGACGCTACGAAAAACGAAATCACTTGTGCATACTTTTATTTCATAATCAAAATAAAATGTATTTTTTCCTGAGCAATTACTTACGACCTGCTCAAAAACATTTTTCTAAAACATGCATTTCTTAATTTTTTTTTCCTCCAAAAATGTAGATTTGAATAATTTTTTATTATACTGGTTTATGATTTAACATTTTGTAATAACAGAATTCCATTTATATCTCCAAGGCTTTTGATCGAGTGTGGCATAAAGCCCTCGTTTCAAAACTAATTGCATATGGTGTCGGTGAATCTTTTACTCAATGGATATCGAGTTTTCTCCAGGGTCGTTCAATACGAGTTGCGATGGATGGTGTTCTTTCGGAACAACATTTCATCAATTCTGGAGTTCCGCAGGGTCCCTATTTCTGGTATTTATCAATGACCTTCTGTCATTGACTCAGAACCCAATCCATTCCTTTGCAGATGATAGCAACATTTGTCATTCATACTCGTTCAAAAAGCGCCCAACCTCTTTGGAGATTGAGAGTAAAAGCCGCACTATGAATGACACATTCAATAATGATCTTAAAACAATCTCCGAGTGGGGTCTTGCAAATAGAGTTGATTTTAATGCACACAGACCCAATGTTGTCTGTTATCTCACAAAAGAATGGATTCAACCCTACCTCCCCTTAATATGGGTGTTGTGGATATTGCAGAGTCAGCTGCTCTTGACGTTCTGGGCATATCAATTCAATGTGATCTCCGTTGGAATGATCATATATTTGACGTGTCGAAGGTTTTTTAAAACGGTGTAAGACATACTTCACTCCTGCTGACTTGCGCACTGTCTACACCACTTATATTCGGCCTAAGATGGAATACAATTCGCACATATGGGCAGGGGCTTCAAAATCTTCTTTGGAGTTCCTGGATCGAATCCAACAACGTGCAATATATTTAATAGGGGATGAAAATATTTCATCGTATATTGGTTCTCTTGAGCACCGAAGGACCGTTGGGTGTGTAAGCCTGTTTTATAGGTATTACAATGGTAAGTGTTCGAGGGAGATACATGGCCTGATTCCACCAGGTCGTGTGTCCTCTCATTCTACTCGGGCATCGAACCAAGCCCACCCCTTCGTAGTTCACTCGGCTCTCAATAGAACCACGCATTACCGAGAGAATTCGTTCTTCAGTCGCACGATACGTTTGTGGAACAATCTCCCTGCGTCTGTTTTTCCCGACATTTTTGATATTGGCAAGTTCAAAACAAACATACACCGACACTACTCCATCTTTCCCCCCTCCATTTAACCTATCATCCCTTCTTACGATCAACACTGTGCATTGCATGAATAGGGGGCATCCCCTGAGCGTTGGTTAATTTGTAAAAAAAAAATCATATTGAAGAACACATTTTTAGACAGTTCCCAAGTGTTCATCATATTTATGAACGCATTCATAACATTGATGTCGTTAGTCGTTAGTTTGCACATTTTTAAAACTTTTAAAAGTTTCTATTCAAAACGGTATATCACATTTTCGAGTTTTAACAAAATTGTTTTCCATGTGTATTATTTATAAAAAAATGTAATAGAAATTATTTAAAGTCCACTGTTTGCCTCAACAAAAAAACTTTTAAAATATATTTAAAAAAAAATCCAATTAATAAATATTACATATTATGGAGAATACAATACAAATTGTCAACCTCTGAATTAACAAATCGAATTTATATTTAAGATGACCATGTATTTTATAATGTAGCTTTAAATGTACAATGACCATTATGCTGTGAGTGTTTATTGTGTTATTAATCAAAGCGGTTTTATGTTTATTAAATTTACATATACTTCAAAACATCTTTTAAATCGTAGTGTAAATCGCTTTTTCTATGTTAACTCGTAAATCGTAACTTTATCAGACGAAAAATGTAAATAATATTGTTATGTCGAAAGTGGACAACATGGGAAATATATAAAAACAAACTCTTTGTTACCTCTTTCTGTTTTCGGTTAGTTTTCTGTTAGATCCCCTTTTCAAAATATTGTTTTTCATTTTCCTATTTAATGACAAATAAATCAGTCTACATGATAATATCAATGTCGGACTATGTAGATTCAATGAAGTTAATCCAGCATCTCTTGTTGCCACTGTTGGCTTTAATGGCTGTCATTAGCTGCATTAACTGGAATAGCGTCAAGATATTAAGGCACCCGACAGACGGGCAGTCTAGTAGACAGACAAGCGCTTAATATATTATACACTAATGATTTAAGGCTACTGTTTGTTCGAGACACTTTCTGTAGCTATATTCTAAAATAGGTTCGATTATACTTTATCGTGTATAATCATGACAATGAAATAATTTAATTTTATATGTAGCAATTTAAGATAATTTTCCATTTTCATTTCTCTTTGTTATTCGCCCTCTTTTGTCACTGTACTCACGTGATCAAAGGTCCAGTGACATGCAAAACTCGTAAATTTGAGCTACTGACATATATATTTCAGCACCACCAAAAACCTTGAAACCCTGAAATAAAAGCAAAAGCATTAAGTTTAAAATATATGTCTAAGGAAAAAATATAAAATACCCTTCTTTGCGTAGCAACCGTGCGTCCAGTATGGCATCAAATTTAATTTAGAGGGGTTCAGAAATCTATGACGTACCTGCATTTCAATTTCTTTTGTTCGTGGCCCTGACCATAAAAGCACAACAAAAAAATACACACTCGCACTCAAAACAATGCAAATTGAAATCCTGTGAAATTATGTCGTTTTTTTAGGTTTTGTTTTTCAAGTAGGGTTTTTTTTCAATAGGTACTTTATGACATAAGCCAATGGTGACCATCGACTGTATTTATTATACAGGCCACGTACGCATTACGAGTCAGAAACACGGAATGCAGACAGATGGAAGGGTTGTTAGAAGGTATAGAAACTAAATATTGGTCGATGGTGTTGATTTCAATAACATACATTTTATTAAATTTATACCACAATTAAGTTAACATTTTGGGTTTAAAAAATAGAATTGGTTAGCTATGTAATATAAATATAACTTGACGAATATTTAAATTGAGTTCTGAATTAAGTTTTCAGTTCTTTTAAGTTTTCAATACTTAAAGAATAAAGAGTCATTCCTATACAATTCATACATTAAAACTCCCTGGATTTAAGAACTGAATTCATCCCAGTAGCATCGGTGGTTCGATTTGTTAGTGCGTTGGACTATGAGCCGAAGGGTCCTGTGTTTGATCCCAGAGACTACCAACCTCTTTTCATAGAAAAACATTTTTCTATCCGACGCTACCTCTCGGTAGACAATGGCAAACCTCAGAAAGTAAACACCGCCCATGAAAAGCTCCTACCCTGAAGTTCGGATTCGGTATTAAACTATAGGTCCTACCAGTTTGAGTAGGTACAAATAGCTCGCACAGCTGAAATATATATCGATTAAAGAAGGAATTTATTTATTCATCACAAGTTGACAGAAATCCTCAATCTAAACCCTCCATGAATGTCCGAACTAAAAAAAATATCCGCAGTGACCCATTTATATGATGAATTTAGCCATTGTCAGGAAGAATTACTGTCATTTGATGACCATCGATGGTTCAACTTCCATCTCATGCTCTTTAAACATAGGTTTAAGGTTCTATTCTTCACTCCTTACCCTACCTATGTTCCCCTTCCACCTTCTATATCCCTTGGAAAGGATTAAGGTGCCCGTGTTAAGAATCTAACCATTAATGGGAAAGGTTGACAAAAAAAAAGTTGACAGAAATCTTCACTCTAAACACTCCAGGAATGTCCGAACTAAAAAAAATATTCACCAGTGTCCCATTAATATGATGAATTTAGCCATGGTCAGGGAGAATTACTGTCAGTTGATATCCATCGATGGTTCAACTTCTATCTCAAACATATGTTTGAGGTTCTCTTCTTCCGACCAAACCCTACGTAATTTCCCACCAAACTTCTATATCGCTCGGAAAATATTAAGGTACCCACGTTGAGAGTTTAACCACGTTGAGAATTTAACCATTCGTAGAGGGTATACCCTAGAGGGTATACCCTTTAGTTTCGATATGAGTTTCGATATGTTTCGACTGTCAGCCTTGAGGAAAAGGTCGAAGAAGGATGCCAGTGAATAAAATTCTCATACAGATCAAAAATAAACTAGCAGTGTCGCAAGCAAAGGTGGACGATAAGGTATTTGACCTTATCGTCCTCAGAACTTAGCAAGCCACACAATGTATGACCAACAAACAAACTGTAAAAATTTTTCAAGAAAGACTTGGTCCGGTCAAGCAAACTATTATCGACCAGACGACAACCATGGGGGCGATACATCTATTGTCACCCGCGATTTAAAACCTGACACGTTGGCGAAAGCCTGTACATCGACAGTGCGGATAAGGAGTCAAACACGCACACAGAAGTGGCCCCGGACATGGATGAAGAACTCTTCACTAGTTGACTAGTTACTAGTTGACTCCGACGATAACGACAAAATGGTCATCGCTTTACCTATCGACAACCGGAACCCTACAAAGAATCGGCGTAGCTAAAAGGAGTCAATTAGGCATCTTAAGAAATGCATCTCAAGAAATCTCATAAAAAACATACACATGCTGTTAAAAGCTACGAAAAGTTTGAACTGACACCCGCTGCTTTAAATAAATGTAGCTTGGCAAAACCAACGCTACTTGTCCCAAAAAAGGCGTACAAGGGTCATGATTCCATACAACCAATTTAGGCAATGATTTGGAAAGCAAAATCTCTGTGGGTTTGAAGTTGGAAACCTAGGGACTGTCAGCCAAGAGGCAAAGTTCGGAGAAGGATCTCGGAAAAACCAACACTACTTGTCCCAAACAAGGCAAACAAGGGGCAGAATTCCGTTCAATCAATGTCTAGAACGATTTGGAAAGCAAAATCTTTGGGGGTTTGAAGGTCGAAATCTCAGGACTGTCAGCCAAGAGGCAAAGTTTGGAGAAGGATCGCATGGAAAAAAACTCTGATACGGACCATAAAGTCCGCCAGTTTCGATATTACTCTATGAATGGTAATCGTTGTTCCAGATCCTACATGCCCAATGGACCCACAAACTAATTCCGGAAATCAACAAATAGCTGAGAAGACAACATGATGTCGTAAACTACTACCTGACGCATTTTCTAACCGGCCATGGGGTTTATAGGAAGTACCTACACAAATTATGCCTGGACGGATCACAGAAATGTCCCAAGTGTATAGCAGCACCGGGAGACCCAGCGCACGTGCTTTTCAACTGCCCAAGATTCGAATCGCACAGAGAACGTCTGAAGCAGACGTTAGAAGCAAAGGTGACGCCGCATAATATTGTGACTGAAATGCTCAGGTCAGAAGATAACTGGACCGAGGTCGATAGAACAGTAAAAGAACTACACGAGCAACTACTGCTGGCAGAACGTAGAAAAGAAGAGCGGGCAATACAAGCAACAGGAGGCTGATCCCGCCCCATGCAACAATGCCTTAGAGAAAGTCCCGCGGGGTTGTGGATGATGCGGGAGGTGGTTTTAGTTTCTATGAATCCGACATAACTGGTTAAGCAAGAGCTCACCAGTATCATTGAAAGATTTCTACCATCCAACGTTGAAAAAAAAACCCTACATGCCCCTAAAAAGGTAAACAATGATAAGGCTTCTGGGAAGAAGAAGGATACCATCGAATCCAAAGTGGCAACCAGTGTGGATAAGGGTTACAAAAGCAAAATCTATGTTAATTCTATGAAGGCCGGAACCTCGGTGTTGTTAGCCAAGACGCAAAGGTCGGAGGAGGATCACGGGGAGCAAACTATAATACGGACCAAAAATCCGCAAGTTTTAAGGTCAATCCATGACCTACATGCCCCCAAAAAGGCAAACAAGGGTAATACTTCTGGGAAGAAGAATGATACAATCAAACCCAAAGTGGCAGAAGGGTTAAGGGTGTTGATAAGGGTTAGAAATGCAATACTTACGCAAATTCTCTGAAAACCGGAACCTCGGTGCTGTTAGCCATGACGTAAAGATCGGAGGAGGATCACAGGGAGAAAACTCTAATATGGACCTAAATTACGCAAGTTTCAAGGTGACTGTTGTGTTTGACATCGTCATGTTTGAAAAGTTGATAATTTGTATGGAAATAGTATCCATAATATGCAGTTCGAAAATGCTATCTGTCATCGATGTTCCTGATCCTACTTGCCCCTACAAAGTTGAACAAGGGTTAGGAATTCGGGAAGAAGGATGATGCCTCCAAACATAAAATGGCAACCAATTGTCGACAAGGGTTTGGAAAGCTAAATATCTTTGGGTAGGAAGGCCTGAACCTCGGTACTTTCAGCTCAAAGTCAAAGATCTGAGGAGCCTCTCAGGGAAAAAATTCTGAAATGCAACTAAAAATCCGCCAGTTTCGTGGTCATTCCATAAATGATTTGCTGACACTGTTAATGGTATATCATATATGAAAAGGTTATAATTTGTGTCAGGTTAAAATGTTCCCGATTATCGATATTGCTGGCCAGACATGGGGAAATCTTTGAGAAATAACAGATGACTTTTTTCATATAGGTTTTTATACACCTTTATGTCGTAACAAGATTGTTAAACTTCTTAAAGACTTTCAAAGGTACAAAAAACCTTATAAGAAGGAGTATGCCTCCAAACAAGGGTTTGAAAAGCTAAATATGCTTCTGTAGAAAAGCCTGAACCTCGGTACTTGCAGCCCAAAGGCGAATATCTGAGGAGGCTCGCAGGGAAAAAACCCTGAAGCGCACCAAAAATCCGCCAGTTTCGACATCATTCCATGAATGATTTGCTGACACTGTTAATGGTATATCACATACGAAAATGTTATAATTTGTATTAGGTTAAAAATGTTATCGATATTGCTGGCCTGACATGGGGAAATATTTGAGAAATAACTGATGACTTTTTTCCTCTAGGTTTTTATACACCTTTATGTCGTAACAAGATTGTTATACTTCTCAAAGACTTTCAAAGGCACAAAAAACCTTTAAGAATCGTAAAATATAAAATACACAGTCAGAGTAGTGCTGGAGGCACTAAACTGTGTTAAAATATACTCAAAGATATTTGACTAAACCCCCCAAAAACAATCAAAAAAACGCACAAGGCGAACGTGAAGGAAATGAAAATAAGGAGTAAGTAGTTCTTTGGTGTGGCCTGGACGCAGCAGTTGTTGGGGCTTCATTCAGTTGCTTTTACTATGATTTCCTGCGCACACAGAATATTTAATAGAACTACAATAATAAACCAAAAATAAAATAACAACAAGTACCACGAGAGCAACATAAATTTGCATTAAACCCGCTGCGTGTGGCGCCTGCGGTCACATGGCAACAGTGGCCAAAAGAATCCTTTGAGGAGTCGTCGACTCGCAGTGGACACAGACACACAAAGTAAAGGCCACGCACTTCCGCATGGCATGGCGTCAGTAATTTCATTTTATTTTATTCAATTCAATTTTGATTATGCGTTAAAAGGACATAAGGGGTGAAAGACAAAAAAAAAAAACAAAAAAATCAAAGCAACAGGACGTAAATTTTGCTGTTGCTATGCGCGCATTTTGTCGTATATTTCCGTACGCAGGACGAACGCATTTTGTGGACACGTTGGCGAGGAAATGAGGACAGCAGGATAATGCTTTCGACAACAACAACACTAACAAACAATAGCAATGCAAAAACAACAAAACGAAAGGGGTTGAAAAGGCTTCCTGCTGCGTCCAAGGACGCTTTGCTAATGCGTTCGCATTGACTTGCCAGCGACTGCTACGTCGACGGAAGGATAACAAATAGCGGCGCGCAACATGTCGCACAAACCTTGTTTGACTCTATAATGGATGTGCTGTCTTTCCTGTTTGTTGTAGTTGTTGTTGTAGCCATCAACGCCGCTGTGCCGCCAACAGGAGGCTAAACGTACAGTTAATCCGCGCGGTGCTTTGGCAGCAAGGAAGACTAACGCATTTTGCTGCTGCGTCGTTGTTTTTAATTTTGATTTATGTGCGCGCGCTACGATGACACAAAAGCCGCGAGCATCCTGGCAACAACTATAGCTTCCAGCATAGCGTTAGCATTCGAACGGAAACGTTTGCCATTCGTTCGTTCGATAGACCAACCGACCGACCGACTCAACGCCCAACCTGACAACGCACCAACAAGGATAATGACAACAATGACGCCGCAACACGCGCTGCTAAACTACATGCGGCGAGGCGACTAAGCTAAACGCAACAAGGATTTAACAAAATTTTACAGCAGGACATTATTTGGAGGACGCTTGAATTATAGAGTCTTGCATCGCGCTACTGTTGTCGGCACATGCCAGCAACCGTCGACTTAATTTAAACTACCCGAATGCATATTAATTAAAACATTGCGTGCAATGTGTGTCCTTTACGTGTGGCAATGCGAAGGATGTCGGACATATGAGTGACGGCTGCACTCATGTGCTATATAGGTACCGAGGTAATGTGGGAATATGATACGTGAATCACGCTAAACTCCGTAATAATCCATACATTAATCAAATAATTACTATTCAAAATTTCAGTGATTCCCATCATTGAAAAAAAAACTACCCATGTAATCTACCTAGTGGAAAAGGTCATCAATAGTGAAAAAGGTCATCAATCATTACATAATGATTGCCCTATACTAGGTCGGGTACATCGATGACCGATTGCATTATCAGTATTGATGACCTTTTTATACAAATTTTCACCACCTCATATGACATTTTGCATGACATTGTCAGGTCTGTCATATTTGTAAAACATCCCAGTAGTAAATTTAAAGCGTAATAAGCTATGCTCAAGCAGGTAGAACCCCCTTCCCGACTAAATGATTTCCTTTCTTCATTTTTTTTTTAATATGAAATGAAAATTTTTGCAGGACTTCCTATTCGTTTCTCAGAGAACAGCTCTCAGAAGGTCTCACAAAATTGTTTGACACATTACAGTTAGCATTCCATTAGAAGGAGAGCTAGCAGCGCTTCGTTTTTGTATTTGAAAAATATTAGAAATAGTCACCAAATCGATTGGCGCTGATTCTAAGGAAAGTGTGCTGGAAGTACACTAGCTTCAGTGATAGCAGAATATGTATTGAGCATACTAAGAAGTTGTTGTAGAAGGGCTTCTACTAGTAAGGCCTGGATAAATTTACTACTGGAATTGCTTCATAGATGATTGTTCATGAAATTGTCGTGTAGATGTACTGAAAATAGTTGGCAATTTGGTTGGTTATTTCTAACTTAATTTCTAAAGGTTCATATATGGTTTTTTTCAAAGAGGGAATCAAAAAAGAAATTCTAGAATTTTCTGGATATATCATTGATTGCTCTGTTATCAATAATGTCAATTCTTGCTTTCTCTATAACAGGCAAAGTCTCTACACTCAAAGAGTAGATCAATAAGTTGTTCAGTCAGTCAAGTTATTCGTAACCTACTCCGGACAAATATATTTTGGCTTGAAGTTAAAAGAAAGTGAAGTTAGGAAGGCCCCCAATTAAATATTCTCAAATACTAAACTCAGATTTGTTCAAAACGTTTAACCTTTAGTTCATTTGGTTCCCGAAATATGGCTTCTATTGACGTTCGGGTCATATCAATCCTTCGTTGGAATGATCTCATTTTCGATGAGTAAAAAGAAGTGCGTCGTTTTTTAACGATGTACTTACGCAGCAATACAATTCGCACATTTTGGCGGGGGACTGATTCCACTATGTCGTGTTTTTGATCGTTCTACTCGAGCATCGAACCATGCCCAATCCTTCGTAGTCCAATCTGCTCTCAACAGAACCACATATTTCAGAGATAATTCGTTCTTCTGTCACACGATACGTTTGTGGAACAATATCCCTGCGTTTTTATTTCCAGACATATAGCCCTATTTCGCCGGACAAAAATAACGCTCTACAAGTCACTCATCATGCCCGTCCTACTTTATGGTGCAAAAACATGGACGCTGGCCTCCAGCGGCGAAAGAGTGCACCCAGTACTCGTTCGCCGCTGGAGGCGAAAGATTCTCCGTAAAGCCCTATCTGCTTTGCTAAGGAGTATCGTATCAGGAAGAACCATGAGCTGTATGAGTTATTCGTCGACATTGACATAGTCAAGCGTATCAAGATCCAGTGGCTTCGCTGGCTAGGTCATGTCGAACGAATGAATGAAAATGCTCCAGCCAAGAAGGTGCTTAAACATGACTCAAAGGTGGACAGCATAGAAGAGGGCGTCCAAATCTGCGTTGGAAAGACAAAGTTGAGAACTATCTGGCAATGCGTAGTATTCCCAACTGGCCTCAGCGCGTGCAAAGCAGAAGCGACTGACGCAGTTCCATTTCAGCGGCCAAGACCGACGAACTGTTGTAAGGACCAACTAAGTAGAACATACTTAGTACACAATTCGTACATTTTGGCAGGGGACTAACGCCAACATGTCGTGTTTTCGATCGTTCCACTCGAGCATCGGTATAAGCCCAACCCTTCGTAGTCCACTCTGCTCTCAACAGAATGACGTATGCCAGAGAGAATTCATTCTGCAGTCACACGATAAGTTTTGTGGAACAATATTCCTGCGTCTCTATTTCCGGCCATTTTCGATATTGGCAATAAGGATGATGTGGATATTGCGGAGTCAGCTGCTCTTGTCAGAGCATAACAGTCCAATGTGACCTTTATTGGAACGACATATATTTGATGTGTCTAAAGAAGCGGTCAAGTGCCATGGTTTTTTAAAATGGTATAAGACATACTTCACTTTTACGGACTTTTTTTTTTTTTTTTTTTTTTTTTTTTGGAATATCTACTAAGATCCACAGCACTCAGACAGACTCTATCCATTGTACATACTATTCCCTAAAATTTTGTGGTTAATATCACCACGAGCGCCCATGCCCAAGCCGGGATTCGAACCCGACACCTTCAGAATGCAAGTCCAGCGCGCTACCTCTCGACTGCTAAGGCCGGCTTTACGGACTTACGCCGGAATACAATTTGGCACATTCCACCATGTCGTGTTTTCGTCCCTTCTACTCGAGCATCGAACCATGCCCAATCCTTCATAGTCCACTCTGCTCTCAACAGAACCACGTATTCCAGAGAGAATTCTTCTTCTGTCACACGATATGTTTGTGAACAAATATCCCCCGTCGACCCATTTTTTGACACATTCAATGAAAAATGGCTTTGATCCTCAGCAATGCCATGTGTCAAGTGATAATCGTAATGGTCAATGTTTGGCGAATACAGCGGGTGCGGTAGGAGTTCCCATTTAAAAGTTTCCAAGTAGGTTTTTACCGGTTGAGCAATACATGGACGAGCGGAGTCATGCTGCATAGGGGTCGTTTTTCCTTAAATTCTTGCTTCAAACGCATTAATTGTAGTCGATAGCGATCTCCTGTAATGGTTTCGTTGGGTTTGAGCAGGTCATAATAAACAACACCCACCTGATCCCACCAAATGCAGAGCAAAAGTTTGAAACAATTGATATTTGGGTTTGCCGACAATGTTGATGCATGGCCGGGCTTACCACAAGTTGTACTACATTAAGGGTTATCGTAGTGTATCCATTTTGCATAGTCAGTTAAGACAAGATGCAAAAAAACCTTTTCTTTTCAGTCCTTGAAACAGTTGTTCACAGATGAAAAGACGGCGTTCGGCGTCGCTTTGTTTCAACTCGTCTGGCATCCAATGTCCTTGCATTTGAATCATTCATAATGCTTTTAAACGTTTCGAAACTGTTGTGTGATCAACTGCTAATAATTCCGCAACTTCAGTTATCGTTTGGCATGAGTCTTTATCAAGTAATACTTCATATTCGTTGTCTCCAAAGATTTTCAGAGCTTCAATGCATTTAAACCGATCTCTGCATGTTGTTTCCGACAGAGCATGGTCGCCGTAAGTCTCAAAAAGAATGCTGTGTTCTTTAACAGACTATTTTTGTTGGATATGCAGTAAAATTCCCCGCAAATACTTTCTTTTTGCAGGCAAGTTGACATGTTTAACACCATAAAAAAAAGATTCTAACACTATGGCGAAATGTAGTACACTGAATATTAACCTATTATTATAATAGTTGTTAATAGATGCATTACAATCTTAAATGACACACGTAGTTCTGGTATTGTCATATTTTGAAAAACAGCGAGAACTTATTCAAACACCAAAGTTGCTATAAACAATGATTGTCTCTATTTTCTGACCATATATTTCAACTTTCCGCTAATATCCAAAATATGACGAAAAGCTGCCTTTAAAATATTTGATAATATGGTATATACTTCGCACAAACATATTTATAATTCTATGTTTTTGTCTCAAATATTTCAAAAAAATTCTAGAGTCTTATTTTACTAGAGATATAATCGGATATTATTGCATGATTATTGTAGATAAAGTTTGCTCTACATGTTTACTACACACTATGAAAAATATGTTTGCAGCAAACATATTATATTATATATCAATTAAGAAAATTTCAAGAATTTTATAATAAATATGTTAATTACAATTATAAATCATAAGTCATGAAATTAATGCTAAAATAATTTGAAAATATGTGAAAAAAATGTAAAATCGATTTATAGTAATATTAAGTTTGTTGCAAAGAAATATTGTTTGTGCGTGTTGGGTTCAACTGTTATTATTAAATCATATTATATTTTAAGATTTACGTTATAGAATTTATTATGGATAAATAATGGATATATAATGAATAAATACTGCGACAAATATATCTGTTGATGACAGCGTAATTCCTATTCCCAGATGATATAATTAAGTACATTTACAATTGGCTGTTGTTATTTCGAAGGTTAACTGATTGCTACGTCCAAAGACCTACTGACTCTATGCAAAACCGATGGCCTATTGAATGGAGTGACAGTTAATTAACAAATGCTAATAATAATTATTTATTTAGACAATTAGCGCACTTGGGACATTGATTGTGACTGAGTGTGAAAACAATAAAACCGCACGCATTAATTTAATTAACAAAACATGGCTAATTGCTTGACAAAATTTGACGCTGATTAAATTTAATTCACCGACAGCAGCCACATGGTTTTAATGTCAGACACACACCATCTATGTATGACTCATGATATTAGGTCTGTTGAGTGTTTGGAAAATCACAATCACAACCAAAGAGTATATTTAGTCCATGACTGTGACTTTCACTGTAAGAGGCGCGTAGGGGCCGACAGAAGTCGTGCATTAGCACAACGGGTTCAAAAGGTGAGACAGACGAAATGAGTCAGCGGAAAAATAGCAAATCATTGCCTTGTCGTAGGTAGGTAGGTAGGTACCTGAGGGCCTATTAAAGCCAAATAGTTTAATTAATTATGATGAGATTTATGATTTGGTCTGGTTCCTTTAATTTAGAAAATTAGATATAATTTGATAATAAACTCATCTCAAATATCAATAACAATAAAAATAGAAAATCATTTAAATGACTCTATAAGAATAACATTTTTTGCAGCATTCTAAAAGTTAACTTATTTATGTTGCCTGTTTGGAAAAATTAATAATTATTAGGAATACTTAGAAAGCAATGTAAACTAAACTAAAATACTAATTCCATTAAATACTAAACATTATATAATTGCATTGTAAGAGTATCATTTTGTATATCATCCTAAAAGTTATCTTTTTTAAGTTGTCGGTGTGGAAAATTATTAGGAATAATTTAAAAGTAAAGTAAACTGATCTCAAATATTAAAACCAATAAAAACTTAAAATTTTTAAAGTGCCCTGTAAATTTTGCATTTTGTACAACATCCTAAAAGTTAACTTATTTATGTTGCCTGTTTGAAAAATCTAAAAGTTATTAGAAATAATTAGAAAGCAATGTAAACTAAACTAAAACACTAATTCCATTAAAAACTATATATTATATAATTGACCTGTAAGAGTAGCATTTTGTATATCATCCTAAAAGTTATCTTATTTAAGTTGTCGGTTTAGAAAATTATTAGGAATAATTTAAAAGTAATGTTAACTGATCTCAAATACTAATGTCAATAAAAAATTAAAATTATTAAAGTGCCCTGTAATTTTAGCATTTTGGACAACATCCTAAAAGTTAACTTATTTATGTTGCCAGTTTGAAAAATCTAAAAGTTAATAGGAATAATTAGAAAGCAATGTAAACTATCTAAATTACTTATTCCATTAAAAACTATATATTATATAATTGCTCTGCAAGAGTAGCATTTTGTATATCATCCTAAAAGTTATCTTTTTTAAGTCATCGCTGTGGAAAATTATTTGGAATAATTTAAAAGTAAAGTATTAATACCAATAGAAACTTAAAATTTTTAAAGTTCCCTGTAATTTTAGCATTTTGGACAACATCCTAAAAGTTAACTTAATTATGTTGCCTGTTTGGAAAATCTTTAAATTAATAGAAATAATTTAAATACAAGATTAATACATTATAATAAATTATAATAAATATATTATATTATTTAGGTGACTCTACAGGAATATCACGTTGTACATCATTCTAAAAGTTAACTTTTATATGATTGGAGTATCTAAAAGTTAACCAAAAGTTAATATACGGATTAAAAATGCAGTCAATTCAATTTGTCAGTCAATATTTGAATCATTTTTATTATTTTTGTAAAAATATATAGAAAAATCTAAAGGAAAATACATGTTAACCCATCATGAACGATCATTATTGACGACGAAACCATAAATATTGTAAAATGGACATTTTAAATTTCTTTATTTATGACTACGTCTACAAAATTTTCATAAATGACATGTGATACAAAGATTTTTACACATTTAAAGACATTACTGATGTATCAAATAAATTAACAATAAAATATCCCAACCATATTATTGATCAACGATTAATTGGCTTTGTGTGACATACTTGACGTCATCAATGATATGTCATGCATGATAGGGAACATTTGAGGAATGCTTAATATGAATTCTCACTGGGTGTTGAAACTCCTGACGTACAATTAAGTATAATTTTCATTATGAATCACTTTTAAAAGTACATTTGCACTTGTACTAATTGTACTTTACCCTAAAATTTAACTCTAAAATTTCAGTTGCCTATACTTGCGGCAATATTAAAAAAAAGCGACCGCCTGTCACATCATATCGTCATCTGTCAGTGGTCTATACTATAGTCAGTCAGTCAATTACACTCTTTTCTTTCGTTTGATTAGTCCCACCTGACATTAAACCGCAGAAATGGTCTTCGGCCTCCATACAATTGCTTGAAATTTGATTCTGTTGGGGTCTCTGCGGAAATCAAAAAGTTTTCCATCTCTCTTTTGTTTTTTTTTTTTGTTGGTTCGCCTTGACATTGCCACGACTTGTCGCCACAATGTCGCCACAAACGTTCGTCGACCGTTGACAAAGCGACGACGACACTGGCACCGGTATCGTCACCGTCACCGTGTTGACGTTAATTAATTTTTAATTTACGCACAACCGGGTTACAGCAACGTTGATGGTAAATAAAATAAAATGAAATTTTTGGCAGACAAATGAAAGTGGTTGACAGACAGGTGTAATTTAAATATAAATCATCTTAAAATAAATTTAGAGATACTTGTGTTTAAATAGGATTATTAATAATTCAGAGCAGTAATGCAATTTAATAGTTCAAAAAATTCGCTATTTATAGTAAGCCATATAATGAGATAATAACTAAAAATTAGGTAAACTTTGTTATTACACATAAAGTCTTATGAAGAAATCATTGAAAATTATATTTGATTGACACACAAATTTCTCTATTTTTCTAAATGATGAATGATACTATTTTTGAATGATTTCTTAAATCTTGTTCCTGACTAAATTAGCCAAAAATATATAAATAATAGTAGCAGAAAAGTAATTCAATTTATTATATATTGTAGAACGATAATTAGTTGCTGTATAAAGCAATCGATAACTCGGAAAATTATCGAAATATCGAAAATCCGATTACATATAATTTTTTTTCGCAAACAGTTTTTCATGATTGCATACTCGAAATATTGTTTTTCAATATTCTAAATTTCGACTCCTAGTACAAATGCACCTCCTAGTACAATTTTCAATGTACTTGCGGCACGTGTTCCCGTAATTCAAATTCTTATTTTTTGTCCCTAATAAACAATCCTAGGGGGTGAGAAAACTAAAAATCGAAAAAAGTGTCAAATAAGTGACACCTTAATATGGATATTAGTTTGAGTTCATTTTCTGAGAGCTCCGAAACAATTTTAAGTTTCCAGCTAACATTTTGAGTCTTTTAAGACTCGCAAATGTGTCATATTTCTGAGTGTTACCCTCATATATGAGGACTTAAAAGTGCACAAAAGGGCTCCGGACTCCTGGGTAGAGGGCCCCATTTTATGAGCCCAAAATCTCTCATATATATGAGACTTTTAATACTCCTAAAACACTTATATTTGAACACCAAAAAGAGCCGGGGACTCCTGGGTAGAAGGTACAATTTTATAAGCCCAAAAACACTCATATTTATCAAATTTTTATTATTCCTAAAACACTCATATATGTGCACCTTAAAAAGGCCAAAAAGGCTCCCGAACCCTGGGTACGACCCCTGGGTATGACACTTTTAATACTCCTAAAACATTCATATTTGAACACCAAAAAGAGCCCAAAAAGACTACCGACTCCTGGGTAGAAGGCACAATTTTATAAGCCCAAAAACACTCATATTTATGAAATTTTCATTATTCCTAAAACACTCGTATATGTGCACCTTAAAAAGGCCAAAAAGGCTCCCGACCCCTGGGTATAGGGCCTCATATTATGAGCCCAAAAACATTCATATTTATGAGACTTTAATTGTTCCAAAAACACTCATATATGAGCACTTAAGAGAGCCCAATAATACTCCCTACCCCTGGGTAGAGGTCACAATTTTATGTGTCCAAAAACACTCATATTTTTGCGACTTTTATTACCCCTAAAACAGTCATATTTGACTAAAACTCGGCTAAAACTCCGCGTATTTTTGACAATTTTAAAATATTCTTAAAAGTTCAAATTTTTGGGAATTTCTAGACACTTTAATTACTTCATTTTTAGAGTTTTTCTTTCTTCAGAAATATAGAATGTGTCTTAAATGAATCCACCATAGCGCAAATTCATGTTTTTCTTAGTTTATACATCCGTGACAAAATTCATTTAAAAAAATCTAATAAATATATAGGTTTGTCTGTTGAATTTACACTAATGAAATGAATTTTCATTTGATTTCGAATTCAAAACAAATATTAGTATATCAATTTTATATAAAGCCAGCATAAATAAGATACATTTATGAATCCCTTTTTCTGAGTGCTCCTAAAATACTCATAAATTTGATGAGTTTCTTTTGAGGGGGTCCTAAAGTGCTCTTGAATGAGACTCTTTTATGAGTCGAGTTTTTGAGCGATCCGAAAACATTCTAATATATAGAACTTTTATTAATCTTTTTTCTGAGCGCTCAGAAACAATTTTATATTTGATGTTATTATGAGTCTAATTTAAGCGGACTGCTAAATAACTCCTAAATATGAGTCTTTTATGGGTAATATTTTTGAGGGCTTCGAAAACAGACTTAAATGAGATACTTTTATGAGTAATTTTTCTGAGGGCACATAAAACAATCAAAAATTGGTCTCCTTTATTACTCCAATTTCAAAGTTCACCTAAATTGCTTAATGGGTGGTTCCTTCTTTTAAATAACTGCTTAATATGAATCTTTTATTCGTAAAATTTTAAAAAGTTCCTCAAAAAGTCTTTGGCACAGTTACAGCAAAAGAGGTCTATTGTAATACATGGGATCCATTTCCTACTTCTCCTCTTTGAATCAATTTGTGGTATTGACAAAGCAAAGTATATGTTTTTTGTCAGTGTTGGAAATATCGTTCAGAATCAGAATGGTAGTCGAAATAAGACTGACAATGGCTTAGTATGAACAAAATTTTATAGAATGATTGAAATGGTTAACCAATATAAATGTTCTACTGAATGAAAAAATCGATGTGAAGAATTTTCAGCGAAATTCGAATATGGAAAATGGACCTGGAAATTTAATGGAAATTACGTCTTTCAAGAGCAATGTTTCTGTGGCTTAGAACCCAGTACAGCTGTATATTGAACTGATTTGACATTTCCATCAGATTTCTGCGGCAATAGTGGCCAACTCTTGATATTAGTGCCTCGGATATGATGAAATTAATTGCGGATTTCCTGTTAAGGACAATACTACACAGAAAAAAAAATGTACATCATGTTGATGAATTCCGTTCTTCAAACCATGATTCATTGAAGATTGTATTGAAGAACCATTCATAATATTAATGTCTAAAGACATAAAAGTTATGAATGCGATCATATATAAGATTAACGTTTGATAATTGTTGAAAAAGTTTCTTCAATACACACAAACTGTGCACACAAAAAAATATCACCATAAATTCATCATATTGATGATTTCATTCATTGAACTAAAATGGTATTTTTTAAATGCGTATGTGAAGAATACGTTTCATCATATTAATGAACAACAACATAAAATACAACATAGATGTACTTCATATTGAAGAATGCTGTTCATCAAACTAAATTTCAATCAAAATACATTTATTTTTCGTTAATTTTTTCCGTACTTCTCAGTTCTCAAGTAGTTCTTGCATGCTATTTCTTATATAATGCTTGATCGAATTGCATAAATTAGTAAAAAGTTATATAATATTTTTATTAATAAAAAGTTCTATTTATAAAAAATATATTTAATTTTTTTTTTCAGAATTTTTTTTTTTTAATTTTTTTTTTTTTCGAAATTATTTTTTTTTTCGAAATAACTTTTGTTTTCTGAAAATTTTTTTTTTCTTCGGATAATTTTTTTTCCAAGCATTTATTTCTGTTATTTTTTAAATAAAATGAAAAATTCGTAAAAAAATGTTATATTCATAAATATTATGAACAAATTCATCAATATAACGATTTAAATTCATTGTATTGAATATTTCGTTCTTCACTACGAACTTCAGTACAAATAATTTCATATATATAATGAATGTTTTCATTAATATGTCATTTACGGAACGGTGGTATCAATATGGTGAATGTGATAGTTGGTGAAATAATTCATAATATTAATGAATAAATTCATCATATTGATGATTTTTTTTCTATGTATATCACTTACGAATATTACTATTCATATTAGCTGGCCAAGAATCTCTTTAATGCTTGATTCTTTCATGAATTTCACTGCAGTGGTTCTACATCTCCTTAGTTCTACTTGTTCACAGATATCACCACATCCTATGTTATCATTTAGCTTAGAGCCATCATTCCAGAGAGTTTTCGTTGTGAGTGTGTTTTCTTCCCAGACTTCTCTAACGAATGCGAGGTTTGGCAGCATATAGTCCTTGTATTTAGGTATATTTTAGGCAACATATTATTCATTTTTGAATGCTTTACATTAATGAATAGCAACAAATTTGGTAAAATTTAGTACATGAATATGGCACAAAATGACATTGTGAAAACCAAGCATTAAATATCTTCGCTGTGGGAAATTTTCTTCTACCCGATACGCAATTTTGATTTTGAAACGCTTTTATTGTAATTCTATGATACACATTTGCATATATTACATTTTTAATTCCGCTCTTTATTTGAATTTGGATAAGCCCTTGGAATTATAACCCTTCAATTTCAATTATTGTATTAAATCATTTCAGAATTAATATATGTAACCAATGCTTTAAGGTACTTGAAATATAATCTATAATTTTACATATTTATTATGCACAATTTAAATAGTTAATTTTTTGAAGTAGCTATTGTTATAGTGCATATGACTATATCATATTTTTTTTTTCGTTTTTGAAAGACCTCAAATAATCCGTAGACATTGTAAGCAATAATAATAGTTTTCTGCCATTATCGTGCTGTGTGTTCAGTCAGCAATCAGCGGAAAAGGATCGCCAAACGTAAGCAACAATGTAGTTAAAAGTAATTTTCGTGCTCTGGCACTGGCATAAAAGACTCGATCCACTCAGACTCAGTCGATGCAGTCGATTCAATCCATTACATTATAGTGAACCATGACAATAGGTGGCACAGCGCTGCGATGCGTTTGTTTACAGTGGGATTATTTCGCATTTTAAGCCTTTTCTTTTTTGTTTTTGCTATGTCTTATTGTAATATTGTTGTATATATAGTATTCAACTGGCGTAAACTGCACTTCCTTCCAGAGACGCTCAGCCATCATCATCGTCATCATCCACCTTTCTCCTATGCTGTGGTGCCTGCCTGCCTGCCTGCCAGCCTGGTTGCCTGGCTGGCACATACATAAATTTTGTTTAATGCTGTGCCAAGTGAGGTTCGAGTTTTCGTATCTTTGGCTGCGTTGCACTAGCTTTCGCCGCAAGTTGTCGGTCGGTCGGTCGGTTGGTCGCACCGACCTAAGTGACGTTTGGTCCGTCTGACAGTGGTCTGGTTGATGCTTCGCTGCTCGGTTGGTCTGTTGTTCGGGGTCTTGTCATCCAGAAATGAAAATTTATTCATTTTTTTGTTGTTGCTGATATCTTTGCTTTTATGTTATTTTCGAGTTTCTTTTTTATTAGCCTCGATTTTTTTCATTTTTTATTTTATTGTTCATAACTTTTTGCTATATCGAAGAATATTCTTCAAAAAGATCCACACACACACACACATACACATGTCTACCATATCTGATACATAATACAAAATGATACATTGTATGTTTTTTAGTAGTATTTTTTTGCTCCACCGCAACAGGCCTGCACCCAAGTCGGACAGACTGCCGGAGAGACAGTTGGATGAACAGCCAGTCGCACAAAAAGTCAGTACGACTTAGCGACCGACAAACAATCGTTGTTTGCCCAGCTTCTTTTCGTTGTGTGTGCCAAAAAACGTCTCGACTCTCCATCGACTACTCTCTATTCTCGACGACGACGACTACGTTGCGTTGCGTCGCGTCGCCGTGCCAATTGGGTCGTTTTCGTCCGACGGAACGTCACGTTGCGCCGGTATCGTTGCTGCATCGTATGAAACGTGATGTATCTATAGGCGAGATGTAGTTCGTGGTATATAAAAACAATCAAAATACACAGGCAGGCAGATAGACGGACGGACATACAGCCAGATTCATCCATACATACATTTGTATGCACACGAACACCCTCGAACAGTGTAGTGCATTTGAACGACGTGCCTAGCTAAAAGTAGTTAACTTTTAAAAGATACAATGGTGATTCTCATCGACAATTTTGTCGTCATCCTTTATCGTTCGCTTATCCTTCGTACGGGTATTTGAATGTTTAAAATCCGGGTAATACCGGAATAATTCAAATACCCACAATACCCGACCATTCAATATTCGAACTGTCCTATACTCGAACTGTCCTATATTCAGTATAAAATGGCATATCTCTGTGTACATTTCCCTCCATTTTAATCAAATATTTTATATATATACCAGCTGCACCCGTGCACAGCTTCCCCGTGCTAAATTTTTGTAAATTATCCTTTGTCTCAAGTTGTACAGCTCTGGTCTTAGTAGGTTAGGACTATTTTTAAAGTTTTAGTTATATTGGAGGTGCTACGCCCCATTGTACAAACTCGCCCACATTCTGCGTGATGATTGAAGTTTTAAATATGAACATTTGATACGATATTTTTAACTCTACTCTTAGTATGTCAGAAGTTATAGCAATTTAAATGTTTTGGTTATATGAGAGGTGCCACGCCCCTTTGTCCAATCGCGCCCACATTCTACGTGACGATTGGAGTTTTAAATATGAACATTTGTATTGATTTTTATGACTCAACTATTAGTAAGTCAGAAGTTATAACATTTTTAAAGTTTTAGTTATATAGAAGGTGTCACGCCCCTTTATCCAATACCGCCCATATTTAAAAAAAACGATAAACAACCACGATATACATCGCTGGGCCAAATTTCATGAATGTGGCTATCTTAAGTACACAGATATTTGCAATTAAAAGTTCAGGCTTGTCACGCCTATTTTTGTACCTTAGGCGGCGAATTTCAAAAAAATGCCGCCTTAATGCGCGCCTACGTCGGGAGATGAACACCCTGTTCAAAATTCATGTTCCTAGGTATTAACAGTTTGGGCTGGGCGTTGATGGATCAGTCAGTCAATCAAGACTTGTTCTTTTATATATATAGATAGATTGGGATAAACTGTAATAAATACGGACTTTTCCGCAACTTTAAATCGATTTCTTGCAAAATGTCGACGTGGTGGTAAAATTCTAAGTACGCATCAAGAATCAGGATACCGAAATCTAACAGAAATTATAGGTTTCATTCCAGATCTTTGATTCGATTGTTTGCAAAATGTCGACGTGGTGTGCAAATACTAGTACGCAGCTAGAATAGGGATACCAAAATTTACTAGAAATAATAGGTTTTATTCTAGATTCCAGAACTTTAACTTGATTGTTTGCAATCAATACCAAATTTTACTAGAAATAATAGGTTTTATTCCAGATTCCAGAACTTTGACTTGATTGTTTGCAAAATGTCGACGTGGTGTACAATTTCTAAGTATGCAGCAAGAATTAGTAGATCGAAATCTACCAAACATGATAGGTTTAATTCCAGTTTAAACCCTCAATTTTTGAACTGTAGAATTTCAACAATAATATTTTACAAAAAAAATGGTCTTGATTCGCAAATTTTTATTGATAGCTCACATGCTAACAAATCATTCCAAAGGTATCCATACTGGAATTGTATTCTAAAGGTCTCGGGATTAAATCTCGTCTTGAACATGAACACTTGGGGAGTAGTTGCACAGTACAATGAATACCTACTGTGATCTTAGTCGGCTAGGTTATACCAACGAGGTCCATAGCGAAACCACAAACTCTTCTTCTTTCTTAGAAAGAGTGAAGACCGTTCTTCGTGGTTCTTGTCCAGTCCGAATGTTGAAGTCTTTCGTGCGAATTTTCGTATGTTTGTCGGATACTTTTTTGACACCTCTTGTATGGAGTTAAAGAAAATGGTTTTCCAAGAATATCGAGCCTGCTTTTGGCTATAATCTGATTGCTCTAATCATATTAAGACTGAAAACGTACTAAAGTACAAGTTTTTCATTGCTGTATTTTATGTTAATCAAGTCACAATTTACAAGTTTTAAAGTACAAGTTTTTCATTGCTCTATTTTATGTTAATCAAGTCACAATTTCAAATAACAAAGTCAAATTTCAGACATGGAATCAATTGCAAGTACTGTTTCTCACTTGATGTGATGGTCGGCCAACTATTTTGGCCACTGTAATGTTGTACATGGAGGATATAGGTTCAAAGATGGTGAAACGATACTTGTGCAGTATCTGACGGTATACTAGATTATGATAGAGGTACTTCGTTTGACTCCAGATGGACTGGAACTTAACTGGTGGAAAAAATAAATCAGAGGGTAAGAGTAGAATATAATTGGAAGATATTTGATTTGAAAAAAGTAAGAATGAAGGAAATGTTAGGAAAGATGGGTAGAATGTAGATTAGGTATTAAATAAAGAAAAGTACAGAGTAGAATACATCGAACATAATAGAGCAATGTGTAGAGTAGTTTAGACTAACAGATAGATTAAGAAGTGAACAGATCGGTTAACGTAGAAAAAAAGTAAAGTTTAGAGGACATAGTACATAATAGAGCCATGAACTAGATGAATTAGATGAAACAGAATGAAATGAAAATGGTGAATGACATAGTAAACTTGAGAAAGAGAGATATGGAAACTGGGAGTATAAGAGGCGTTGTTCGGATAAATAGATTGTGAAAATTTCGGACAAGGAATCAATTGAAAGTGCTGTTTCTAAGTTGATGTGATGGTCAGGTTAGCCACAGTCAAGGGTCTATTTATTCAGATAATTTAAGTCAGTTTAGATTAAGTTATACGTTGCATAGACCTTGTATTCAATAGAATATTTCATAAATCTCTGCATTGCAGCAATTATAATAATACTTATCGCATATTTGCATACTTGTTGTAACAATTTAATTAACAATCTTTAAAAAAATTATATATTTAAAATCTTAAATTTTCTTTGTACAATAATTTCACACATTTGGCACTTGTACACTTTATGCTTGCGTGCATATTATGTTTTATGCCTACATTTTGAGTTATTGTGGTTATGGCATCAAATATGTTTCAAGCTAGCTTATTTTCTATACTCGTCTATTTTTTGTTATCTATTTTTTTTATATTTTATGAATTATTGAAAAGCTGACTACTACTTGTTGTATATGTTGTTGTTATTCAGCTGACACTTTGTGTATTTTTTGTCGAGTTTTTTTTTATATTTTATTTATTATTTATGTGTTAATACTGGTTCGGTGCTAAGGATACACACAGTTTGGTTTAGAAGCAGCACATCCACAGCACAGTCTTGGTTATTATGGCTTACAAGAGGGCTTAGTTTTAGATGTCTAGTGGCGATGGTACGTTGCTAATCTTCTTACCAAAAGGTCGAAGTGCAAACCAATGGATGAGACATAGAAGAGACTCGATGGTGATGTATTCGTAGAACTGTTTGGTGAAAACAGCAATATGTTTAAAAAAACAGAAAAGAGTTATTTCAAAGGCTTTAGGGTTATATGGCAGAAGGTTTAGTAATGGAAGATGCATAATATAAAATGTCTGATTTGGATGGTTATCTGTAAAAGATTAATTTACGATTGTGAAGGGGTTTATAGAAATGGTAAAGTTTCTAGGCATCGTTTTGAGATTCCTCTATTAGAAATGATGTTTCTACCCTATTTTCTTGCTCTTCCCCTCATTTTTTCCCCTTATTCAAAAAGTAATTCTTTCAAAAATTAACTTATTTATTGTTCAAAGTACATCAAAATACATCAAAATACATGCTAAATCGTTAAAAATTCCAAAAACAACATCAGTCTTTTAGTTATTGTGCTCTGCGCCATGCACATGTAAAATCATCTCGAATGGATCCCACTCCAGATCGGACTCGGCCTTGACACGTCGGCGTCCACCAACACCAATGCCACCGACAACTGCACCGTCCCCAGCAACACCACCACCGATGACAACATGTTGCAGCTCACCAACACAAACCTCACCATCATCACAGATCAGCTGATTGGCGCCCACGAGTCCACCCATCGCATTGGACGCTGTACGCACATAGCGCAGATGCTGCTGCGGCTGTACACCCTGTTGTTGTTCGCTCACAATCTCCTGGATGCGCTCACGTGTCTGCTCACGATCGTCCACTTTGCGCAAAAGTATTTCGCGCATGAAGGACATACGTTCAAAGTGTTCCCAGTTTGAGTGAAACGGTTGCTGTTGATAGAGATTATGACGCTCTTTCTGTAACTCATCAACATAACGTTGCTTAATGATGGACCAACGCGTCTGCACCAGACTAGCGGACAGACCTAGCTGTGCGGCGACCTCTTTCCAAACGGCAGACGTACGATTTTGACCCTGTCTTTGCTCACGTTGTCTGCCCGCCCACAGTGTGGGACGATCACGTAGCGCATCAATGATTTTGGCACGCATGCCATTATTCATTGAACCCGGTCGTCCGGGTTTACGCAGGGGCGTGGTAGTTGTCTCTACGGTGATGACCGCCGGTGGCACGAGTCCGGTGAAGCCTGTGAAGGAGCCCGATACGAGCAAAGTAGCCTCGTTAGTAATCGGAATTGACGTATTCTGTGGCACCCATGTAAAGGAGCCGCTCGGACGACCACGACCTTGCGGTGGTGGAGTCGATGGAGGCGCTTGCTGCTGGTCATCGGTGTCGGTTGGAGTGGCTGTGGCGCCAACTATTTTGGCCACTGTAATGTTGTACATGAAGGACATGGGCTCAAAGTGCTCCCACTTGGTGGTGAAACGGTCCTTGTGCAGTATCTGACGGTGCACTAGGTTATGGTAGTGGTACTTCATTTGACTCCAGATGGACTGGAGCTTAACTGGTGGGGAAAATAAAGCAGAGGGCAAGTGGAGAATATAATTAGAAAAAGTAGATTGATTTGAATGAAGGTAATGGGAGGAAAAATGGGTTGATAAGGTATGGAATATATCGTTGATATAGAGTAAGTGATAGATATAGTCGTAAATGAACAATGAGCAGAGTACTATAGACTAACAGATAGATGATGAAGTGAACAGATCGGTTAACGTAGATGAAAAGTAGAGAGTAGAAGACATAGTACATAATAGAGCCATGAACAAGATGAAATAGATGAAACAGAATAAAATGAAAATGGTGAATCACATAGGGGACTTGAGAAAGAGGGAAATAGAAACGGAGATTATAGTTCGGATAAGTAGATTGTGGAATATGTGGAGAAGAACAAAGGAGAAAGACAAAGGAGAAAGACAAAAACAGGAAAGAAAAAAGGGAAGAAAACTGTAAAGTAAATCTGGAAGATTTGGCTTCATAGCTACCTGTGGGCACTTGGCCGCCAAACTGTTCGGCGATCTCGTTCCACATGGGCGACGTAACGCTGCGGCACATGTGCAGTTTATTGTTGGAGTCCCAGATTTCCGGGTACCTCTTAATGGCCTTCAGCAATTGGGCGCGATTAACAAAAGGGTCTTCCTTCGGCATAGTGCTGCAACAGTAGTTAGTAACGTTGTTAGAATATATATCTTTTGAGTAGCCCAACTCGCGCAGAGGAAGCCGTAGTAACGCGTCCTTTGACATCAATTATCGGCGAATAACTAAAAGTAGAGTATGCAAGAATATCGGAATGGCTTGCAAAAAGGCAAAACACGATTGGAGAAAAAAGAGAAACACGCGTAACACACACAAAAGAAAACCGAAACCAGCGCACATCGAGACTGAGCGCAACAACCAAAACGACGTGAGCAACAAAGTGCAGAGAAAACATACATAGCGAAGAGACAGAGCCAGAGCAAACGAAGGAAACTAAACAAAGACAAAATCATAATCAAAAGCAAAGAGCCAAACGAACCGGTATACACGATGCATGCTTTGGTTGATGATTGAAAGCAGGGAGGGAGGTAGGCGCACGAGGATACATGGAGCTCGGACGGTGAAGTTAAATGATGGCGAATGCAACACAAAACGTATGAAGCGCAGAGTGAAACAGTGTTAAATGGATAACATGCTTGGGTGGAGGGGGTAAGTGAAGTGGGCAGCATGGTTGGGATACAAATCATTGCAAAGCTCACAGAGATGGTAGACGAACAAGTATTTGCGGAAAATGACAAAAAACGGCACAGAGAGCGAGAAACCATAGAGAGGAAACATAGTGAAATGAAACCATATTGGACAGACGCAACAAACGCGCAAAAGAGAGAAATGCGAGAAACGCGAAAATGTATTCAAATGCACAGAAATACACAAACACACGAACACACACACACTTGTTCGGTTTTACCGAGGCAACAACAATAACAAAAAGAACACTTTGCCAAAACCGCACCAACGGATAGCTTTGCGTTGTTCATTGCACATGCATTACCCAACCTGCTGCTGCGTCCCACTCTTCCCAGCCATCTAACCATTAATTTTAACACAGCGCGCGCACAGAACCCGATGCGCACCGACTGCAGCCACCATCAATAGACAGCCTACTGCAACAAAAGTATGCAATTTGTTTGTGTATCGTTTAGTGTGACTCCCCCAAACGTTGCTAACACCCCCCCATCTATAAAACACAGTGGCACTAACTAAGCAACCGTGCTAGATGTAGGTGGCAATCCCGTGAAACCGGTATTTCCTTTTGTGGAACCACGATTACCAGATGAAATTCTCCACGAAATACCTTTTTTCACACAATATCCCACAGAGAAAAATTCTCACAAAGTCTCACTAATTCGCACCAAATCTCACACAATTTTCACAAATTCGCATCGTACCTTTGCATTTTATTCGTGTATGAAATTTACCACATTTGAGATTTTTTCCCACACGTGAAATATTTCCCTCGCATGAGAAATCGTTTCCCGCAAGCACAGAAAATTCCCATAAGCTTTATTTTTCCTGTAAAACCGTGCTAGATGCAGGTGGCAATCCTGTGAAATCGAAATTTCCTTTCGTGTAACCACGGTTTTCAGATGAAATACCTTTTTCCCTCGTGCAATTCTCACAATATCCCACAGAGAAAATTTCTAACGAATTCCTTAATTCTCATCAATTCAAATCCGCAATTCCCATCAATTCTCACACAATTCTCACAAACTCCTTTCTTACTTTTGCACTTTCTTCGTGTATGAAATTTACCACATTTGAGATTTTTTCCCACACGTGAAATATTTCCCTCGTATGAGTAATCGTTTTCCGCAAGCACAGAAAATTCCCATAAGCTGTATTTTTTCTGCAAAACCGTGCTAGATGTAGGTGCTAATTCCGTAAAACCGATATTTCTCTCCGTGGCACCACGGTTACCAGATGAAATTCTCACACGAAATACTTTTTCCACTTATGCAATACTCACAATATTCCATAGAGAAAAATTCTCACAAGTTCACACTAACTCCCACCAAATCTCACACAATTTTCACAAATTCGCATCGTACCTTTGCATTTTCTTCGTGTATGAAATTTACCACATTTGAGATTTTTTCCCACACGTGAAATATTTCCCTCGTATGAGTAATCGTTTTCCGCAAGCACAGAAAATTCCCATAAGCTGTATTTTTTCTGCAAAACCGTGCTAGATGCAGATGCTAATCGCGTAAAACCGATATTTCTCTCCGTGGCACCACGGTTACCAGATGAAATTCTCACACGAAGTAGATTTTCCCCTTATGCAATACTCACAATATTCCACAGTGAAAAATTCTCACAAGTTCACACAACTCCCACAAAATCTCACACAATTCTCACAAATTCCCATCGTACCTTTGCATTTTCTGCGTGCAGGAAATTTCTCAGTAGTGAGAATATTTGTTCCCACACGTGTGATATTTATCTCGTAGGAGAAATCTTTACCCGCAATAACAGATAATTCCCAAATTCCCATTCTAAAGATAGATTATACTTTTCTGAGAAATATTTCTCTGACTTCCGAACTGTAGAAGTTTCAGTTCAATCAAACAATTTCGTTACTTGGCAATATTGCACTGACTCTGAAACATGTATAGAACCCAAAAATTGCAAAAACCGCAAGATTATACGAGAGACGGGAAGAGAAATAATTCATACCATTGTAATAATAGTTTGGCGCTATAGTCCTGAAGAACTTTGACAGAGCTCTCTTACCATTTGAGCTGTGCGTATTATATTTGTATTCAAAGTGCCAAAGTCCCTCTGAAGCTCCCACTGGGACCTACAGTTTAGGTCCATTTTCGACATAAACTGTAGGTGGAAGCTTTTAATGGGCAGTGTTAACCATTATCTGCCGAAAGGTAGCGCGGTATAGAAAATTGCTTTTCTATAAAAATTTGTTCTTAGCCACAGCCCAGATTTGAACATGGAACCTTTTAGCTCACAGTTCAACGCACTGATCTCTGAGCCCCCGACTCTACGTTTCATTTTATTACCAGGTATATTTTCGGTGTGTGATAGTTTTATGAAACCATTTTCAGAGTTGTGTTTTTAGTGTTCATGTTTTAGCCAACCATAATATTAAAATATCCAACGTTTGGAATTTAAGTCATAAGGTTATCGGATCTTTTCGTAAAAAACTACATCGACATTTGTTTATAATGGCCAAATATTTATACTTTTTATTTGACCTTTCAAGTTTAATATATCAGATATCGGTTACCCTTACTGATTAATCGGCAAATAAATATAACATTTATTAAATCATTAATCGCACTTCGATAACTCCAGTATAATGTTTTGGGATTGGAACCCTTTGTTTCACTCGCACTATACGTGCATTAAAACAAAGGCAAAAAGCGTTGTGCACATATGAAATGAAAAGAAGCTAAAAAATATAAATTGCAAAAAATAAAAAAAGATACAAAACACAAATAAAGGTTCGACAAAAATATAAAGTAAATAAGCGAGGAATAGCTATAGCTACACGGCAGAGACAAGTAGTCTTATGTGTACCCTATACTCTAGAATATTTGGCACTTTCTGAAATGAGTTGTCATTCTTTAATTTGTGTTTATTTTGTACAAAATGCAAAAAAAATATTCTATGGGTAGTATTTTTTAGATGTTCTAAGAAAAGCGCATTTTTTGTAATTAGTAGCATTTTATCCATTTAATCACATTGTGTAGATTACCATTCGGGACGTAATTTCTAGTCTTTTCCTTGAATATTTCATAATTTCCGAGACATAATTTCTAGATTTTTCTTAAGTATTTCGTATAAATTTCCGGCAAACATAAGGGGAAGTTTTAGGGATGTTTTTAGCATGTAATCAAATTCGGCGAAATTCGAAAGTCATATTGACATCATATCTTAAGGAATGCTTCAATTTTGTCTACTTAAAACCTTAAAAAAAAAAAAAATGTCCACAAATTTGGACTGGTATATGGAATTATCGAAACTGAAATCGAAACCGTCAGTCGTTTGATTTTCAATACAATCCTTGACTAATACTTAAAATGAGATAAAAAATTATAAATCATTTAATTTTCTATTTTTATTTTTTACAATTTAATATTGGTTTTCCGGCGAATTGAATTATGTCAAATAGTATAAATCGATGGTACACGTACAAAATTTTGTTAATAAATGAAATAAACGGCGTTAATTGGTACAATATATATGAAAATAATCATTCAATTTATGAACTATACTTCGTATTTTTAAATAGTTAAAAAGTTCATAAATATCATGAATTTTTTCATCAATATTATGAATGCGTTAATCAATATTATGAATTTTTTCATAAATATTATGAATTTGTCATTAATATTATGAATGCGTACATCAATATTATGAACTTTTTCATTATCTTTTATGAACGATTCCTAAATACGATGAATTTGGTGATTGGTTGAGTCGCAATGACAAATTCATAACATTGATGAACAAATTCATAATTAGTATGAACTTTTTTTTTTGTGTATATTTCATAAAATCCTTCATGTAATTTTTCCAAGAGATATTCGAATTTATTTTCTTACCATGGGATTACATTTCTATTTGGTCTTCCTGATTGACACAATTCCTAACCACTGTGCGCGTCGCTGCAACTAAATTAACCGAAAAAGTCCAATGAAAATCAAATGCGAAAAATATATGCTAGAGGCCGGTTTGACGAAAAAAAAAAAAAAACTGCAAAAAGCACATGTCGAACAACATAGAAATCTAGTTAGTCTGCTGAAGGAAGGGGCAGACTAGAGTGGCTGGACCAGATGTGAAAACGAAGCGAAAACAGATAAATGGCCAGTTGCATGGGGCCAGTTATAGGGTGAATATGTTGGAAAGATTTTTGGGGGAGCAGGTGCATGAGATGAGCATTGAATATAAAATAATAAAGACAAAAATGAAAAAAAGAAAAACATTAAATATGAGGAAAATGTTAAATATATAGGAAACAAATACTAAATTTAGGATAAGATTGAAAAATATTATATAGAGGAAATGATTCAATGTTGAAAAAATAACAAATGCCGATATAAGAAATATGGAACAAATCCAATATACGTCGTTTACGTTATATATATGTTTTCCTTGGATAGGTTTACAAAATATCAGCCAAAAACTTTTGAACCGAGATTTCAAAAAGGTGGACACATATATTAATAAATATCTCGCGTTCTAAATAACTCATATGATCAGGTGTTACATCAAATAAAAAGTAATCTATATATATAAAACTCTTGGTCCGTCTGTCAGTCTGTCGGTCTGTATGTCTGCCTGTCTGTTTGTTCCAGCATCACGTCTAAACCGCTGAACCGATTTAACTGAAATTTTATCACATGATACTAAGGAATCCGGCGGGTGTCATATGCTTTATATGGGCGGGATTGGACAAAGGGGCGTGGTACCTCCCATACAACCTAAACTTTCAAAACGACATAACTCAGCACATACACATTCTAAAAAGATGCAACAAAAAAATAAAATTCACCGCACTAAAAATTCACCATACTAAAACTCACCACACCAAAACTCACCACACCAAAATTCACCACACTAAAACTCACCACACTAAAACTCAACACAATAAAGCTCACCATACTAAAACTCACCACACTAAAAATTCACCACTCTTAAACTCACCACACTAAAAATTACCATACTAAAAACTCACCACACCGAAAATCACCACACTAAAACTCACCGCACTAAAACTCACCACAATAAAACTCACCACACTAAAACTCACTACACTAAAAATTCACCACACTAAAACTCAACACACCAAAACTCACCACACTAGAACACACCACACTAAAACTCACCACACTAAAAATTCACTAAACTAAAAATTCAACGCACTAAAACTCACCACATTAAAACTAACTACACTAAAACTTTTACTGGAAAAAACTCTACGGGGAAGAATTCTACCGGGAAGAGTTCTACCGGGAAGAATTCTACGGTAAAGCGTTCTATGGGGTAGAATTTTAAGGCGAAGATTTCTACTGGGAAGAATTCTACGGCGAAATATTCTACTGTCTGAATTGTCTTTGAGAAAAGTTGTTTTGGCGGAGAATTATTATTTGGTTACTACATTTATAAAACCAATAAAAACTTCCACAGCGAAGCACGGGCCCCTGATATAAAAAATAATAATAATGTTTTTTTTATATTAGTAAAATTGTTTTATATCTATGAATTCACATAATCTTGGCACGAGTCGTGCACGGGTCCAGCTAGTTAAATATACAGTAAATATTTTTTAAAACATTTTGAAATTGGTGCACCAGTTTAAGAGAACTAGTAAAAGAAAACTTGAAAAAAGCGTTTTTTCAACAAAAGTTTATATTAAAAATACATTTAAAAATTCTAAAAAATCGAGAAAGTTAGATGATACTCATCTGTAATATTCCAAAATTAGACCACACTCTGAGCTATCAATGACTAATATATTTGAGTATAAAAATATGTATGTAAAAGCATTATTATTGAGAAAATTCAGAAAAAATGTGGGCGCATTACGCCCATTTTTCGAGTACTTATTGATAAGTGATTGTTTATAACTAATTTTAAAGTTTATAACTTTATCTTAAATACTTTACGAGATATGAAATCTTAAATAGTGATCCATATATTAAATGGGATGTAATTGTGTACGTTGACTAATAAGATTCATTTTCGAACTTCGATTTACTATACGACTAAAATATATTGAAACTAAATTTCATCGTATTCGGAATAGCAGTTTTCAAGTTATCGTATATATCACAGAAAAACATCATATTGATGAATTCCGTTCTTCAAACCATGATTCATTGTATTGAAGAACCATTCATAATATTTATGAATAACGACATCAATGTTATGAATGCGATCATAAATATGATGAACGCTTGGTTCCCATTTGACGTAAAGAATGAAATCGCACAGAAAAAAATGTACATCATATTGATGAATTCCGTTCTTCAAACTATGATGCATTGTATTGAAGAACCATTCATAATATTTATGACTAACGACATAAATGTTATGAATGCGATCATAAATGTGATGAACGCTTGGTAGCTGTCGAAAAAGTGTTCTTCAATATGTTGAACTGTATGTGAGGAATACATTTCATTATATTGATGAACAAAAACATAAAATACAACATATATGTACTTCATATTGAAGAATACATCAAAACAAATTTCAATCAAAATATTTATTTTTCGTGCACTTTTTTCCATACTTCTTAGTTCTCAAGTAGTTCTTGTATGTTATTTCTTATATAATGCTTGCTCGACAACATAATTTAGTAAAATGTATTTATTTATAATTACAACTCCATATTAATAAAAAGATATATATAAAAAATTTGGAACATTTTTTTTTGAAAAAAAAATGTTTATGTTGATGAATTTTTTTTATAACCTGTAACCCATGGGTATAGGGTATAAAAATAAAAATGGGTCTTTATTAGCCGATATCTGGTAAACCTATCATAGATTTTTTTTTTTAATTCATATATTAGAATTCTGTGGGTCATTTGCAATAATACAAAAATAGTGGCATTTACTGCGCGTACTTTTTTTTCTAATTTTGTTGTGTAATGTAATCGAAAACGACAATTAATTAATTAATATATTATTTGGATCAAACATATAGGCAATATACAAAATACAGAAAAATATAAAAAAAACGTTATAACCTAGGAATAATTAAAACAAAAACGATTATAAAACTTACTGAAAACGAATGTGAACGAATGTGTAAAATATACTCACTCACGTTGAATAGGGCGGGCGGTACTGTTACGGATGGTACTCAAAATCCTCCCACTACTCAGTAGGCTGGCTTGGCCATTTGTGGCCAGCAATTAGCTTAACTGCTGCAAACGAGCAAAACGCACAGCGCACGCAGTACGTTTAAATGAGCCGCGGCGGCGGCTTCACCACACAAGTGCCAAGTGTTGCCACATGTAATGGAAATTCTACATAGTTGTTGTTGTGTTCATCATGGTACTTAATAAAACGCGCAGGCCTAATAAAACGCACTGCAGTCCCAACCGACCCCATCGCCAACGCCCCCGACCCTGCTCAACGAGGCAAAGTAATTGCGACGCTCATCATTAGACGGAAATTAAAAATGGCTGCCAGTTAAATTGTTTATTACAATTGTATGTAAATTTCAATGGGCACAGAGATAGTGTGAAAGAGATATATTTAGATACGGTTAACCGAATTTTGTCTATTCGAGTATTTGGTATTTTCAGGGTTTGTTTTTAGTGATTAATTTAAGTCAGAACTTAGGTTAAACTTGGTTTAATTATTCGTCTCTTAAAATAAAAAGTTTAACTCTTTCAGTTTAATAAGGTCTAGTTTAAACTTACAAGTTTAAACTTACTTTAAACTTACAAGTTTAAACTTACAAGTTTAAACTTACAAGTTTAAATTTACTTTAAACTTTTACACATTTTTTAAACGTATATAGTTTCTAATCAAAACAGTTGAGTGTCGTTAAATTTTATAGACAGGAAAACAATTTGTAATCAGTTGATATGATATTAAACCTTCACGACTACATTAAAAGTTAAATCGATCGGTTAAACTTAGTTTAAACGACCACTGAAAACACGCTTCGAAATTTAAACTTTTAGAAAACAATTTTCTGTATTGAGAAATTTAATTCAAAACTAAATTATTAGAAATTTTCAAACAAAATCAATTAAAATTCGATAAAAACTTAAATAAAGCCGAAAATCCTTCTAAACCAAAGCAAATACACAAAAAACAAAACAAAAATCTCAAAAACAAACGCAATAAAAAAACAAAAAGAAAAACACAAATCAGAAAACATGAAAACAAACGCAAAATTAAAATCACAAAACAAAACAACACTCAATGCAAAAGCCAAAAAAACAAATCCAAAAAAACAAAAGAAAAAACCAAAAACGAAAAAACACAAAAACCAAAAACGTAGAAACAAAATCAAAAAGGCCAAAAAAAAAACAAATCCAAAAAAAAGAATAAAATCAAATACGAAAAAACACAAAAATCATAAACCAAAAACGTAGAAACAAAAGCAAAACACAAAACCAAAAAAAAACAAAAGCAAAACACAAAACCAAAAGCAAAGAATCCAAAAACAAAAGCAAAAACACAAAATCAAAACAAAAATATAAAGCAAAATCAAAATGAACACACACAAATGCTAAAATACAAAAACAAAGAAAAACACACATAATCAAAAAGAAAATCAAAACAAAAAAAGCATAAACACAAAAACAAAATTAAAAACGAAAAAAATATCAAAAATATAAAAACCAAAAACGCACAAAATTAAAAATTAAAGCAAAAACAAAAAGTGAATTTCAAAAACAAAATCAATAAAAAAAAGCAAAAATACAATCAAAAGAATAGCAAAAACTAAAATAGGGAAAATAAAAACGAGCAGCTATGCTTAAAAAATGGCAAAAAAAAAAACGAAAACGAAAAAACACAAAAATCAAAAACGTAGAAACAAAAGCAAAACACAAAATTAAAATAAAAAACAAAAGCAAATATACAAAAATAAAAGCAATGACTCAAAACAAAATTAAAAGCAAAAACACAAAATCAAAACAAAAATATAAAGAAATATCGAAATGAACACACACAAATGCAAAAATACAAAAACAAATGAAAACGCAGAATCAAAAAGAAAAGCAGAACAAAAAAAATCAAAAACACAAAAACAAAACGTAAAAAATTTAAAAACCAAAAACGCACAAAACTAAATTTAAACACACAAAATTAAAAATTAAAGCAAAAACAAAAAGTCAATTTCAAAAACAAATTTAAAAGCAAATAAAAAACGTGCAGCTATGGTAAAAAAATGCAAAAAAAAAACAAATCTAAAAAAAACAAAAGAAAAAAATCAAAAAAGAAATACACAAAATCCAAAAACGTAGAAACAAAAGCAAAAGCTCAAGAACAAACACAAAACGTCAAAAATATAAAAAATATAATAACCAAAACCGCACAAAACTAAATTTAAACACATAGAATTAAAAATTATTGCAAAAACAAAAAGTCAATTTTAAAAACAAAATCAAAAGCAAATAAAAAAATGCAATAAAGGAAAAATTAGAATCAAAGAATAGCAAAAACAATTATCGGGAAAAACAAAAACGAGCAGCTATGCTTAAAAAATTGGGTTAAAAACCAACAAAAAAAACCCCATTGCGCAGCCCTGATACGAAATACTAGTCTGAAATAAATACTAAATACCACCAAAACCCAAAATAACCAGTATTCGAAAATTTCAATCCTTACACAATCAAAGCCTGTGTGCGCTGTTTCAATGTTGCAACATTCCAAAAAAACACACGATTTTCATTAAATTCGTGGCTGAGATCGATTGGACAAAATTTTCTATTTGCGCGTAATGCTTAATGACAAAAGTTTTCCAATAACAATAACGACATTTTCAGAGTTAAATTTATTTACTTCGCACTGGTGCAAAAACCCGCGGGCACCACCAGCACCATCACCGTCGACTCCTTTACCGCCACGGTTTGTCAACAGCCATTAAAACATTATTGAGCGCATTGGCAACAAATTGTAATTAGAATTGGTTGCTGTTGCAGCATATTGGAGGAGGAGGGCTGCGGCTGATTTCGTAACTTGAGATTAATTAAGCAATAAATGGGAAAATACGTTGACAATGTACTGGAAGAAAATCGCATAATTGCTGCTGCAGTAGTTGCCAAGACATTTTTGTATGAAAACAAAATTCAACAAAAAAATAAAATAAAATCAAATTACAGGAGTTGTTTATAAATAGCACTGTAAAATAGAAATGAAATAATTGAAGTTTATAATTATGAAATGTGTTGCCTTGTGCAAGTTTCTGTGGTAATGACATAATTATTGACTTTAATGTGGGAAGGGACGTTGTTATTTTATACAAGGTTTTATTATATTTCTGTATGAGACAAGTGATTTTTTGAAAACACTTGAACGCCTTTCTATCAAACTCAGAAAAATCAATTTTGGAAAATATACAGCAGTTTATTTAGTATTGTGAAAATTTATACATGATTATTGTATGAAATGTTTAGGTAAAAAGGTTTTTTAATCGACTAAAAAAAAAATGTTTTCAAATCGTATTGCTGATTGAAGAGGCTCAATCTCAGTCCATATTCGAGTTCATTATGATGATTTAATTCATATATATTATAAACTATTTCAACAACTACCAGATTCATCATGGAAGATTACATTTATTGAAAAAAAAATGAAATAAAAAATATTATTTTCGAATTTAAAAAAAAAAATCGAGAAAAAAATTTAAACAAAAAATTGTCAAAAAAATAAATTAATCACAAAAAAGTTTTTGGAAAAATATTTTAAAAAAATGTTTAAAAAAAAATATTTATAAAAAAATGTTTTCGAAAAAAATGGTGTCAAAAGATAAAAATTTTATTTAAATAAGTTTTTATTAACAAAAAGTTGTAATTATAAATAATTTTTCTACAAACTATTTTCCTTTTTTATTTTTTAACTCATTTGCAAAAACTCATTTTTGCATTTAATTTTGGTTTTATTTTAGTGGTTTTGCGTTTGTTTTACTTTTGTATTTTTTTTTGGGTTGTTGTTGTTTTTGTTTTGTGCGTTTTTACTTGGTTGTTGTTGTTTTTGCTTTTGTTTATTTTTGTAGTTTTTGTTTTTGTTTTTGCTTTTGTTTTTTTTTTGTTTTGTGTTTTTTGCGTTTTTGATTTTGCGTTTTTGTTTTTTTGATTGTGCTTTTGCTTTTTTATGATTTTAACCATGCTTTTGTGTTTTTACTTTTACCTTCATTTCTGTTTTTGGTTTGTGTTTTTCTTTTTATTTCTGTGTTTTATTTGGGTGTTGTTTTTGCTTTTGTTTATTTTTGTAGATTTTGTTTTTGCTTATGTTTATTTTTGTAGTTTTTGCTTTTGTTTTTTGTTTTGTGTTTTTTGCGTTTTTGATTTTGTGCTTTTGTTTTTTTGATTGTGCTTTTGTGTTTTTGCTTTTTTTATGATTTTTGCTTTGTGTTTTTCTTTTTATTTCTGTGTTTTGTTTTTTTTTGTGTTTGTTTTTCTTTTTTTGTGATTTTGCTTTTGTTTTACTTATTTACTTATTTGTTTTTGTTTTTGTTTAACTTTTGTTTTTTTTTATTAGTTTTCTGTTGTTTTTTGTTTTTTTTTCTTTTCTTTTGTGCTCTTACTTTTGTATTTAAATTTGAGTTTTTGTGTTCTTTTTTGTAATATATTTTTTTTGTACTTGAGTTTTTTGTTTCATGTGTCGAGTTATATTGTTTTGAAAGTTTGAGTTATATGGGAGGTACCACGCCCGTCCGGCGTGGTGTCCAATCCCGTCCGGTCCCCATAGTACACCCAGAAAAAAATACTATATAAATAATAGTTTTTTACTATTAAAAATAGTTAATAGGATAAATTATTATTTTAATCGTAAAATACTATTAAATTCTAGAAAATACCATGACATTGCCATTAAGTTTATATGAAAAGATTTATTTTTTGTATACTATTAAATCAATAATTGTCCTATTGACCAATTTTAATGGGATTTGACGGAATTTTTTTCTGGGTGTAGCCTCGTTCAAAATTTAAGTCAAATTGGCTCAGTGGTTTAGACGTGATGCTGGAACAAACAGATAGACAGACAGACCAAAAGTTTTATAACAAGAAATAATAAAAAAAAGAACTACTTGAGAATTCTAAAGTATGACAAAACATGAAAGAAAAATAAATATTTTGATTGAAATTTAGTTTAATGAACAGCATTCTTTAACATGATGTATATATATATATATTTTCTACTTGTTCAGTTATTCATCAAATTGATAATTTATGAATTCATAACATTGATGTTTTGTAATTATCAATATTATGAATTGTTCTTCAATACAATGAATCATGGTTTAAAGAACGAAATCATCAATATGAAGATAATTTTTCTGTATAGCCAGTAAGCGGGAAAGTGATGGAAGAGCAGTCTATTAGAATGAATTGATTGATAGAGATGCAAATAGCTCGTAAACATACGGATTTTCGGATTCTGAGAGTGTAGAAGTTTGTTGAAAGTTCTAGAAAACAGCTATGTGCTGCAAATTCCCTAGTAGAAATTTGCCTGATGCGCCATCGGGAAATGATCGGGTTTTCGTTGGGTAAGTCCTATTAGAGAAAATATGATCATTGCCTTTGCATGCCCTTATCATGCTTACCATACCAGGGTTTGCATTATCTAAATAGTCAAAGTTCCCGATCATAGCTACATTATTTGTTCCTCATAAGGAAATGACATCAGACAATGATCGAGATTTAATGAGAGAAACCCTATTATGCTCGGGCTCTGACAAGGCAATTGTCGGGTAAATAATAAAATGGGGAATTGCCCGATCAGTACATGATCATGGCCTGAGGTCAGTACATGATCAGGACACTGCGTCACAAGGACATTATGGGCCTCGTCATATCCCGATCATCTCAAATAATGACATGATCACTTCATGACCATGGCCCTACCAATTTTCTACTAGGGTTAGTGTAAACGAGATGGAGCTTATAAGCAATACTCATGACTTGTAGAAGTTGGAAGAAACTTAAAAATTCCGGATCTGCCGTATTAATAGAGCGACATATTCGGTTGGTTTTTTGAAATTGGCTGGCTATAACTTGTTTGACGTTCGCAAGCATTTGAACGTGAAATAAGTAAACATGAAACAGTTGTTATATTTTATAGTTAGTTCAGTACTTAATAATTATTACTATTAAAACCATACATAAGTAAGTTTGTCTAGTCCAGAATTACGAATTGCCAGAGATATAACTAATTTCTCTAAACTAAATTTTCATAACAATTATTAATATTGTCTACGGAAAACAGTTCTACAAGTTCGTATCTCTGGATTGTGTACAAAATAAAAACACTCTTATGTTTGATTTAAATTATAACAATTAATTTTATTAATTCAGTTTAATAATCAACTTTAATTATAACAAATTCTAACAACAGCTGCATGTCCACAATTTAACAGGAGTTCGTTTTCACACGAGATGCACTCGACCACTTTCCAATCACTACTGAAGTGCTGTGCCTCAGATGCGGCGCCCTTATATACGCATGCATCATTTCGATACGTTTCGACATGTTTCAAGAACCTACTACTCGCTTTGTCAATGACGCATGCTTTTGGCATCTCATTCACACTTAGGCGTTTTTAATGCGATGATCTTCTCTCTCTTTCTCGCACATTGCCTTAGCGCGCTGAATGATCTTCCGTCTCTATCTAACACATTTCTTAGTGCGCTGAATTGTCTTGTTTCTCATTTACTCTGGCACAGTGGAGCAAATTACCTTTTTTCGTAACAATATGTTTTACTGTAGTAGTTTTAAAAATAGTATCAAGAAACAAATGCAAATCGAGTATACGCATCACGGATTCTCGTAAAATGTGGAATTCTTGGGAAAGTTTCAGAAACCAGCGTATAATCGAAATAGAGATAACTTCCGAGTAAATTTGTTTTCTCGAAAAGAGTAGACGTTTGTGGAAACTTCTAGAATCCATCACTCTACTACAAAAGGCTCCCGCATCTGCATTGCAACGCATGAGGTGGTATTTTAGAAGAGGTAGTTTACAACAGTTGTTAGAATTTATTGTAAGCCAAGTTGTTAGTAAAATTGTGCTAAGTACTAGTATTAAAGCAATTCCTATGTGTGTTTTTATATTGTACATAATCCAGAATATGTAGAGATTTAATGTAATTTTAAAACGTCATCGAGAAAATTTGGATATATGTAAACATTTATAAAACACATTAACTGCTGCATCATATAATCTTTAGCGGATGTTGACACTTGGCATAAAGTTAAATTTATTGCAGGAAGTATTAAGTTTTAATCTACTGCAAAATGAAAATAATATTAAAATAATAATTTATTTTAAGCTGTTTTTGTGTATACAAAAAATATACTTTAAAAAAATGTAAAAAGCCAGTTAAATAAGCAACAAAAACCATATTTTGTAGCTAATTAAAATTTTGTGAGATAAAATTATTTTATTATTCAATAGACAACAAAAAAATTCCAACAAATATTAATAAAAAATTATAAAAACAAAACAATGCAAATAATGAAATGCACAACAATTAATGTTAGTTGGCATGTTTGTGTTGTCATAAAATATTGTGCGATTAAAACGTTGTTTAACATGGGTTTTGGCGAGCACGAGACCGGCGACCAGCGATTTATTGTTGGCCAAAAATGTTATTAAAATAGAAGACAACAATAGCAGGCGTAGCAGCAACAGCAACATACACTCAACAGCAGCAGTAGCAGCAACAATAGGCCAGAGAAATGCCCCCCAAAAAAAGAAAAAAAAATACAAAGATAAGCATTTAGACATTAAATTAAATTATATCCGCAATTAACACTGATTCACAGCGATAACAACTGAGTTGTTGCTGCCGTTCCCGTTGCTGTTGCTCATGCTGTTGTTGCAGTTGCTGTGGTTACGGCTGCCGTTGTTGCTGCGGCTGTGGCTGCTGTTGTTGCCTGTTTTGAGCTCAAATTAAAGTCGTTGTTGTTGTCATCGTCGTCATCATCATCGATTGTTTCTGTTGCCGGCTCTTGTGGTTAATGTTGCTGCAAAAGTCGTTACGTGCACGTTTCAGATCGCGTTGCTAGCTTTATCAGCAGCACGTTACTTTTTTCCAACAACATCGCTGCTTCTACTGCTGTTGCTTTTCATTTTCTTCTGCTGCTGTTGCTGCGGCTGCTTTTCAGTTGCTGCCATTAAATAAATTGTTGCCGTTGTGGTTTTAGCCGCTGCTTAAACACAGTTTGCTGCTATTGTTGTTGTTATTTTTTTTTTCTGTTGGTTTGGATTTTGTTGTTTTTATGTTGCTTTTTGTGGTTGCTCGCTGCTCACTGCCTGCTGCCTGAACCATGAAAACGCGCTGCTTGCTGGTAACAAAATAAGGGCACAAAATCATAAATAATTCAGATATGATGCCGCGATTATATTTTTATTTTCGTTGGAATGAACAACAGCAGCAGCGGACAATGCCACAAAAACAACCAAGGCAACAACCTAAGCAACAACAGAAAAAGCAACAACTACAACAACAACGACAATAACATATAAATCCAATAATAACAATTTTCAAATGTTGAACATTTTTGAGGATTAAGATTATCTGATAGAGTCTCTAAAAATAAAATAAAACGTAGTACATTTTTTTTTTTATTTATCAAAGCGTAGGCAGCTTAATAACATCAACAATAACAACAACCAAAAAAAAAAATAAATAATAATCTTCATCATTTGTGGGGACAAAAACTGACATTTGGTATTTGGTCAGGAATCGTTGTGAACAAGGAAAGGTTTGTTTTGTATCATTTGTTGTTTACGGTAATGTCTTCTGTCAAGTAGTGATGAAAGTAGTCGGTTTTGTTAAATTCTATTTAACAAGTACTCAGTAAAGAGTAACCAGTATTTAGTAATTGAAGTACTATTAAGTACTCAGTCATCAAATATAAGTTACACTTATTAACATTTTCATGACAGTTATAACTGGTTGGTGTATGTTATTACAGAAACAAATTATTATTATTGCTACGAGTTAATGTACTGCGACCTGAATAGATCGAAACCGAAAAAAAAGGTACATCTATTGATGAATTCCGTTCTTCAAACCATGATTTATTGTATTGATGAACTATTCATAATATTAACGACTAACGACATTAATATTATGAATGCGATCAAAAATATATAGAACGATTGGTACTAATCGAAAAAGTGTTCTTCAATATGATGAACTGTATGTGAAGAATACGTTTCATCATATTAATGAACAAGAACATAATATACAACATATTTTACTTGATATTAAAGAATGCTGTTCATCAAACCAAATTTCAATCAACAAATTTTTGTTCGTTCATTTTTTGCCGTACTTCTCAGTTCTCAAGTAGTTATCAATTAGTTCTTGTATGTGATATCTTATATAATGCTTGCTCGACATGCATAAAATAGTAAAATGTTTTGTAATATATTTATTTATAATTACTTCTTATTATTAAAAAAAAGTTTTTATTATAAAAAAAAATATTTAAATAAAAAATTTTGTTTTGAACAAAAAAAAATTTTTTTTGAATAAAAAATTTTTTTTTTATTAATTTTTTTTTTTTTTTGTTCAAAAACATTTTTTTTTTTCGAAAAGTTTTTTTTTACAATTTTTTTTTTCGAAAAATCAATTTTTTTTTTTTTAAAAAGTATGTTCATTATTGTACGCATAAGCTCTAGGTATATTTCAAAAATATATTTTTGGGCCATTCCTCACCAAATCGACCAAAAAAAGTCAAATTTGAGATTTTACCTTTTCGATCTTAATTAACTTTTGGCAACTGATAAAGGGTATCGAGACATGCACTAAACATTTTTTTTTTATTTTTCCGACCACTACTTCCAGAGATACAGTGGCTCAAAGTTGGAAAAAAAGTGCCAAAAATCACTTTTGTACTGTTGTTCATATTTAAATATCTCTTGAACTAGATATGCTAGAAACTCCGTTAATGGCTCGTTTTAAAGCTAATAGAACAAGCTTTTAGAAAAATTAAGTTGTAATTTCCAAACGGTAACATGTGGCCCGTGGTCATTATCCTTGCACTTCAAAATTGATGTCCTTAAAAAAAAATTCTGAAAAAAATCCTAAGTTTTCGTCAATTTATTATAAATGTTCATACAAAATTTCAAGATGGTATTTTGATGGCATCATATTTTAAAAAATTATTTTCTAAATTGTTTAGTGCATGTCTCGATACCCTTTATCAGTTGCCAAAATTTCATTGAAATCGAAGAAGGTGTGTTCCAACCGCTGGTCGATTTGGTGTGGAATGGCCCTTTAATCTTCTTCGTATTCTAGACAAAATCTAGGGGAGACCGGGGCTAAGTCGACACTTGTTTTGGATGCTTATTGTGACCACCATATCAATGATATTAAACGAAAATAATAATACAGTTGGATAGATTGATTCATTAGCTGAACATGTTCCATAAGCTGTAAAGATCAACAACACACAACAAATTTTACCAAAAACTTCACCAACTACCTGGATTCATCATATTGATGAATTCATTCATTGAATTAAAATCGTATTTTAAAATGTTTTTCATTTTCAATATATTTTTTTTTAACATCAAATTTCAAACACAAATTTGTCTCCATTTCATCATATTAATGAATAAGTTTTCATCATGAATATGAATTTTGTTCATCAAACCATATTAATTTTAATATCATAAATCTTATAAGAATTATAAATACGTAAATGTGTAAATGGAGACTAATTTTTGTTTGCAATTTAATGATATAAAAAATATTTAAAATGAAAAACACTGAAAAAATACGATTTTACTCCAATGAATGAAATCATCAATATGATGAATGCTGGTTGTTGGTGAAATTTTTTGTTTGTGTGAATATATAGTTTCCACGAAACAAATGCAAACGGGACACAACCTCAAATCTGCTTCTGAAAATAGGCTGGGGTAAAGTTGACACTACCAACTTTTCCCGCGGATGCATATTTTTGCTGATATCTTTCAATTTAATTGAATTATATATTCCAAGATAAAATTATTTGTGCTGTTTTATTCCGGTCCTGCCAAATTGTTTGACCATTACTCATATTATTCACATTTTAGCTATTTTTTGCAATAACTTCTTAAATTATTGTCAAGTGATTGACAAGTCTCCTTACACAGAAAAAAAATGTACATCATATTGATTAATTCTGTTCTTCAAACCATGATTCATTGTATTGAAGAACCATTCATAATATTAATGACTAACAACATCAATGTTATGAATGCGATCATTAATATGATGAACGCTTGGTAACTGTCGAAAAAGTGTTCTTCAATATGATGAACTGTATGTGAAGAATACGTTTCATCATATTAATGAACCAAAATATAAAATACAACATATCTGTTCTTCATATTGAAGAATGCTGTTCATTAAACAAAATTTCTATCAACATATTTTTTTTCGTTCATGTTTTGCCGTACTTCTCAATTCTCAAGTAGTTCTTGTGTGTTATTTCTTATATAATGCTTGCTCGACATGCATACATTAGTAATATGTTTTATAATATATTTATTATAATTACAACTTTTTATTAATAATAAGTTTTATTTATAAAAAATATATTTTTGAAAAACAAAATATTTTTATTCGAACAAATTTTTTTTTTCGAACAAAATTTTTTTTTGAACCAATTTTTTTTCAAAAAAAATTTTTTTTTCAAACAAATTTTTTTTTTCGAAAAAAAAATTTTTTTTCGAACAAATTTTTTTTTTGTTTTTTACTGTTTTTTAAATAAAATTTTTATTTTATAAAAAAATTTTTTTTTTTGAAAAAATATTATGAACATATTCATCAATATGAATATTCAAATTCATTGTATTGAATATTTTGTTCATATATATAATGAATGCATTCATTAATATGTCATTTAATGAAATCTACTTTAACCAAATGATTTTGTGACGACTTTATCCCACGAGACTTAGTATCATATTATTGGCATAAAAATGCGAATTGCATGGAAAAATAATATAAGAATCAACACGACTTAATAAGTGAATCCCTTACTACATAAAACTGACAACAAAATATATAAATAACCAAAACTTTAATGGCAATTACAAGTTTACTACATTATCAATATCTAACTTTTGGAGTCAAAAAACACATTTTATTACATAAAAACTGAAGTGCTAGCACAAAATTGATTTTTCTTCTTTGGTAACAATGGCACCTAATGTTATGTGTAGAGTATCAATTTGAAGTTGATGTGACATCACATTCGCGTTTTAAAGCAAAAGTTAACTTTACCCCGGTGTCGACTTAGCCCCGGTCTCCCCTACATGTACTGTTCGTATGTATACCCATCCTAGTTAGATGTTTACCAAGCCGACAGTGTCCTGTGAGAAGTCCTTTTAAAATTATCAGAGTTTTCAGTGATTTATACATTCTTCGAATCTTCTCAGGTCATAGATCCTAATAAATTTCTCTGACTGACACATTTTATCCTACCCCAACCTGATTTTAGAATGTTCTTTTCTTAATATCTTTTTTACAACACTGTCGCCGATTCTACATAATTACTATGAGAATCGTGGTGGCTCCTTTCCTTGCAATTTTGTCAGCTTCTTCATCGCGTGGTGTTATTGGCGTGGGAAAAGCCGTGTTAGAAGATAAGCTTTTCTAGGCTCCATACGTGATCCCAATACCTGGTAGTGCTCCCTTTACCACTCTCTGCAGGAACAGGTATAGTGATGTCAATTAAAAAAGAACTTTCATTGCCTTTTTCACTCCGGCTTATTTCGATCCCATCTAGCCGAACTGGTTCAATGCTTAGGTTTATTTTTCTTTTAAAGGGTACCTTCGTGGTTTTTGTAGGAGTTACTCCCGTTACACACAATTCCTTAATTGTTCTAAGACCTAATTTTATTCTATCACATAGAATATCTTCAAATTTTCGTCTACATATGAATACTATATCGTCGGCATACCATTGACACTCAAATCACATTTTTGTGAGTTTCCACAGGAGCTCATCTACATTAGGGATGAAATTATTTCTACTTGTGAACAATCTCTTGTTGTAATAATTCGTATGTTGGTTGTCCCAACCGCTACTTCTGCTGTTCTGCATTACTTCCAGGAACCTCTTAATGCTCCCATGAGAGGTATTGTCAAAGGCACCCTCGATCTCAAGAAAGGCGCACAATGCGATCTCTTTTAAGTATAGCGGTTTCTGTGGATCTTGCAGCTCTACACGTGTGCTGACACGTAAACAGTAGAAAATTTTGCCCATTAAAAACATCGACATTTTAGTTCAGTTCAGAACACCATCATTGTCAAAATTTGACTATAAATTACGAGCAACCCAGACGTGGTAGAGCGTCGGTAGAGAATTGAGATCAGCAACCCCGTTTATTTTGAAAATAACCCTAATGTGATCCGAGAAAGAGCAGATACTTTCAATTCTTAGGCCTAAATCAGTTTAATACCATTTGCATAGGTCAAATCGATAATTTCAATCCGTATCCTGTTTTGGAATGTTGGGAATGTTGGGTGAGCTCCTTTGTTACACAATATAAGATCTAAGGATATTATAATTCCCTTTGTGTCTTTAGCTTTTTCGTGCATAAAGCAGCGTACCAGCCTTAAACCAGAATGTTCTTGTTCCGGGCCGGCAAGAATTTAACTATGGAACCATCCTCATGATTCGCGCGTTTTCCACATATTTTTGCACTGATCCTACCAGAATCGGATATATCAATGATGGCGCCTTTTAGATTCCTAAAAGTGGCCTCAAAACTAGCTGACTTTATGGTTTGATTTGAGGTGCATTCATTTCATTTTTCTCTTTAAAGTATTTTCGATTGAATAGAAATTTTAAATTGTGATGTTGATATATTAAAAATAAAAAAACAATAAGGAAGGTTACCACATGTAAAATTTTAAAGTACGGCCATGTTTGAATATTTACTACTCGGCATAATAAGAATAGTTGTAGCAAAACTTTCTAAAAACCTTCTGTTTTTTTTAGTGTACCCTTAATGTATGATAGAGGTTATAATGATTGGCAAAACAATCTTATTAATGAATGTTTCCTGATTGCCATTGAAAAATAATGTTACAAAACCAGAATTCATTGTCGTTCCTGTATCTGTCCTATATTACTGATCTATTATAGGTTGAAATGCCCTTACTAGGTGTTAATACATTGAGACCTATTAAACCTGCAAACTGGCCAAGTTCTGTCGGACCATATGCGAATTACAGCACATCATTGAACGACCTAGTTACTGTCTTTATGTCTGTCCGTGTGGCTGCAACAGTCGTTCGTTCTTTCGTACGTTTTACGACTGACGACTGACGAACACAACGGTAGCAACATTTGCCATGTCCTTTAATGTGCCGGCAAATTAAAAGTAAAGTGAATGCGTTTCGTGTAAAACACGTAATAATCAAATTTGTTGTTACTCCATGTAATTGTTTTGTTGGGGCTATGTTTTGACAGAACAGTTGCTGGCTTTTGTTCTGGCCGCTGCTGTGGCTGCTATAAAAATTGCCATTGCTGTAGCTGCTGCTGCTGCCATTACAGTTGTCGTTGCTGTCCTTTATCGCATGACTTATGAGCTCGTTAAAAATCTTTTAATTCTTTGCTTATTTTTGTTACTTTTATTTGTATACAATATACAACCTATATATTTATTTTTATATGTTGCTGCAAACATGTGGGTGTTGCTGTGGCAAATTTAGGTTTTTATCTTTTGTTGTTGCATTTTCTGCGCTTATCTTCCGTTTATGGCATGTTATAAAAGCCTGGTCGTCAGCGTAATTTCTTAGATTAGAATTAATTCGTGGTTTCCTTGCGTGCTTTTGATGATTCTTAACTTTTAAAGATTTGATGTTTTGTTTTTTTCATTGTGAAAACTGCTTGCGTTAAGTCCTCCTACAGCATCACTCAACGGCGCGTGTTGGCAAAAGCGTAAAATCGGCGAATCCAAGCAGCCCCGCAGCTCATATAGAAAAGTACATTTTTGTATATGAAAAAAATAGAAATAAAAAACTTAAAGTTTTAAATGCCGCGAGTGCAAAACACATTCATCCATCCATCCAACATCATCAACATAATGAACGATCATCAGCAGTTCTTTGTACACCGAAAAATAAAAATCCGCATAATTTTTTTTAATAAAATTTAAAATTCGCAAATCAAAGACGGAACACAAATATTTGTCCGATTCATGTTTAAACATTTTTCGGTTATGTTTCAAAAAAAAACAATTTTATTTCGATTTCTCAATTCAGTTTTTTTGAACCCAAGAATTCGAACCAAAAGAATCATCAATATGATGAATTTATTCATATATATTATGAATTTTTTCGCCAACTACCAGATTCATCATATTGATACCACTGTTCATTAAATGACATATTGCTGCATTCATTATATATATGAACAACATATTCAATACAATGAATTTGAATCGTAATATTAATGAATAATTTAAAAATCTTTCAATAAAAAATGTTTTTAGAAAATAATACGAAAAAAATGTATTAAAAATAAAAATAATCCAATCAAATATTTTTTCGAAAAAAAAATATTTTTCTAAAATAAAAATGTTGTCCGAAAAAAAATGTTTTGCAAAACAATTTTTTTTTTAAACATAAATTTGAAAAAATAAATATTAAAAAAGAATTTAAAAAAAAAAAATTGTTTTGAAAAACAAAATTGTTTCGAAAAAAAATTTTGTTCAAAAAAAAATTGTTTGAAAAAAAAATGTTCGAAAAAAAAATTGTTCGAAAAAAAAGTATTTTTCGAAGAAGAATTTTTTTTCGAAAAAAAATTTGTTCGAAATTTTTTTTTTAGAAATATAACTTTTATTAATGGAAAGTTGTAATTATAATAAATATATTATAAAACATTTTACTAATTTATGCTTGTCAATCAATCATTATATAAGAAATGATACACAAGAACTACTCGTGAACTGAGAAGTGTGTCAAAAAATGAACGAAAATAAAATATATAGAAATTTGGTTTAAAGAACAGCGTTCTTCAATATGATGAACATATATGTTGTATTTTATATTTTAGTTCATTAATATGATGAAACGTATTCTTCAGATACAGTTCATCATAATGAAAAACACCTTTTCGATAGTTACCAAGCGTTCTTCATATTTATGATAGCATTCATAACAATAATGGCGTTAGTCATTAATTATATGAATGGTTCTTTAATACAATGAATCATGGTTTAATGAACGGAATTCATCAATATGATGTACAGTTTTTGCTGTGCAGGCAATTAATTTAAACTCATTTTTTATACTCTAATCCAAAAGTAAAAAGTCTGTATAAATTTCTTCATACGTTTCTAATACCTTAAACAGATCTTTAACAACGTCCATCTTCTGATATAACGATGTCCGTCATCAATATGTACATCTGTTGAAATCACGATTACATAAAAACTAAAAGAGGAAGATACTAGAAAGATAGAACTTAGATTATTTCTATACATATGTTGTCTGTTATTGAAAATAGGGTTAATCGGTCGACCTTTGATATATGTTTCGCACACCATAATAGTTTTCATTTTTTATATTAATTCTACCATGCAATTGCAATCGAAATCACTGTGTTTGATACAGATTTTCTGCGAGTCAAAATTGTTGTAATCTAAATATAATTTTTTCTTTCAGTGCACATACATTCTGCTCCTCTTTCACATGCAGCCTCTAAATAAATCTTGTTGTTCTGAAGTAACAAAGCGCACATCAAGAACGTGAACGGCAGCAGCATACACAAGTGAGTCTTTGCTGTCGCGCCGTACGTTTGGGTCTCCGGTCTCCCAACGGCATCATCGTCGCGTCGCATATATGTCGAACTTTAATTCCATGCACAGCAGGAGGCCATGGTGCACGACTTCTTCATTACACACGCAGCCGGTTCGAGGCCTGTACATTAATGTGTTTTTATCAAAAGGAGAACCTTTCCAAAAACTGGTTAAAATGTTTTATATTAACGAAAAACAATCAAATAAAAACAATAAAAACTAAATGCAAACAAATGTTTCAATATTATTAAAATTCTGTTTATATATAATATCTTTGGATGATGATATAAAAAATCATGTAAAATTTAAACAATATTATTTTGAAGCACAGTCAACGTTTTTCTGTTTATTAATTTTGGTTAGAGTTTTTGATTCTTTAAGATTCAGTAATGCAACATTTAATGTGAAGTGGAATATTGGAATTCTTTTGAAAACTCTTGTGTAAAGTTTTTATGAAACTTAGTTTTCTAAAGAACTGTATTTTTATTAGAAAAGAGCTTCATATTTCGAATACAACTTTCTTAAAACGATACGAAAACTGAGTATGCCGTTAAAAGCAGCATACGCAAATAACACAGAAAAAAATCGTCATTATATTGATGAATTTCGTTCTTCAAACCATGATTCATCGTATTAAAGAACGATTCATAATATTGATAACTACAAAACATCAATGTTATGAATTCATTATCGATTTGTTGAATGACGAAAGAAGTGTTCTTCTAATTAACTAATACATAAAATACAACATTTACATATACAGAAAAAAAAATCATCAATATGATGAATTTATTCATAAATTTTATGAATTTTTTCATCAAATACCAGTTTCATCTTTAATTAAATGAATCTGGTATTAAATGGCATATTTATGAATACATTCATGAAATATATGAAATTATTCGTACTATCGTACATCATAGTTGATGAATTCGTTCATAATATTTATAAATATATTAGTTAATATGAACTTTTCAAAAAAAAAATCGAAAAAAGAGTTCTTAAACAAAATGTTATTTAAAAATTAACAGAACAAAATTCTAAAAAAAATTATTAAAAAAAATTGTCTGAAAATTTCAAACAAAAATTAAATATTTTTTTTATAAATAACACTTTTTATTACTCAAAAAATGTAATTATAAATAAATATGTTATAATACATTTTATTAATTTATGCAAAATGATATTTTGATAAATAAATATTATGATTTTGATTTGTTTTGATGAACATTATTCTTCAATTTCAAGTAAAATAAGTTATAATTTATGTTTTTGTTCATTAATATGATGAAACGTATATTTCACATACAATTCATTTAGATCGAACTTTGTTTGTGACTAGTACCCATGAGTCTTATAATTTATGCGAAATATTAGACCTCTTGATGATCCGGTTACCGAATACCAGGGGTCAATAAAACCTGACAATTGCTAGTTAGGCACAAATTCATTGGTTTTTCATTAATTACATAGTAAGAATATGTCTAAACTCGAAATGAGCTTTTATAGAGAATTTGACGAGCTTTCAAGGCAAAATAGACATTATTTGATGAGAAGTCATTTCATATTAACTTTTAAAATTTAAATTATACTTATTTGGGTTTTGATCGCAGGACAGTTTCGATTTTAGTCAAAGATACCTAAAAAAATAGCTACATCTGTTCCTTCTTAACACAGTTTATTTTATTGTGGGACATCCAGGCATTCAGATGTGAGAGCTTTCTATGTGGAAGTAGAAAGAATTTCTTTTAATTTCCTGCAACAGTTTCAAACCAACTGATTCAACCTCAACAGATCCATACCAATTTTATTTAGAACATAATTGGAGATCTATCCAGACTATTTCAAGATTAAAATAAAAAAAAATTGTTTTATTTTTCTTGATTGATTTATTCTTGATTTTACAAAAAAAAAAATTTTAGATTTTAAAGGACTTTTTTTTTGAAAAACATTTTTTTTGAGAATTTTTTTTTAGAAAAAAAAATTTCAAAAGTTTTTTTTCGCGAAACATATTTTTATTTTGTTTTTAATTATATTTTTTTATTATTTTTTTGTTGCATTTTTATTATTTTTTACGTATTATATTAAAAAAAAAAATATTTTCGAAAAAAAAATATTTAATTTTATTTTCGAAAAAAAAATATTTAATTTTATTTTCGAAAACAAAATGTCTGAATTTTATTTTCGGAAAAAAAAATTTCGAAAAAAAATAATATAAATTTTTTAAAAATTCGTAAAAAAATTCCATCAATCAATCAATTCCATCAATAAATCACCATTTCGAATTTTATTTTCGAAAAAAAAAATTTCGAATTTTATTTTCGAAAAAAAAAAATTCGAATTTTATTTTCGAAAAAAAAATATAAATATATATTTTTTAAAAATTCGTAAAAAAATTCCATCAATCAATCACCATTGCAGTCTGCCATGTTGCGGAGACTTCCTATGCCTCGAAGTTTTTTCGAATAACTTCGATAAAAAAGTCCGATGTCGTTGTTTTATCGATACTAATTTTTAAAATTTCTCGTACATACAAATTCTTTGCCAAGATACGAAATGTAAACATTTATCATATCGATATCGCAATATATTTCGCCGCAGTCTCGAACTTTGATCATTTTTTTCTTCGATATCGTTCTGATTTTGAACAATTATCGTATCGCGAAAACTCTGACAGAACGCATTGATACCTACATACCCTATAGATCCAAGTTGATGCTCGATATCGCAACAAGAATATGTCTAATATCGTATGAAATCTCCATCTACTCGCATTGATCTCGTAACGATGTCGAAATGAATGGCATACTAGAATAATATAAGATTTCTTTCGAACAAAAATATGTTTGAATGTGAAATACATTGTATTTACATGTACCCTAGTAGAAATTTGCCCGATGCGCCATCGGGAAATGATCGGGTTTTCGTTGGATAAGACCTATTAGAGAAAATATGATTATTGCCTTTGCATGCCCTTATCATGCTTACCATAGCAGGGTTTACATTATCTAAACAGTCAATGTTCCCGATCATAGCTACATTATTTGTTCCTCATAACATAGCATCAGTCAATGATCGAGATTAATGAGAGAAACCCTATTATGCTCGGGCTCTGACAAGGCAATTGTCGGGTAAATAATAAAATGGGGAATTGCCCGATCAGTACATGATCATGGCCTGAGGTCAGTACATGATCAGGACACTGCGTTACAAGGACATTATGGGCCTCGTCATATCCCGATCATCTCAAATAATGACATGATCACTTCATGACCATGGCCCCACCAAAATTTCTACTAGGGATACCCTGTAGATCCAAGTTGATGCTCGATATCGCGATAAGAATATGTCTGATATAGTATGAAATCTCCATCTACTCGCATTGATCTCGTAACGATGTCGAAATGAATGGCATACTAGAATAATATAAGATTTCTTTCGAACAAAAATATGTTTGAATGTGAAAAACGTTGTATTTATATGTAAACATATAGACAATTTAAAGTCGACTTTAAAAATAAAATCGATTGTTTTGTCAAATTTTGGATGGAATAAATTGTCAAAAAGCTGATTTAAATTTAAAGTTGACTTTAATTTGTCTATGCCCAGCAAAGCAAACGACTATTTTACGATATCTAAAAGATATCGTTTATATGCTCAAATTGTTGTTTTCGATAATCTATAATGATACGAAAACGATAGGGTTTTTGATAAATACGAACCGTTCTAAAATGATATCATTATTATTCTCGCTAAAAAAAATATCGAAATGATATCGTAAATGCTCTTATTTTCGATAAACATTTTTTATTTGTTCTAAAAACAAACACTTTGAGTTTTATATTGAAAATTTGTCATTAATATATCGAATTTAAAAATTTGCATCAAATGGTTTGTAGCGTGATTATGCACCATTGTTGTTTACATTTATTTAAATGTACAATAAAATAAATCTGGTGCTAACAATATTCAATTCCTTTTTTTTTTATTTGTTTTTTAATTTTTTAATTTACTCAAAACATAAATTTAAAAATTTTAGTTTAAATTTGATTTTTTATAAACAATTAAATTCTTTGCAACAATTAAAACCAATATATAATATATAGTATTAATTAATTAAAAGTTAGAATTTAGCGCGAATTTAAATTTTTCTGTGGAATTTAAATGTTTAATAAAATTTAGATTATCTACTAAAAATTAGATTTTCTCGAAATCATCTGCATTTCCGTACTTCACACTTAAATTAAATTGGAAAAACTTTAGTAATCAAATGAATGGCTAACCATGAAATCTACACAAACAAAATTAAATACTATACTAAGAAATACAATCATAAAAATTTAAACAAATTTTGAATAGTAAGAAATACATTCATTTTCAGAATTTTATTCTTTAGCATTGAGTTTAATACGAATTAACGAAAATTATACAAAAATCCCTTGCACGATTAAAGTCTGCACACAGCATATTCCAGACCTATTAAAGAAAAAACCACAAACATCACTTCAAAAGTGGCATTTCAAAGAAATGATCTATTAAAAAAAAGTATATTTAACTCAATGAAACAAACTGTAAACATTTGTTAATTGTTTCAAGGAAAATTAGTGTAAAGTACGGCAAAATAAATAATTATGCAAAAAAAAAAATAAACAAATATGTTCAAAAGAATTATTGGCGTCAAGAGCAGCAAAAATAATAGAACAAACAAAATAATATCGACAAAAATAAACAAAAATATATTAAAATAAAAAAAATAAAAAAATGAAATAGTGAAAACAAAGTACATTTAATTAAAGACAATACCTACAATGTATTTGTAATAAACAACATGTGATTAGCCTCAATTGTTGTTCAGTTTATTTGAAATTTGCGATTTTATTTTAATTTATTTTATTTACATGCATAGAAATTATAATGAGGCGCGCGCTGTCTTATAAGGAAATGTGAAACGTTATCAAAACAATATCACAAGACGAGTGGGCGACTGACAAAATAAAAAAAAACAAACAACATAATGATGACACTTTGAATAAAATTATGGTTGGTCAAACAGTTAATATTTTTGACATTGGTGGAGTGCTTTGTTTGGTTGATTCTCCAAACTGTCTGTGAAGAATAATTAATTTGTGCGTTTAAAGATTAGGTTTTATACGTTTGCGTGGATTTTAGAAATCACTACCTAATTTATTTGTGATTTCAATTTGCGAATACGAAGTATAGGTAACTGAAAAGTAGAAAATTCTATACATTAAAACTTTTCTATGTTCCAAAATTAATGATCGAATATAGATTAAATTTAAAATGTTCGATATCTTTTAAGTACCAATTTTTCAGTAAAGATTTAAACTAAGTTTTAAGTTTGATACCTTTTAAAGAAAACAATTCCAAAACGGTATCAGTTGCTGTGACATTTTCGAAAATTGTGTTCTAGTTTAAACCAAGCTTTAAAAACCACACGAAAAACGGGTTTCACCTTCATTGCTCTTCAATTTACGAAAATGATTCCGTTTTATATTTTTTAGTCAATTTTTCAATATTTTAAACAAATACCGAATTTCGGTTATACAGAAAAAAATCATCAATATGATGAATTTATTCATAAATATTATGAATTTTTCTACCAACTACCAGATTCACTATATTGATACCACCGTTTATTAAAAGACATATTGATGACTGCATTCATTATATATATGAACTTATTCATACCATCAAACTTCATAGGGAAGAACGAAATATTCAATACATTGAATTTGAATCATCATAGTGATGAATATATTCATAACATCTATGAATTTGTTCATAATATTTATGAATATAAATTTCAATATGATGAATATTGTTGAACTAATATTTTTTTTAATAAATTATTGATAGAAATATTTTTTTACGAATTTTCAAAACATTTCAAATAAAAATGTTGTTGTAAAAAATTTGATTTAAAACAAACAAAACAAAAAAACAGAAAAAAAAAACATTTTACTAATTAATGAATGTCGCGCAGGTATTATTTCTTATAACATAGACAGAAAAAAAATTCATCAATTTGATGAATTCATTCATAAATATTATGAATTTATTCATAAATATTATGAATTTTTCACCAACTACTATCATATTTATACCACCATTCATTAAATGACATATTAATGAATACATTCATTATATATATAAAATTATTCGTACTATCGAACATCTTAGTGAAGAACGAATATTCAATACAATGAATTTGAATACTCATATTGATGAATTGATAATATTTATGAATATAATTTTCTATGCGAATTTTTCAAAAAAAAAAAATATATATGATTCGAAAAAAGTGTTGATGTAAAAATTTTATTTAAAAAATAACTGAAAAAAAAAATTTGACAAAAATATATTTTTTTATAAATATAACTTTTTATTAATAAAAAGTTGTAATTATAAATAAATAAATTATAAAACATTTTACTAATTTATGCATACCGAGCAAGCATTATATAAGAAATAACATACAAGAACTACTTGAGAACTGAGAAGTACGGCAAGAAATTAACAAAAAAATAAATATTTTGATTCAAATTTGGTTTGATGAACAGCATTCTTGAATATGAAGTACATATATAGTGTATTTTATATATTTGTTCATTTATATATGATGAATCGTATTCTTCAAGCGTTCATCATATTTTTGATCGCATTTATAATATAGATGGCGTTAGTCATTAATATTATGCACGGTTCTTCAATACAATATATCATGGTTTGAAGAGTGCAATTCATCAATATGATGTACATTTTGTTTCTGTGTAGATATTTTGATTGAAATTTGGTTTGATTAACAATATTCTTCAATATAATGTACATGTATGATGTACATGTATGATGTACATGTATGATGTACATGTATGATGTACATGTATGATGTACATGTATGTTGTATTTTATGTATTTGCTATTAATATGATGAAACATATTCTTTACACACACTTCATTATACTGAAGAACACATTTTCACTCATACATCAAATTGATAATGAATTCATAACAATGATGTTTTGTAATTATCAATATTATGAATCATTCTGCTTGGTTTGAAGAACGAAATTCAGCAATATGAAGATGATTTTTTTCTGTGCAGTACAAGTTTAAACTAACTTTAGTGCATTATTAAGGTCCAGTTATTGAATGCAAGTTTAAACTTAGATTAAAATTTACCACAATTTTAAAATATCAATAGTTCCTAATTAAAACAGGCGATTGTCTTTTAATTTTAGGAATAGACGGACTATGGGCCAGTTTTTCAGTGCTAGTTGAACTTTGTTTGTGGTTAAGCTTCGTTTAAAATCCAAATCGATTTGTTCAGTTAACTTCAACAGTCGTTTATACTAAGTTTAAACGACCGATGCTGATAGTTTTAACTACGTTTAAACTTTTAAAGTATTTACCATTCATTTTTTTCACAACACTTTTCACTATTTTTATTAATTAATACAAATTATTATTAATTTTTGTATTTTTGCACACTATGCATTAAAAAAAAGTCTCTCGTGCACTTTAGTTGCTCGATCTCTTGTTTAAATTAAAAAATACATTATTTTATTTTTCTGAAACATTTTTTTTATTTATTTAATTTTGAATGACATTTATAAGAAGTCAAAATCGAGAGAATTATTTGTCATTTGTCTGTGGTTGGTCTGTGTTCATTTTAAACTATCACTGAAAAACTGCTAACAGAATTAAACGACGTTTAATTTGAAGAGAAGATTAATTAAACGGAGTTTAAACTAAATTTAAACGAGCACTGGAAAACTGGCCCTATGTGTAGTCAGTGAATATGGCATTTTGAATATTTTATATGTTATCTATAGACGAAATTATATCGAGATTAAACTAAGTTTAAGTTGAAATTATTACTGTAAAACTGGACATTAAGCGACATCCGCATGTAAATTGATAGTCAGTAGATGTTACATTTTGATATATAGGTGCTAGTTTAAACCTAGGATTAAAAACAAAATAAATCATGGTTTTGATTTTGGTTTTCTTCCTGCGATTTTTCGATTCGTTTTGGGTTTTAAATAAGGTTTTGGTTACTTTATACATATTTTTTAATATATTGTACAAAAGAACGAATTTTTTGACTCATACAAGAACTAATAATAAACATATGACTGATTCTTATATAACGATTTCGGTTTTCAAAATAAAACAATTTTAAACGGATATCACTTTTGATTATAATCTCTGGTTTAAACCAAGTTGAAAATTACCCTTAGGGCCAGTTTTTCAGTGGTACTTTAAACTTAGTTTAAACTACGTTTAATTAAACGTCTCACGTAGTTTAACTATTCGAGCAGTTTTTCAGTGGCATTTTAAGTTTTATTCAGATCAGTGCTTAAAATATGGCAGCACCGGCGAATTATCGATTGTGAATAGCATTTAAGAAGAAGAAGAGGGTTATTTTTCTCATTTTGAACAGCTGATATTTAAGTTGCGAGAATGACGAAGATTACAAGAAATTATAAAGATAATTAAGAAATGTAGAATGCACGAAATAATACATATCAGTGAGAATTTGTACGTGTAATCGTTCAGTGTTACTTTATGCAATGGATAATAACAGAAAACTTATAAAATGAAAACCGATGGACAGACAAATGAGCGCATGAGTACGGACTGCAGAGCGTAAAGAGCGCATCTCACATTTTGCTGTCAAAATTATTGAGAGTTTAAACGTAGTTTAACCCAGCAACATCGATGGGTTAAACTACGTTTACAGTTCACTGAAAAACACGATTCTAAGTTTAAACTAAGTTTAAACTGCAAATGGAGTTCAACTACCACTGAAAAACTGACCCTTAGTGTTTCATCATTAATTTTAAAGTAAAGCAACATATTTAAACCAACTAATACAGACATTTAAAAGATACAAGATCTCTTAATTTTTTCAATAAAATTTAACAAAAACTTTTAATTATAATCCCTGGTTTAAACCAAGTTCAAAATGACCCTTCATGTTTAATCATTAATTTTAAACAAAAACAATGCATTTAAACCAAGTAATGGAGACATATAAAACTACAAAATCTTTTAATTTGTTCAATAAAATTTAACCAACATCAGGTAGTTAACTCAGAACAAAGCATTTGCTAGCCCTACCTATTATTTTCAATGAGCTATCCCTAACTGATCATCAAGCCGTTCAAAATAAGCAAGAACAATGGCACACAAATGGAAAAACATTTCTTCATTGTTTAAATTTTTGCAAATAATCGTTATTTGATAATGACAGATCATTGTTAATTGAGTTGAGGTTAATACCTAACGATCTTTAGCTGTCCCTCCATCGAGCAGAAGAGGACACACCATAAACAATTGACAACAACAGAAATGTGACAAAAAGAAATAAACTGTTTGTGAGCCTAAACAGGTCGTAAAAATACAAAAAGATCAATGCAAGATGATCATTATAAAATATGCTGTTGTTGGTTGGACAAAAATCTTTTATTTTTCACTCTAAAACATAGGCTGTTGATAAACATCAGCGTGCTATGATATATGACGACGATGAGGAGATGATAAATTATAGTTTTTGACAAACAATTAAATAATTAATTAGTTAAATAACATAGAGATGCACAGATAATAAAGGGGAAAAGTAGAAACCTTAAAAGAAACTAAAAAAAAAGAAAAACATGTTTTAGAAAGGTTACATTAGATTTCTTTTAACTGATTGTTTGACTAGTTTATTCTAGCAGCTCTAACGCAAAAACTTGAAATAAAATGAATAACATCATTAGAAAAATAAAGTTTTAAAATATATACCAAATAAAATAGCATAATCTAGGCATAAAATTCAAGTAGTATTGGCATAACAGACAGACCCACCCTAGATTATCCCAATCAATTGAGCCTTTTAATATATATCAAAGTATATCTCGCAAATGCGTGTGGTGGCTGGCCACTATTATGAACAGATAACGTGTCTCGCATTTATCAAATTAATAGCTGTAATAAATGTCCGATACGGTTACCCCTCGCAAAGTATTCCCAAGTCCTACGCACGAACATTGATTTTGTGCAAAGAAAGCAGCAGCAGCAGTATACGCATTATTTTCGATATTTTTGTGAGTTTTGGCAATTTTTTGGATTATGTATAACAGTATTATGGTATTTATTATGACAAATGATTGGAAATTTCCGAAGAATAGCAGTTATTGATATTTATTATTACAAATTGTTTATTAAAGCCATAGATTAGAGTGGCGAATTTGAAAAATTGCGTACGGAAATCGAACAAACATTGCAATTTTGTTAAAATATTTTTGTGGTATATTTTATATGAGATTATTTTATAGACTAGACACATGAGTGATTTGGTTTAATATTTTTATATTAAAACTAATGATATAGGTTATTTATACGATAAGGTTTAATGTCGATAGTGATGGGAAATAAACTTTATATTTTGTCAAGTCAAAGAGGGACTGTAACGCTTGGGAATAACAGTTCTGATTTGAATATGGGTACCAATTCCAGTTCTACACATATTTTAATAAGGGTCCGTTTCCAAAAATAGAAACGGTTTCAGTACCGATTCAGATTCCGGTTCTTTGCAGTCACTGCTGTCAAATAAATAAAAAAAATCCAGTCATACATCTAAAATATTATCGAGGTATTATGGGAATATTGAATTTGACAATTTTTAAATGTTGTCCAATGAAAATAGAACAAACATGTTCAACAACCTTATTAAAACCATGATTCATAACATTGATGACTAACGCCATGCTACATTTTTCAAATTTTTTTTTTCAAAAAAATTTGTATTTCGTAATAAATTTTTTGCTACAAAATTTTTTATTTCGCAAAAAATTTTTTGTTCCAAAATTTTTTTCGAAATAAATTTTTTTCGGATATTTTTTTAAATTTTTTTTTAATTTTATTTTTTAAATAAAATTTTGACATTTTTTTCGAATTATTTTATAAAAAAAAAAAAAATTGAAAAAATATTATGAACAAATTCATCATTCATTGTATTGAATATTTTGTTCATATATATAATGCATTCATTAATATGTCATTTAATGAACGGTAGTATCAATATGATTAATCTGGTAGTTGGTGAAAATTCATAATATTTATGAATGAATTCATCATATTGAAGAATTTTTTTTTCTGTGATACAAGGAGTGCTCCACAACGAAAACGGTAAGTGCGAGATAAAAATAGTGCATAAAGATATGGTTTTCTACACTATGATACATTCAAATATTAAAAAATATAAACAAAATAATAGACAACAATTTCGTGAAAAACTAAGTTTTATAAAAAAATGTGTAAGAAATCATTTATTTTTTTATTTTGATGAAAAAAAATCTCCTAGCGCACCATATAAAATCCATATATTAAAATTTGACTAGAAACTATGATCGATTAGCTGTGAAATGAATGTAATATTTTTGCTCTGAACTAGAAATTGTATATTTTATAATTAAAAATATTGTTGTATTAATTTTTTAAAAGTAAAATTTGAAAAGACCCTGTATAACATTGGGTGTTTTAAATAGACCCAAACTCTAGAACAATATTTGTCATGAAATGAAACAAGGCAGCAGTTCCTAAGCAGTTCCCGCGTTGAAATAAAGGTGAATCCTTCAAAAAAAATAACAATCTAATTTTCCCATTTACATTTTTTTCCCAAACTTGAGCTAAACATTAGGTTGAAAAATTGTATCGCAATTTAAGGCTCGTAATTATCTCGAAAACGAAGAACAATGAGGTATCATTGGAGAATATGAATTCACTCCTTTAAATGTTTTAATGTGAATCAGTTTTCTGTATTTCGATTGCAAAAAATCAAATAATTTCATATTATAAATTAAGTAAATAAATTAGTGATTTTAAAATGCTATTTCGAAAAGTGAGATTTTTCAAAATAAATGTATTTTAACAAAATTGAGGTGTAATCAATGCAGTTTAAAAAAATTTTCAATAATTTTCTATAAACCTAAATGAGTGAATAAATTTTTTTTTTCAATTTTTTTGTTATTTTGGTTTATTCCTCAATTATTATAACGTTTATTAAATATCTTTGGATTTGGACAACTGACTGAATTATAAATACGGATTTTGTGAGGCTATATCCTGACCAAAACCTGACCAAATATTTTTTTTTTTATGTTATAGCTCTTTATTTGCGCAAGATAAAAGAGTGATGTAAAGGCATTAATTGTTTGTGTTTAAAGCACCTATCGATCATCATCATTATTTTAAAATACTTTTTTGAATTTTTGTCATTTGCAAGAAAATGTTTGACAAAATATTTTAAAGTAATGATGACAATCGATAGATGCTTTAAAAACCAATAATTAATGCCTTTACACCAATATTTTTTCATGCACCAATAAAAAGTTATAGCAAAAAACGAAGAAATTTGAAAAATGGAAAATCATGTAATGCCAAAAGGGCGAATCTTCTCGTTTGTTTGCTATAACCGTTTATTGGTGCAAGATAATATATTGGTCTGAAGGCATTAATTATTTGTTTTTAAAGCATCTATCTTTTGGCATCATTACTCAAATATTTTAAAATATTTTTGATGATCGATAGTTGCTTTAAAAACAAAGAATTAATTCATTTGCACCACTATTTTATGATATACCAATAAAAATGTATGGCAAAAAAACGAAAAGATTCATCTCTTTGGCATGACAACATTTTCAATTTTTCGAATTCGCCCTTTTGGTTTTGTCTTTTATGGCTAAAAATATCCAACAAAACCACACACGATTTTGGCACAGTATACTTGAGGAAAAACTACATTCAAAAATATAAAAAAAAGCAAATGTCAAAAATTACACATTCGCCCATTTCGCATGTTACACCCATAAAAAAGACTATGTAAACAATAGTTGTTTACTATTAAAAATAGTCAATACGATTAAATACTAGAAACTACCATGACATTGTCATTTTAATGGGATTTGATTGAATTTTTTTTTCTGGGTGTAGCGACTCTACAAATCACATTATTTTTTAATTTAAAATAATTGTATTTATACTTAAGGCGATCAACTGTACTTTATTTTGGAAGGATAGTGTTTTTTTCCATAGATTTCCGTAATCTTTCCGAAATATTTAGGGCGTACATTTCCCGCAAACACTCAGAGAAATGGAATATTTTGAGATAATCGAATTTTGTGGCATATTCTATAAACGGGATGAAAATAGGCAGCTATTTATACAAAATTTGCCTTTGTCTGTTGGAAAAATGTCGCAAAAGTCTATTTGTCCTTTTATTCTATAGTTTAGTTCAGATTTCTGCTGAAAATAATTTCTAAATCTTGTATTCTGCTGACAGTATACAACTCTGTTTTCCGTAACGTACTTTTTATACTTGTCTTTTTTATTATAAATGATTGAACCTTTTTTAAAAGTGTTTTTTATTAATTTTGCGAAATGTCAAGGGAAATTTGCATAAACATAAACGTAAAACAATATCCATTTTTATTTAAAAAAAAAAGTATTAGTATAAAAAAGTATAGAAATATTAGTATTTATATGTCCTTCTTATTTCAAATAAAATGTTTGTAGCCTTATTTATACTATATCAAATATCCTTAGTAAGACAATTCTACTATAACAAATAATCTTAGAAAGCATTTTTTCTCAAGTCAAATCTTGGAGTCTTTAGTAGTCAAAAAAAATCCTTATTTATACTATATCAAATATCCTTAGTACGACAATTCTACTATATCAAATAATCTTCGAAAGCATTTTTTCTCAAGTCAAATCTTAGAGTCTTTTGTAGTGAAAAAAATTCGTGAAAATCAAAGTTTAAAAAAATTCAAATGGATTTGAAAAATATATTATATACGAATTCAGATATCATATTATTCTCGGATTTTTTATAAAGTTACACTTATTTGCATTAATTGATTATTTTCTTAGAAAGTCACTAAAACCCATATAATACTCTTATTGGACTTTTGGAAGGCTCAAGGCAGTTTAGAGGCATTTTATTGAACAAGTTGAGCATACAAACACGGTGTATTTATCAATAGCTGTCTATATTCTGTCTGTTTGCAAAATATTTCAACATCTGACTATTAAAATTATCAAAATTTAAAAATATCCCGTCTTAAAATGCCAGGTTATCTAATTTTGTGGAATTTTTAAGGCAGATATTTTGGAATCGTTCGTATTACTGAAACACGTTACCCTAAAATCGTTATCAAATCGAAAAATCTAAATTAATTTCCAATAATTGCTATATTTTCTTATAAAAACGACTGCTCAAGTTCGAATTGAATTTCAAACTAAATTAAATTCAATTGCAAAAATCCAATTCAAAAAAGTTATTTATACGAATTTGATGTTATTTTAAAATCACTGCAATATTTTCTTATAAAAAGTATAAAAACTGATCGCCTTCGTAGTGGATTTAAAAAGGTGTATAACATTTAAAACTTAAAGGTACTCTCAAATTTTAGGTGTGTGTGCTTGCGTGAGATAAACAAAAATATCGCCACAATATGCAAATAAAACTAGCTCCAAAACCGACTAAATGACAGTCAATAAAATTTAATATACATCTATTTTTCTGCCGCTTAATACTTTTTTCAACCTTTATGTCGTGCTAACTGCCCATTTTTTGTTTTGTTTTTTTAGTTTCTTCTACATATATTGTCTGCTATTTTCCAATAGCAGCAACGTATTGTTTATCAATTATGTTGACAAACAAATAGCAACGCGTTATGAATTTTTAAAATGTGTTTTTTTTTCATACATTTTATTTTTTTGAGAAATTCGAAAAAAAAGTAGTACTTTGTTAAACGTTGTTGCCATTTAGGCATTGTCGAGGGGTGGGGTCGTTCGACTAGATACACCGATAGACACGTCTCTATGGCCGCCTTCAACAATTGTTCTCACAAATTTGCCAACGAAACGTGACAATGAATTTTTATGTACTTTGTGTGACAACAACTCTGGGTGACAAACCCAAACACAAACTTGCCTTGAGTACAATTTTCTTTGTTTGTCAAAAAAGAAAAAAAAAATGAAAAAAGAAAAAAACAAATTGTTAAATTATTGACAGGATACGCACAGTTTTTCTTTGTTGTACTTTTATTTACACAGTAAATTTTGATTGTTAATTTTCGAAACACGCACGTGTCTATAACACCACGAATCTAATTACCCAAGTGGTGTAGTTAGTCGCACGTTTTAAACTATGGCATTTTAGAGTTTCTATTATTTCATAAAATAGTTACAACATCTTTGATTACATCAAACCGCTCCATTATACCTGGAGACTAAGATTTTCCATATTATACCATCCCAGAGTCAAAATATCTTCAGTCAATCCTTCCCTGCGACAATTCTGCCCCAAGATAATTCTTCTCTCCAATATTTCACTTTTTTTATAGCATTCCAATCTTCCTTTTATTCGAGACTAAACTTTTCCTAATTATTCTTTCCTAGATTCAATGTTTTTTCAGACAATCCTTCTCCACCAATTCAACCCCATGATAATTCTTCTCTCCTTTATTTCACTTTTTTATAAAACCGAAGCATTTCATTCTTCCTTCAGTACTTTCTATTCCAGACAGAGCTTTTCCAAATTATTCTCTCCCAGATCTATTTTTTCTTCACTTAAACCTTCTTCGTTACAATTCTTCCCTGAGACAATTCTACCCCAAGATAATTCTTCTCTCCATATTTCACTTTTTTATAAAGCCGAAGCATTTCATTCTTCATTCAGTCTTTTGTATTCCAAACTAAGCTTTTCCAATTATTCTCTCCCAGAGACAGTATTTCTTCAGGCAATTCTCCTAAGACAATTTTTCCCTGCAACAATTCTACCTCAAGATAATTCTTCTCTACGATGTTTCACTTTTTTATAAAGCCGAAGCATTTCATTTTTCATTCAGTCTTTTTTTATCCAGACTAAGCTTTTCCTAATTATTCTTTCCTAGAGACAGTATTTCTACAGGCAATTATCCTAAGACAATTCTTCCCTGAGACAATTCACTTTTTTATAAAGTCGAAACATTTCATTCTTCCTTCAGTAATTTGTATACCAGACTGAGCATTTCCAAATTATTCTCTCTTAGAGACAGTATTTCTTCAGTCAATTCTCCCGCCATAATTCTTCTCTGAGACAATTCTACCCCAAGATAATTCTTCTCTCCATATTTTCTTTTTTATAAAGCAGAAGCATTTCATACTTCATTCAGTTTTTTGTATTCCAAACTAAGCTTTTCCAAATTATTCTCTCCCAGAGATAGTATTTCTTCAGTCAATCATCCCGCGACAATTCTTCCATTAGACAATTGTACCCCGAGATAATTCTTCTCTCCCACATTTCAGTTTTTTATAAAGTCGAAATATTTCATTCTTCCTTCAGTCTTTTGTATTCCAAACTAAGCTTTTCCAAATTATTCTCTCCCAGAGACAATATTTCTTCAGTCAATCGTTCCCCGCGACAATTCATCCCTGAGACAGACAATTCTACTTCAAGATCATTCTTCTCTCTCTTATTTCACTAAGCATTCCATGTTTTCTTTAGTATTTTTTATTCGAGACTAAGATTTTCCAAATTAGTCTTTCCCAGAGACATTATTTCTTCAGTTAAACCTTCTTCGCGACAATTCTTCCCTAGGAAAATTCTACCCGAAGATAATTCTTCTCTCCATATTTCACTTTTTTATGAAGCCGAAGTATTTCATTCTTTATTCAGTCTTATGTATTCCAAACTAAGATTTTCCAAATTATTCTCTCCCAGAGACAGTATTTCTTTAGTCAATCCCTCCCCACGACAATTCTTCCCTGAGACAATTCTACCCCAAGATAATTCTTCTCTCCGATGTTTCACTTTTTTATAAAGTCGAAACATTTCTTTCTTCCTTCAGTACTTTGTATACCAGCCTGAGCTTTTCCAAATTATTCTCTCCCAGAGACAGTATTTCTTTAGTCAATCCTCCCGCGACAATTCTTCCCTGAGACAATTATACCCCAAGATAATTCTTCTCTCCCATGTTTCACTTTTTTATAAAGCCGAAGCATTTCATTTTTCATTCAGTCTTTTTTTATCCAGACTAAGCTTTTCCTAATTATTCTTTCCTAGAGACAGTATTTCTACAGGCAATTATCCTAAGACAATTCTTCCCTGAGACAATTCACTTTTTTATAAAGTCGAAACATTTCATTCTTCCTTCAGTAATTTGTATACCAGACTGAGCATTTCCAAATTATTCTCTCTTAGAGACAGTATTTCTTCAGTCAATTCTCCCGCCATAATTCTTCTCTGAGACAATTCTACCCCAAGATAATTCTTCTCTCCATATTTTCTTTTTTATAAAGCAGAAGCATTTCATACTTCATTCAGTTTTTTGTATTCCAAACTAAGCTTTTCCAAATTATTCTCTCCCAGAGATAGTATTTCTTCAGTCAATCATCCCGCGACAATTCTTCCATTAGACAATTGTACCCCGAGATAATTCTTCTCTCCCACATTTCAGTTTTTTATAAAGTCGAAATATTTCATTCTTCCTTCAGTCTTTTGTATTCCAAACTAAGCTTTTCCAAATTATTCTCTCCCAGAGACAATATTTCTTCAGTCAATCGTTCCCCGCGACAATTCATCCCTGAGACAGACAATTCTACTTCAAGATCATTCTTCTCTCTCTTATTTCACTAAGCATTCCATGTTTTCTTTAGTATTTTTTATTCGAGACTAAGATTTTCCAAATTAGTCTTTCCCAGAGACATTATTTCTTCAGTTAAACCTTCTTCGCGACAATTCTTCCCTAGGAAAATTCTACCCGAAGATAATTCTTCTCTCCATATTTCACTTTTTTATGAAGCCGAAGTATTTCATTCTTTATTCAGTCTTATGTATTCCAAACTAAGATTTTCCAAATTATTCTCTCCCAGAGACAGTATTTCTTTAGTCAATCCCTCCCCACGACAATTCTTCCCTGAGACAATTCTACCCCAAGATAATTCTTCTCTCCGATGTTTCACTTTTTTATAAAGTCGAAACATTTCTTTCTTCCTTCAGTACTTTGTATACCAGCCTGAGCTTTTCCAAATTATTCTCTCCCAGAGACAGTATTTCTTTAGTCAATCCTCCCGCGACAATTCTTCCCTGAGACAATTATACCCCAAGATAATTCTTCTCTCCCATGTTTCACTATCTTATAAAGTCGAAACATTTCATTCTTCCTTCAGTACTTTTTATACCAGACTGAGCATTTCAAAATTATTCTCTACTAGCGACAGTATTTCTTCAGTCAATCCTCCCGTGACAATTCTTCCCTGAAACAAACAATTCTACCCCAAGATAATTTTCCCCCCCCCCCCCCATGTTTAACTATTTTATAAAGTCGAAACATTTCATTCTTCCTTCAGTACTTTGTATACCAGACTGAGATTTTTCAAATTATTATCTACCAGCGAGAGTATTTCTTCAGTCAATCCTCCCGCGACAATTCTTCCCTGAGACAATTCTACCCCAAGATAATTCTTCTCTCCCATGTTTCACTTTTTTATAAAGTCGAAACATTTCATTCTTCATTCAGTCTTTTGTATTCCAAACTAAGCTTTTCCAAATTATTCTCTCCCAGAGACAGTATTTCTTTAGTCAATCCCTCCCCGCGACAATTCTTCCCTGAGAGAATTCTGCCCCAAGATAATTCTTCTCTCCCATGTTTCACTTTTTTATAAAGCCGAAACATTTCATTCTTCCTTCAGTACTTTGTATACCAGACTGAGCATTTCCAAATTATTCTCTCCTAAAGACAGTATTTCTTCAGTCAATCCTCCCGCGACAATTCTTCCCTGAGACAAACAATTCTACCCCAAGATAATTCTTCCCTCCCATGTTTCACTATTTTATAAAGTCAATACATTTCATTCTTCCTTCAGTACTTTGTATACCAGACTGAGGTTTTTCAAATTATTCTCTACCAGCGAGAGTATTTCTTCAGTCAATCCTCCCGCGACAATTCTTCCCTGAGACAATTCTACCCCAAGATAATTCTTCTCTCCCATGTTTCACTTTTTTATAAAGTCGAAACATTTCATTCTTCTTTCAGTACTTTGTATTCCAAATTAAGCTTTTCCAAATTATTCTCTCCCAGAGACAGTATTTCTTTAGTCAATCCTCCCGCGACAATTTTTCCCTGAGACAATTCTACTCCAAGATAATTCTTCTCTTCCATGTTTCACTTTTTTATAAAGCCGTTATAAAGTTGATTCCATTCTTTCTGGAAAGAATATGCTTAGTGTCGAATATGCTTTTCCAAAGACAATAATTCTTTAGTCAATGCTTCCTCGCGATAATTTTTTCCTGAGACAAATTTACCCCAAGAAAATTATTCTCTCCCATGTTGTATATCCCAAAACAATATCTCTTCTGACATTTCCTTTTCATGACAATCATTTTTAATACAATTCTTCCACAATCAAATTATTTTTGGACCAATTTGGAATAAAACTTTATCCCTCTTTTTAAAATTGCTATTGGAAAAACCTTGAATATACCCAGAAAATTTGTTGTAAATATAAAATTTTAAACTTTTAAAACACGCTTTCGTAAACGTTTTACAAAAAATCCTTTTAGTCACAAAATATCACTCCAGAGATATCATTTCATACGCTAGCTATCATTACCATTAACAGCTCTCCTTTTCAGCCGATGAAATGTCATCTGGCAATGGCAAAAATAATAAAAATCACCGAGTTAAAAGCAGCACATTTTGAAAATAGCCCGTTGGGCACCGTTTTGTACGCATCAGTACATTTTGGTTTCCTCGAAATAGCGTCGATTGTTAGTTGGGTAAATGTTTGCAAATATTTGTCATCTTCTCAATCCAACTAACCATTCAAGCAACCCACAATTCAACCCCGACCCCGACCATGCACGACCCAAGACCCTTAGGGGACAAATATTTGCCAATTTGAACAGGTGACTGCGCATTGTAAGCCATCATCAACGTTATCTCATGCTGTCCTTTCTATGGAATTTTCAATTTAAATTTTATTAAATTGAAGGTTAAACCTTTTTAGAATGTACCTTCCATATATTTTAGTGGTTTGTTTTTCTTTTTGAAGAACACACTTATATAGTAGACTTCCTAAAAATACAATAAATACAATATTTTTACATTTGTGCAAAATGTAAACCGCATACACACACCAAACCATCAAAAATAAACATTTGCATCGAATTTAACTAACTGCACGAAAAACATCTACATCTAGTTGAAAAAGAAAAATAAGAAATAAAATAAAATTGGCAGTAAATAATGTAATGTTTCTGGAAAAACTGGTTTCAACTTGTTCCACAAAACCTAGCGTTGTAGTCTAACAAAATGTGCATTTAGTGCAACCAAAATGCAAAGGTAGATCTGTGAGACAGACAAAAACAAAATCTACAAGACAGAAACAGGATTTTGAAACTAGCGTCTGTGACAGACCACACAATAAATATAGATATAACTTTAGAACTTGCCAAAAAGTCAGACGGAAGACTGAGTAGAATAACTACGATGCAGTTTGTAATGCAATGATTTTTACTAAATGAAAATATGGGGGAATTTGTGTTATTATAGTGAAATTAAAGCAGTTAGAAATGTTTGCAGCAAACATATTTTGATGTATATAGTTTTTTCTGAATATTAATGTATTTAATATGAAGATGCTGTGAATGATGATACTTATCGTGAATTAAAAAAGTAAAATAAAATATATATATATTCCCTGCAAACCATTGGATGATAATTTTCAAAATCGATATATTTCGATATATATATATATATATATATATATATATATATCGATATTTTCGATATAAAACTCAAAGTATTTGAAAATTTAATTTCGTGTTCTTTATATTTTTTTTTTGTCAAAAAATAAAATTTTCTGAACAAATAAAATTTGTTTACCAAAAAAAAGATATATTATCTCGATATCTATAACGACAAAAACAACGACATAATTTTAGATAGACTCATTTTTATCGAAAACCTTAACGTTTTCGTATCATTATAGATGATCGAAATCGATAATTTGAGAATATGAACGATATCGTTTCGATATAGTAAAATTATCGTTTAGTTTACTGAGTTCTTTAATATGTTTGTCAAAAAATAGAATTTTCTGAACAAATAATATTTGTTAATCGAAAATAAAACCATTTACGATAACATCTTGAAATCTATAATGACGAAAAAAACGATATCGTCATAGATATATTCGATTTTATGGAAAACCCTATCATCCTCATATCATTTTAGATTATCGAAAACGATCATTATGGTCGATATCGTAATATATCGTTTGGTTTGCTCGATTGTTATGAAAAATCAATCCAAGGAGAACTGATCTACAATTTCGAATCTCTGGAATGTGCAAAAATAAATCACATTTCGAGAAGCTTCTACACTTTTCGAGAATGCTGCATGCTATTTGCATCTCATTGGCATACATATGCTTTAATGCACTGATCTTCCGTATCTTTCTCGCTCCGTGCACTGAATGATTTTCCATCTTTGTCTACCACATTGCTTAGTACGGTGAATTATCGTGTGTTTCATTCACTTTTATGTATTGCTTGCGATGAAGAAAATTACGTCTTTTCGTAACAATATTTAAAAAATCAAATTATAAGAAACAGAGCCACTTGGTTATCAAACAAGTAACTAAGAAAAATACTTCTTAATATGCTGTGTTGTATTGGTTGCATGCTATTTGCATTTCATTCGCACTCATATGCATAAGCGAGAAAGATATGGAAGATCAGTGCATTATTTTCCATATCTTTCTTGTTCCGTGCGCTGAATAATCTACCATATCTGTCATACACATTGCTTAGTACGGTGAATTATCTTGTGTCTCTTTCAGTTTTATTTATTGCTGCTCGGTGGAGCAAATTATGTCTTTTCGTAATAATATTTAAAAAATCGAATTTTAAGAAACAGAGTTATTAAAAAAGTAAAAAGTTATTAAAAAAGTAACTAAGAACAATAATTCTTAATATGCTGAGTATTGGTTTTTAAAAAAGAATTTAAAGCAAGTACCCTTGATATCAGGGGATTAACTTTGCAGCTTTATTGGTCTGTGATATGTTAGTCTATACGTAAAAACCGATATCAAAAATATTTATTAATATTTAAGAAATTTACTTTCCTAATACTGAGATAATAAATTCTTGAATTTTAGTAGAATTTTATTCATATTAGGGAAATTCAGCTCTCTTTTTTTGAATTGCTCTTCAGTTTTTTCAATTTATTTCGCAATAATCCCAATGCTGTTCTATTACTGAAAACAGGCTTTCAACAATTTGTTTTTATAATAATTATAAATATTACGTTCTTAATACTGAGAAGATAAATTCTTAAATTTTATTATTATTAGTGTAATTCTTCTTTTTTATATTCAAGACCTATTCCTCTACAGTTTTAGAAGTTTATTTCCATTTGTATAGTTGATTTTTGTAATAATCTCTATGTAATTCTATTCGTGAAACCGGACATGAAAGAGGATATTATTATAATTTGAAATTTGCTTTATTTATATTGAGTTAATATATTCTAGAAAGTTATATTAGTAAAGTTTAATTGATATTATGGAAATTATGCTATATTCCATACAAGACTACTTCATCTTCATTTTTAAAATGTTATTTCCCTTCATGTAATTGATTTTCGCGTCAAAACAGTCATGTCATCTTTTATAATAATTAAGAAATTTACTGTCTTAATATTTATATGATAAACTATGGAATTTTAGTAGTAATAAATTGTTATTCGTGAAGTTCTGCTATTTTTCATTCGAGTTGAATTAGTCTTCAGTTATAGAAGTTTATTTCACTTCGTATAGCTGATTTTCGTAATAATCTATATTTTCTTCAATGTTTTTAACTAAAAATATACTTATTTGTTGTAAAATTTATATTTGAAATATGATATTGTAGGATTTTTCTAGATTTCTCCTGTATTTAAATTCGAGTATACATTTTATGTGGCAAAATTTAAATTAATTTAAAAAATTATATTAGTTTTCTACTAAGTTCCTTTTAGGTTGAGTATATATTTGAATTAGGATATTATATAATATACATTTGATGTTATATATTTTAGTTGTGTTAAGAATTAAAATATTATTTCTGAAATTATCGCATTTCTTTCCATTTTTAAAATGAATTATACGGGGTGTATGGTTCATCGATTTCAATAATTCAAGGGGTCATTCTATGACTAAAAAAAATAAGAAAATATTAAATAACAAAATTGTCTAATTTTACACCCAGTTTAAGATACAGGGTGTTTAAGAGATGCATATTACTAACATAACCTATTGAAGAAAATTTGTCATAAAGTATAATCTGTTGATAAATGAATAACAATTTTCAAGTTATATTTTAGAAAATTAAATCACCTTTCCAATGGAATATCACATATTCAAATCCTATGATTTTTTCATTTTTTAAAATGTACGAAAGTTAAAATTTACAAAAATAAAAATACAAATTTTTACTTTGTCATTGATTTTCTCAAAATTTCGTCCGCGATCACCCCATTTTTTATAAATTATAATGATAGACCAGTTTATTCCCAGTACTTTCTAACCAAATTACAGTGATTTAAAACTGGTAATATATCCTGCAGAAATAATTGCACAGTGACAGGTCCTAATTTGAAATTTAAAATTACCGAATTTCAGTACAAAGTTTTGTTTTGTTTGAAAAAATATATTTTATTTTAAAATTCAAATTTGAATTTATATAATCTATATTTATGTTCTGCCATGTTCTATATTTTTGATCGAGAATGTATTTTGATATGAACAACATTTCAATTTGAATTTACATAAAGAATTTTCTAGTAAAACTCATAATACGTAGTGATAACTTAATTCACGCAATTTACATAGAAGCCTCAAATTAATGCCAACATAACTAGGTAATACATCTCATTCTATTCATGAATGAATATGCATTAATAATTCAACACAAACCGCAGAAAATCAACCGAAGTGTTGAGGTTATATTAGCTGTTACTGATTTCCTTTGGGGCCTGTTCTTTCCTTTCTGGATTTGCATAACTTTGACTGGTATTAATGTGAGAAATATTATATTATTAATATTATAAATATAAGGTACACCGAAAAAAATAATCGACATTAATATAGCAACCGATATTAATTGCATTCATTAATCAATCCAGAAATGAAATTCACTAATTTAATGAAAACATTTGTTATTCTTCGTTGTATTAGCAATTGCTTTACGCTAATATGAATATTTGTACGTCAATGCAGCAAATAATTTAGTCGGCGCATTAAAAAAAAATAGTAGCCGCGGTAGATCAATGGTTAGTGCGTTGGACTGCGAGCCGAAAGGTCCCCGGTTCAAGCCTGGACTGGGCTGGACTGGTTCAAGCCTCGTCAGTAAATGGCAAACCTACGAGAGTAAAACCATTGCCTATGAAAAGCTCTCACCCGCCTTTCGGATTCGGCAAAAAACTGTAGGTCCCACCAATTTGAGTACAAATATAACACGCAAAGCTCAAAATGGTGAGAGAGCTCGGCCGAAGTTCTAAACAGGATTGTAGTGCCAAACAATTATTATTATTATTTAAAAAAAATATAATTGCTGAAACTGCGTTGTCTAATTTATTTGTTGCATTGACGTACAAATAGTCATATTAGCAAACGGAATTGCTGATTTGACGAAGAATAGAAAATGTTTTCATTAAATTATTGAATTTCATTGCTGGATTGATTAATGAATGCAATTAATATCGATTGTTATATTTACGTCAATTATTTTTTTTCTGAGTATAAAATTCTAAAATAATAACAAATATAGATCAAAAATGACTTTGCGTAAAATTTATACATTTAAATTATTTTTACATAAAACTGCAATTTCTTTATATTATATTGGGTTCAAAAAACCTTTACCACAAAACACAATCACAACTGTCACCCTTGGCTGCTGATAAAAAGGTATTATTGTGTGCTCCTTGGCACTTGATGCTTATTTCACATGTGAGCTGTACCACGTGTCTTTTATTATCCACCTTGAGCTTCGTTTTATTATCCTTCCTCATATTTGTTTATATGCTACAAAGCAGACGATTAGATTTTTAATCTCTTGCTCGTTTTCACAAGCACAAGTAAATTTTGTCATTCAATTTTACGACTTTTTAGAGGGTGGCTGGCTGACATGAGTGAGTCGACTCACAGATCTGTGTGGCAAAAGTTTGGCTATATAATTTGTCGAAATCTTTGAAGGAATTGACATTAATGGCACAAACAGGTAATATAAGTATTTGTGACCTTCTTGAATGTCATGTCATATTAAGTGCAGATTTAACTTATACGAAACTTTAAGTTGAAAATTTATAATTTCTACTTGAGATGCAAATATTTTCTCAGACCATACATAACGAGAAAATGTGCTAGTTTAGCACAATATTAATCTATTTCGAAGTGCAGAATTATTCAAACAAAAATATATATTTTACATTTTGTTCTACCTAATACACTTTTCGAAAAGGCATACCACAAATACCCTTTTCGTTGGAATCATCTTAAGTGTGTGTCTATCTTAGGTATGGAGCCAACACAATCTATTTGTTTTATTGCGCGCAATTAATTCCTTTTACGACTTCACTTTCTGTATCAAAGGTTAGTTATATGGTAAGTATTATGTTGAAAATATATTGGGGTTAAATATCCAATAGGAAAACTTTGTAACAAATGTATCAAGTATGTTTTTGTTCGAACAAATTACTTGCGCGTGGGGCTTAATTATAAAAAAAAAGTTTTCTTTAGGCAAAATGCTCTGCATAAAGACGGAGCAACAGGATATAGAAAATGGCAGAAATATTGAATTTAGACAGGCTAAGCACAGAAAGAATACAAAGTATTTATTCACAGAAAAAAATCATCATCATATTATTGATGATTTTCGTTCTTTAAACTATGATTCATTGTATTGAAGAACGATTCATAATATTGATAACTATAAAACGTCAATGTTATGAATTCATTCTTCAATATGATAAAGAGTATGTGAAGAAATCATTTCATCATATTAATGAACAAAACATGAAATATAACATATATGTACAACAAAAATATGAATGCTGTTCATTATTTGAAAACAGTTTTTTATGAAAAAAAAATATTAGGAGAATAATTTTTTTTTTCGAACAACATTTTTTCAGCACAACATTTTTTTTCGAATTTTTTTTTTTTAAAATTTTTTTTTTTCGATTTTTTTTTTTCAAAAAAAAATTTTTTTTTATTCGTTAAAAAATGTCCATCAATTAATTCAACAATATTCATTAGGGTGTCACTTTTTACGATTTTTAGTTTTCTCACCCATTAGGATTGTTCATTAAGGACAAAAAATAAGCTATGCAAAATTTTTTTGAATTTGAACAACTGGAACACGTGCCGCAAGTACATTGAAAATTGTACTTGGAGGTGCATTTGTACTAGGAGTCGAAATTTAGAATATTTCAAAACAATATTTCGAGTATGCAATCATGTGGAACAGTTTGCAAAAAAAAAATTATTTGTAATCGGATTTTCGATATTTCGATAATTTTCCGAGTTATCGATAATATACAAATAACACAAAAATTAAATAACTATAAAGGCCTCTTATAAAATGTACATATTGTATATAACAAAAATAAAGACATTCGTAAAGGCATAGCAGTTTTCATTGTTACCCTGTATCATCGCATGACAACAGACACACGCATGATAAACATAACATGTGTGTATTCTTGTACAATAAACTAGTTAGCAACAAATTCTCGTACAACAAGATATATGAGTTTTGTTGGTTGTACAACACATTTTCAGCGAAAAATTCAATCACTAAATGGATTCTGTGCAGTTGGATTCGCATATTTTGCTGTTGCAATTTCCAAAAAAGTATCAGATATGTGAAACAAAAACATACAAAAACCAATAGCAGTCAAATGTACGTGTTTTTATAAATAGAAATCAACTTAAGAAAAACTTAATATTTTTACAATTAAGAAAAAAAATAATATATTAAGTAAATAAAAATTGGAAATAAGATAATGTTAAATTTCACTACATATGCGTGCTTCTCCAACGACAAACGACAGTAACGTAACGAAGAAAACAAAAACAACAGAACTTTATCTATTTTATGTTTGGAGTTGAATGTGTTTTATTGATTTACCACTACACAAGCGCATACCAGACGACTTGATTTTTAAGTTGTTTATATAAGTTAGACTTGAAATACAAGAAATGCAAATCAAATGTACACATTTTTTTAATATTCACGTTCATAAATATGTATACGCGCTTTAATTTGTTACTTTTTATTGTTTTATTGTATTTTTCTTCAATAAATTGTTTGTATACTTGATTCTTTTGAATTTCATTAATACCATAAAAACAATAGAAATACTTTAAAATCTTTAAATAAAGCAAGAGTCTTGCTTTTTCTTGCATTGTTCTTGCTTTTATATTCGCGCTTCTTATTTTCAAGACAAGAACATAAGTCGAGAAATTGACGATTTGCAAATAAATGCAAGATGCAAAAACAAGACATTTTTGAACATCACTACTGACACTGAAAATCAAAACCTAATTAATAAGTATAAAAAATATAAATGTAAAAAATTATTTAAAGATGAAATATTGCTTTTACTTTCGGCCACATTAACCCTCTAATGCTTCCCCTAATTAGAAGTATTGGCCTATAAGGAATAATCAATCTTCCTGCTTAAAAGTTATTTTTTAATTAGGTACATAATAAACCCTTAAAAACCTTTTTGTCTTCATTATTTCATTTACTTTTTTTGTTGTTGTTATACTTTGCATAAGATTGAGTATTTAGCAAAATAATTATAAAAAGATATTATTTAAAATATAACTACCCTAAAAAAAATCAAAATATACAGCATAGTTAGTCTTCCTGAATTCATTTTTCATAATAATCATTAAAAACAACTGGGACCACACCAAAAAATATATGAAATTTTTCTCAATTTTAATTTAGTTTCCTTGTGTTAGGCAACATCAATTATTTATAAACAAATTGTTCTCATCAAGAGGACTTCCGCACATCAGACAGCTGTGTCCGCTTCTTACTGTATTTTGTACTTTGTAGGCTGTACAATATTTTTTTGCATTTTACCATTTGATGTTTTTTGTGTTGTATAAACTATGTTCGGGAAGTGCGAAAACACCCCAAAAACCAGCGATATTGCTTTCATCCTTAGGCTTGCTAATACTCGTACCTACTCAAAAGATATTTTTACAATTTTAATATAAACTAATGAAGTCGTTTGGTAAATGTTGCTTGTTTTGGAGCAATATGTCCGCTTTGAACTTTTTGTATTTCAGGCTATTTTATAATATGACAAATATTTATATTTGCAAAGTAAGTAAATTTACAACGACATTTTCTAGATATTTTATTTACTGTTATTGAAATTAAATGCATGGTCATTTGTTTAATGTTGGATGAGTATGAAGACAACTTTATTAATATCAATTAATGTCTAGAAACAGAAGTGTCTATGGATGTTATTTACATTATAACTGTGCAGTGAATTTAAAACTGTATCATGACTGTAAAACTGTGTTTTGCATGTAAAACTGTCGGTTAATGTATATGTATATATGTAAATATTTTAGCATATACACCAACCCAGATAGGATTTTATTTATACTATTAAATAATTCGTACATACAATTAATTATTTTAATGGAATTAATTATTTTGTATGAACTCAATTGCTATATTTACGTTCAATATTTTTTCTGGAAATTGTAAACACATTTTTTTTGGTTTGAATTCAGGTCTAAACATTTTCTTTTCAATTTTGTGTTAGGAAATCTAGTTAAAAGTGTAGCAAAACTATTTTATATTTTCAAATATTTTGCCTTCGAAATAAACAAACCTTAGCTAATAGGCTAAAATTAATAACACACAAGCATTGTTTCCAATAAAAAATAATTACACTTCATTATTTATTGATTTAACTTTGGTTTTTAATACTTTGTGGTGAGTGTCATAAAGACATTTGAAAGCAACGTTTAAAATACCATTTCGTGCGCATAATTCAGCCGTTTGTATGCTAAATACACAGCCCAAATGCGAATTACTTCGCGCTTCATATTAAAAACCATTAAATTTGCATTATTTCGAAATAACCCTGGAATTTATTGCAAAGATGTGCTCAAAAACAAAAATGCACATATCTGCTAAAACTACAATTTGTTCAATAGCATTAGGAGGCGTTTGTTTTCAAACAGCCCCCAACAAATGAAATAATAAAATGTCCAACCTAAAAAAACGACACAATTCGTATTTAATGTATTTTAATGAGATTTTTTTTTGTTTGGGAAACCAACGTAAGCCACAATATACATATATATAGTAAAACCATTACAAGACAGTCGACCATTCATCAGTTATGTCCTCATCCATCAACATCAAGCGAAATGAGTTGCCAACCACCAACTCTGACTGCCACGCCACGAATAGTTTCATCATCAAAAACACATATAATTTTTCAAGTATTCGAAAGCTGTAGGATGTAAGTTAATGGAGCAAAACATTAACTTTCTCAGGGGGAAAATGTCTTGATGTGATGTAGACAAAACTGAACTGATGGCCTTTAAAGGATTAACAGAAATGTAACTTGTTTTTTGCTAAACATAAAAATTTTCCCTTTAACAAAGAAAAAAAACAATACCTATCGTTTTCATATTTATTTTTTATTGCTTTTAATCAAATTATTTACAACTATTTAATGGGATACTTAATTTAACTAACACCAACCCCTAAAAGAAAAACACGCAGCGCTAGTTTTCGAAAAAAACCCTTTTTACCATTTACCGTTGAATTCGATATTCTTTTTATAGCCTTTTCTATAATTTTGCAGTAAACAGCTTTTGTGCCCGAAAAAGTGTGTTTTTAATAGTGTGTGAAATTCTATTATAATTTCTATTAGTAAAAGGGAATATCACGCATTCCAATTATGATTTCTTTTTATAGAATTAACTAGCATTTCTTGGGTTAATTTTTTTATTTATTTTTTATTATAAGTTAAATTTTGATATAAAGTTGATTATAAGTTAAGGTTTAATTATATTTTTGTAAGGAACCTACCCATTTGTTTGTTAATATATAAATTTTTGGATAGTTTGTAATATTCAAATTTCATTTTTGTCTATTTTTTCTAAAAAAAAACGGCTAGTGAGAGCTTTTCATAGGCAATATTTACTCTCGTAGGTTTGCCATTTACTGCCGAGAGGTAGCGCGGTATAGAAGATGTTGTCCATGAAAAGATGTTGTCAGCTCCAGCACAGAGTTGAACCTGCGACCTTTCGGTTTGCAGTCCAACTCACTAGCTTTGAGCTACCGACAAAAACCAATCATATTGGATGTTATATTTGTGCTAAGAAACAAGTCAGAAAGAGTCGGCCCGGAGAACTGGCCCAGCTGAAAATGTCAATTCGACTCAAGACTAAAGGACCCTTGCCATGCCTAAAATAAAACTTAATTATTATTTTACCAATTTTCATGCAAATGTTTGCCAATTCATGCATGAAATTATTTTATTTATATTTTATTTATTTTTATTTTTATTTTATTTTCTCATCGGAATTTTCAGGATTAAAACTTCATACGACTTGTTAAAATTTTTCAACTTCGATCAAATGTCCAAAATACTGCTGAATCATTTCTTTACTAATATCCTATTTCTAGGGCCTGTACGTTGGGTACAATTTGAGTTTGAATTTCTTTCTTCTATTAAAAAAAAGTATTTTAATTTCACAGTTTTTAGAGAACTTAACTGATAGTATTCACGGAAGTTCGAAACATACATTTCCGAGTGTTCAATTGGAACTTCATGGTTTGAGATCGCGCATAAGTTTATAGACTATATTACACCCAAAAAAAAATCTCATAAAATCCCTTCAAAATTTGTCAATAGGACAGTTGTTGATTTAAAAGTATGATTTAAAAGTATAGAAAAATCATGGCTCGGAAAATGTTTAGAGGCAAACATGGAAGTAAACAATTTTTGATAAATATGATAAATATGAATAAGACTTAGTTTGTATGGAAATAAATTTTGTTTAGCGAAAATATAATTGGTTTATATTTAGAAATATTAATTTGGAATTAATATATAAAGTTTGGTAAAACTAAATTTGTTTACGGACATTAGTTTAATTAAGTTTAATATGTTTGCATGTAAGAACAATTTGTTTGCATATAACAATATGTACTTGGGAACATTGACATAAATACTTTTTATTTAGATTAATTAACAAAATTTGTTTGCATATAATATTTACAACAATAAAATTTGTTAGCATGATCAATATTATGCAAAAAAAATTAACCTTTCATACAAAGTCAATCATAATTTTATAGTATTTTATCAGATTTACCGATTGAATTTTACGATATATTTTTTCTGAGTGTAGTTTCAGGAACTAAAATACTTTGGTATGTTGGTGCCAGTTTTAGATCCGGTTGTGGTTTAGATGCTTAAAATAGCGGTTGGGATTCCGATTCCGGTTCAAACCAAAAATAGTTACATAGGTTCCGGTTCCACACATTTTTTTAAAAACGGTTCCTATTCCGGTTCTTTGCGGTTCCTGGTAAAAACTAATCAAACTTTTGATTAACCAAAAATACGATTAATCGGTTAAAAAATTTTTTGATTAATCAAAATAACGATTAACCTATTGATCAGATTTGTGTTTCTTTTTTATAGACAAAAAAAAAATTTTTGTATATTATTTTAGACAGCAATTTCTATGTTTTCAAATACAAATTATTTTGATTAATTTAATTTTATAATTTTAACCGATTAATCGCATTATTGGTTAATTTAAACATACGATTAATCGAATACTTGATTAATCAATTAACTCTATTTTAATTTTTCTTTTTATGATGTGACCATTATGTTCGAACCTCGATTTCATAGAATGAGACTTTTTCTAAATGTACCCAGATCCCCACTACGTTATTGGACTTTTTTTGCAGTTGGGTATTCGAAAAGTTTTAAAAGGATCCAATTTGTCAAAAAATTTAAAATGACGCACATCCTAATTGAACTTTAAAGTGATCAAAATGATTTATTTTTCTCTCTATAAAAGGTATATATAAAAAAAAAATAAAGTAATATTTTTAAAGTTTTAAATGCATGAGAATACCTTATCATTCCAATCCATTAGACTATTATTAATGTTATTCCATTTTTGAATTCTTTATATCCTCTCAAATTCTGGTGTGGTTCGGCCGATCCTATCCCAAATTATAACCAAAAATGTACATAGCATCAATGAATAATTTTGAAATCTTTCAATCTATATTGGACTTAGTATACTTACTTGAAAGTTATCGAATAATATAATTTCCTATGTGAACTAGCAAATTTTCATTTATATATTTGAATAAATAAAACGTTTTCTTTTCATTTTAGTTTTTCGTGAAAAAATTGATTCTTTATATTCGGCTGGGAATATTTCAAAATAAATTTATGATTTGAAAATACATAATACCAATGAATAAAAATGAAAAAGAATTTATTCGTATGCGCAGATGTATTTTCTGGAACGCTCTTTTAAAAATTAATATTGAAATATCAAAAATGTAGTGGAAATTTGTCGAAATTGAGATATATGAGTCAGTTTTTATCAAAAAATATGAATTAATTTAAATATATGGAATTTTACCTTAAATATCTTATAATATGTAAATTGAATATTTAAATAAATATTGAATATGTAAATCGATATAAAAGCGAGCCAATCGATAGGTGCTTTAAAAACAAACAATTAATACAAATTAATACAAACAATCTTGCACCAATAACAAATTATAGCAAAAATAACGAAGAAATTGGAAAAAATTAAAATCTTGTCATGCCAAAAGGGCGAATCTTTTCGTTATTTTGTTATAACTTTTTAATGGTACAAGATAAAATAATTATGTGAAGGCATTTATGGTTTACTTTCAAAGCACCTATCGATCTGCATTATTAATTAAAAATATTTTGCTAAAGAAATTTCCTGCAAATTACAAATGAAAAATTAATGTTTGGCAAAATATTTTTAATTAATGATTCAGATCGATAGGTGCTTTGAAAACAATCAATAAATTCCTTTACACCACTATTTTATCTTATACCAATAAAAAGTTACGGCGAAAAAGCGAAAAGATTCGCCCTTTTGTCATGACAAGATTTTAAATTTTTTCAAATTCGCCCTTTTGTTTTTGTCTTTTGTGACTAGAAAATTTAACAAAATGACTCGCTATTTTGGCACAGCATACTTGAGGATAACTTACATTCAAAAATGTAAAAAAAACACAAATATCAAAAATTGCACATTGACCCCTTTGGCATGATAGTGACAATATAACAAACTCCCTTTTGTAAAAACCCTTTTATTATACGCACAATTTCTCCCAAAACAAGTCGAGAGTTTGTTTTTTATGATAATTTGATTTTTGAAATTTTATAGAACTTACTGCAACTAAATAACCTTGCAGCATGTCATTAAAAATAAAACCTCTTAAACAAAAATGTCTACATAGTTCGCACGGACATTTGGTTTATGCCCGAAGACATCAAAAACCACTATACTTGATGAAAGTGATGTAATAGCAAAATGGTTAAAAGGACGGACAGACGGACGCACAACTCAAATTGGATGCAATTATGGCCATAACAGGAGGCGCCTTTGCGGCAAAGAACAAACAACAAATTAATATGACAAACAATGAAACCAGGCAGTTACAACAACAGCCACAATGGTGGCTGTTATGGTGCTGCTGGTATTTTTTGTTAATAATAACCATACAACCGGCCAAATTGTTTGGCTTTATATTAACAACTGTTAAATTTTTATGTGGCAACCCTAAAATTTACGAGTGCATAAAGCAGAGTTAAAAAATAACGAAAAACTGCGTAGTACTACTACTCATCATCAACAACAGCTTTCGTTTTATGAAGTCCTTAAAGCGTCCTTGGCGACCATGCATGGTTATGCAGTGCAATACTGTCGCAGCAGTGCTTCCGTTCAAGCCACAGACTGCCGTTCGTTCCGACAACCAAACGACCAAGTGACCGTCTCTCTTACTGACGGACCGAAAATATTTTCGTCCACACACTTCCTTTGGCCTTTATCGTTCTGAGCCTATAAAGTAATTTTATGATTTTGCGTGTCATTAAAATTAAATGGACAAAAATTGATGACAGTCTGTCGTCAGCGTCGTCATCGTCACAGTAGACAAATGGGGGCGGATGGGCGTTACCACAGACACACACCGCACTGCACCCACAAAAGGTCGACAGAGGGCGCCCATTGCATATAGTACGATCCTTCTTTTTTAATTTCTATTTTGTTAATAAACTAAAATTGGCTGGGATAATTATTGGGTTAAAGTTAGGTTAATCAGTCCTGAGGTAGTAAATGTTTTTATTTGGGTAATATTTAAATTAAAAACACTAATTTGTAAAGTAAATAAAAAAAAACGTTGAATGAAAAAAGGGCAGTATATGTATAATTGGTTATTTCACTAATATAATTAAAATTTCTATAGAAAAAATGCATACCAAAAGTTCAACTTCAGACGAATAATTGTTATAATTTTTTTTAAGATACTGCTTTATAAAAAAAAAAACTACACAGGAAAGTTAAAATGTGCTATATCAATTTTTCTAGCTGGGACACAACTTTAAAATTCCTCTATATATATTTTAATTTTTGTATTTAAAGCATAATACAAATCAAAATCCAGTATTTTTCTACCCTACTCTAGTAGAAATCTACCCTATATGAGTAGAAAAGATCATGACCTTATCATGTTGCTCATACAATGACATGATGAATACAGCAACAATTTTGCGTGTTTTTTTTGGTTTTTAATAATCAATAAATTAACTTCTGAAAATCCAGTTGAATAAAGTTTGTTTACTTTTTGACAACTAAGTAATTTGCTTTCTTGATATCCAGATGACAAATTCTTGAATTTTAGTAGTATTTTATTGATATTAGTCAAATTCTACTATTTTTCTTTCTAACCGAATTCTTCTCGAGTTTTAGAATTTTATTTCCCTCCATGTGGGTAGTTTTTGAGATATAACCCATTTTTCAATGTCCCTTTATTTCGGTTTTCTTTGATTATTACAACTAAATATTTTTATTATTTTGAAAAAAATATATAAATATTTCTTTTCTATATTAGACTCAGAAAACATTACACTACAATAAACAATTTGCTTTTATGCTGTAAAAAAAAATGTATTTCAAAAAATAAATAATCTTAGGAAGAAAGTACGTTACTGCTTAGTAGAAAAAATGTTAAAAATGATTTTTATGCACTGATATATAGCATGTATCCTCTTTAAACCTTCATTTCTTGATTAAAAAGTTATAATACTAATTTTAATTTTCTGATTTTGTAAATTTTGCAAAGTTAAATTTTACAAAAATAATCCAACCAGTAGCAAAACCAACATGACCTAGTCATGAAAATGTGAGACCAAATATGGTAAATTTTCTAATGGTGATGATCTGGAACTGATATAGTTTCAAAGAGTCCTATATTTTCATATGCATGTAGGAAATATATGACCTTTTGGTACTAGAATTATTATACCCTACACTAAGAGTGAAAGAGTATATTCAGTTTGGTACGCCGTTTGTAACACCCAGAAGGAAGCATCTCCGGTATGGAAAAGTATATATATTCTTGATCAGCATGACCTCCTGAGTCGATTTAGCGATGTCCGTCTGTCTGTCTGTCCGTCTGTCTGTTGAAATCCCTACTACTTTTAAAATTGAAGAGCTAGATAAATGAAACTTATAACTTAGATTACTAATATACCTACGCTGTATGTGCGAAAAAATTGGCGAGATCGGTCCATTGTGACCTATGATCCGACAACTTATGTTCAAATACCTCATATAAAATGTACATAAAATGATCAATTCTTACGTATACGTGCTTAGGTAAACTTTTTTGGTCAAATATATATTGATGTCATGTTCAAATACATGATAATAATGTTTTCCGGCGAAAAGACTTGTGGTTCACAAAAAAAAAATCGAAATTCGGTACACCTACCCATTTGTAAATATGGGTATCAAATGAATGGAAATTCTTCAGCGATTGAATGTTTGTAGTTATTTTCAGGATTCGTATACCCTGGTGACCTATATATCACTTTGAATGGTAACCACACATATGTGTAGGGTATTTATAGTCGGCTTAGACCGACTATAATTTTGATAATCCTAACTATCATAATTACACCTACTTTAAAATTTCCCATGTGATCTAACCTTCACAACTGGTTCACCGTGAAATTATTAATATTATACCCCATAGAAGTTTTAGTGTGATGAGTGTTAGTGTGATGAGTGTTAGTGTGATGAGTGTTAGTGTGATGAGTGTTAGTGTGATGAGTGTTAGTGTGATGAGTGTTAGTGTTATTAGTTTTAATGTGGTGAGTTTAGGTGTGGTAAATTTCGGTGAGGTGAATTTCGGTGTGGTGAATATTAGTGTGATGAATTTCGCTGTGGCGAGTTTAATGATTTCGAGGTGATTGGTATACCCTGTTGTGAAATATATTGTTATCACTGTAAAAACTGTTGACATACAACATCTTGAGAATGCACCTTCTATAGAGGTGCCACGCCCAGTGGTCCAATGTCGCCCACATTCCGCGAGACCATTTAGAATGGTAAAATATAACGTTGACCAAACTTTAATAAAATTTGCTCTGCAAATTGCTGATATTTAATTTTTAGGTTGTATGGGAGATGCCACGCCCAGTCCATCAATTGCATATTTTGTAACACCCCTTAGGAAGTGTGTCCGGCACGGAAAAGTATATTTATTCTTTAACAACATGACTATCCGAGTCCGTCTGTTTTGCTGTCCGAATACACAAAAACTTGAGAAATACTGGTCACAATGCGATGAAATTTCGATTAAATACGTTTTAGCCAAAAGTAAGATATGAGTTCGGAAATGAGCCAAATCGGTCAACGGATACGCCTACCTCCCATACAAGTAACTTTTATATAACTCTTTAGGAACTAATAACTCGAAAAGTATTTAAGATATAGTTATAAAATTTAAAATGTTTTGTTAAGAATGAACCTAAGTAGTTCAAAAAGTAAATTACAATAGGTGCTAAGGTTCACCCAATTTATTTAAATTTGGGTGGATTTTTTTTATTTTCTAAAAAAAAAAAATTTTTTTTGAAAAATTCAAAAAAAAATTTCCATCAATTTATTTATTTTGAAAACAAAAATAATATTTCAACAATATTATATAATATTAAATACATTGTAGCCGCGGTAGCTCAGTGGTTAGTGCGTTGGACTGCGAGCCCAAAGGTCCCCGGTTAAAGCCTGGACTGGGGCTAACAACATCTTTTCATAGAAACATTTTTCTATACCGCGCTACCTCTCGTCAGTAAATGGCAAACCTACGAGAGTAAAACCATTGCCTATGAAAAGCTCTCACCCGCCGTTCGGATTCGGCAATAAGCCGTAGGTCCCACCACTTTGAGTACAAATATAACACGCACAGCTCAAAATGGTGAGAGAGCTCGGCCGAAGTTCTGTACAGGACTGTAGCGCCAAACTATTATTATTAATTCATAATTATTAGTAAAAAGCATAGATATTATGATTATATTCATCAATATGACGATTCAAATTCATTGTTTTGAATATTTCGTTCTTCACTATGATGTTCGATAGTATGAATGTGTTGTATATATAATGAATGCATTCATTAATATGTCATTTAATGAACGGTGATAAATCTAGTAGTTGGTACATAATATTTATGAATAAATTCATCATATTGATGATATTTTTTTTCTGTGTTCTATATTCGGGCCCGCCCATCTGACTTCCTTTTCTCCACTCGTTCTTTTATGAGCCATGATATATTTTAAAATCTAAATTGATATTATATTTATATGGTATGTGCTATTTCTTACTATCTGTATTATAGCCCTATTAAACTAACATTATAATAATGTATGCTAGTACACAACAGCCCTATAGTTTCAAATGCTTTTCAGTCATCCGTTTTATGAGCCATGACATATTTAAAATCTTATATTTAAATTGTACTAAATTATATTAAAAAAAATGCATATAGATAAAAACTATATATAAAAAAAATATCTAACCACACAAAATCCACATGCTAAATGTAAAAAAAAAAATCGAAAATAATACAAACACAATGCAAACACACGGGACCCCTAAAGCAATGTCGTAATTATTAACTCAAAAATTATGAGTTGGGTCTCGAAAAATTTTGACAGCCTTGTTGAACAGGTATGTCAACTAATAAATTATGTCATGTATATAATTGACTAGACAATGAAAACAAAAATACTATAATGGTAACAGCAGGTGTTGCACAAAAAAAAGAAAAAAAAAACAAACCCGTAAATTACAATAGGTGCTAAGAATTCTATTTTATGCGCAGTTTTGAGCAATGCAAACAAAGAACAAAAATTCAATCAGCAAACACTTTAATGGTTACCAAATTAAAGGTTTCCGAAATCTGTTGCTTACACAAATTAGCAACGCATGGACTTATGCCTGGTACCCTATATATGTGGTTTTGTGATGGTAGGAAAATTGTAATTCTTTGGTGACTTCCATGATGGATTAGTTTACCTGTTCTTTAAATGGTTTTCTAAAATCCATTTCAAAAAACGGTGTTCTTTTAATATGATACTGAATGTAATTCTATGTTCAAATTGTTTTCTATTCATGTGTTATAAATGTAATTATTCTGTAGAGTGATAGTTTTGCACAGTTGTCTAGTTGAAAAATGTCCGTTTTTTATGAAAATCTCCGCCAAGTTTACAATAATCTTCTTTTTTTATAATATTTTCAATATATACTGTACATATTCTATTTATTATAGCAAACACTAAATGAACACCGACTTTTATTTAATACGATTTGTCAGTCGAAAGAGAAATGTTCATTAAAAAGGTCTAAAACTACGACCTTAATTATCATTTTTCCTTTATAAGTGTTAATCTATTATAACAAATATTATAATAACTTTGTGAGGATTGAATGCGAAGACCTTTACTCTTTGTTAGTCTAGAAACATCTTCATTAATCGAAAAATCCGCCGGAAATGCATCACTATTTTGGCAATGTTATAGGACTGAATATAACAGGTATGGAATAATTATAAAAATAGTTCACACGACAATTATATACTGTAGGTTTATAATACCAATTGTATAAAAAAGAAATCATCAATCAAAGACCTACTTTTACATCTACTTTATCATTCTTTTCTTTTTTAGGGATTATAAAAATCGTCAATGTAGAACTAAAAGTCATCAAATACATTTTTATGAAAATCTTAAATTTCAACTTTGTTGGTAATTATTACAAAAAGTAATTGAAACATTTTAAAAGTTCAAATACTAATTGATAAATTCACATTTTAGTATCATTTGGTACAAATATTGAACTCATCGATCAAAAATTGAAAGATAAGTAAATATTTTTGTAAATGAACAATTGGCATTTTAAAACTGTAGTTGGTGATTTTAAGTTCTACAACGACGATATATTCTTTAATATTAACAAATTGCCATTTTTTGTATTTGTACCGATATTAATGTTAATAAATTTAAATTTTATAATCTTATTTAGGGAATTCGAAATAACTTAGCGCATTTGTTTTATTACATTTGGCATTATTCATTAAATCATTCAACCTTTTATTGAGCCGATATTCGTTTAAAACCGTTTTATTTTTAGAAGCGAAACCATTATATAAAAAAAAAAATCACAAATGAACCTTTTATCAAAATTGAACGGATATTTCCTACAACTCCGAATTAATTGAAACATGTTGCCAATTTACTAAAATAATCAAAATTATAAAATTTGGATCACTTTTATAGTTCCCTTTTATAGTTCCCGAATTATGATGACATAAAAATGAATCAGTTGGGAAGGTTAAATCACATGGGAAATTTTAAAGTAGGTGTAATTATGATAGTTAGGATTATCAAAATTATAGTCGGTCTAAGCCGACTATAAATACCCTACACATATGTGTGGTTACCATTCAAAGTGATATATAGGTCACCAGGGTATACGAATCCTGAAAATAACTACAAACATTCAATCGCTGAAGAATTTCCATTCATTTGATACCCATATTTACAAATGGGTAGGTGTACCGAATTTCGATTTTTTTTTTTTTGAACCACAAGTCATTTCGCCGGAAAACATTATTATCATGTATTTGAGCATGATGTAAATATATATTTGACCAAAAAAGTTTACCTAAGCACGTATACATGAAAATTGATCTTTATATGTACATTTTATATGAGGTATTTGAACATAAGTGGTCGGATCATAGGTCACAATAGACCGATCTTTTTTTTTCGCACATACAGCGTAGGTATATTAGTAATCTAAGTTATAAGTTTCATTTATCTAGCTCTTCAATTTTAAAAGTAGTAGGGATTTCAACAGACAGACGGACAGACAGGCGGACAGACAGATGGACAGACGGACAGACAGACAGACAGACAGACAGACAGACGGACATACAGACATCGCTATATCGACTCAGGATCAAGAATATATATACTTTTCCATACCGGAGATGCTTCCTTCTGGGTGTTACAAACGGCGAACCAAACTGAATATACCCTTTCACTCTTAGTGTAGGGTATAAAAATTAATAAAAATTCACAATGGTTGGTTAATATAATTCACAGAAAAAAATCATCAATATGATGAATTTATTCATAAATTTTATGAATCTTTCGTCAAATACCCGATTCATCTTATTGATACCACCGTTCATTAAATGACATATTGATGAATGCATTCATTATATATATTCAATACAATGAATTTGAATCGACGTATTGACAATAAAAAAAATATGATTTTAGATCAATGAATCATCAAGTTTTAGAATAGCAAATGTTTTCATTAAATTAGTGAATTTCATTGCTGGATGGATTAATGAATGCAATTAATATCGGTTGCTATATTGACGTCGATTGGTTTTTTCTGTATACCATTCAAATGAAATTTAATAATATAAAATACAGCAAATAGTTCATAAACATAGAATGTGTTTTATACAAATTAAATATATTTGGTGAGTTTTGTATATAGTTAAATTTTAATTCGTTTAAATTATTAATGAATGTCTTTATGGGTATTTCATGTACCTAAACATCGTTTCCTTTCACCGTACATTTTTTCTATTTTACAAAATGTCCATTTAGAATTAATTTGCCATGCGTTAAGAGCGTCCGTTCCGCTTAAGTGTCAATGTATTGGCGTCAATAGTCACCTTTACTTTAGTTCATTGTTTCTTATTTTATTTTTTTCTATATACATATGTATTATTTAGGTTAAAAACATAAATTTGTTACCCAAATTGACATGGAACACGCACACACAAATAAATTGCTTTCATGTACAATAGTATCTAAATTGGTGACAAGCGCCACTGCGGTCGGGTGTCTTACAATGGAACTATATAGTATATTAGTTGAGTATCAGATTTTCAGCACCCTTGTGGCCTTTGCATGTTTAGAGCACATTTCAGAGTCTGGCACGACAAACGAACACAATTGGTTGTATTTTAAAGAATATTAAAGTTGCTAATTTTCGATATATCATCGTTGTAGAAGTAAAACTTGACAACTATATTTTAAAAATTTCCATAATTGGTTGATCAAAATCTAAAAGTAGCTGAAAATTTATTATTTTTTGTATGAAGTATTGATCTATCGAATTGTTTATCATTTTGGAACTGGTATTGATAATGTTAAAATATTTTATTTAGTTTTCCGAAAATTTAAAATAGTGATAGTCAGGGACTGCAAGAAATCAGAACCGTTTCGATTTTTGAAACCGGATCTGCAATCGGAACCGTTATTAAAAAATGTGTGGAATCGGAACCCATATATATATATTTTATGGTTGGAACCGGAATCGGAAGAGGAATCTCAATTTTTATACCCTACACTAAGAGTGAAAGGGTATATTCAGTTTGGTACACCGTTTGTAACACCCAGAAGGAAGCATCTCCGGTATGGAAAAGTATATATATTCTTGATCAGCATGACCTCCTGAGTCGATTTGCGATGTCCGTCAATTTTTATGTATACGTGCTTAGGTAAACTTTTTTGGTCAAATATATATTGATATCATGCTCAAATACATGATAATAATGTTTTCCGGCGAAAAGACTTGTGGTTCACAAAAAAAAATCGAAATTCGGTACACCTACCCATTTGTAAATATGGGTATCAAATGAATGGAAATTCTTCAGCGATTGAATGTTTGTAGTTATTTTCAGTATACCCTGGTGACCAATATACCAATTTGAATGGTAACCACACATATGTGTAGGGTATTTATAGTCGGCTTAGACCGACTATAATTTTGATAATCCTAACTATCATAATTACACCTACTTTAAAATTTCCCATGTGATCTAACCTTCCCAACTGGTTTTAAATTTACACACACAAAATTCTACCAACAACCAGTATTCATCATATTGATGAATTCATTCATTGAATTTAAATTGTAATTTTTAAATGTTTTTCCTTTTTAATATTTTATTAACATAAAATTCAAACTAAAATTTGTCTCCATTTCGTCATATTGATGAACAAGTATACATCATATCGGTGAATTTTGTTCATCAAACCATACATATTTAAATATCATAAATCTTATCAGAATTATAAATACATAAATGTGTACATGATTTGAAATTCATGTTATAAAAAATATTGAAATGAAAAATATTGAAAAATACGATTTTAGTTTAATGAATGAAATCATCAATATGATGAATACTGGTTGTTGGTAGATTTTTGTGTGTATGTAGAACCTAAAGCCATATCGAACCGGAACCCTTTGGATTTTTGGAACCGATACCGTTATCGGAACTGTTATTAAGAATATGTGTGGAACCGGAATCGGAACCTATATAATTTTTTTTTGGTTGGAACCGTAATTGCAACTGGAACCGCTATTTTAATAATCTTAGAACCAGAACCTGATCTGACATTCGAAAGGCTTTTAGTCCTGGTTACAGTGCAACGACGTTATTGTAAATTTTCCAATTTCTTTTTTACATGCATGGTCGGATCATTGGTAAATTCTTTAATTCTGAATCCAAAAAGTTTTACTAAGGATTAAGCAAGTTTTGTTTTTAGTAATTTTCGTGTTAGCTAGGAGGTTCTTATAATAAATTCACACTGTCGTGAGTTGCCTATATTTGAAATTGTGCTCCATCATAATCAAGTTACCAGAGAAGTTATGAAACTAGAACAGGCGAGAAAATATGCCGTCAGCTGGTCTGGTCTGGTCTGGTACCTACTACGTACTATAACGTGTTATTGTTGCATATATCTTATGTTTGGCAACCCATGTAATGAATGCCAGACATCGGAGCTCTAAATGAAAAAGGGCAAAACAAATACGAGTAGTGGGTCAAATAAATTGTCAACAAAGTTAATTAAAAGAACTTAAATGTCGTACAAAGTGAAGCATTGATGTGAAACGTGGGTTTGCAATATAGTTTTTGGTTTTACTTACTTCGTTTAAGGCTACTAAATTAATATAATATCACATAAAAGTTATTTATGCGAAATTAAACAGTCATAGTTGAAATAAGCGGGTCTTCGTGAGTATGTGGTCTAAATATAGTAAGTCTTTTGGTTTGTTTAACCGAAACGTTACAGAACATGGTTTTTTATAAGAACTATGTATACAACTTATGTCAACTTATATTCATATTAATTTATAGCATTTGTACTATTATTCTGTATAAAATATGATCTTTAGCTTTGGCTCAGTTCACCTCAAAATACTTCTGAAAATAAATTGCTGTGGTATTTTATAAAATATACATAGAAATTAATGTTTCTGCTACACGTTATATGGTTTTCAATTTGAAATGTATGTAAGTATTATTGTTGAACATATAAATATTTGCAGTTTTATGTTCCCTAAAAGCGAAATTTATTCATGCAAAAAATGTTAATTCCAAATATTGAATTAATTATATGTTTTACAAAACAATAAATCTTGAAGTATTTAGACTTCATTATTAAATATTAAAATTTGTAAGAATGAATTTGTTCGAGTGGATTTTGAACAAGGACTGAATATGTTCGGGTGAACCTTTTAAAGTATGGTGAATTTTATATGTTTAGAAAGAAATTGAATTTTTAGCAAACATTGTAATATTTCGTACAAAATTGAATTTATAGTAGGAAATTAAATTTTTAGTGATTTAGAATTTATTCATAATTTTAAAAAAATGTCCCGTTATTAGTTCCAAAAGAGTTTTATATAAATTACTTTAATTTGATGCGGTTGAATTTCGAGAATGTACACCCAGTGCGAGATTGTCAGATTTTAATACATAGCAAGTTGGTTTGACCAACCCTCTATCGTTGTCAGTATATCACACCTTGTATACAGAAAAAAATTAAACGTAAATTTAGCAACTGAGTTTAATTGATGCAAAATAATTAATTCAAATATTAATTGAATTAATTATTTTGATTCAATTAAACTCAGTTCCTAAATTTACGTTTAATTTTTTATCAATGGAATAAACAAATTATTTAATAGTATAAATCAAATCCTTTATGGGTTGGTGTATATACTAAAATATATACATGTATAGCATATACAACAACCGTAAATTTTAGAGTCACTTCACAGTTTTGCAGCCACATACAGTTTTAAATTTACTACACAGTACTGTTGAACAGGTACTGTTGTACCGCTTATATTTTACATTGCTCCATCGCATCGCGTGCTAGCCTATTCGGTTCGTCGGTTCGTTTTTCCATAGATCATGTGTATATTATGACCTTGATATTCAATTTCATTATTTGTGTTGAACATTTCCGTTTCATTATATACAGATCAATTGGTGATGAGAACATATGGTACAAACTTCGAACAACAAAATATAGTAAGTAAGGTAAAAAAATATAAAAAAAATAAATAAATAAAAAAAAATAAATAAATATTAAAAAAAACAACAAATTAAACATGAAAAACATTTTTTTCTCCGGGGGGTGTGTGTGTTAATATAATTAAATATTTAATCAATAACAATAATTGGCGTATCGGCGATGCAACAATTAAACATTAATTGTATTGAAAAAAACTATTAAAAAAAACAACAAATTAAACATGAAAATCATTTTTTTCATCGGGGGGTGTGTGTGTTAATATAATTTAATATTTAATCAATACCAATAATTGACGTATCGGCGATGCAACAATTAAACATTAATTGTATTCACGCAGACAAATAATATGGTTGCGACATGATCGCGACAACCATGCTTAGGTCTTTATAATCCTACATGGTTGTCACAATCAAAGTATATTATTTTCAATTATATTTCAACAATAATAAGGTCGCTAAAATCATATTATAGTAGACAATTTATTATAATATAATTGTATTTTTGAAAAACCAAAATATGGTTGATAAGAACCATGTTATGATTACGATAAAGACTGCCACGAAAAGTATCGTCAATACCAATCATACCATGATATAGACTGATCATAATATAGTAATTTATTATTTACAACCATATAATTCTCACCTAGTGGCATTTTTTACTCTCTCTTGCTCACTTTGATGTTGGCTATGGCGGTGTGCAGTCGATTTTTTTTTATCCTGACACAAGTATCTTTTAATGTTTAAAACTTAATTATTAAAAATAAACATATATCCGAAAGTTAAAACGTTAATTGTAAATGCTTAATATGAAGACAATATAGTTCAAAGAAATTTCTATTAATAACATTAACTGCTCGTGTTTAATACAAATGTGTATAATAAATATCAGTGACTAATCGTGTGCTCGCGTTGTCAACTTCATGACGGTGACGCTGTACTTTACACGAAAGTTCTTGTGCACGATAAAACTCGAACGATGCTGTCCGGCAATTGCAAGCACAGCTTCGCACAGAGTACAGCTTCACGGAGTTTGCAAAATTGTGTCTTTTATTAAAAAATATATACTTATATAATAAAAAATGTAGATAAAATAATCATCAATTAAACATGTGTCTTATTTATAATTTCTTTTCAATCCGCTTTTTCAGGAATTTAGGATAATCATAATATAATAATATGATTACTAGTCACGTCGGACCATAGTATAGTTGTATGAAAACGAAATACGATTATTGACAACCTTAGTATGGTTGTGTGGAATCATACTGACAACCATAGTATGGCCACTGCCAACCACACTATGTTCACTGACAACCATACTATGGTCACTGACAACCATACTATGGTCACTGACAACCATAGTATGGTCACTCATAACCATACTATGGTTAATGACAACCATATCACTGACAACCGTAGTATGATCACTCACAATCATACTATGGTTACTGACAACTATAGTATGGTCACTGACAACCATATTATGGTCACTGACAACCATAGTATGGTCACTGGCAACAATATTATGGTCACTGACAACCATAGTATGGTCCTTGACAATCATTCTATGGTCACTGACAACCATACTATTGTCTATACTATTGTAATCGGCGTATGGTCACTGAGGAACATGGTATGGTTGAAAAAAATCGTACTATTGTCACTGAGGATCATAATATGGTACGCAATATTGTCACTGAGTATCATATTAGACAAATTATATGATTTCCTACAACCATAATCCCCAATCATAGTATGATGCCCTTCAAATATGTTCACCACAACCATGTTTTTTCTCTGCGCGTTGTTACATTTTTCTGCTATATTTACATATATATTTTTTCTGTGTCCTAGAATTTTGCACACGTGAAGCTCACCTGAAGCTATATCTTCCGAGTTCTAAGTGTTTAACACCGCCTACAAAGCCATCCAGTTTATCATTATCTGCACTCAAGAAACAAAACCATTTTCCACAGCAATGACAGTGAATTTGTGTTATATGTTTTGTGGTTCTACATCGTATATCATTTAAATGAGTGAACATGCTGAGGTGTTTGTGGGTTTAACACACATCACATAAACGCATTTTCTTTTCGAACCTACAACATTTGCAGAACATGTACGTAAGTTGTATTATATTTTTGGAGAAATCATTTTTTGCACATCAGCTTTGCAAAAAAATATACATCTCATAAACACTTTAGATATTCTTTCTAATACCTCAAAGACCTATTTAGTATTTTACTTCAAATAAAATAAAAATATATAAATATAAATTTAATTCTACCTCAATGATTGTAATACATAGAATGAAAATATGTTGCACCAACAAACACATTGCCCATTCGACTAATTGGGTTCTCTCAACTGTTAAGTCGGTTCTTATAGCCAAGAGTCGAAACATTTAGAACAGTTTTAAAATAATTTGTTGTGCGTAAGTGCCAATCGAATATGGCATTGTAGGAATTTTGAATTTGTAGAAATATCGTTATATCGATCCTAATAAAAAAAAACTAAAAATGAAACTAAAAAAATGAAACTTGCTAGATAAGCCTTAAAAGTTTTTTTATACCCTATACTAAGAGTGAAAGGTTATATTCTGTTTGGTATGCCGTTTGTAATACGCATAAAAAAACATATCCGATATGGAAAACTATATATCCCTAGTAGAAATGTTGGTAGGGTCATGGACATGAAGTATTCATGTCATTATTTGAGATGATCGGGATATGACGAGGTCCATAATGTCCTTGTAACGCAGTGATCATGTACTGACCTCACGCCATGATCATGTACTGATCGGGCCATTCCCCATTTTATTATTAACCCGACAATTGGTTTGTCAGAGCCAGAGCATAATAGGATTTCTCTCATTAAATCTCGATCATTGTCTGATGCCAATTTCGTTATGAGGAACAAATAATGTAGCTATGATCGGGAACATTGACTGTTTAGATAATGTAAACCCAGCTATGGTAAGCATGATAAGGGAATGCAAAGGCAATGATCATATTTTCTCTAATAGGGATTACCCAACGAAAATCTGATCATTTCCCGATGGTGCATTGGGCAATTTTCTACCAGGGATGGTCAATATCATGCCACAGATGCGAATGTGTAATTTTTGATATTTTCGTTTTTTTACATTTTTGAATGTAGTTTTTCCTCAAGTATACTGTGTCACAAAAGACAAAACCAATAGGGCGAATTTGAAAATTTTAAAATCTTGTCATACCAAAAGGGCAAATGTTTTCGTTTTTTAGCCATATATTTTTAATGGTACAAGATTTTTTGTTTTTAAAGCACCTATCGATTGGCAACACTGTCTAAAAATAATTTTTCTAATTTTTGTTATTTGCAAGAAAAATATTTGACAAATTATTTTTAAATAATGATGCCAATCGATAGGTACTGTAAAAATAAACAATTAATTGCTATACAGCACTATTTTTTTTTTTGGTACCCATAGACAAAAAAAAAAATATTTGCGTTTTGGTCAGGATTTAGCCAGACAAAATCCGTATTTATAATTCAATACGTTGTTCAAATCAATAATTATTTTAGACACGTTATGCTCATTGATATTTTGTTTGAAAAAATATTTATTCCGACAATTTTTTTTTTTTTTTTGTATTTTTCGATTTTTTTAATAATTTTTTTCCAATAAAATTTAAAAATATTTTTCAAAAAATTCGTAACAAAAAAATTTTAATTATTCATAAATATTATGATTCTATTCATCAATATGACGATTCAAATTCATTATATTAAATATTTCGTTCTTCATTATGACGATAAGTTCATATATAAAATGAATGCATTCATCAATATGTCATTTAATGAACAGTGGTATGATGAATCTGGAAGTTTGTAGAAAAATCCTAATATTTATGAATAAATTCATCATATTTATGAATAAATTCATCATATTTATGAATAAATTCATCATATTTATGAATAAATTCATCAAATTTATGAATAAATTCATCATTTTGATGATTATTTTTCTTTGTACAAGAGATTTTATTCGTGGTGAAAATTACAATTTATTAGAATTAATATGAATTATTTAATTTTTATGAAAATCTAATAATGTTTTAATTAAAATTTCAAACAATTTATAAATATTTAAAGACCTCAAATTAGTGCACGTAATTTTAACAATAATTAAAAAAGCCATCAAAGCAATTATAATTAATTTTTGTACCACAAATAAATACATTTACCACATTTGAAATTAATTCCTAACAACCATACTTAGCAACGCGGTTTTAATTAAATCCCTCATCCCACACCAAATATTGTGGGTATTCGCGCGCGCCTTCTGTTGGTTGTACTTCGCAGGTTAAACAAATGTATGTAATACGCATTATTTTATGTCATTATTTTAAGTGAGTTTGTTTGCGTATGTTTGTGTGTTGAGCAAACAGTTGGTGTATGTGGGTGGCTGGCTGGCTTCATGCATGAAAAGATTTTTCATCCCCTTCATCGAAAAATCCATCAAGAATCACAATAGAAACATTTTCAGTGACACATGTGTGCTCTAAGATTAAGCCAACAAATAACCAGAGAAAATTAAACAGTGTTGCCAGCGTGATTTATTTTCCGTACAGTTTTAAAGGTGGCAACGCTATTTTTCATATATATATAGCATGGGAATATGAGCAACTGCAATGCACGACTAACTCCCAGCATCCAGGCGTGTAAGCAAAGTAATTTTAATTTTTTTTTTATTATTTTTTTTTTTTTTTGATATAAATAAAAAATAATACATTTTAATTTTTTCATCATACATTTATTTATGCTGCCTGTTACCGAGTACGCGTAAATTTCCGCTTATTTTTCTTTGATTTGCCTCAATCCACCAGAACCACCCACATACATTAAGTTTTTTTGTTTTTTTTTGTGTAATACAATATTTGTGAAAATTCACTGTTTGTTCAAATTCACTTTTTTTTTGTGAAAATTGAAAAATGAATGCTGATTGTTTGTGTCATGATGTGCGGCATTAGCATTCGCAATTGTTCTTTAAAACACCCCACCCATCTCTCATCATTGTACGCAAATCTTTCACAATATGTTGGCCAAAAATAATGTGGCTCAAAGCATGGCACGTGTCACTCATCAAATGTTTTTTTTTTTTGGGTTTTTTGTTTTTTGCGACTGTCGTTTCGTACGCTGCGTGAGTCCAACCACATTCATTATTTATCATTAAGTTTCTTATTTTAAATATCTATTTGAATTTGTTGTTGACTTTTGCAAAAATATCATTAGAAATATTAATTATTAAAATAATACAATTCAATTTACATAACTAGATATTCAAGCATGTTCCAGGTTTACATTGAAATCGTTTTTATACTTTTAAAATATTTCCCAATATCATTTATTTTTAATATTTTAGTTCAAAAAAGCATATGTATTACGGAATCAAACAATACTATCTGAGAGATAACTTTTCCCCTAAAAATTGAAGGGTTGGGAATTTTTGGAATAATTGAGTTAAAACCGGATTTAATTCCGGTGCTGTTTTTATATATCGTCGTTGTAGAACGAAAAGTCACCAAATACACTTTCAAAATTCCAAATATTCGTTTACAAAAAACTTTATATATCTGTCAATTTTTAATCGATGATCTCATTTTTATTTACCACACGATAAGAAAATCTATTAATAAATTTATATTTCAACATTAAAAATGCATCAATAACTTTTTATAATTTTAATCAACAAAGTTGAAATTTAAGTTTTTCAAAAAAATGTATTTGGTTACTTTTCGTTATACAACGACGGCATATTGTATTTCCTGCGATGTCTAGAATCTGGTATCAAAAAGTTTTCATTGCAATTTACGAATATTTCAACATTTTTCTATGTGGCAGCCCTAGTAGAAATTTGCCCGATGCGCCATCGGGAAATGATCGGATTTTCGTTGGGTAAGCCCTATTAGAGAAAATATGATCATTGCCTTTGCATGCCCTTATCATGCTTACCATAGCAGGGTTTACATTATCTAAACAGTCAATGATCCTGATCATAGCTACATTATTTGTTCCTCATAACGAAACGACATCAGAAAATGATCGAGATTTAATGAGAGAAACCCTATTATGCTCGGGCTCTGACAAGGCAATTGTCGGGTCAATAATAAAATGGGGAATTGCACGATCAGTACATGATCATGACCTGAGGTCAGTACATGATCAGGACACTGCGTTACAAGGACATTATGGGCCTCGTCATATCCCGATCATCTCAAATAATGACATGATCACTTCATGACCATGGCCCTACCAAAATTTCTACTAGGGAGGGTGTATTTTTATTTATCCAATAAATAAATATTCATTAGTCACTGTCATGCTAAAGGGACGAATGTGCATTTTTAAAAATGTTGGAAAAACAATTTTTAAAGTTTGAAGTGCTTCAAAAATTAGCAAAATTTATATTTTTTTTTATTTTTTCTGTTATTTTGGAATATTCGTCAATTATTATAACGTATATAAAATAGCTTTGGATTTGTACAACCTACTGAATTATAAATACGGATTATGTGAGGCTATATCTTGATCAAAACACAAATATTTTTGTTTTTTATGCTATAGCGCAAGATAAAATAGTAATGTAAAGGCATTAATTGTTTGCTTTTAAAGCACCTATCTATTGGCATCATTAATTAAAAATATTTTGTTAAACATTTATTAGGCCATTTGTTATTTGCAGGAAATAATGTTTGGCAAAATATTTTTAAATAATGATGCAGATTGAAAGGTGATTTAAAAGCAAACAATTAATACCTCTGCATCACTATTTTATCTTGTACCAATAAAAAACCAGTTGGGAAGGTTAGATCACATGGGAAATTTTAAAGTAGGTGTAATTATGATAGTTAGGATTATCAAAATTATAGTCGGTCTAAGCCGACTATAAATACCCTACTCATATGTGTGGTTACCATTCAAAGTGATATATAGGTCACCAGGGTATACGAATCCTGAAAATAACTACAAACATTCAATCGCTGAAGAATTTCCATTCATTTGATACCCAAATTTTTTTTTTGAATTCCATATTCGTAATAATGAGAATATGTTAATTGGAGAAACTTTAATTATTTTTTTTTGTCATATTGATATTAAAGTTGTTTTTAAATCATTCATTAATTAATTAGTAACATCAATTAAAAATTTCATTCGATAGAAATTGGATCAATTAAATATTTTGTTAAATTAAATAAAATATTTGTCGAATGGAAACATATGAAAATAAAAATAATTTAATTCAATATATAACATAAAATAAATATTAAATAAGTATTTATACTGTTTGATATGCTTTGTGAAATTCTTTCAACCTAACGAATGTTTTATCGAAGTCAGTTTTCACAACTTCTACAGGTGGGCCAATTAATTGAGTCAAACATAAAATTTGATATTCGCTTTGTAATGATTCAATATGCAACAAAATGAACATCATAAGCTGTTTGTTCAAATTCTTGACAGCAAAAATAAATTGAGCCATTTAATCCTTTAATAAAATAACATTCACTAAATAATGCAATATCCTGTTTTAAAATAGCAACGTAGAAGAAAATAATGTTAGAAGAAACTGAACGACGCCGCCGACGCACAAGACGCACAAATAAAAAACAAAATGAAATCCAGAAGAAAAAAACACTGTTGCAATTTAAGAAAATGAATAAATCAAAAGTAACAAATAAAAGTAGTTAATACTATTAAAGATTTAGTTGTATTGAAATTATATTAAATTAATTGCTATTAATATTTTAATTAAAAAAATGTGTAAATACAATTAATTAATTAGTAAATACATTCATATTTTTAATTGGAATATGATTTTGTTTGCTATTAATATCAATTGTTATATATACGTACAATATTTTTTTCTGTGTACTTAAAACCTTTATATCTTCTATATTATAGCACACTGATTTGTGGAATATGTTGTGAAAAAATTTTAAATTTGATTGTTTACGGAATCCTATTTGACATTTAACATTTTAAATTGCCGTTTGCTTAATACACGTTTTTCTTATTTTTCTCAATATGCCATATATCTATAACGGCAAAAACAACGATATCATTTTAGATAGATTCGTCTTTATCGAAAACCCTATCGTTTTCGTATCATTATACATTATCGAAAACGACAATGTGTGGCTATAAACGATATCGTTTCGATATCGTAAAACTATCGTTTGTTTTGCTGGGATAAGATAAAATCTATGTACTTCATAATCATTTTATATTACTACATTTTGCTTTTATTTTGACATAGCATATTAATTATGCAGAAGATCAATTTTATTTTATGTAGTAATTTTTCATCCTGTTCAGTCGTTACCCAAGTAGAAGTTGGTTCGATGCATCATTGGAAAACAATCAGATAACATGACTATTTCCATTTTCAAGTCCCTTCCCTTCTAACCATTTATTTATCTAAACCATTAATGGTCTCAATCAGAAATAATTTATTTGATTCTCATAAGTAATTTTTAATCGGTAAAAGGTAGAGAAACTTTCTAATTATAAAGTTAATTTTTATAAAATGAAATACGGTTTTTATTACAAAAATATTTATTTTTTTTGATCGGGTCGAACATGCAGGCAAGTTAAACAAGGCAATGAGAAACTGACTGACCTGACATAATCAGTGTCCTTGAACCAGAGAAAGAAAAGTCGGTTACAAGAAGATTTTACACCCGATTGTTACCTCGTTTGTCCTTTGTCAGAGCCCGAAATAATAACATGATGAGTTAATAAGCAATGCTCATTGATCATGGCCCTATCAAAATTTTTACTAAGATTATATATTTTTAAATAAATTGCATACATTCCAGTCTACAATGAGTCGGATACTTCGATACCTCGTAGCTTTCTCCATCTACTCGCATTGGTCTCGTAACGATATCGATAGGAATGGCATACTTGATTGTAGTTTGTTTTACTATAATAATTTTGTATATGTCTGTTTGTGGAAAATTTACCTCTATCACCAGAACCTAATTATGTCATTTCAGGTTTTTTGTTTTCAAATAATAGCGATGTTTATGAATGTTTATAATATTTTTATATATTAATTATTAACTTGGGAAAATATGTATGGATTATGGACTAAAAAACAAGATAAATATGACCTTTTTATATGTATCAAAAGCTTAAAATATGGATATAAAATTTGTTATTTTTTAATTATTCAACTCTCTCATGAAATTTCCCAAGAAAGTTATTTCAGTAAATATAAAAATAGTTGATAAAATTGTATACATACTAACGGAAAATAAACTAAGATTATTTGTAAATGCACTAACAACATGTTTGGTACATTAAATTATAGTAAATATATTATTAATAATAAATTAAAAAATTATTGAGTTTTTAAAAATATACTAAAACAGCGACAATTCAATCCAAAAACTGCTAATCGCATTAATATTTGACAACTGTTTTATAATGAGTTATAGTGCTATAAATATTTTAGACTTATATGTTCTGCAAATGATTTCACTTGACAGATTTATTAAGTTTTTTGCTGAATATATATTGTATTGTATTATTTTTTTTTTTTTTGGCAAAGTTCTCAACATTATGTGTGTAATTAACTTTTAAAATGATTGCTGATTAAATTAAAATTTAAACTGTAGAAACGATTAACTTGGACACATTTGACAAGTTGATGACTTACCAACAACAGACGGGTTTTGTATTAATCACATAATATATATATGTAAGATACTCTGAAAAAGTTTATATATGATCACAACGTATTATTCTGTTTTTTTTTTTGTATTCTATTTTTTTTTCTGTATTTTGCATTAATTAATTAAAATTTATACATGTGCCATTATTCACTCATGCAGTATATCCGTAGTATTCGTATTCACTGTCTGCCCAAGTGTTTCCATGTAGTAAAAAGGTTTTTATTATTATTGCTTTTTGCTGTTTCTGCTGTTATACTTAATGACATCGTACTACTACTATATAGAGTACGATTTCCATATCTACTGATTTGAGTGAATCATGCCATTCGTAAACATCAAAAATTAGTTATGCATTTTGAACTAAATTGTTATGCTAATGTTTTAGAGAAACTAATTATTTTATTTATTGGTCTACATGGATTTCGAATAGTTTATTTTTTTATGGGCTACTGCTTTTGAACCCTTTTTTATGGGCTATGTCTTTTATATGGCACCAAATTAAAGCTTTTTTCTATAACAACAAAATAAAAACCATTTAAACCAGCGTTGTATTAATTAAGTGTTTTAGTGGCAGCGTAAAATAAAAATAAAATAAAAATTTCAAAACATAAAAACTATAAAATATAGCGTATAAAGTATATGTATTTTATAACGACACCCTAAAAAAAATTCAACGTTGAATCCGAGAAAATATGATGGGCAAATTTTATATCACTTTTAGTGAAACGAATCTGTGTTAAATTATTTATTGGAATTTAATGTTGTTTATCCCCAATTAATTTATATTTCTGAGGATAAATTTAAATAATCGACAAATCAAAATCGAAAAAACCCCAAAATCAATAAATTTTCATAATTCTGTCAGTTGTAGGTGAGACCGTGTCTATATAATAACTACTTAAAAAATTATAATACCAGTGGTTTCAAATCATCTATGCTCTGAATTGTCAGAATTATGTTCAGATGACGCACCACCTCCGTCACATGAACCTAATTCCACTAACGTTACTATATACGAAATATTACTAAAAATGCTAATCTTTGCGACATTTACTTCCTCGAGTATATATTAGTAATACAACAAAAAATTATACGCGATCTTAGTATGATTTTCCGATGGACATCAAGACATCAAGACGATGGACAAAAGACAACTTTAAATTCAAAATTAATCAAGAAATATAATTAGTGGTATACTGAACGGAACATTCTGGATTTTAAGAAACAGATACACTTAGTTGTCAAAAAGTAACTAAGAGCAATTATGCAAAATATTGAATTTTGCAATATGACGAATTTATTCATAAATGATATGAATTTTTCTACCAACTACCAGATTCATCATATTGAAACCACCGTTCATTAAATTACATTTTAATGAATGCATTCATTATATATATATGAACTTATTCATACTATTGAACGTCATAGTGAACAACGAAATATTCATATTCGTCATATTGATGAATATAATCATAATATTATAATTATTTTTTTTTTTTACGAATATTTCAAAAAATATTATATTTAGAAATAATTGGAAAAAAATGTCCTTTAAAAATGTTGTTGGAAAAAAATTATCTAATCAAAAAAAAATTATCCGAAAAAAAATTTTTTTTTCGAAGAAATAAATTTCCAAAACAAAATTTTTTTTCCAAAAATGAAATAAAAATTCTGAAAATTTTATTTCATACAATTTTTTTTTTTCAAAAAAATAAAAAAAAAAACAATGTAAAAAAAGTTAACAACATTTTTTTATTTTTTAAATATATTTTTTATAAGTATAAGTCTTTATAAATAAAAAGTTGTCATTATAAATAAATATATTATAAAACATTTTGCTAATTTTTAAATGTCGAGCAAGCATTATACACAGAAAAAAATGTACGTCATATTGATGAATTCAAACCAGGATTCATTGCATTGAAGAGCCATTCATAATATTAATGACAAACGCCATCAATGTTATGAATGCTATCATAAATATGTAGAACGCTTGGTAACTGTCGAAAAAGTGTTCTTCAATATGATGAACTGTATACGAAGAATACGTTTCATCATATTAATGAACCAAAATATAAAACACAACATATATGTTCTTCATATTGAAGAATGCTGTTCATTAAACCAAATTTCCATCAACATAATTTTTTTTTCGTTCATGTTTTGCCGTACTTCTCAATTCTCAAGTAGTTCTTGTGTGTGTTTTCTTATATAATGCTTGGTCAACATGCATAAATTAGTAATATATTTATATTATAATATATTTATTATAATTATTTTCGAAATTTTTTTTTTCGAAATAATTTTTTTTTTCGGAAAAATATTATTTCGAACATTTTTTTTATACCCTACACCTATGAGGTACAGGGTATATTAACTTTGTGCATATATTGTAACGCCCCTTAGGAGGCGTGTCCGGTATGGAAAAGTATATATATTCTTGATCAGCATCACTACCCGAGTCCGTTTAGCCATGTCCGTCTGTCTGTCTGTCTGTCTGTCTGTCTGTCTGTCTGTCCGTCTTGCTGTCTTGCTGTCTTGCTGTCTTGCTGTCCGAATACAGAATAACTTGAGCAATACTGATCAGAATGCGATGATCAATATATTTTAGCCAAAAGTAGGAACTGAGTTTGAAAATGAGCCAAATCGGTCAACGGACACGCCCACCTCCCATACAAGTCACTTTTATATAACTCTTTCGAAACTAATAATTCGAAAAGTATTCATGGTATAGTTATAAAATTTAAAAGGTATTGTTATAATTCACCTAAAAATATGTGGTCCAAAAATGAGCGTGATCCGCCCACTTTTTTTTTCATTATTTCCCGGGTTTTCATAGTGGAAATTTGATCCGTAAATTATTAAAATCAAATCTATGAAATATTAGCCTTTCAAAATTTTAAATATAGACATTGTCCGGCCAATTATATTTTTCATTTCTTTTTTTTAGTTGTTTATACTTTTATATAAATTTTTTAATTTATGGGGATATAAGACGTAAATTTCTGATATATGAATAATATTCTGATGGTGGGGAGGTTCAGCATAATTAAAAACTTTAAAATTAAGGTATGCAATTAAATATCCCACATTAATATCCACACCAAAGGTGTAGGGTATTCCATAGTCGGGCCCGACCGACTATAAAAATCCGCCCCATGTGACCGAACTTACCCAACTCGTTTTTTTTTTGGAACAATTTTTTTTGTTCAACATTTTTTTTTGGCATAATTTGTTTGTAAATTTTTTTACTGTTATTTTTTAAATAAAATTTGTACACTTTTTTTTCGAATTATTTTATAAAAAAAATTTTTTTTGAAAAAATATTATGAACAAATTCATCAATATACAATTTAAATTCATTGTATTGAATATTTTGTTCATATATATATATAATGAATACATTCATTAATATGTCATTTAATGAACGGTGGTATCAATATGATGAATCTGGTAGTTGGTGAAAAAATTCATAATATTTATGAATAAATTCATCATATTGAAGAATATTTTTTCTTGAGAACGGCAAAAAATGAACAAAAAAACACATTTCGATTGAAATTTGCTTTGATGAACAGCATTCTTCAATTTAAGTACATATATGTTATATTTTGGTTCATTAATATGATGAAACGTATTCTTCACATACAATTCATCATATTGAAGAACACTTTTTCGACAGTTACCAAGCGTTGAGCATTCATAATATTGATGGCGTTAGTCATTAATATTATGAATGGTTCTTCAATACAATGAATCATGGTTTGTAGAACGGAATTCATCAATATGATGTACATTTTTTTCTGTGTAGTGAAATTCTGCTATTTTTTCATTCGAGCCAAATTCCTCTCCAATTTTAGAAGTTTATTTCTCTTCGTGTGGAAAATGTAATAGGTTTATTAAAGGGAATTGATAATAGTTTTTTTTTTTCTTTCTCTAAACGCAACCAGTTCTCCTCAGTTTTAGAATTTATTGTCCTCCGTGTATCCAAAAATATTCAAAAGTCAGCATATTTCAATTAAAATTTTAAATATATTGAAAACGTTTTGGATATTGAAATTTATTTTGAGGCTTTGAAGTAAAATTGCCATTAAGTTTTTCAAAAAACTAGTTTAGTAATTTTTTTTTTTTTGTTTCTAATCTAAAAACTGAAAGGGTTCTAAAATATCGGTATCATTTTTTTTTTTAACATTACATAATAGAAAAAAACTAAGTATGCAATCAAAACCAGCACCCGTGAATTGTATAGAAATCATGTATGGGATATCTATAGAAATTTATTTCTCGCGTTTTGTAGAGTATTCTTTTTATTAAAAATTTGCAATGCTTTGTCTACTGCATTTTGTAGATTTTTTATATATCTTTTTAATTTCTTCTAATTGTTTATTATCGTTTTTTAGTTTTCTAACGATTAGGTCATTTCTTATTCTGTTTGAATCCATACAATCCATACAATCCTCACAACCTGCCACAATCCTCAATTTCACGTCTACTTAAGCTGTCAGTTTTATGAATAGACAAGTGTTCAAAAATAAATAATATAAAAAAAAATAAAAATTATAAATTTGGTATATAAATAATAATTACTTATTCTTCTCAGCGCAAGTAATATTTAAAATATATATATATATAATTGGCAAATGTTTTTTTATACTAAGTAACAACGATTAAGTGCTAAGATTGCTAGAAAAAGTAATGTTCGGGAATGTTTGAATGAATTTCGATTGAATTTTATATAAAATTTGTAAAGAAAATTTTTAATATTTAATTTCTGAGTACAAACATATATTTTTCAAATGAATTCAATACATTTGCTATGACTTAAACGATTTGAATTCGTTTGGAATTCAATATTTTGTAATGAGACATCGAATTTAAAATCTTTTGTTTATAAACTTTTATATGAAATTCGATCAAAAGTTGTACATTCCCGATTATTTCTGAACTGAATTCAATAATTTTAAAGTTTACAGAATTCATAAATGTTAAGAAAGTTTGAAGTATTCATTTTGAGTTGGTATAATCAAATGATTTTGAGTTAGAGAATTTAAAAATATTAAATATTTAAAAACAAAAATAGAAAGATACAAAATTTAAGCAATTCAAAAATTAGTTACCTGGTGTACTTATAATTTTAAAATACTTTTAAATATTTTAGTATAAAAATATATAAAACCGAATTTTTCTAAATATTCTAGAACAAACAAAAGCATTCTTATTTTATTTTTTATTTAGAAATTGTTTTGCTTTCATGAAATCTGTCAATATATTTATGAACTCTGTATTTTTCCCCAAAGTTTTGCATATGTTATATGCAAAATAGAAAAAAAAAACAAAGAAAAATAGTTTGGCAACAGCAACATGAAATTACTGTCGCCAAGCGGTCTGTAAAATACGTGACAATGTACGACATTTGCAAGACATCAACATAAAATATCGCGTGTTTGACGTTTAACCGCTATTTTGATGACAGAAAAAAACTATAATAAGAAATGTCAAAACATTGCATTTAAATTAGGCTTTCAACATGAAAACTAGAAAATGTTGTATACTAGATATTTTTGTGGTTTTAAGTTGATTTAGACGACATATTTAGAATATGGTTTTTAACAGAAAAGTTTTTTTTAATTGGATTTATTTGAATTTACTTAAAGCAAAAATGGTTTTAATTGAAAAGGATTAAGCGGTGGCCGAAAAAGAATTCGTTGCAAACGAAACCAGTTGGGAAGGTTAGATCACATGGGAAATTTTAAAGTAGGTGTAATTATGATAGTTAGGATTATCAAAATTATAGTCGGTCTAAGCCGACTATAAATACCCTACACATATGTGTGGTTACCATTCAAAGTGATATATAGGTCACCAGGGTATACGAATCCTGAAAATAACTACAAACATTCAATCGCTGAAGAATTTCCATTCATTTGATACCCATATTTACAAATGGGTAGGTGTACCGAATTTCGATTTTTTTTTTAATGAACCACAGGTCTTTTCAACGGAAAACATTATTATTACGTACTTGAGCATGATGTCAATATATATTTGACCAAAAAAGTTTACCTAAGCACGTATACATAAAAATTGATCTTTATATGTACATTTTATATGAGGTATTTGAACATAAGTGGTCGGATCATAGGTCATAATGAACCGATCTCGCCAATTTTTTCGCACATACAGCGTAGGTATATTAGTAATCAAAGTTATAAGTTTCATTTATCTAGCTCTTCAATTTTAAAAGTAGTAGGGATTTCAACAGACAGACAGACAGACGGACAGACAGACGGACAGACATACAGACGGACAGACAGACGGACAGACGGACATCGCTAAATCGACTCAGAAGGTCATGTTGATCAAGAATATATATACTTTTCCATACCGGAGATGCTTCCTTCTGGGTGTTACAAACGGCGTACCAAACTGAATATACCCTTTCACTCTTAGTGTATGGTATAAAAAGTAGAATTTCTCTAATGTCAATCAAATGCTACTGAAATGTTACAAATATTTTCTTCTTAATATTAAGAAAGAAACTATTAGAAATATAAGAATATAAACAGTTTATTACTGAATTTCAATAAATTATTGTCATTGCTATCATAAAAAGGAGCAAGAAATATACTTCTGTACTTCAAGAAATTAATTTAATAACTATTCAAATTAACATTTTTTACAATGTTAATTTCGCAATACATTTTTATAGAACTTTGTTCGATATTTCGATTATACACACAAAAAAAATCTACCAACGAGCAGTATTCATCATATTGATGAATTCATTCATTGAATTAATATCGTATTTATTAAAATGTTTTTCATTTTCAAATTTCACGCAAATATTTGTCTTTATGTACACATTAATGTATTTATAATTCTTATAAATTTTATAATATTTATTTTCTAATAAAGCCAAGAGTCCATTTTATCATATTAATGAACATGTGTGCATTATATTGATGAATTTATTCATCAAACCATATTTATTTAAATATTATAAATTTTATCAGAATTATAAATACATAAATGTACTAGCTGGACCCGTGCAATTTTAGCGATTTTATTAATATAAAAAAACATTATTATTATTTTTTATATCAGGGGCCCGTGCTTCGCTGTGGAAGTTTCTATTGGTTTTATAAATGTAGTAACCAAATAATAATTCTCCGCCAAAACAACTTTTCTCAAAGACAATTCAGACAGTAGAATATTTCGCCGTAGAATTCTTCCCAGTAGAATTTTTCGCCGTAAAATTCTTCCCCATAGAACGCTTTACCGTAGAATTCTTCCCGGTAGAACTCTTCCCGGTAGAATTCTTCCCCGTAGAGTTTTTCCCAGTAGTAGTTTTAGTGTAGTTAGTTTTAGTGTGTTGAATTTTTAGTTTAGTGAATTTTTAGTGTGGTGAGTTTTAGTGTGGTGTGTTTTAGTGTGGTGAGTTTCGGTGTGGTGAGTTATAGTGGTGAGTTTTAGTGTGGTGAATTTTTAGTGTAGTGAGTTTTAGTGTGGTGAGTTTTATTGTGGTGAGTTTTAGTGCGTTGAGTTTTGGTGTGGTGAGTTTTAGTATGGTGAATTTTTAGTTTGGTGAGGTTTAGCGTAGTGAGTTTTATTATGGTGAGTTTTATTGTGGTGAGTTTTAGTGTGGTGAGTTTTAGTGTGGTGAGTTTTAGTGTGGTGAGTTTTACACATCTCATTTACTTGTATATTTGCTTTGTCTATGCAATGGCTGGAACAAAAAAATATTTTTTTCTTGAATTTCAAAATTTTTTCTTGATTTGAAGAATAAACTTTCGTTAAAAATCTTCTGCAACTCATGAACAATTTTCTGGGTATATTATTTCATATACCTTCCGATTATTTCTGGATTAGAAAACGTATTGATTTACTTACACGTAAATGATGAGATATATTTTCAACTTTTATTTAGTTTATTTATACTTTTATTTATTATATTATATGTCTCATTTGTTTTGTCCTCTTCATCTTCTTGAGTTGCAGTAGTTAATATTGAGGCTATCAAAAAAGTTGTTGCTAATAATCTTCTTGATTTCAATAAATTTTATTTTTCAGTTTTAATGTAGTTTGTAGTTTCTACAACTCAAGAACAATTACTACACTATTACTTTTTGATAGTTATGATAAGTTTTCTGTGAAGTATTCCATCATTCCATAGAAGTAACTCCCGATTTATTTTGGATTTCAAAATGAAATGATTTACTCTACACGTATATGATGATAGTACATTTTTGTACAACTTATATTATTATTTCTTAGAGCCTACAGCTGATTTATATTGTCTGTATTATTTATTCTTGCGTTGCAGAAGTTAATTTCGTGACTTTCCAAAAAGTGGTTTCGAATATTCTCCTTGATTTGATTTTTGGTTTTAGTTTCGTACAACTCATATTATTATTTTTTCGATTGTCTGTATTATTTCTACTTTATTTGCATAAGTTAATTTCGTATGCTTCTTAATTTCAAGAATGAATTGATTTTTGGTTTTAATGCATCGGCTTCTATAACTCAAAATGAACAAGAAAAATCATAGAAATAAACACGAAACACTCTTCTCATTTTCAGAAACTCTGTATTAAAAAAAGAATTGATTTGCACGTTATTATAAGAATACATTTCGTACAACTGTTATTTTTGTTATTTTCCATGAAATGTCTAATTTTCTTTGTCTGTATAATTAGTTCTTGCATTGCAGAAAATAATTTCGTGGCTCTCCAAAAAGTGGTAACAAATATTCTTCTTCATTTGAGGACTGATTTGATTTTTGTTTTTAATACTTTGGTTCTATAGCTTCTGCAACTCAAAGTGAACAAGAACAAATCATAGAAATGAATACGAAATATTCTTCTCATTTTCAAAAACGTACAAATCAATTATTTTGTAATACTGAATAAAGTATTACAAAAGAATTGATTTGTACGTGTATTATAAGAATATATTTTCGTCCTCTCCTTTAAACGTCTCATTTACTTTGTAAGTATTTTTATTCCTGTGTTGCAGAAGTTAATTTCGTGGCTATCAAAAAAATGTTTTAGTGAATATTCTTCTTGATTTAGAGAAGTTTTTAATCATAGAAATGAATACGAAATATTCTTCTCATTTTCAAAAAACGTACAAATCAATTCTTTTGTAATACTGAATAAAGTATTATAAAGAATTGATTTGTACGTGTATTATAAGAATATATTTTTGTCCAATGTTTATTGTCTTCTCCTTTAAACGTCTCATTTACTTTGTAAGTATTTTTTTCCTGTGTTGCAGAAGTTAATTTCGTGGCTATCAAAAAATGTTTTAGTGAATATTCTTCTTGTTTTCGAGAAGTTTTTAATAATTCGTATTTATAGCGTCTACAACTCAAGTATAATATTCACGATTACTTTTTTTCATAGTCATATTAAGTTTACTATTAAGTTGTATATCATTTCATATTCCTCCCCATTATTTCTACATTTAAACAGCTTTTTGTCCACTGTGTACATATGTTAATAAAAAACCTATTTATCACGAACAAATGCTAATGCATTTAGTTAAAAAAGTAACGAGATTAAATATGACATCAACAAAAAAAAAGCTAAACAAAAAATATATAAAACTTTTAAATGAATTAGAAACAATGAAAAATTACTTGTTCAACAACTAAATTAACAACAACTGACAAGTAAAAGAAGCAACGCAAATTATATAAAAAAAAATTATATATATATGTCTGTCAGTCAGTTCACGTTCAACTGTAGGTTACGCCCACAATGTCAATTTGAATTCATTAAATGACATGATACTATATAGTAAACTATAAAGCGAACCGCAATTGTGACTTAGATAAGGCAAAAATGAAAAAAAAAGCACTGAATAAAATTGCAGTCAATTTCATTGTTAATTGTTTTGGCTCTGAATTAAAGATCGTCATGGGGCGCAAACTTGCTAATGAATGACTTGCATTAGCCAACTGATATAAGGAAATATAACAATACCATAATATTGTGATGTGGTAGCTGTCAAATAAAACCGATAATAATCTGTTTAAAGTGAAATAAATTTTAAAATTAATTATTTTTGACAATTAAAAAATAATGGCTATTTGAATAAAATTCTATAATTTAAGTATTATACAAAAAAAAAAGAAAACATCATATGATATTACAACTGGTCAGCAATTTAACAGACACAATGTTTATTTTTTTTTTTATTCAAAACACATCATCATTTTAGACATTAAAATTATGTTCAAATTAGAAAAGTTTTCAAATGACAAATTGTATTCTCAACATATTAAAAAAATACCATAACATAAGATGTGCCATAATATCATTAAATTAGAAATGGAAAAAAAAATGTTTGTCATTTCTTAGTTTTAATGAATGTCTTTATTTGTTTGTCTACACATTAGTGTCGAAATATGGAAAACATTCGTTATTCATGGGTTTATTTTTTTTCCTCAAATTTCTTATGCTGATGCCTACTCTAGATGAAGTTATGACTCCATTAGCGCTACTTGCGTACCATAATGTACGCTACGTGCGGCAGAATTTTATGATCTAAATGAAGGGCATAAAACGATTAAGCTGGAATGTACTTTAAGGAATGTTCTTTATGGTTATGAATGTGTGTTGAGCACTAATATAATCCTTAATAATAAAAAAAAATTATATGCTAATGTAAATATGTTTTATAGCATCACTTTGCTGAATAATAGTATTTTATTAAAGACATTTTTCATTTTAAGAATTGTGTGATAATTCAAAGAAATCGATATAATTTCTTTAATAATATTTACTACTTAACACTATTTTTCGTATGGGCATCATTACTACATACACAGAAAAAAAAGTCGTAAATATAGCAACCGATATTAATTGCATTCATTAATCAATCCAGCAATGAAATTTACTTTTTTAATAAAAATATTTGCTATTATTCGTTAAATCAGAAATTCCGTTTGCTAATATGAATATTTGTACGTCAATGCAGCAAATTAATTCGTCGGCGCAGTTTCAGCAATTATATTTGCTAGAACTGCACCGACTAAATTATTTGCTGCATTGCCCTAGTAGAAATTTGTCCGATGCGCCATCGGGAAATGATCGGGTTTTCGTTGGGTAAGCCCTTTTAGAGAAAATATGATGATTTCCTTTGCATGCCCTTATCATGCTTACCATAGCAGGGTTTACATTATCTAAACAGTCAATGTTCCCGATCATAGTTACATTATTTGTTCCTCTTAACGAAATTAGCATCAGACAATGATCGAGATTTAATGAGAGAAACCCTATTATGCTCGGGCTCTGACAAGGCAATTGTCGGGTAAATAATAAAATGGGGAATTGCCCGATCAGTACATGATCATGGCCTGAGATCAGTACATGATCAGGACACTGCGTTACAAGGACATTATGGGCCTCGTCATATCCCGATCATCTCAAATAATGACATGATCACTTCATGACCATGGCCTCTTCTTTCTACTAGGGTGACGTACAAATATTTATATTAGCAAACGGAATTGTTTATATAACGAAAAATAGCAAATGTTTTCATTAAATTAGTGAATTTAATTGCTGGATTGATTAATGAATGCAATTAATATCAATTAATATATTTACGTCGATTATTTTTTGTGTGTATATTTTGGGTGCATATTTGGGGTTTTCCTGTTTCGTAATCGTTTTTAAATCCTTTCAAAATTTCAATATAATAAGTATTGCTCACATTTTCTTCGTTTTCAAGAAATTTGAAGAATTGAACTCGTAAAATTCTGCTTAATCCGCGATTTTATTATGATTTTCTGATGGACTTCAAGATTCTAACCACGACCTTATACTCGTTGCCTCAAGTTTTTGAGTTATTACGTAATACAAATATCTGATGGACTTCAAGATTCTAATCACGACCTTATACTCGTTGCCTCAAGTTTTTGAGTTATTACGTAATACAAATATATGTAAATTTTCGTGTTTTTTCTACATATTTTGGACTTTAACAATTTACAGATTTGAGTTATCGATCCAATTTCTTTTATATTTCATTGAGAATACTAAACCTAATATTTTTGAAATAAACTTCATGAAATTCGAATTAATCTGACCGAAGTTATGCCCAATCAAAAACAAAAAATATAGATTTTATGGTGTACCTATTTTTTATTGCATATTACATAACATATTTCTATTCTCAATTTAATATAAAAGAAATTGGATCGATAACTTAAATCTGTAAAATGTTAAATTCCAAAATATGTAAAAAAAATATATATATTTGTATTACGTAATAACTCAAAAACTTAAGGCAATCTGATAAAACTGAGTAAGGTCGTGATAGAATTTTGAAATCCATCGGATAATCATACTTATGTTGATCGCGGTTTTTTAAAAAAGGTCTCCAATAGTTGTCTAGTGTTATTTAACTATTTTTGAAATGTATTTCTAATTACACTACTCAACAAAACTAATACAAATGTTTGGCATGGACATCTCATACATCAATCTATATATATAAAACTCTTGGTCCGTCTGTCAGTCTTTCGGTCTGTCTGTCTGTCTGTCTGTCTGTCTGTTTGTTCCAGCATCACGTCTAAACCGCTGAACAGATTTAACTGAAATTTTGCAACAGGATACTATGAAGTCCGGAGAGTGTCATAGGCTATATATGGGCGGGATTGGACAAAGGGGCGTGGTACCTCCCATACAACCTAAACTTTCAAAACGACATAACTCGGCACATACACAAGCTAAGAAGATGAAACAAAAAACTCAAATACAAAAAAAAAACACAAAAGAAAAACACAAAATCAAAATACAAAAACAAAAGTAAAAGCACAAAACTTGAGCTATAACTCAAAAACAACAGGAAAATAAAAAAGTACAGAAACAAAATCAACCAGGATCGTAAAATTAACCACACTAAAACTCACCACACTAAAATTCACCACACTAAAACTCACCACACTAAAATTTACCACAATAAAACTCACCACACTAAAATTATAATAATATAATAGTTTGGCGCTACAGTCCTGTATAGAACTTCGGCCGAGCTCTTTCACCACACTAAAATTCACCACACTAAAATTCACCACATTCAAATTGACCCACTTAAACTGACCTGAAATTCACCACATTTCACCACACTAACCACACTAACACACAACAATAAAATTCACTACACTTAAACTCACCACACTAAAATTCACCACACTAAAACTCACCACACTAAAACTAACCACACTAAAACTTCTACTGGGAATAACTCTATGGGGAAGAATTCTACGGGAAAGAATTCTACTGGGAAGAATTTTACGGGGAAGCACAGTCTGAGAAAGAATTGTCTATGAGAAAAGTTGTTTTATCGGATAATTAGTATGGTTTTAGTTACTACATTTATAAAACCAATAAAAAAAAACGTCCACAGCGAAGCACGGGTCCCTGATATAAATAATAAAAGTGTTATTTATATTAATAAAATTATTTATAATAATAAAATTGCTCAATAACCTTGCATTCACATAATATTTGCACGAGTAGTGTACGGGTCCAGCTAGTTCTATATAATTCTTTATCGTCACTATCATTCCAAAGGGGACAATGGGTAATTTTTGACATTTGCGTTTTTTACATTATTAAATGTAGTTTTTCTCAAGTATACTGTGCTTGTTGGATATTTCTAGCCACAAAAGAGAATACCAAAAGAGTGAATTCGAAAAATTGAAAATCTTGTCATGCCAAAAGGGCAAATATTTTCGTTTTTTCGCCATAACTTTTGATTAGTATGAAACAAAATAGTGCGGTAAAGGCATTAATTGTTTGTTTTTAAAGCACCTATCGATCATCATCATTATTTTAAAATAAGTTTGTTGAATTTTTATCATTTGCAAGAAATATGTTTGAAAATTATTTTTAAATAATGATGCCAATCGATAGGTGCTTTGAAAACAAACAATACATGCCTTTACATCTCTATTTTATCTTGCACCAATAAAGAATTATCGCAAAAAACGAAAAGATTCGCTATTTTGGCTGACCAGATTTTCAATTTTTCAATTTATTTTGTTTTTCTTGCTATAACTCTTTAATGGTGCAAGAGCATGCATTATTTGTTTTTAAAGCACATATCGGTTGGCATCATTATTTAAAAATATTTTGTCAAACATTTTTCTAGCAAATAACAATTGGAAAATTAATATTTGGAAATGATGCCAATCGATAGGTGCTTTGAAAACAAACAATAAATGCCTTTACATCACTATTTTATCGTACACCAATAAAGAGTTATAGTATAAAAACCAAAATATTTGCGTTTTGGTCAGGATATAGCATCACAAAAACCATATTTATAATTATAAGTTGTCCAAATCCAAAGATATTTTATATACGTTATAATAATTGATGAATAAAACAAAATAATAAAAAATATTGAAAAATTATAAATTTTTCTAATTTTTAAAGCACTTCAAACTTAAAAATTTTATTTCCCTACGTTTTTTAAAATGCATATTCGCTCTTTTAGCATGTCAGTGACGATATAATAATGAATAATTGCATATTTAAAGTTTTTTGAAAATGTGTCTTAAAAGGAATTTAAAAATCGATTGCAATTTCTTGAAAATATACACAACAAAAGACTGTGTTAACAGTTAAAATTAGCACCAAAGAATTATATAGTAATTATGTATGTGATTGTCCGTATCATTTTTTCATTTTCTTCATATTAAGAAATTATATAATTTTTTTTATATTTTTATAATTATAACATTTTTAAATTATTATAACATAATATTTTTTTTTTGTTCTTGTAAAAAGAACATCAGATAAAATGGCGACAGTAATGACAGAATATATATCCGCAATTAACACTGATTCTCAGCGATAATGGAGTACAAGCAAAAAAAATACTCGTTTAAAGTTGTGCTGGTCCAACAACTCAAAAGACTCACAGCAAAAAAAAAAACAGCGAATGCCAAACTGTGTTATAAACCAAACATAATGTTGCTGTTGTATGTTGGTAATAATATAAATTCACTGATGTCTCTGTAAGTTAAGGCACGTTTTAGTTGACTTGCCATGGCAGGCTTTATCAGGGGCACGTTTACTATTTTTTTTTTTTGTTGTCCACTTCATCTTTTCGTGTTTTATTTGAACATAAATTAAATGGTTTTCGTCTTGCGATTTTTTTGTAAGCCTCTTGATTTGTTTGCATTTGGATTTGGTCTGAAAACTTGTGCTTAGATATTATGTCGCGATTAGGCTCAATTTGTAGGATTGATAGAAAAAGTAAACATGAAAAACGGCAGTCTATTTTTATTTTTGTTATTTTTTCTGATTTTTATTTTTTATATTTTTATATTTTTATATTTTTATATTTTGATATTTTGATATTTTGATATTTTTATATTTTTATATTTTTATATTTTTATATTTTTATATTTTTATATTTTTATATTTTTATATTTTTATATTTTTATATTTTTATATTTTTATATTTTTATATTTTTATATTTTTATATTTTTATATTTTTATATTTTTATATTTTTATATTTTTATATTTTTATATTTTTATATTTTTATATTTTTATATATTTATATTTTTATATTTTTATATTTTTATATTTTTATATTTTTATATTTTTATATTTTTATATTTTTATATTTTTATATTTTTATATTTTTATATTTTTATATTTTTATATTTTTATATTTTTATATTTTTATATTTTTATATTTTTATATTTTTATATTTTTATATTTTTATATTTTTATATTTTTATATTTTTATATTTTTATATTTTTATATTTTTATATTTTTATATTTTTATATTTTTATATTTTTATATTTTTATATTTTTATATTTTTATATTTTTATATTTTTATATTTTTATATTTTTATATTTTTATATTTTTATATTTTTATATTTTTATATTTTTATATTTTTATATTTTTATATTTTTATATTTTTATATTTTTATATTTTTATATTTTTATATTTTTATATTTTTATATTTTTATATTTTTATATTTTTATATTTTTATATTTTTATATTTTTATATTTTTATATTTTTATATTTTTATATTTTTATATTTTTATATTTTTATATTTTTATATTTTTATATTTTTATATTTTTATATTTTTATATTTTTATATTTTTATATTTTTATATTTTTATATTTTTATATTTTTATATTTTTATATTTTTATATTTTTATATTTTTATATTTTTATATTTTTATTTTTTTATATTTTTATATTTTTATATTTTTATATTTTTATATTTTTATATTTTTATATTTTTATATTTTTATATTTTTATATTTTTATATTTTTATATTTTTATATTTTTACATTTTTATATTTTTATATTTTGAAGTTAATTTTAGATTTGTATTTAGTTTTATTTAAATTTGCGGTATTCAGAAAATAATTTTCAATTACTAATCGGAGTAAGCTGGATTTCATTACATAAATTGTTCTAAAATATATTAAAGAAAAAGTACGTTTTTATTTAATATAAAACTGCATTAGTACAAATCTATGATTTCTCCCACACGGCAACCCGCATGGTCACCATAAACGAATAAGAAGAAGATGAGCAAGGAACAACGAACAGGAAGGAAACGAATTATTCCGTTTACAACACGGCGAAGGCGATTCAAATTATGCTGCTAACAGTTAAAAGCAAAATTTTTAACTCACCCCAAATGACTGCTTTTATGTTTGATGAATTTGTAACTTAGCTTTGCGTTGGCATTTACTTCTTTGGCATGTTTGTCTTTTTTTGCAATTGATTGTTTTCTTTTCAACACACAAAACACTCGCGCCGGACATAACATTTACATAGAAACATTTAACACTTTTAATAGCAATAGGCAGAGAAACACTTAGGAGAAATTGCAATTGCTTTTAATTGACTTTATCTGGAATATTTCCTTTTTTTGCAATTGATTTCATTCTCATTTTTAACACACAAAGAAACTCAACTTAACACTTTTCACTTTTTGCATTGCGAGCGACCATTTTGATTTTTGCACAAATTTGACGATGAAATTGCTACTTTTATTATCGAATGTTACGATTGATTTACTATTTATTTTAACTTTACAATTACGGACGAATAGTGCAACAATATTTTAATTATTTTAAGTTAATTAACAAACGCGCACACGGTTAATTTCATTCCGCACTTTTTTCATTTTCACTTTAAGAAGTATGCGCAGAGCAAGACCACGAAGTAAATGACATTTGGCTCTTGAACTTCGCAGATGTGGTTACTGTTGTTGTTGTTGTTCTCCTCCACCTTCTTCGCTGGGTGTCAATCAAAGGAAATTAATGCGTAGTGGTGGAAGGGTGGTCGTGGAAAATTTTGAGGACCTTTTGAGTATGAAAGAAAAGTATTAAATAAGTACCGGTTTCTCATGCATCAACGTTTACAAATTATTAACAGCTATTAAAAATTTACTAAAAGCACATTACACTAGATAACGAATGGAGGTATTTTTATTTATCATCTTCTTATCTTAGTATGATTTTCCTTCAAGATTATAATCAATACCACATACTCAGTTTTTTTGATTATGAGTTCTTATGAGACCGTTGAATTGTCATTCTAATTATGGTCTTAAATAATAGATAAAATATCCACCTTCATCGTAACCAACATTTTGGGAATTTTTGTTTTTTTGCAGTTTTGGAAACCTTGAGTAGAATGTCCCTGCATACCCAAGTAGCACAATCAACTGAGAAAGTAAACGTTATATGGCATAAAACTGTATGAACGTCGTGTAACTACTGTAAGTGTAGTAACTACTGTAAGTGTTATAAGTCCTATTAAATTCACCGTGTAAAAGTTTATTGAACTAGTAATACAACTCGTATACAGTGATATTAGTTGCTTCTGTGACAGGAACTACCCAACCTTAATAGAGGCGTCACGACGATTGCATGCCTGACTTCTATGCACGAGGACCCGGGTTCGAATCCTGCCTGCGGCATTTTATTTTTTTTTTTAATTAATTTTTTTATTCTTATTTATTATTATTATTAATATATATTATTATTATCATATAATTCATCATTATAATATTTGAACTTTATAATATGAATGTTGCAATTTAATAATTAATTCACCAATACATACGTTTGATTATTATACATCAAAATGAATTGCACAATGTTAGTGGACAGTGGTCGAGTGGAAGTGTACTGGCTTTGCAATCCGACGGAAGGGAGTTCAAATCACCGTGGAACATATAGTGTGAAGAATAATGTTTTTTTCAATTAATAATAATTTAATTAAAATAATGTATATTTATATAGTTGGAATTATCTTTTATAAACCTTTTTAGAGTAATCAAATAGCATTTACACGGCATCAACATAGCTTTTATATAGCCTTATGCTGTATAGACTTACGCCCTTTGAACCATATAAAAGCCGTATAAGTACTTTAAGAGTTTTTATACGTTCAAAATTACTGAATGAGAATGTCGTGAAAAGCTTTACCCCACATTTATATAGGAGATTGTGCTACTTGGGTAGTCATATTTTTGAATTTCGCGGTCCAAATTTGAAATAAAGCCAAATAACACTTATAATCGAATATAAACAATTTAATATTTTTTTTAGTGACTACTTTAAGTATTTTTAACTCCTTTTGTTGTAACGGCAGAAAACCTAAAAATATGAGTATTTAAAGCAAAAGTATAAAATTTAAATAAAATTTAAATTTATAATGTTCTTCCAATGCATTTTTCAATCAAAGTAAAATACTTACCACTGGCTAGTCTCAATTTTTATTAAACATGTGCCAAAATGTTCCTATACGTGTTATTTGCCTGTTGCCGTTTACCGAAATTCGGAAAACCAAACCGTTTGTGTATAAGACGTTTTAACTAAGCATCGTGAGTAGTACAATTGAAGGCTTTGATGCAAAAGGGTTTAGTCCAAAATTACGATTTTTTGTTCAAAATTCTGTAGTGTGAACTAGAACTGCTAGAATTGCCCCTAAAAAATTGTAACAAAATTTTGTTTCAATCAAAAATAGCATTTTATTGCATGAAAATTAAATTTATATTAAAATTCGTGGTTTTTAACTCTTAGATGTATTACCACCTGTCGATGTCATTCTCATACCAATGATATTTGCGTGTTTTAGAAAGTGATAAAATCACATATTCATCATAGGAAAATAAATCTTATTCAACGGTAAATCATTTTCATCTTTATTTTAATTAATTAACAAAGATAAATTTATGAAATTTAACATTGATAGTATAATTTTAAAAAGGTATAGTAATTGTATTAGTTTTAAATTCGGATATATTGTGTAATGTACCTTTTAAATCGTGGTAGCTCAGTGTATACAATTCGGATATGAATGATGATGGTACCAAACGACGCAAAATATTAAAAGCTAAGTCATCAAAAACTCAAAAAATGTGGACTTGACCCTTTTACGCACCAAACCCTTCAATTAAAAAAATGTTTCGAAATAAATTGGGACAATCAAAACATCGTAATTACGTTTTTCTTCAAATATTTCTGCATGTAATGAATATTTTGGAAATTAGGCCACACTTTTATTATTGTCAGCTCATTTAAAGGATACTTTACGGAAAAAAAACAACGAACGAATTGATATTGGAAATCCGTTTTCATATTCAGATGTGTCAGCTATAAAGCATTTCAAATCCAAATAAAAACCGTAAACGAATTGATCTAAAAAAAAAACTATTTTAGCACAAATTGTTATAATGATCCCTAGTTTTACGTACATGTACAATTTTTACAGTCTTTATTTTTTTTTGTAGCACGGTGTAATATATACTTTTTATTGCATTATGAAAAAAATACATGTTATAAAAAAAAGTAATCTTAAAATGTATGGTGCGTAACTATAGACAAATTTAAACTTGAGTTTATTTTATTTACATTTATTTTCAAAGGAAATATTTCAAAATGATGTTTGCCAATTGATGATTTAAAATGAGAATTGCCATATATTTATAATAACTCAAAAACTTTAGACAATCTAAAATACTGATGAGGTCATGATTAGAATCTTGAAAATGCCTCCATTCGTTGTCTAGTGTAATGTGCTTTTAGTATATTTTTAATAGCTGTTAATAATTTGTAAACGTTGATGCATGAGAAACCGGTACTTATTTAATACTTTTCTTTCATACTCAAATGGTCCTCAAAATTTTCCACGATCACCCTTCCACCACTACGCATTAATTTCCTTTGATTGACACGCAGCGAAGAAGGTGGAGGAGGAGAACAACAACAACAGTAACAAAATCTGCGAAGTTCAAGAGCCAAACGTCATTTACTTCGTGTTCTTGCTCTGCGCATACTTCTTAAAGTGAAAATGAAAAAAAGTGCGGAATGAAATTAACCGTGTGCGCGTTTGTTAATTAACTTAAAATAATTAAAATATTGTTGCACTATTCGTGCGTAATTGTAAAGTTAAAATAAATAGTAAATCAATCGTAACATTCGATAATAAAAGTAGCAATTTCATCGTCAAATTTGTGCAAAAATCAAAATGGTCGCTCGCAATGCAAAAAGTGAAAAGTGTTAAGTTGAGTTTCTTTGTGTGTTAAAAATGAGAATGAAATCAATTGCAAAAAAAAGGAAATATTCCAGATAAAGTCAATTAAAAGCAATTGCAATTTCTCCTAAGTGTTTCTCTGCCTATTGCTATTAAAAGTGTTAAATGTTTCTATGTAAATGTTATGTCCGGCGCGAGTGTTTTGTGTGTTGAAAAGAAAACAATCAATTGCAAAAAAAGACAAACATGCCAAAGAAGTAAATGCCAACGCAAAGCTAAGTTACAAATTCATCAAACATAAAAGCAGTCATTTGGGGTGAGTTTAAAATTTTGCTTTTAACTGTTAGCAGCATAATTTGAATCGCCTTCGCCGTGTTGTCAACGGAATAATTCGTTTCCTTCCTGTTCGTTGTTCCTTGCTCATCTTCTTCTTATTCGTTTATGGTGACCATGCGGGTTGCCGTGTGGGAGAAATCATAGATTTGTACTAATGCAGTTTTATATTAAATAAAAACGTACTTTTTCTTTAATATATTTTAGAACAATTTATGTAATGAAATCCAGCTTACTCCGATTAGTAATTGAAAATTATTTTCTGAATACCGCAAATTTAAATAAAACTAAATACAAATCTAAAATTAACTTCAAAATATAAAAATATAAAAATGTAAAAATATAAAAATATAAAAATATAAAAATATAAAAATATAAAAATATAAAAATATAAAAATATAAAAATATAAAAATATAAAAATATAAAAATATAAAAATATAAAAATATAAAAATATAAAAATATAAAAAAATAAAAATATAAAAATATAAAAATATAAAAATATAAAAATATAAAAATATAAAAATATAAAAATATAAAAATATAAAAATATAAAAATATAAAAATATAAAAATATAAAAATATAAAAATATAAAAATATAAAAATATAAAAATATAAAAATATAAAAATATAAAAATATAAAAATATAAAAATATAAAAATATAACAATATAACAATATAAAAATAAAAAATATAAAAATATAAAAAAATAAAAATATAAAAATATAAAAATATAAAAATATAAAAATATAAAAATATAAAAATATAAAAATATAAAAATATAAAAATATAAAAATATAAAAATATAAAAATATAAAAATATAAAAATATAAAAATATAAAAATATAAAAATATAAAAATATAAAAATATAAAAATATAAAAATATAAAAATATAAAAATATAAAAATATAAAAATATAAAAATATAAAAATATAAAAATATAAAAATATAAAAATATAAAAATATAAAAATATAACAATATAACAATATAAAAATAAAAAATATAAAAATATAAAAAAATAAAAATATAAAAATATAAAAATATAAAAATATAAAAATATAAAAATATAAAAATATAAAAATATAAAAATATAAAAATATAAAAATATAAAAATATAAAAATATAAAAATATAAAAATATAAAAATATAAAAATATAAAAATATAAAAATATAAAAATATAAAAATATAAAAATATAAAAATATAAAAATATAAAAATATAAAAATATAAAAATATAAAAATATAAAAATATAAAAATATAAAAATATAAAAATATAAAAATATAAAAATATAAAAATATAAAAATATAAAAATATAAAAATATAAAAATATAAAAATATAAAAATATAAAAATATAAAAATATAAAAATATAAAAATATAAAAATATAAAAATATAAAAATATAAAAATATAAAAATATAAAAATATAAAAATATAAAAATATAAAAATATAAAAATATAAAAATATAACAATATAACAATATAAAAATAAAAAATATAAAAATATAAAAAAATAAAAATATAAAAATATAAAAATATAAAAATATAAAAATATAAAAATATAAAAATATAAAAATATAAAAATATAAAAATATAAAAATATAAAAATATAAAAATATAAAAATATAAAAATATAAAAATATAAAAATATAAAAATATAAAAATATAAAAATATAAAAATATAAAAATATAAAAATATAAAAATATAAAAATATAAAAATATAAAAATATAAAAATATAAAAATATAAAAATATAAAAATATAAAAATATAAAAATATAAAAATATAAAAATATAAAAATATAAAAATATAAAAATATAAAAATATAAAAATATAAAAATATAAAAATATAAAAATATAAAAATATAAAAATATAAAAATATAAAAATATAAAAATATAAAAATATAAAAATATAAAAATATAAAAATATAAAAATATAAAAATATAAAAATATAAAAATATAAAAATATAAAAATATAAAAATATAAAAATATAAAAATATAAAAATATAAAAATATAAAAATATAAAAATATAAAAATATAAAAATATAAAAATATAAAAATATAAAAATATAAAAATATAAAAATATAAAAATATAAAAATATAAAAATATAACAATATAACAATATAAAAATAAAAAATATAAAAATATAAAAAAATAAAAATATAAAAATATAAAAATATAAAAATATAAAAATATAAAAATATAAAAATATAAAAATATAAAAATATAAAAATATAAAAATATAAAAATATAAAAATATAAAAATATAAAAATATAAAAATATAAAAATATAAAAATATAAAAATATAAAAATATAAAAATATAAAAATATAAAAATATAAAAATATAAAAATATAAAAATATAAAAATATAAAAATATAAAAATATAAAAATATAAAAATATAAAAATATAAAAATATAAAAATATAAAAATATAAAAATATAAAAATATAAAAATATAAAAATATAAAAATATAAAAATATAAAAATATAAAAATATAAAAATATAAAAATATAAAAATATAAAAATATAAAAATATAAAAATATAAAAATATAAAAATATAAAAATATAAAAATATAAAAATATAAAAATATAAAAATATAAAAATATAAAAATATAAAAATATAAAAATATAAAAATATAAAAATATAAAAATATAAAAATATAAAAATATAAAAATATAAAAATATAAAAATATAAAAATATAAAAATATAAAAATATAAAAATATAAAAATATAAAAATATAAAAATATAAAAATATAAAAATATAAAAATATAAAAATATAAAAATATAAAAATATAAAAATATAACAATATAAAAATATAAAAATAAAAAATATAAAAATATAAAAAAATAAAAATATAAAAATATAAAAATATAAAAATATAAAAATATAAAAATATAAAAATATAAAAATATAAAAATATAAAAATATAAAAATATAAAAATATAAAAATATAAAAATATAAAAATATAAAAATATAAAAATATAAAAATATAAAAATATAAAAATATAAAAATATAAAAATATAAAAATATAAAAATATTAAAATATAAAAATATAAAAATATAAAAATATAAAAATATAAAAATATAAAAATATAAAAATATAAAAATATAACAATATAAAAATATAAAAATATAAAAATATAAAAATATAAAAATATAAAAATATAAAAATATAAAAATATAAAAATATAAAAATATAAAAATATAAAAATATAAAAATATAAAAATATAAAAATATAAAAATATAAAAATATAAAAATATAAAAATATAAAAATATAAAAATATAAAAATATAAAAATATAAAAATATAAAAATATAAAAATATAAAAATATAAAAATATAAAAATATAAAAATATAAAAATATAAAAATATAAAAATATAAAAATATAAAAATATAAAAATATAAAAATATAAAAATATAAAAATATAAAAATATAAAAATATAAAAATAATAAAAATATAAAAATATAAAAATATAAAAATATAAAAATATAAAAATATAAAAATATAAAAATATAAAAATATAAAAATATAAAAATATAAAAATATAAAAATATAAAAATATAAAAATATAAAATATAAAAATATAAAAATATAAAAATATAAAAATATTAAAATATAAAAATATAAAAATATAAAAATATAAAAATATAAAAATATAAAAATATAAAAATATAAAAATATAAAAATATAAAAATATAAAAATATAAAAATATAAAAATATAAAAATATAAAAATATAAAAATATAAAAATATAACAATATAAAAATATAAAAATATAAAAATATAAAAATATAAAAATATAAAAATATAAAAATATAAAAATATAAAAATATAAAAATATAAAAATATAAAAATATAAAAATATAAAAATATAAAAATATAAAAATATAAAATTATAAAAATATAAAAATATAAAAATATAAAAATATAAAAATATAAAAATATAAAAATATAAAAATATAAAAATATAAAAATATAAAAATATAAAAATATAAAAATATAAAAATATAAAAATATAAAAATATAAAAATATAAAATATAAAAATATAAAAATATAAAAATATAAAAATATAAAAATATAAAAATATAAAAATATAAAAATATAAAAATATAAAAATATAAAAATATAAAAATATAAAAATATAAAAATATAAAAATATAAAAATATAAAAATATAAAAATATAAAAATATAAAATATAAAAATATAAAAATATAAAAATATAAAAATATAAAAATATAAAAATATAAAAATATAAAAATATAAAAATATAAAAATATAAAAATATAAAAATATAAAAATATAAAATATAAAAATATAAAAATATAAAAATATAAAAATATAAAAATATAAAAATATAAAATATAAAAATATAAAAATATAAAAATATAAAAATATAAAAATATAAAAATATAAAAATATAAAAATATAAAAATATAAAAATATAAAAATATAAAAATATAAAAATATAAAAATATAAAAATATAAAAATATAAAAATATAAAAATATAAAAATATAAAAATATAAAAATATAAAAATATAAAAATATAAAAATATAAAAATATAAAAATATAAAAATATAAAAATATAAAAATATAAAAATATAAAAATATAAAAATATAAAAATATAAAAATATAAAAATATAAAAATATAAAAATATAAAAATATAAAAATATAAAAATATAAAAATATAAAAATATAAAAATATAAAAATATAAAAATATAAAAATATAAAAATATAAAAATATAAAAATATAAAAATATAAAAATATAAAAATATAAAAATATAAAAATATAAAAATATAAAAATATAAAAATATAAAAATATAAAAATATAAAAATATAAAAATATAAAAATATAAAAATATAAAAATATAAAAATATAAAAATATAAAAATATTAAAATATTAAAATATAAAAATATAAAAATATAAAAATATAAAAATATAAAAATATAAAAATATAAAAATATAAAAATATAAAAATATAAAAATATAAAAATATAAAAATATAAAAATATAAAAATATTAAAATATTAAAATATTAAAATATTAAAATATTAAAATATTAAAATATTAAAATATTAAAATATTAAAATATTAAAATATTAAAATATTAAAATATTAAAATATTAAAATATTAAAATATTAAAATATAAAAATATAAAAATATAAAAATATAAAAATATAAAAATATAAAAATATAAAAATATAAAAATATAAAAATATAAAAATATAAAAATATAAAAATATAAAAATATAAAAATATAAAAATATAAAAATATAAAAATATAAAAATATAAAAATATAAAAATATAAAAATATAAAAATATAAAAATATAAAAATATAAAAATATAAAAATATAAAAATATAAAAATATAAAAATATAAAAATATAAAAATATAAAAATATAAAAATATAAAAATATAAAAATATAAAAATATAAAAATATAAAAATATAAAAATATAAAAATATAAAAATATAAAAATATAAAAATATAAAAATATAAAAATATAAAAATATAAAAATATAAAAATATAAAAATATAAAAATATAAAAATATAAAAATATTAAAATATTAAAATATTAAAATATTAAAATATTAAAATATTAAAATATTAAAATATTAAAATATTAAAATATTAAAATATTAAAATATTAAAATATTAAAATATTAAAATATAAAAATATAAAAATATAAAAATATAAAAATATAAAAATATAAAAATATAAAAATATAAAATTATAAAAATATAAAAATATAAAAATATAAAAATATAAAAATATAAAAATATAAAAATATAAAAATATAAAAATATAAAAATATAAAAATATAAAAATATAAAAATATAAAAATATAAAAATATAAAAATATAAAAATATAAAAATATAAAAATATAAAAATATAAAAATATAAAAATATAAAAATATAAAAATATAAAAATATAAAAATATAAAAATATAAAAATATAAAAATATAAAAATATAAAAATATAAAAATATAAAAATATAAAAATATAAAAATATAAAAATATAAAAATATAAAAATATAAAAATATAAAAATATAAAAATATAAAAATATAAAAATATAAAAATATAAAAATATAAAAATATAAAAATATAAAAATATAAAAATATAAAAATATAAAAATATAAAAATATAAAAATATAAAAATATAAAAATATAAAAATATAAAAATATAAAAATATAAAAATATAAAAATATAAAAATATAAAAATATAAAAATATAAAAATATAAAAATATAAAAATATAAAAATATAAAAATATAAAAATATAAAAATATAAAAATATAAAAATATAAAAATATAAAAATATAAAAATATAAAAATATAAAAATATAAAAATATAAAAATATAAAAATATAAAAATATAAAAATATAAAAATATAAAAATATAAAAATATAAAAATATAAAAATATAAAAATATAAAAATATAAAAATATAAAAATATAAAAATATAAAAATATAAAAATATAAAAATATAAAAATATAAAAATATAAAAATATAAAAATATAAAAATATAAAAATATAAAAATATAAAAATATAAAAATATAAAAATTTAAAAATATAAAAATTTAAAAATATAAAAATATAAAAATATAAAAATATAAAAATATAAAAATATAAAAATATAAAAATATGAAAATATAAAAATATAAAAATATAAAAATATAAAAATATAAAAATATAAAAATATAAAAATATAAAAATATAAATTTATAAAAATAAGGTAAATATATACAAAAAGATATATAATAAAATATCGACACGTGCAGCATTCAGTCAGTCAATCAATGGACACCATCAGTGTGACATGGCCTTCGCCTACAACATCATGCATAACTTTATTGTACCAGCAACAACAATGACCATTCATTTAACGCACAAGTGGACTGTGCTTCTGTCTGGCTGTCGTTCTGTCAGTCCATTCGTCTGTCTTCTGTCCGTCAGTTCATTCAAATAAAGCGATAAATTTGATGCTTCTAATACGCAAAAGCCTTGATTGTTGAACACTCGTTGCTCCAGCGCAGCCCAGCCCGACTGTACGTTCTTCGTTCTAATAAGAAGGAAGAAATTATGCTTCGATGCATTAGCATCCAGCCGTAACAGAACGATGATTAGAGCCGTTTTGGTGGCTACGAACGAATGCCACAGTAATGAAGCACAAAAATGTTGTTGAGTTTTTGGCAATTTATGTCATGGCAGCAGAGAAATGGCAGCACATCGAACAGGCTGCTGCCACCAAACGAGAATCGTTCCATTTTATAAAAACATCATCTACTTGACGGGACGTTTTCTTTCTATTACCCTGTATAATATCGCTAGAGACTCGTGGTCATGCCCAACATTTGGTGCTCATTAGTTAAATTGATACATTGATGCTTGCTGCTGGTTTCGCAATTTATGCCATTGTTGCCAGATGTCAACTGGCGGCCTAATGCCATGACTTTTGCCTCAAATTTATGACTGCTTTCGGAAGATGTACCGAAATGTGTTGTAAGTATTCTAATAAATCTTTGTCGTTCTTCATGTGGTTCATTTGTAAAGTACGCAATGTAAAATATATTGTAGGATTTCTTATTTTATTCGAATGTTTATATATGTGGTTTATATATGTGGTGTATTTAATTAAATGGATTTCTAATTACGAAATGACACAACATATAAATAAATTAAAATAGACTGCGCCAAGTAGGACTGCAGTTTCCAATGTAAAATTAATTTCTAGTATGTTCAAGTCAAAATAGTTGAAGAGAAATACGCAGATAAACGAAAAAATCTAGGGATTGAAAACATAACCGAAACAAATATCCATTAACAACCGTTTCATTTTAAAAATGGAGACCTTTATAGATAAATTTTAAATATTTCAATATAAAAATATCGGATTTATTGTTTAGAAGAAAATTATTTTGTAAATAATTTTTTATTTATTTATTTAAATAATAACACTGGGCTTCAAATTAAAAAAAGAAAATCATACACCAAAATTCCGACCTATATTTTTCGTTAGACATCTGAAAACAATGAATATTCACAAAATTTGGGTAAAAATATTTATTTTTCAGTATTTGTATGTAAAATATACAAGCGTTTTAAATTTAAACAGCTTTAATGGCATATTTTAAAAATGAGAACCGATAGAAAAAAGTTAGTAATTTTCGTTGTTATGTACTACATAACTATAAATCATTTTCTTATTTATCATTAAATTCAAAATGTTAAAAAAATCGACTTAATAATCTAATAAAATCAATATATTTTCATGTTCATGTAACCATGCTTCATTATATTGAAGAACCACTCATAATATTTATGAGCAACGACATCAATTTTATGAATGCGATCATAAATATGATGATCTTGGTAACTGTCGTAAAAGTGTTCCTCAATATGATGCACTGTATGTGAGGATTACGTTTCATCATATTAATGAACAAATACATAAAATGTACATCATATTGAAGAATGCTGTTCATCGTACTAAATTTCAATTAAAATATTTATTTTTCATTCATTTTTGTTATACTTCTCAGTTCTTAAGTAGTTCTTGTATGTTATTTCTTATATAATGGTTTCTCAACATGTACAGGGAGGGAAAAAAGTTCTAAATCCAGAAGGAATCAAGAAGTATACGGAGTTATATACATCTAAACCGAAAAATTCAAGAAATGGTTTTTCTTAGTTTTCAGTTATTAATTTTTTAGGTATCATAAAAGTAACTTAGTAGAATAAGTTTTGAATTCAGTTATTAATTCCTTAGGTATCGAAAAAGTAACTAAGTAGAATTATTCTTGAATTCAGTTATTAATTTCTTAGGTATCCAAAATGTTGTTGTTGTTTTCGTCATACAATTTTATGAACACGTGTCCGTATAGTTGTTGTTTTTTGACTATATTTTGTCGCTAATTTTTTTTTTTTGTTGTCCATCTGTCAGCGCCATCTGTTTGTTGGTGTGTCTGTCTGCCGATATGTTGATATGTTGCCTGTCTGGCTGTGCTTTGTTGTTCTATTCGTGAAAACACACACATGCAAACATTGTATATCATGCCGTTTTTTGATACATAAGAAAAAAACATGTGCAATCCAGACAAATTGTACTTAGTTACTTTTTTGATACCTAAGAACTTAATGTCTGAATATCTAGAAAAAATTGACTTAGGTACTTTCAATAGACAAACATGCACAGATGACGACATCCCAACACAATGCATATGAGCAAATATTACAGCCAAAGAAAGACCGAAGAAAACAACAACAATACATGAACACGTATTCCTTTTGTGAAGAATACAGCAACATTTTTGCGTGTTCTCTTTGGTTTTTAATAATCAATAAATCGTTTTCTCAAATCCAGTAGAATAAAGTTTGTTTACTTTTTTTGATAAGTAAGTAATTTGCTTTCTTGATATCCAGATGACAAATTCTTGAATTTTAGTTGCATTTTATTGATATTAGTCAAATTCTACTATTTTTCTTTCTAACCGAATTCTTCTCGAGTTTTAGAATTTTATTTTCCTCCGTGTATAAATTAGTTTTATGAAATATTTATTTATAATTAGAACTTTTTATTAATAAAAAGTTATATATATTTTTTTAATATATAACTTTTTATATAAAAAAAAATTTTTTTTCGAAAAACTTTTTTTCTAAATATTTTTTTTTTTGGACTAATTTTTTTTTAAACATTGTGTTTTTATAATATTTTTTTTCGAAAAAAAAAAAAATTGTCGGATTATTTTTTTATTAATAAATTTTTATTTTTTAAAGAAATTTGTTTCAATTTCTTTTGAAAAATGTTTAAAATTATTTAGAGATATTAATAATTTCATTAATATTACGATTCAAATTCATTCTATTAAATATTTTGTTCATATATATAATGAATACATTCATCAATATGTCATTTAAGGAACGGTTGTATTAATGTGATGAATCCGGTACTTATCGAAAAAAATTTATGAACAAATTCATCATATTAATGATTTTTTTTTCAGTGTATCGGAATAATTGTATTTGTCGGTATATTGTAATTATTCTTGACAATTGAAAAAATAAATTGCGTTTACAGGTTTTTGGAAATCTAGTTGTATTAGAGTGACGAAATTAGGTACATTTATGTTATCTTTTTATTAAAATTTTCAACATTAAAGTTTGCGTAGAGTATTTTTATTTTAGTTTTGTTTCAAAAACATTCGCAAAAAGTTGCGCTTTACTCAATATTTCCTTTTAATCATGAATTTGTAATTTACATGCATTTTTACGTAATACTTTGCCAACTCCATCTACCAAAGATACAAGTTTTAATTGCTAATTACTGCGCACACATGTTCGCCAAAGTACGCTCAAATTACAAACTTAATTGACAAATTAATCTGAATTTACACACGTGCGCAATATTGATTACTTTGGCGTGCTGCAACAGAGTGAGCCACATGTTACTCTAAAATACGAAGCCATTCCATGGCAAATTTCAATTTAAAATTCAATTTTAAATTCATTACCAAATTATAAATTTGACTTAATGAGTGGCCTATTAAATGGTTGCAGTTCAAAGTTCGTTTTCTTTTTTATTTGTATTAAGTATTATATTTTTTTTGGTTGTTTGTGTGCAACAACTAAATGTTTTATGAATAAAATGCAGTTTTCTATTTAATTGTTTTGTAAAAGTTTTAATTGGCGCATAAATGCAACATGTTATTTTTGCAGGATCTACATATTCTGTGGTTTTCCTATTTTTGTTTTTATTTCTTTGACTCATATCACGCAGAAGGTGCAGTTTATGCCGTTGCATTCGCAGCACTACTACCTTGCAAACCAAACCGTTTACCCGGTGGAATTACTTTGTAAATCGTTTTCATGTGTTGCTTCAAAGTCCTGTCGCCACCACCACCACCGTCGTCGTCGGTTGCATCGTCGCACCCAGTGGATCAATTATATTTAATTTGAATCTGACCAACACAAACCGGAGCATTTTCAAAAGAAACCAGTGAAGCTACCTACAAAAAGGGTGAATACAATAATGAAACGTTTGAGCAGAACCGCGAATGTGTAGTTCAAATATCCGTTTCTGCCCCACCTTGCCGTTGTAATAATCGTTTTCTTGTAGGCACTCATGTGAAACAACACCCGATATTTCTGTGAATATACTGCATTTAGTTGTATAGTGTTTTTTTTTATTACAGGTAGGTTAGAACAGAGTTTCCAAGTGTTTCCGATTCCACCACTGTGATTCCTGTTAGGGTGCATAATGTTTTCTGCTATCATTATTGTCATGCAAATGTTATTTCCGTTTGGAAACTTTACAGGTTATTGTAGGAATTTTATTTTGTACCTTATTAATTGAAAACTTGGAAATTAATTTATTTCATTTTTTTTCACTGACACCCCAAGGAAATTCCAACTGTAAATTTAAAAAAAATAGTAGATTAGGTCACATAGGGAATTTAGATGTAGTAAAATTCTGTAATGCAGTTAGTAAGAATTGTGAAAGTTATAGTCGGTCTAAGCTGACCATAAACACCCTGCACAAGTATGATAACATAGTGGTCCAATATATGTGATCCAGTAATGTTTACAAATATTCAAAATAACTACAAACTTGTCATCGTGAAATATGCACAGAAAAAAAGAATTCATCAATATGATGAATTTATTCATAAATATTATGAAAAAAATAATTCTTCAATATTATGAATTTATTCATAAATATTATGTATTTGTTCATAAATATTATGAATTTTTTCACCAACTGCCAGATTCATCATATTGATACCACCCTTCATTAAATGACATATTAATGAATACATTCATTATATATATATGAAATTATATTCAATACAATGAATTTGATTCGTCAAATTAGTTTAAAAAAAAAATTATCAATATGTATATTTTTTTAAATATAACTTTTTATTAATAAAAAGTTGTAAATTATAAAAAAATAAAATAAATATATTATAAGACATTCTACTGATTTATGCATTTTTTGATACCTAAGATCTTAAAGTCTGAATATCTAGAAAAATTTGGCTTAGTTACTTTCAACAGACAGGCACACTAACAAACTGATGGCGACTTCGCAAAACAAAGCATACAGACAGAGCAATATCGATCAAAACAACAACGATACATGAACACGTGTTCTTTTTGCGATGAATACAGCAACAATTTTGCGTGTTCTTTTTGGTTTTTAATAATCAATAAATTAACTTCTGAAAATCCAGTTGAATAACGTTTGTTTACTTTTTTGACAACTAAGTAATTTGCTTTCTTGATATCCAGATGACAAATTCTTGAATTTTAGTAGTATTTTATTGATATTAGTCAAATTCTACTATTTTTCTTTCTAACCGAATTCTTCTCGAATTTTAGAATTTTATTTCCCTCCGTGTATATACGAAATAACATACAAGAACTATATGAGAACTGAGAACAAACAATGAACGAAAATAAAATATGTTGACTGAAATTTGGTTTAATTATATATATTTTTATTTGGTTGGAAAGGTGTTTTACCCAAAAAGTTTATTTTGGCCAGTAAAAAATTAAATTCACTGTATTTGAACCTAATTAGTCGAATCGCAGGTCAATATAGACTAATCACATCCATTTTTCAATGCCAAATAGCGTAGATGTAGAGTTTATTGATATATCTCTTCTAGTTTTCCGATTTTCCGACTGATTCACAAACAGATGACGGAAATCACCAATTGACTCTGAAGTTTCTATACCGGACACGTCTTCTTCTGAGTGTTACAAACAGATAACCAACCTATATATATATGAAAACTCGAAATGATGAGGTTCCGTGGTTATTTCGACTTAAAAAGTTCAGTTTTTGTCACGCAAATTTTGTACCTTATCAAATATTTATATTAGAGCGGGAGAAGAGCATCCTGTTAATACTTCATCTTCCTAATAGGTCATCCAGAATCAGTTATTTTTATATATGGATTAAAACGCAGACTGTTTCGTTACATTCATACGCACATTTCAACAGTACTTCAGTATTTTTAATAGTTTCCTATATATGCACTAAAAAGTATTCTTTTATAATATCATTTTATACCCATTTAACATTTGTTACATATATGTTTTGTTGTTTAGAGGTTATAAGCGTTTTTAGAATATACTTTTACGTTACATTATTTGGAAATATCTGCTATTCCGGTAGACTATTTTCAACATGCATTGCATAATAGACATCTGTACAAATGCATTTGAAACCCACTTCAAGACATATTTCGAAACATGTACTGTCGCCGACTCTATGCTTGAAAATCAAATGAATGTGTTACTGCCAACAATAAAACACAAATACTGTCAAAACATAAAACAAACAAGACGTAGTTGTAGTGAAGAGGGGTATAATGATGTGCAATAAAAATTCAAATACTGAAATGAACTGCTTATGACACTGAGTACTCGCTTCATTTTTGATTTTTTTTTAACATTTTTACTCTAAGGAATTTTCATTATTATTGAAATATAGAAATAATTCAAAAGGTGTAAGAAAATCGTATAATATTCTTGATCAGCATCACTACCCGAGTCCGTTTAGCCATGTCCGTCTGTCTGTATGTCTGTCGGTCTGTCTGTCTGTCTGTCTGTCTGTCTGTCTGTCTGTCTGTCTGTCTGTCTGTCTGTCCGTCTTGCTGTCTTGTTGTCTTGCTGTCCGAATACAGAATAACTTGAGAAATACTAATCAGAATGCGATGAAATTTCGTCTCAGTATATTTTAGCCAAAAGTAGGAACTGAGTTTGAAAATGAGCCAAATCGGTCAACGGACACGCCCACCTCCCATACAAGTCACTTTTATATAACTCTTTCGAAACTAATAACTCGAAAAGTATTCAAGGTATAGTTATAAAATTTAAAACATATTGTTAGAATTCACCTAAAAATATGTGGTCCAAAAATGGGCGTGATACGCCTACTTTTTTTTTCATTATTTCCCGGGTTTTCATAGTGGAAATTAGATCCTTAAATTATTAAAATCTAATCTATGAAATATTAGCCTTTCAAAATTTTTAATATAGGCGTGGTCTGCCCAATTATATTTTTCAAATTTTTATTAGTTTTTTATACTTTATATAATTTTTTTAATTTATGGGGATATAAGACGTAAATTTCTGATATATGAATAATATTCTGATAAGGTATGCAATTAAATATTCCTCATTAATATCTCCACCAAAGGTGTAGGGTATTCCATAGTCGGGCCGCCCCACAATGAGTTGGTTTTGTCTTACGACACACGGTGAACAAAAAAGCACCTTTTTATATAACTTCAAAACAAATAGATAGATTTCGTTGAGTTTTTTTTGTACTTAATAAAAAAATATCAAAGTATAATTATGCTTTACAAAATATATTCAATTGATTCACAAAAGTTATGTAAAAATATTTAAACTTCAAAAATGTTGTGGAAATTTTTGACATGTGATTTTTTAAAATCTGGAGCCGATATCGGTATGATTTATTTTTTATTTTTGACCACATTGATAGTGATCTGAAATAATTTAGTGATAATGAAGGATATCGTTTGCAGTTCTTAAAATAAATTTACAAAAAAAAGGACATATGTACGAAATTAGAAAATAAAATGGTAATTTTTGCCATGTAATTTCTGTTTATCCGGGAACGATATCAGGATAATATTTTTTTTAGTTTTTACCACATTGATTGTGATTAGAAAACAGTTTGTGCGAACGAAGGATATCGTTTACAGTCCTTGGAATAAATTCACAAAAAAAATTTTATAAAACTGGTATTATTTGCCATATAATTTCTTCAATTTCGGGAATGATATCGGGATGATATTTTTTTTATTTTTTACCACATTGATTTTGCTTAGAAAAAATTTAGTGCAATCAAGGATGTAATTGTTATAAAATTATTAACTTGACATAATATTAATCAAATTTATATTTTTGACGTGAAATTTTACAAAATGTGGATCAATTAATGGAATTTTGGTATTTTTATATTTTTTACATACTATGGATATAAATTTTTGTGAACATAAACTTTGTATTATTCTTCTGTGTTGAGTTATGATATGAAATACTAAATACTTAAAATCAAATTAATAAATTTCTTACAAAAATTGTAGTATTTTACTACAATTTTCTTGTAAACCGAATCAAACCGGAAGCTATGTTTTCTTCAGAAGGTGTAGTTTGTAAAAGCGAAAATACGATTTTAAGGATTTAAGAGGATATGCAAGGATATTTTAGTTATGTTCTAATATATATTTTCATATAGTTATGTATGGTATGCAATTTTTTTCCTACTTTTGAAGGCTCATATCTGTTAAACTATTAATGTTATAAGAAAAATTGTTACAGATTATTTTTTAATTTATTTTACATAAAAAAAAAAAGAAAATGAAATATAAAAAAATATAGTTTTGTTCAAAAATTCATTTTGTTCACCGTGCGACATTCCGTTTAAATTTTTTTTTTTGTTTTTTTTTTTTGAAATACAGTTTATAAACATTTAAATACCGACAACAACATTACTGCCGTCGAACGCCAATCGGCAGATTTGGTCTTGTTTGCAATGTTTGTCTTTTCACGCGTTTGCGCTCACTCGCTGCACTCACTGTATTCGTAGCATGTTCAGTATTGTCATTTGGTTTTGTTTTTCAAAACACTAAATGTTTAAAAAATGACTGTACTCGACACCAATGAAGCAAATACTGCAGTGAAGTCTAGTCGCTGAAGAGACTTCACTGTAATACTGTCGACTGTCATTGCAAAATGCACCAAATACTGAAGAGTGCAGTAGTACATTTTTAGCAAAATGCATCAAATACTGGAGAGTGCAGTAGTACATTTTTTGCAAAGGAAACTTCAAATACATTTGTGCAGATGTCTTTAGAATGAAAGTAATTAATTATATTTTAATTACGATGAAAAAATTGTTGATTAGTTCGACATAGAACATGAGTGCAAAATTTCAACGTAATCAAAAATAGTAAATCTCAAAGTGCTTGGTTTGACGTGGAAAGGCCGATATAGAAGACAGCCGATATAGAAGACATGGACTATTATGCTTCAAAAAAGTCTGTTGCGTTACCGTGCAACAAATCGTTCAGATAATCATAAAAAAAATGCTAACGGTTAAATTTCAAAATAGATTACATTATCTCATTATTTTTACAATTAGACATTCAAGAAGTTCAAGAAATAGACATTTAATTAAGGAATTAACAATTTCTTTTTTTTTGCGTTTTGGTCTTTATGTATATAGAAAATTCTAGAATTATATGTACCACATATAATTTGTATTAAAATCATTTACATAAAATTAAATAAAAGAACTAATTAAAGTATTTTTCGTTTTTTACATGCACGTTATGATTCACACTTGGTGCAACAAAAAGTTCAACTATTAACAATTTCAATCAAAAAGTTTTTTTACATTTTTTTTTTTTTTTTTTTTCATATGATTTAAGTTTCATTATACAATCTGTTATTCAGTTAATTTTTTGCATATTTGTAATTTAATTTACAACAAAACAAAAAAAAACTTTGAACAATGTCCAGCGTGTTCTTTTTTTTTGTATTTGGTCAGCAACATTTGCCAGTTTGCAGGCGTATTACAGTCAGACACGCAATCGTCTTGAACAACGACAAAGCGCGCTTGGTGCCAGGACATGCGATATGAAAGGCCACCGCAGCAGCAACAGCAACAGCAGGACGACAGCAAACATGGCCATGAGCAACAAATAACAAACAAGCGTGTTGTATGCTTAAGTGCCGCTGGCTCTACGCTGCGCTGCGTTCCTGCCAATATTTATGAATTCTTTTTCAACTCAAAGAAATGTTTTCATGTTTTTGCTGCTTTTTTGTTTTTGTTTTTTTATGTTTTGCACTGTTGCTGTTATAAAGCAGCAGCAAAAACAGCTTGTTGCTATGTTGTGGCGACTTGCAGGAAGTTAATGTGAAAATTATGTCGGCGATGTTTTCATTTTATTCATATTTGGTATGATATGTGACGGCAACAGCGACAACCAGATGACCAGCGGCAGTTGGACGAAGGAAGGAGTGTCTGAAACAAAAAGAAAAAGAAGATGTCAAAAGGATACGACACATAAGGATACTAACAAAAGATATCGTCGCAGTGGAAGTAAAGCTATAAAAATATTTCTTTTTTATTTAAGGATTTATATTTTAAAATATAATTGTAATGCATTTTTATTAAATTATTAAATTAAATAATTTTCCCATATAGCAATTCTATATAATTCGCTGGTGCTGCTTTTGACTGCATACTCAGTGTTTTTGCTAATGCGTAACGTTTTTATGAACATTGTAATCGAAATGTAGGGCCCTTCTCTGCCACTTTTTTAATAAAAAAGCACAGTTCCATACACAACCAGTTTTCCAAATAACTGTAAACGCAATTTTTTTTTCTAATTGTCAAGACTAATTTTAATATATCAATAAATACTAATATCTTGAAACTTTTTTAAGATATTTGAATGTAAACTCCAAAAATGTTCATTTGATTAGACTATTTGTGTTTGAGATTTTTACTACTTCGAATCTAATGATAAAATAGAAAATGATATTTCGTTATGTAGAGGATAGTCCAAGCTAAACATCAAAATTACTAACTTTTTTGCGTCGGTTTAATTTTTAAAATATGCCCTATCAACACAGATTCCGTCAAAAAATTTCAATAATTTTAAAACCTTGCAGAATACGCAAAAACTGTGTATGAAATAAGAACCAGTTGGGAAGGTTAGATCACATGGGAAATTTTAAAGTAGGTGTAATTATGATAGTTAGGATTATCAAAATTATAGTCGGTCTAAGCCGACTATAAAAACCCTACACATATGTGTGGTTACCATTCAAAGTGATATATAGGTAACCAGGGTATACGAATCCTGAAAATAACTACAAACATTCAATCGCTGAAGAATTTCCATTCATTTGATACCCATATTTACAAATGGGTAGGTGTATCGAATTTCGATTTTTTTTTGTGAACCACAAGTCTTTTCGCCGGAAAACATTATTATCATGTATTTGAGCATGATATCAATATATATTTGACCAAAAAAGTTTACCTAAGCACGTATACATAAAAATTGATCTTTATATGTACATTTTATATGAGGTATTTGAACATAAGTGGTCGGATCACAGGTCAGAATGGACCGATCTCGATTTTTCGCACATACAGCGTAGGTATATTAGTAATCTAAGTTATAAGTTTCATTTATCTATCTCTTCAATTTTAAAAGTAGTAGGGATTTCAACAGACAGACAGACAGACGGACATCGCTAAATCGACTCAGGAGTCATGCTGATCAAGAATATATATACTTTTCCATACCGGAGATGCTTCCTTCTGGGTGTTACAAACGGCGTACCAAACTGAATATACCCTTTCACTCTTAGTGCAGGGTATAATAAATCAAAAATATAAATTATCAAAAATAAAATGAATACATCGAAGCGATGACTAATAATAAAAAGTTTCACTGCATCGTCATTATCTTATTGTGCTTTATTTTGAAATTTATTTTCATTTTTATAGTGCTATTTTTTATTATTATTTTTTTCTGTACTCTAACAAAGCCAGCCAGCGCCTTTATGCAGGTAGGATTAGTTTTTGATCCTGCTTTATTATTATTTTGGTCCTGCCTTTTATGCGCATCGACCGACTGTTGCGTAATGCAACGCTTTTTGAGGGATGGATGGATAGCTTTATGAAAAAAGGGTTTCATTTTTTGCTCTTGTTTCTCGAATGTGTGCCAGTGGTTTATACAATATTTTCAAGGCCTTTTGAGAATTTTTGCGCGCGTGTAGAGTTTTTTTTTATTATCTTCGCTTTTTTTTTGAACATCAAAAATTTTATTACGTAATGCAGCAGTTAAAAATAAAATAAAACCGCAGTAAAAAAAAATGCTATCATGTGGCAATATCTATACAAAAAATATTTGACATATGATCGACGAACTAAAAGATCGTTTGATTGAGTTTGACTGGGAATTTGAAATATTTGGTATATATTTTATTTCAAAATTTAAGCTTGAATATTATAAACGTATTTGCTAAGTTTTAAATAATAATATGTTATTAGCAAGATTATTAAATAATTAGAAATATTCAAACTCTTGGGACCTTTGGGCCACTTTAAAAAGTAACCACACATAGTCGGCTCAGGCCGACTATTGACTATTATTCTTACTAAAACCAACTATGAAAATTTACATATTTCAAAATTACCCATATGACCTTTCTATTTTTATATTACATTTCAAGTCAATGGAATATATAGCACCGTCCGCAATATTTGTCACATATTTTGCTGATATTTTGTAGCTGAAATATCTCTGAGTATGGATATAAAAACGGTTTTCTAATATCAATACATTTAAAGGTTTTATTCTCATTGGACCCAATGGTACTCTGAGATATCTTAAAAATCAATTCAAATATATTAAATACATATAAAAGCTGACAGCGAATTGATATCGGACAACCATTTACTTATTCACACTCAGTGATGTCTCAACTATGAAGTACATTCGCTTTTATTAAAATTTTCGACCAAAAATTTGATATACACTTGATTTCAATAAAGCCCTTTAACTAACTAATCTATAAAAACTAATGTGTGTAGCCAAATGTTGAATTTAGTCCTAAGGTGTAATAAATCATATAAGGACTGCATCGAATAAAATTGTCCGTTACATATCTTCCCATAATGTGCTATTGCAAGATTCAAATAAAAAAAAAATTTGATCATATTAGCTCAGAATTAAATGGCAGAAAATAATTTGTGTCAGTTATAGTCAATACAAAATTTATTTAACGCGAAAATGGCAAACGAAGTGGAAGTGCGAGAAAATATAATTAAAATTTTTCAAAAACAACCTAGTTGGTCTTTTAAAAAAATTGCCAAGGAGGTAGGGGCTAACCCTAAGACCATTTCTCGCGTTATCAACCGCTTTAAGGAGGATCTGAGTATTGATCGGAAGAAAGGTTCTGGTAAAAAAAAGGCCCACATGATCTTGAAAAGTCGAATAAGGTTGTGAATATTTTAAAGAAAGATCCAAGCATATCCGAAAGGAAATTGCCGAGAAAGGCGGATTGCTCAGAATCTTTCGTGCGCAGGACTAAGAAAGAAGCTGGGCTGAAGACGTACAAGGTTCAAAAAGTTCCGGATAGAAATGCCGTCAAGAATGAAACCGCAAAACAACGAGCTAAAAAGCTGAACCAAGATTTTTTTTTAAAATTCGATTGTTGCATAATGGACCACGAAACTTATGTTTTAGCGGACTTTTCTCAGTTACCTGGGCAGGAATTTTATACAGCCGATTCTCGAGGAAATATCGCTGAAAAATTCAAATAAAAAAAAATGACAAAATTCCCATAGAAATTCCTTGTTTGGCAGGCAATTTGCAGTTGTGGAAAAAGGAGCAGCTCATTCGTGACATCGGGTACAATTAATAGCGAAATATATGTGAAGGAATGCTTGCAAAAGAGATTGCTTCCATTTTTACGCCAACATGAAGTGTCCACATTTTTTTGGCCTGACCTCGCTTCTGTCACTACAGCAAAACGGCCTTAGAGTGGATCCAACAAAATGCAATGATTTTGGTGCCTAGAGAAGCCAATCCACCAGACTGTCCAGAACTCAGGCCGAGTGAGAGATACTGGGCTTTAGTAAAAAGGGAGATGAAGACAACAAAAAAAGTGGCCAAAGACCTTCAAGACTTTAAAAGAAAGTGGTCTTCAGCAGCTGTGAGGGTGTTGGACACTACCATTACAACATTAATGGAAGGGGTTCCGGACTTCAAACTTCAATTTATGTGTTTTCCATAATAATTCAAAAACTGTAGACAATATAAGATTGTCTTTAGAATTAAATGAAATGCCTAAGAAATTATATTTCAACAATTCAGTGTATTGCAATCTTGAAAACGGTTTTGAAACTTGAAATGTGCGAATTTGACGTTTAGCACGTAAACCTGTATTCATTGTCGCTCATAATATTCTGACTAGGAGAAAATGCACACATTTTTTTTCGTATTTTCTTAACATAACTACTGAGTTGTTTATGAATTCAAAATATTTTTTCTTATTTTTTTTCCATTCTTTTTGACCTTATTATAATTCTTTTTATCCTTAATATATTTGACTTTGTGACAGAAAAAACAAAACATAATTATAAAAGACAAAAGTAGCATTTTGTTAAAAATTTTGACGTTTCCCACTTTACCCAACATTTTTTTACAAGTCCGAAACTAAGCTAATTCAAAGGAAAATCAAAAGTGTCCCAGTTTACGCCAAGCTCCTATATATAATTTATGAAATCATGTCAATGCTCACGAAATCGTGAAAGAGATATATTGAAGAGAATTCTATGATATCAGAAAGTTTTCAATATTCTTTCTTGATGGTTCTGTTTGGTATTAATTAAGTGCCATGTTAGTTACAATCATAAAAACATGTTTCGCATAGTCAAGTCAAAATTCTACTAGTGAAGTTAAAAATGAACTATATATTTGTTCTGAATGTTTTATAATATTTGAGAATATTTAAATATTGTGTCAATACAATTAATTTTTAATTGTTTAATTGACGATATGACATTGAATTGTATTGATTAAATGTTCATATATTTCAATTAATAAATTTATTGAATTGAAAATTAAAGGGAATTTACACACCTGATGAATAAAAAAGTTTTATTTTTATTACTACTACTTACTAACGTAGCTCGTCTGGTCGGTAGCTCGTCTAGTTAGTGCGTTCGACTACGAGCCGAAAAGTCCGCGGTTCGATCCCCAGCGACTGACAACATCTTTTTCATAGAAAACATTTTTCTATGCGACGCTACTTCTCGGTAGTAAATGGCAAACCTACGAGAGTAAAATATTGCATATAAAAAGCTCTCACCCTCCATTCGGATTCGGCAATAAACTGTAGGTCCTGCCAATTTGAGTACAAATATAACACACACAGCTCAAATGGTGAGAGAGCTCTCTACTGAAGTTATATACAGGACTGTAGCGCCAAATATTATTATTATTTACTTACTAACTTTTTTTTTTACTCTTACTTTGTATGTTCGAACATCTTTTACTCGCTAATAAAGCTATGTATAATGCATGAGAAATATTCAACACAAATAAGGAAGTCATCGTTCGTCATGATATACGAACGATGTACCGAAAAACGACCAGATGAACTGAATAGCCAAGCACGCGTTGCATGAAACAATATCAAATAAGATCGGAACAATAGTACCTGTAATACTGTGTAGTGAATTTAAAACTTTGTGTGACTGTAAAACTGTGTAGTGCCTCTTAAACTGTCGTTTGGTGTGGATGCTATATATGTATTTATTTTAGCAGATACACAAACTTATAAAGGATTTAATTTATACTATTAAATAATTCGCTAATTATATTAATAAAATTATTTATTTTGTACCAATTAATCTCAGTTTTCATTTTCAGTTTTCATTTTCCAACATTTTTTTTTTTAAATCTAAGTTGGGGGAAAGCACGCGTTGCATGAAACAATATCAAATAAGATCGGAACAACAGTACCTGTAATACTGTGTAGTGAATTTAAAACTTTGTGTGGCTGTAAAACTGTGTAGGGCCTCTTAAGCTGTCGGTTGGTGTGGATGCTATATATGTATTTATTTTAGCAGATACACAATCTTATAAAGGATTTGATTTATACTATTAAATAATTCGCTAATTATATTAATAAAATTATTTATTTTGTACCAATTAATCTCAATTACTATATTTATGTTCAAAATTTTGTCTGTGTATTTATAATTACGCAAAATATAAAGTATTAATTTTCAGTTTTCATTTTCCAACATATTTTTTAATAAATCTAAGTTGGGGGAAATTTTACCATCAAAAACTTTTACATAACTTCCTGATATTTTCAGGTAAACTGTGTAGTACGATTATGGCGTAAGGGTAGCCATACAAACGTGCACAACCAAATACTATTTATTCGCATATGTAGGGATAAATCAATTATTTTCCACACTCAATACAACCCTCCAATGACGACAGCGGTCGCTGAATGTACTCTGTGACGATTTGCTATTAAACGTGATATTGGGCGGAAATGACTTTTTGCATTTCAATTTATTTCCTTAATATAATAAAGCAAAATAAAATACAAACATATGTAGTTATTCGGTAAGGAAATCAAATTACGTGCGCGTAATATTTGGTCAATTGAACGAAAATATTTCAATTAGGCAAATGTTGGGAGAAGGACAAGATTTATATTGCTTGCAAATATTATTTTTTTTAATAACAAATGTAATTTGTATAAAAAATTGAAAACATAGTTTTGAACAAATAGACAACGACAAATTTTACCAAATTAGAGAATGACACGATCATGATATGTTCCCGATCACAATTTGTACAGGGCAGTCACTCCCATTTCGTCGAACTAAAAAAACTCTAAAACTAAGGAAAACAAAAATCTCAAAAATACAATTAATAACCTTAATTCGAATGCGCACGTGACGAAAGGCACGTAACACCCAATTCGTCGTATTCAGGTCCACGTTATCATTACTTTGAATTTCGTCACGCGCTTATCTGGAACAAAAAACCAAAAACCTAAAAAAGAAAAAACGATATTATTAATTTACATAATTTCTGAACATCTTCAAGTCAAAATCTCTCAAAAGAACGTCGTCATATATTTCGGACCCTTCGATCGATATAAAAATGCACATAATACAAGATCGAGCGTAACGTATTTTTTGTACGTTTACTTTTTCAGATTTTTATGCCTTTTTTACGGGCACCAATAAAAACTGGTTTGCTGTCCAGCGTGGGCAGACTCATGCGATGGATCTCGATTTTTTTCTGATCTCAAACTCGTATCTAATTTCGTTGATTTTGTTTTGTTTATTTTTTAATTGCAAGGTTTTGAATTCCGATTTTTTTTTGGGACACCGCAGCTGATGCAGCTGCATCATCTGTAATTAACGCTGATTTACTGCTTCGAATTCGTGTTGCATTCGAGAGGTTTTTTGGATATATTTTTTATATGTTACCACAACACGTAGAGCCAACATCATTTTGATACAAAAAATAGTAATAATAATATGAAGCACTGAAAACTGACTATCATAAAAAATAACTAACAAACAAATGAAGGTAACGCATAATCTTCAAAAAATAAAAAAAAGTGCCATTATCACACAAATCACAAAACGCATTTAATAACTATAGTTAAAAATGGTGCCTTATTTGAAGGGCGCTGTTGAAAGGTTTTAAGGTTGTGGTAAGAAAATTTATTAATGTGGTTTAATTTTTTAATTTTGAGTTTTTACGCATCAACGTTTTAAGTAATAAGTCGTCGATTCGGTTACGTTTCAGTAGGCGCTACTCTGATCAAGACAAATTATATAATTGCTATGGATGCTACTCATGATTGCGGTGCGCGTCAACAGCTTCCGTAGCGGCATTTGGAAAACATATTTTTGAAGTCTTTTTATGTTTTTTTTTTTTGAGTTCTATGTGAACAGTATACGATATATGCTATATGTTCAAAATGCATCAAACAATAATGCTATTTCAACCCGGATGTCAGCGAGACCCTTAAGAATTTAATTATACACATTTGCCAAAAACGTTATCATTACGTTCAATCCCTAGACAATATATTCAAGCATTACACAAAAATTTAACAAATATTAACTTATTAGGTATTTGACGTTGATATTTAGAACGAAAAGTACCACATATAGTTCATAATACGAAGTTACTCATTACATTGTGCAATTATTTCTTTATTAATTCTCATGTCTCTTATTATAATCATACTTAGCATATAATCATATTAACAATAAATATTTGGATATATACAACATATGCGTTTCCTTTTGTTCCATTTAATAATATTCGAAACACACGTACGTTCATTGGAATTGTAATGAATGCAATTCAGAATTCATGCCAATTGTATTACGCATTGAGAATGTATGCACGCACGCAAACTAAAATGATGATTGTGCCGAAATAAAACTATAATTAAAGCAGTCATATTTGTCGGTTAATAGTTGATTGTCACAATAATTTGCATTTTATTTTAATTCTTGTGACAAAGACTAATCCAATCTGCAAATTTTAAAACATCTGAAAAATTATTTGATTTAAAAAATCAGGAATTTTGACTTGGAGCAGTAAAAGTTGTATCATAAAAGTTGCAGGGTTTATGATTTATAGTTATAAATCATAATCCCAGACGCATAGAAAATATATGTTTGAATTCGAAATATTTATATAACTGTTATAGTAAATAAATGACAAGCATTAATCGTATTATAAATAAAATCTAGTTTTATTCGTTCTAAACATAAATATGTTCAAACGAAAACAAAAATATATTTAATTGTTACTATAATACTACACAATTCTAATGCACTTATGTTTTTTTTACATAATGCTCCAAACATATATATGATGTCCGCAAAATTTATATTTGTATAATTTCCTAAGTACACAAATAAAACGATTCGTTGTATTGGAAATCCTGACGTGATCACAAGTTTACAAAATATAAATTTACTTGACACATTAAATGATATTTAAAATGAAGCCAAATCTCTGAAACCATTAAACAGATGGCTATTCCAATACAACAAATCGTTTTAGTTTTTGTACTTATGAAAATTTGAAAAATATACATTCAGTGCTTAATATAATAGAAACCATAACTCGCATGGCTTTGACATCTATGACAATTTTTACTGTTTTGATGTGCTTAATATTTTTTTTGGTGCTTAATATTTTTTACTTTTTCATATAAATTTGGAAAATTAACTGTAGAGATTTTTTGAAAATCCTTAATATTGATGGTTTAAGGACGAGATAGAAAATTAAAATGTACTACAGAAATGATCTTTAGTTGAATGCCTACATTAGGTTATCAGTCAAGAAATCCATATCTAATACCGTTTTCCAGAAATGTTACTACAAAAATTAAGCATTTTACAGATATTTGGGGGTCAATACGTTGAAATACTGACTGCATAATTTCATATAAAATAAAAAAAAACTTTGCAAAGCTCAGTATTAGAGAAACTATAGCTCGTACGGCTTTGGCATATTTGGCCACTTTTTATGTTTTTGTATGCTGAATATTTTTTCCATGGACAATATGATACATTTGCAATTCCTTACCCTAGTAGAAATTTTGGTAGGGCCATTGTCATGAAGTGATCATGTCATTATTTGAGATGATCGGGATATGACGAGGCCCATAATGTCCTTGTAACGCAGTGTCCTGATCATATACTGACCTCAGGCCATGATTATGTACTGATCGGGCAATTCCCCATTTTATTATTTACCCGACAATTTCCTTGTCAGCGCAATTGTAGGGTTTCTCTCATTAAATCTCGATCATTGTCTGATGTCATTTCGTTATGAGGATCAAATAATGTAGCTATGATCAGGATCATTGACTATTTAGAAAATGCAAACCCTGGTATGGTAAGCATGATAAGGGAATGTAAAGGCAATGATCATATTTTCTCTAATAGGACTTACCCAATGAAAACCCGATCATTTACCGATGGCGCATCGGGCAAATTTCTACTAGGGTAATATGAAATTAGTCGATTAAGTAGATTGATCCTTTAAAAATCATTAATATTGGTATTAAAAGATCAAGATAGAAATTTAATCTGTACTAAAGATATGAAGCCTTGGATAGTGTATACATGTGGTTCTCAGACAACAAATCCATAACTACTACAGTTTTCTCAATAAACCAACGGTAATATAACGGTCACAATATCCTAATGTCCTAATTATGGTCATATATCTCGTAAACCTGACGTGATAGGGCATAAGTTTGTTAGGTGAAATTTCTTCAGGTAACACAAGTACTCTAAAAAAAATTGTCAAATCTCTGGCACCAAAAAAAAGTGGGCTTTTGCTGCACTGTATAATGTATTAAGTAAAGTGATTTCATTGATTTCACACAATCATAAATGTGGTCCACTCAAAATGTTACTAACCATAACATTATTTTAACTAGAACAAAATAGAAAATGGTTGCTTATACATATTTAAATTTTTATATGAACATTATCAATATTAATTTCAAATATATATCGTCATTGTAGAATAAACAGTCACTAAATACATTGTTATGAAAAACTTTAATTTCGAGTTTGTTGATTAATATTATAAAAAGTAATTGATGCATTTTTAATATGAAATTAATCGATTATGTAGATTGACCCTTTGAAAATCATTAATATAGGTATTAAAAGGACGAGATAGAAATTTAATATGTACTACAGATATGCAGTCTTGGATAGTGTCTACATTTGGTTCTCAGACAACAAATCCATTCCTACTACAGTTTTCTCAATAAATCAACGGTAATATTGCGGTCACTTTAGGACCTTTATGGTCATATATCTCGTAAACCTGACGTGATAGGGCATAAGTTTGCTGGGTGAAATTTCGTCAGGTATCTCAATTACTCTAAAAAAAAATTGTCAAATCTCTGGCACCAAAAAACGGGCTTATGCTGCACTGTATACTTCGCTATTATAATGAAATATATGTATTATGTCGTCGTTATAGAATGAAAAGTCACCAAATACATTTTGAAAATGCCAAATATTCAGTTACAAAAATCTCAATTTTAATCGGTGATCTCAATTTTTTTTTTACCACATGACAATCTATCAATTGTAAATCTATCAATTGATATTTAAACTTTAAAAATGCATCAATTACGTTTTAAAATATTAATCAACAAACTCGAAATTAAAGTTTTTCATAAAAATGTATTTGGTGACTCTTTGTTCTACAACGACGATACATATTTGAAATTTATATTGATAATGTTCATATAACAATTTAAATATTTGTATGCCAACCATTTTCTATTTTTCTTGTCAAAATAAAGTTATGGTTAGTATTATTATGAGTGGACCACATTTATGATTGTGTAAATCGAAGAGTTTGGTGCAAAAAGGGTTGAACTCCACATTTTTTTCGAAATTGAATTTTTGTTGGCATGTGATAGATTTAAATTACTTTTCGTTTGGTACGAAAATCATTCACATTCGAAGTATATACACTGTAAAATTACGATTTTAAATTATTAATTTAAATTTGCAATATATCCAAATTAAAAATTAATGAAATCACTTAATTAATGACATTTTTTTAATACATTTGTATATTTTTTTTTATATTTATAGTTGTTATGTCATTTTAATACAATTATATTAAAATAACTACATTTTGATTTATATACACGTCCAGAAATGATAAATTACTACATTTGTTTTAATTTTTCCACATGCTGCATTTATTTAAAATTCAAAAATAAGTATATTTGATTCATGACATACTTTTAATGAATTTGGATTTTTTTTTTATGATTTTAGTCAGTATGTCATATTAATACAATTATATTAAAATAACTACATTTTGTTTTTATTTATACGTCCAGAAATGATAAATTACTACATCTGTTTTATTTTTACTACATTCCATATTTATTTAAAATTCAAAAATACGTATTCTCTTAAAACAGATTGTTTTTATTATTTAACTTCAAGAACAATATAAAATTTTACTACATATGTATTTAATATTACTACATTCTGTATTTATATTAAATTAAAAAATATTTATATATCAGAATATACTGGCTGAAAATCGTCGTTCATTTACCTTTGAACATTTTTGAGTGTTCATCGTTATTTATTCCAACACAATTGAAAACAACAAATTATTTAAACATTGATAAATTTTTAATAAATATTTTTAGGTCATTTTTAATGGGCATTTTTAAGACATTTGCAGGTCATCAAAATTGAAGCCCTGCTGTCAAATTGCCACTCAAGAAAAATAAAATTCGGAATTGTGTTACCGTTGAAATAGAAATCAATGCCTGATTTCACCAAATAGTAAAACACTCAAATATCTTATCGCTAAAAGAATAACATGGAAAGGGGGAAATACAACTGATTATTAAAACCACAAAATTGACACAATTAAACAGTTTTTATTGAATTTCTAAGAAAGTGCAAAAATGGACTTGATCCTTTTTAGTTTGATGCACCCGTCAATTGAAGCAATCAAATTTAAAAAGGCACTTGAATGCCTTAATCATTTTAAGCATTCCAATATCTGAGTTAATTAATTAATCGAAATTATTGATAAAAATTGTAAAACTTAATTTCAGAAATAATAATAAAATTCTTCTTTTAATCATCTATTATTGGATATATTTTTTACCACAGCCATAATATTTTTTAAACAACGAATTAAATTTTTTTTCGTAAATTATTTACTCAATTATATTATTCCATTTGATGTATTATTGGAATATTCAACAATATTAAATTATTATGAAAATCTACTATAGTTTTAACAGTTTAAATATAGAGTATAGTCAATTTAGTTAGTATATTTTGTTTGCCATAACCATATTATAAACATATTTGTTTGCTGTGGGCTTTATATAAAAGTTGGCTTGGAATTATTGTCGAATGTACGCCATGATAAATATATAAAAAATCACTTCATTCAACAATCAAAATAAACTAAAAAAAAAAAAAATATACATTGTTCTTTAAGTTTTGTTTTTTTTTTTTCTTTTTTTTTTGTATGTTTGCTTTATTGCAATTTATTCCGCTTAATGTTGTTATTGTCGAGGATTATCCCAAGAATGGCACTTGACAGCACCATTCTCGGAAGCTTAGACGTCGATTTGTTGTGGTTTTCGGACGTGCTGCCAATGCAATCAAAATCATTTGTAACAACAAGCGTAAATAAAACGAATTGACAGACCAAAGTAGATTTTTTTGGTATAAATGTAACATAATATACATATAAGTCAAATGTGAGCATTACAAACAAAAAAAAAAAACAAAAAAAATATATATATATTTTTTTTTACCAAAATAAAACACGCAGTTGTTTTAATTTTAAAGTTCGTATTTTTCATTTAAATGTTTCGGAAATTTAGAGAGCAACTTACTTACTTACTTAAATGGCCCTTACAACCGTGGGTCGGTTTTGGCCGCTGAGATGAAGCCGCGCCAGTCGGATCTGCTTTGCGCGCGCTGACGCCAGTTAGAAATACCAAGCGTTGCCAGGTTGTCCTCAACTTGGTCTTTCCAACGCAGATTTGGACGCCCTCTTCTACGCTGTCCACCTTCGAGTTTCGATTCAAGCACCTTCTTGGCTGGAGTGTTTTCATCCATTCGTTCGACATGACCTAGCCAGCGAAGCCGCTGGATCTTGATGCGCTTGACTATGTCAATGTCGTCGAATATCTCATACAGCTCGTGGTTCATCCTGATTCGATACTCGTTAGCAAAGCAGATAGGGCCAAAGATTTTACGGAGAATCTTTCTCTCGAACGCTCCCAGTACTCTCTCATCGGTGGTGGCCAGCGTCCATGTTTCTGCACCATAAAGTAGGACGGGCATGATGAGTGACTTGTAGAGCGTTATTTTTGTCCGGCGAGAGAGGGCTCTGCTTCTCAATTGCCTACTGAGCCCAAAGTAGCACCTGTTGGCAAGAGTTATTCTCCGTTTGATCTCCAGGCTGACGTCGTTGTTGCTGTTTACGCTGGATCCCAGATAGACGAAGTCCTTCACAATGTCGAACTTGTGGGTGTCAAAATCAGCTTTTTGTCCAAGACGCACGGACTCTTTTTTGCTTGTTGACACAAGGAACTTCGTCTTGTCCTCGTTCACCGCTAGACCCATTCGACGCGACTCTTTCTCCAATCTGGAGAATGCTGCGCTGACTGCTCGTGTGCTCCTGCCAATGATATCAATATCGTCGGCATATGCGAGCAGCATGACACTTTTGTTGAGGATAGTGCCGCTTTGACGGAGTTCGGCAGCTCGAACTATTTTCTCCATCAATAAGTTAAAAAAGTCGCACGATAGGGAGTCACCCTGTCTGAAACCTCGTTCGGTATGAAATGGCTCGGAGAGGTCTTTTCCTATTCTCACTGAGCAACGTGTGTTGCTCAGGGTCATCCTGCAAAGCCTTATAAGTTTCGCAGGTATACCGAACTCAGACATTGCGGCGTATAATCGTTCCCTTATCGGAGTGTCGAAGGCGGCTTTATAGTCGACTAATAGGTGGTAGGTGTCGATCTGTTTTTCTAGGGTCTTTTCCTGGATTAGGCGCAATGTGAAAATCTGGTCTATGGTGGACTTTCCAGGTCTGAAGCCGCACTGATAAGGTCCAATCAGTCTGTTGACGATGGGCTTCAGTCTTTCACATAATACGCTCGATAGAACCTTGTATGCGATATTGAGTAGGCTGATCCCACGGTAGTTGGCGCAGATAGTGGGATCCCCTTTCTTAAGGATTGGGCAGAGTACACTGAGGTTCCAGTCACTTGGCATGCTTTCATCCGACCATATTCTGCTTACGAGCTCGTGCATGCTCTCTATTAGCTCTTCGCCTCCGGTCTTAAACAATTCTGCAGGCAGGCCATCAGCACCTGCGGCTTTGTTGTTTTTCAGCCGAGCAATGGCTGTTCTGACCTCGTCATGGTCGGGTGGCGGAATCTCAACGTCGTCATCAAGTACTGGGGTTGCCGGGTTTGCTTCTCTATCGGTGGAATTGAGGTCATCATCACCGGTCAGCAGTTTAGAGAAGTGATCCCTCCATATTTTCAGTGTGCTCTGGATATCTGTCACTAGATTTCCGTTCTCATCTTTACAGGAAGAGGCTCCGGATTTCGAACCTCCGGCTAGGCGTCTTATTTTCTCGAAGAATTTTCGAGCCTCATTCCTGTCCCCATGCATCTCAATCTCCTCACACTCACGTCTTTCTGCCTCGCTTTTTTTACGCCTGAAAAGACGTCTCTCTTCCCTCCTCTTCTCTTTGTATCGCTCCTTCGCAGCTCGCGTAGCTACTGACTGCAGGGTGGATTTGTACGCAGCGTCTTTCTCTGCAGTGGCCGCGCGACACTCTTGGTCATACCACTGATTCCTCAGGGGGCGTTGGAATCCAAGCACCTCTTCGGCAGCCGTACGCATAGAGCAGGAGATATGATTCCACTGCGCGCTTATATCATCGAGAGGAGGAGTGCTTTGTCTAAGCAGGTGTGAGAGTCGAGTGGAAAAGGCTTGCGTTGTCTGTTGTGATTGCAGCTTTCCGACGTCTAGCTTTCTCTGCGTTTGGTTCCGTACGTTCTTCGCAGCGCTTAAGCGTGTGCGGACCTTGGCTGCTACAAGGTAATGATCCGAGTCCATATTGGCACCTCGGATTGTGCGTACGTCCATCACGCTCGAAGCGTGCCTTCCGTCAATCACAACGTGATCAATTTGATTTCGAGTTTTTTGATCGGGCGACAACCATGTGGCCTTGTGGATATCGAAATGTTCGAATCTAGTGCTACTAACTACCATGTTTCGTGCTGCGGCGAAGTCGATTAGCCTCGTTCCGTTATCGGAAGTGTTGGCATGGAGGCTAAATTTTCCGATTGTGGGACAATAGATGGCTTCTCTGCCCACCTTGGCGTTAAAATCGCCTAGCACGATTTTGATATCGTGGCGGGGGCAGCGCTCGTATGCGTTGTCTAGGCGCTCGTAGAAGCGCTCTTTTGTCTCGTCATCTTTCTCGTTCGTCGGAGCGTGTGCACAAATTAGGCTGATATGGAAATATTTAGCCTTGATGCGGATTGTTGCCAGCCTTTCGTCCACGGGCGTGAACCTAGAGACAAGGTGGCGGAGTCTCTTGCCGACCACAAATCCACATCCAAATTCGTGTCTCTCCGCATGGCAGCTGTAGTAGATATCACAGGACGCTTGTTTCGAACAGCCCTGTCCCGTCCATCGCATCTCCTGGATAGCGGTGATGTCAGCCTTATATTTTTCGAGGACATCTGCCAGCTGGATAGAGGCACCTTCCCTATAAAGGGTCCGGACATTCCAGGTGCATATCCGTAAATCATGGTCCTTAAAACGTTTGCGTGGGTCGTCATCGTTGTAATCGGTCGTTATCCGAGGCTTCTTTTTTGTTTTCATTGGGCGCATGGGTTTTTTTCCGTGGTGGGACCCAAACCCAACGCACGAACCCTCACTCTGAGGGAGATGCTCGCCACTCACTTTAGCCGACTTCTACACCGGGTGGTGTAGAGCGCCGTTTCCAGGGACTTCCACGAGGAGGACTTCCACCGAAGTGGAGGTGTCACCATTTGACAATTTGTCAATTCTGGTGACCAGTGAGTTGACTTGAGACGACACCGACAAGGATTGCGCTGGCTTCGCCATGTTGAAGCACTCAGACACGTTGCCTTGTGATAATCGCCCCCCCCTTTAGAGAGCAACACAACAAATTAATTTCATGTTTTTCATTAAAGCACAATTTATATTCATGTCATTTGAATATAGTTCGTAGCCCCTAATATGTTGACTTGCAACATATAAATATCGGAAAATCAACTGATATCGGAAATCAACTGATATCGGAACCAAAATCAACGATGAAAGGTGAAGGGTGGCAACAAATACCATTGTCTTATGATATCGACCTTTCAATTTTATATTCTAAGTCAAAAAGTAAATTTTCCAGAAGTATCCTTCAAAGTTTTTTGTAATTTCTTGGGTTTCAAAAACAAATTAAATGCTATTCCCACAATTTTAATTATAAATTATTTCGCACTAGAGCTCGAAGATTTTTTCTTTCTGTGTATAGTTAATAGGTACTTGTTAATACATAAATTATAATTATAATGATGACCGCAATGACATTCGTTTGTTGGACATTTTCTTCCGCAATGAGTCAATATACATATGTATGATAGAGACCCCCCTTGGCAACAAGCCACGGAAAACTATTCAATTAGTTATTCTCAACTGGTTTTGCATTTTCCTATTATCTATCGTCATAGCTACTACGCAAACACACAACAAAATGCTACCGGCAGCAGGCTGGCAGCCAGTTAAAGCCTGTGAAACCCGAGAAACGCTGCAAATACTTTGCCAGCTTAAAGCAATTGCATTGCAAAATTCATGAGTTTGCATTTTGTTCGAGTGAACGTCAGCAATGCGTTGCCAATTAAGGCTTATCAACCTTTAGTTGGACGATACACGTCAGTCTATTAATAATTCCCAACCCCACATAACATTTTATTAGTTACCAATTACCAATTAGATTCTAATTAGTTTGTGCGTCAGTTTATTTAATAAGTTATTATTTCGCATGAATTTTCCGAAATGCCTATGAAGTAAAACAAAAAATATGAAAGTGGTTCATCGATAAATTATTGATTACTCTTTAAATATACACAGAAAGAAAAATTCTTCAATGTGATGATTTTATTCATAAATATTATGAATTTTTTCGCCAACTAGCAGATTCATCATATGGATGATTTCATTCATTGAATTGCAATTTAATGTTTTTAATGTTCAAAATGATATTCTTAAACATGAAATTTACAGATTAGGATTTTATTTATAAATGTTATGAATTTTTTCATCAACTACCGATACATCAAATGGATGCTTTCAATATGATGTTTTTAATGTTCAAAATTAAACATGAAATTTACAGAAAAAATTTGTTTGAAAATAAAATTAGAAAAAAAAAAAATTGTGCCAAAAAATGTTTTCAAAAAACATTCTCAACAAAAAAAAAAAAATTTCTAAAAAAAAAATTTACCAAAAAAAAATGTTATTAATATTTTTATTTTTTTTGAAAAAATTTGTATTAATTTTTTTTCAAAATGAATAAATTTAAATTTTTTTTTTTTTTTTTCAAAATATATAATACATGAACATATTTTTATAAATACAAATTTTTAATAATAAATTATTGTAATCATAAATAAATATATTATAAATTTTACTAATTAAAAAGAAAAAACATACAAGAACTACTTGAGAACTGAGAAGTATGACAAAAAATGATCGAAAAAAAATATTTTTATATAAATTTGATTTGAGGAACAGAATTCATCAATATGATGTACATAAATGTTGTACTTTATATATTTGTTCATTAATATACACTTCATCATATTGATGAACACATTTTCGGTCATTTATGAATTGCAAAGTATTTGTAGCGTTTGTCGGATTGATTATGAATTCATAATATTGATGTATTGTAGTTATCAATATTATGAATCGTTCTTCAATAAAATGAACCATGGTTTGAAGAACGAAATTCATTCATATGAAGATGATTTTTTTTGTTCTGTGTACGGCACTTGTATCAATCATGATTTACGGGGCATATCCGTAATTGAAACCCGATCGTAACATTGAATTCTGTTCCTCAAATCAAATTAAACGTTTGTGTGGATTGTTATCGAGTTTTCTGGTCGGTATCCGAAGCATGATTGTATTTTTTTTACATGCCGGGTTTCAAACCCTAGTTTGGAGAAGCAAAATTCCTGTAACGTTTGTCCCCGAACAGACCTTCGCCGGGGTTGATTTCCCTATAAAGGGTTCGGACGTTTCAGGGGCATATCCGTAAATCATGGTCCTTTAAACGTTTGTGTGGATTGTCATCGAGTTTTCTGGTCGTTATACGAAGTATGATTGTATTTTTTATATGGCGGGTTTCAAACCCCAGTTTGGAGAAGCAAAATTCCTGTAACGTTTGTCCCCGAACAGACCTTCGCCGTGGTTGAAACCCGATCTTCAGCTGGTGGTCTGGTAAACGAGGTTCACCAACGCGAAGGTGAGACTAGGATTTGTGTAGCAGATGCTTTGATAAACTAAATGAAAGCAGTTTACCAAATTGTACACTTAGAGAGAAAGGTTCTCATTAATCATGTATTATGCGCATAAATGCATCATGCAAAAATTAATCATGATATTCAGCCAAGAATATAATAAGTAATAATAATGATTTTTTGTTTATTCATAATATATGATTGTAGTAAAAATCAATAATTATGATTAATTAAATAAAATTAGACATATGTTTACTCATGTTTTATGTATTATATAATCATAAGTCATAGGTTATCGAATACATTTTATAATTTATTATTCATAATTAAAATGTCATGCATTATGCCAAATAATCGTACACAAAAAAAAAATGTACGTCATATTGATGAATTCCGTTCTTCAAGCCATGATTCATTGTATTGAAGAGCCATTAATAATACTAATGATTCATAATGCTATCAGAAATATGAAGAACGCTTGGCAACTGTCGAAAAAGTGTTCTTCAATATGATGAACTGTGTGTGAAGAATACGTTTCATCATATTAATGAACCAAAATATAAAATACAACATATTAGTTCTTCATATTGAAGAACTCTGTTCATTAAACCAAACTTCTATCAAAATGCTTTTTTTTCGTTCGTTGTTTGCCGTACTTCTTAGTTCTCAAGTAGTCCTAGTGTGTTATTTCTTATATAATGCTTACTCGACATGCATAAATTAGTAAAATGTTTTATAATATATCTATTATAATTACTACTTTTTATTAATAAAAAGTTATATTTATTAAAATATAATTTTGAAAAAAAAAATTTGGAAAAAAACTTTTTTCGAACAAATTTTTAAAATTTTTTTTTTCTAACACATTTTTATTCGAAAATAAAAAAAAAAAAAACGAAAAATTTTTTTTTTCGAATTATTTTTTTTTTTTAATTTGTTTACTGTTATTTTTGAAATAAAATTTTTAAAACAATTTTTTTTCGAATTATTTAAAAAAAAAATTTTTTTGATTAAATATTATGAACAAATTCATTAATATGACAATTCAAATTCATTGTATTGAATATTTTGTTCATATATATAATGAATACATTCATTAATATGTCATTTACTGAACGGTGGTATCAATATAATGAATCTGGTAGTTGTGGAAAAAATTCATAATATATATGAATAAATTCATCATATTGAAGAATTTTTTTTCTGTGTAGCCTGCAGATGGAAAAACATATTACAAATTGAACAAATTAAAAAATATCGTATTTGAAAATATAATGGGTTAGAAACATTATTAAAAAAAGTATTATTAAAAAAGCAATGGAAAAATACATCAATTTATTTCTCTGTTAAACTTCACATATATTTTCAAATGACACATTTTTCACTTTATTCACACACTTTAATTATGTTAAGACTGCAACTACAGCGTGGGTTTTTACAACTGGTGTGAATTGAGCATTAAGAAAATTAATATGCAATATGAAACATAAGTGATGAATAAATATTCATAATTTCATCTGTAATGATTAAACAGTGCGACAATAAATTTAGTGACGGAGATCTTTTTAGAATCCTTGAGTAATCTGACGGAATTTCACCCAACAAACTTATGTTCTACCACGTCAGGTTTACGAGATATATGACCATAAACGACCTAAAGTGACCGCAATATTACAGTTGATTTATTAAGAAAACTGTAGTAGTTATGGATTTGTTGTCTGAGAACCAAATGTAGACACTATCCAAGGCTTCATATCTTTAGTACAGATTAAATTTCTATCTTGTTCTTTTAATACCAATATTAATGATTTTTAAAAGATCAATCTACATAATCGGCTAATTTCATATCAGGGAGTTGCAAATGCATCATATTGTCTACGGAAAAAATATTCAGCATACAAAAACATAAAAAGTGGCCAAATATGTCAAAGACGTACGAGCTATAGTTTCTCTAATACTGAGCAGATCAAAGTATTTTTTTATTTTATATGAAACTGCAAAATACTAAAGTATTTCGTAACTCAAAATCGAATGATCCTTTAACGGTGCCAAGAAGTTAGCTTTATTTTTAATATCCTAAATGTGTCCAAAATTTAATCATACTTTAAAATTTTACTCTATCACGTCAGTATTTCGAGTTTTTGACCCCCACAAATATCTGGTAAATGCTTAATTTTCATTGTAACATTTCTGGAAAACGGTATTAGATATAGATTTCTCGACTGTAAACCAAATGTAGGCATTCACTTAAGGATCTTTTCTGTAGTACATTTTAATTTTCTATCTCGTCCTTAAACCATCAATATTATGGATTTTCAACAAATCTTTGCAGTTAATTGGCCAAATTCATATGAAGAATTAATAAATGTTTCATTATATCGTTGGGAAAAATATTAAGCTCATCAAAATAGTAAACATTGTCATAGAAGTCAAAGCCGTGATAGTTATGGTTTCTATTATATGAAGCACTAAATGCATAATTTTCAAAACTACAAAAACTAAAACGATTCATTCAGTCAAATCTCTGGCACCAAAACAACTTCTGCACTGTGTTATTAATAAAATTTGTAAAATTTGTGAACCCTATTCATAATAAATACATAGTGATTTTCATTTTTTATGCATGAAATTTGCAATTTTTTTTTTAATACTATACATAATTCATGAATATAACTCATAAATAAGAAAATTTGAAAAAAATATGTTTTATGAACGTGTTATTCATAAATCATCAGTAAGCAATTTTCTCCGTGCATGCACTATACCATTTTGAAACCCAAACTCATCAACTAAATATTCAAAATTTCAATAATTGGCTTAGAAAAATCTTACTTCGGTCGGTATAAAGTAAAATTCACCCGAATATGTTAGTGTTAGATGTGGTATTCAGATGTGGTCATTAACTAAATATTCAAAATTTCAATAATTGGCTTAGAAAAATCTTACTTCGGTCGGAATAAAGTAAAATTCACCCGAATATGTTAGTGTTAGATGTGGTATTCAGATGTGGTCTGTTCACAGGTTACAATGGTCGTATCATGCTCAATTTAAATACCAGACAGCACAGATATATAATTATACATCTGTGCTGTCTGTCTTAAGTAATATTATTTCTGATTTGTCTTTGTTTTAGCATTTTTAGTTTTACTGCAAACGTGATTTCGGACATGAGACGTGAGACGGACATCACTAAATCGTCTCAGGATACATATTGCCTATCCGTAGTTTGAACTTTCAGCTCGTGCAACGCACTAACCACTGACCTACGCACGCTACGTTCAATAATTTTAATATAAATATTAAATTTTCAGGGTGTCATAACAATGACATTTGAAGTTTTGAAAGCCATCACTTTTAGTTTTTAATTTAGTTTCCAAATTACAACATGTTACTTTCGACCATCATCAAGTACTCTAATCATTTTCATTATTTTTTTTGTTATTGCTTTTGTTTTAGAATTTTTCCACAGAATACATAGTAACAATTCGTCGGTTTGTTGCCTGATGTTATTTATGTGAATTTCCGCATATAAATGGACTTTTTGTACACACAGCTGTGTTCAACGTCACCGCATTTGTTGCTGCTACTACAATCTCCACATAATCCCAAATAGCCGCTTGTTAGTGGGGCATATAATATATGCCCCACCACATTCACAATACAAAATGGTTACAGTTTTACTTTTTTTTATTATAACCTACAGCTTGTGTTCGTTCTAAAGCATCTTAGACAGGGGTAGGTGTCCAGATGAATTGGTCTAACATTATTTGAGCCTTGGTTTTGCAAAAATAATGTTTTTTTTTTACAAATTTCGTTTTATTTTTTGAATATCTCTTCCTCGTTCTTGGTTTATTGTGGCATCCTTATTTTGTGTTTTTTTTTGGTGCTTCTATCGTTGTGCGAAGATGTTATATTTTTCAGTGAATATTAAATTGGTCTCAAGTTTTGACAGTTTGTGAGGTGGGTGATGCGTATTGTCTATGTAACGTCTGTGTGCGTTCTAGAAACAATTTATATTTTAATATAAATTTATGAAGTTCTTTCCAAAAACGAAAATGTAAATGAAAAAAAAAAAAACGCACAACAAAATGTTGCCAAATGAAGTCTCATGAGAATTGTAAAGCTTTGTGTGTATATTTATTATTAAAATAGCTAAGAAAAAGCAAATATATTTTCGAATGACGTTTAGATAAACTGTAAAGAGGAATTATTTTGTACGAATTTTTTGTTTAATCTTTATTTAAGTATACATTCTTTAAAAACCTCTTAAATCAAAGATTACTGTCGACTGACTTAAATTCATGGAACATCTATCAACACAGAAAAAAAATACTTTTAACATCAGGCTGGGAGAAAGAAATTAGTTGTTGTCTGGAAGTGAAACTGGGACCGACACGAATTGCCATTTAAAATTGTTTTAGTTGTAAAACTGAAACTGTAACCGTAACTGAAAAGCATAATACAAAAACCGAAATAAACCGATATTTAAAACCTACATGGTATAATGGTTTCAGATGCCTGCTTTATAACTCTTTTTAAAATGTTTGAAAAACACTCTGAATAATGGATCATAAAAGAGTTCAGCACTTATAAATGGATACTTTAAAGTATCCAATATCCATATCAATTTTATGTAAACTTCGAAAATACTCTTAAGATTACACAAAATTGATATACAAGAATTTTAAATCAAATAAACATTAATTTTATTATTTCAACAGAATTTTAAATCAAATAAACATTAATTTTGTAGCCGTGGCAGCTCAGTGGTTAGTGCGTTGGACTGCGAGCCCAAAGGTCCCCGGTTAAAGCCTGGACTGGGGCTAACAACATCTTTTCATAGAAACATTTTTCTATACCGCGCTACCTCTCGTCAGTAAATGGCAAACCTACGAGAGTAAAATCATTGCCTATGAAAAGTTCTCACGCGCCGTTCGGATTCGGCAATAAACTGTAGGTCCCACCACTTTGAGTACAAATATAACACGCACAGCTCAAAATGGTGAGAGAGCTCGGCCGAAGTTCTATACAGGACTGTAGCGCCAAACTATTATTATTATAAATATATTTATATGGCGTATGAGACATACATATTTAATGGATTAAATTGAAATTGGATGTTTTATTTGAATTTATCGACTAACATTATCATATTCACTACTTATGGACTCATTTCTGATACTTAATATATTATTAAAGGGGACACATTTCAGCAAATTAAGTAATTGTGAAGTCTAAAAATGTCTCTAAAATACGAAACACCCGAGAGCCATTTTGGTCCATTATAGGTGCTGAAGTATGAATCTTGTAGAAAAATTAAAAGTCTTATAAATGTGAGGTTTTTTGTGCTCATAAAAGCATCACATCTACAATATTTTAAAATCCATTTTTTGCTCTTTTTAAATTAAATTTAAATGCTTTAGGAGTATTTAAAATTATACGAAGTTTTTTGGGTTCTCAAATGAGTGTCCTCTGCCAAGGTTTCGGGAGCAATTTCTTGCTCTTTAAGTGCTCAAATATATATGTTTGAGGAGCAATAAAAGTCTCACAAATATGAGGATTATTGAACTCATAAAATCGTGCGCTCTACCCAGGTTTCGAGATCTATTTTTAAACATTTTATTTTTGAACTTTAACTTAGCCGCGGTAGCTCAGTGGTTAGTGCGTTGGACTGCGAGCCGAAAGGTCCCCGGTTCAAGCCTGGACTGGGGCTAACAACATCTTTTCATAGAAACATTTTTCTATACCGCGCTACCTCTCGGCAATAAATGGCAAACCTACGAGAGTAAAACATTGCCTATGAAAAGCTATCACCCGCCGTTCGGATTCGGCAATAAACTGTAGGTCCAAATATGAATGTTTTAGGAATATTTTAAATCTCATAAATGTGAGGGGTTTTGTGCACATAAAATAGTGCTCTTTCCAGGTTTTTGGAACCTTGTTGCGCTTGTTTACGATTCATTGAAGAATCATTAGTTCAATTGTTTTAGACAATTTGTTTTTAATGCTTGTGTGAATAAAAAAATTCCTTTTTTTTCAAGATATTGCAAATAGGGACAAACACTAACATAAACACAAAATTCAATTTCGACACCACAACATGAAACCGAAATATCGAAACCGGAAAGAGAGCGAAAACTGAATTCGAAAGCCTTTAGCGTTTCGGTTTCAATCCTTGGTTTTAAAAACTAAGGACTAAAACCCTTTCTATTTCGAAACCATAACAAGAAACCGATATACCGAAACCAAAAGGAGGTCGAAAATCAAAATCGAATGTTTTAATCGTTTGTGTTTCAATCATTGGTTATAACAACCAGGGGTTAAAACCCTTTGCAATAAAGGTTCCGAGTGTGGTTCCAAGATTTTTAAAATACCGGTTCCGACACCAGTTCCAATAAAAAAAAAAAATATATATAAAAAAATATATTTATTGCAAAGGGTTTTAACCCCTGGTTGATATAACCATGGATTGAAACACAGACGATTAAAACATTCGATTTTGGTTTTCGACCTCCTTTTGGTTTCGGTATATCGGTTTCTTGTTATGGGTTCGAAATAGAAAGGGTTTTAGTCCTTAGTTTTTAAAACCAAGGATTGAAACCGAAACGCTAAAGGCTTTCGAATTCAGTTTCGCCCTCTTTCCGGTTTCGATATTTCGGTTTCATGTTTGTGGTGTCGAAATTGAATTTTGTGTTTATGTTAGTGTTTGTCCCTATTCAAAGGGTTTTAGTCCCTATTGAAACCCCAAAGGATTACAGCTTTCGGTTTCGGTTTCATATTACGGTTACCAGATAGAACCAGTATCGGAACCGTTTCGATTTTTAAAACCGGTGCCGGGATCGGAACCGTTGTTAAAAAATGTGTGGAACCAGAACGGCTATTTTAAAAATCTTGAAACCGGTTGTAATTCCTGTCAGGGTTTTAGTCCCTTTCAGAGACCCTAAAAAACCGGAACCGTTTGGAACCGAAATCGGGAACCATATATATATATATATATATATATATATATATGTATATATATATATATATATATATATATATATATATATATATATATATATATATAATATGAAACCGAAAGCTGTAATCCTTTGGGGTTTCAATAGGGACTAAAACCCTTTGAATACAGGTTTCAGTTTAGGTTGTTGATTTTTAAATAGCGGTCCGGTTCCATCAAAAATAATTATATGGTTTGCGATACCGCTTCGGGTTTGAAAAATCTGAACGGTTCCGATTACGGTACTAAAAATGGAATCGGTTCCGATTCCGGTTCCAAAAATCTAAATAGTTTCGGTTCTTTGCGGTCCATGAAAGGGCCTAAAATCCTGACAGAGACTAAAACACTTCCGGTTCCAAGATTTTTAAAATAGCCGTTTCGGTTCCTCATAGGTTTTTAATAACGATTCCAAAATCCGAAACGATTCCAATTTCGGTTCTTTGCAGTCCCTGGTGACAACCAACTTATATAAAAAGTTGTTAGGCCTACAAATTTCTATTCTAGGTGTAGCTATAAAGTGTTTTAAAGGTCAATTTAAAGGTTATTTTCGGCCTTTAAAACGAAATGTGTTTAACGCACACACATTAACACATAGGCGTTCAGCTCAGCTCAGCTCATGTGTGAACACAAAAATTTCGTGTCAAAATTAACCATTATCATGACATGACCAACAGCGCAGTGCGCGCGTTTGTGCAACATTTTTCATCGCCCCTACTACTGCTCGCTGATCGCTATCAGCAGACCTCGTCTCGTACATATCGCATGTTACATGTTACATATTTCATATTTCATACATTCTCGTTCATACATTTTCGTCACTCACTTTGGACGTGTCGGGGTGGTGTCGGTTTTGGCCGAGTTTCCGAATTGTTGATCTGCTGAATTTTTTGGAGCTCTACTGTGTGCCTGCCAAAAGCGGTTCGTTCGTTCGTGTCTTAGGAAATTATTTAATTAGCATTTTTATCAACGCAATCACGTGACTGTCTGGCCATAACGCTTATTTCTTTTTTCTTTACTCTATTCTTTGGTTTTTTGATTTTTTTGCTTTTGGTTTTAAGTTTTATTTTTTACATAACAGCAAATTGTGTAGTTTGATTGTTCGGTTTCCTGGACGTTGGACGAACAACGAACGCACAGCCAATTTATCATAAATAACGGTAGCCAAGTAAGAGTACGGCTGGCTCACGGCAGGGCAATTTCACACACGCACCATGTGTAACTTTTGACATTTCCTCAAATAGTGCACAGTGGGATTAAAATAAATTGCAACAAAAACAAAAAATAATAATAAAAAATAAATATATTTTAAATTTAAAAAGAACGAGTTGGGAAAGTTAGGTCACATGGGTAAGTTCGGTCACATAGGGCGGATTTTTATAGTCGGTCGGGCCCGACTATGGAATACCCTACACCTTTGGTGGAGATATTAATGAGGAATATTTAATTGTATACCTTAATTTAAAATTTTTAATTATGCTGAACCTCCCCACCCTCAGAATATTATTCATATATCAGAAATTTACGTCTTATATCCCCATAAATTAAAAAATTTATATAAAGTATAAAAAACTAAAAAAAAAATTGAAAAATATAATTGGGCGGACCACGCCTATATTAAAATTTTGAAAGGCTAATATTTCATAGATTTGATTTTAATAATTTACTGATCAAATTTCCACTATGAAAACCTGGGAAATAATGAAAAAAAAAAATTTGGGCGGATCACGCCCATTTTTGGACCACATATTTTTAGGTGAATTATAAGAATACTTTTTAAATTTTATAACTATACCTTGAATACTTTTCGAGTTATTAGTTTCGAAAGAGTTATATAAAAGTGACTTGTATGGAAGGTGGGCGTGTCCGTTGACCGATTTGGCTCATTTTCAAACTTAGTTCCTACTTTTGGCTAAAATATATTGAGACGAAATTTCATCGCATTCTGATCAGTATTTCTCAAGTTATTCTGTATTCGGACAGCAAGACAGCAAGACAGCAAGACAGCAAGACGGACAGACAGACAGACAGACGGACATGGCTAAACGGACTCGGATAGTGATGCTGATCAAGAATATATATACTTTTCCATACCGGACACGCCTCCTAAGGGGCGTTACAATATATGCACAAAGTTAATATACCCTGTACCTCATAGGTGTAGGGTATAAAAACGGTTTCAGTTCCAAAATTTGATTAAAATTAAAGATTTTTTCTTGGAGCTCAAAATTATTTTACTTGAAATTAACTTTCGATTTGTGCCTTAAATTTTAGTTATTATTCGATTACGAATGGTTTTTAAGACAAAAACCCTTAGAAATATCGGTTCCGGTTCTGGTTCCAAGATTTTTAAAATAGCGATACCGGTTTCGATTCCTGTTCCAACCAAAAATGATATGAGTTCCGATACCAGTGCCTGTCCCACACATTTTTTTAATAACGGTTCCGATTCCCGTTCTGGTATCAAAAATAAAAAGGTTGCGGTTCATTGCTGTCTGTGACAGGGACAAAAACCGTTTTTAATATCGGTGCCGGTTCTGGTTGTAAGATTTTTAAAATAGCGATTCCGGTTTCGATTCCTGTTTGAACCAAAAATGATATGGGTTCCGATTCCAGTTCCATTTTGTGATAACAGTTCCGATTCCAGTTCTGGTTTAAAAAAATAGAAATGTTTCCGGTTCATTGCTGTATCTGACAGGGACAAAAACCCTTTGGGATATAGGTTCCGGTACGGGTTTCAAGATTTTTAAAATAGCGATTCCGGTTTCGATTCCTGTTCCAACCAAAAATGATATGAGTTACGATTTCTGTTCCTGTTACACACATTTTTTTAATAACGGTTCTGATTTCAGTTCTGGTTTCAAAAATAGAAATGGTTCCCGTTCATTGCGGTCTCTGACAGGGACAAAAACCCTATTTAATATCGGTTCCGATTCTGGTTCCAAGATATTTAAAACTACGGTTACGATTCCGATACCGGTTACTACAAACAAAATATATGGGTTCCGATACCGGATCCGGTGCACACATTTTTTTAATAACGGTTTCAATTCTGTTTCAAAAAATCGAAACGTTGTCGATTACGGGACCGGTTTCGATTCCGGTTCCAAAAATTGATTTCAGTCCCGATTCTGGTTCTTTGCGGTCACTGCTTTAGACATTGCTTGAAACTTTGGAACCTTCTCACGTCAATATTTGTATTTTGTTATATTTTTTAATTTTCACATAAAATACGAACTGAACAAAAACAATAATTTTAGCAAGAACGAGCAAGAACGAATTTTTAATGGTTTTCTGGACTCGATTTTGTTTTCTAGACTCGAGTTTATGCTCACGGAGGTAAACAATCTGCTAAAATCCAGTAGAAATCAAGAAGTATACGGAGTGATATACAAATAAACGGAAACTTTCTGAATTTTAAGAAACAAATCCATTTAATTGTTGAAATTGTAACAAAGAGCAATTATTCTTGATATGTATAGGTTTTTCTTCTTTGGTAGCAAAAAACGGACAGACAGCAAGAAACGGAATTCCACTTTAACTAACAAACAGATGGCGATTATAGACGGACATCACAAAACAAGAGTGAATATTACAGACAATATAAGATTTCAGCAGGAAAAAGGTGTCAATTGCTCTAGAACTACCTAACACTTAACCGGAATCATTGGTACCGACTAAGAACAGGATCTTGAATACCAGTTCTGTAATAGGTCTAAAGGTCTGTATGAAGAGACGGATCGTGACCATGCTAAACATGTCGCCTTAGGGATCTATGACAAAATTAGCAGATACAAAAACACGTCTTCTTTTTGCAAAGAATACAACAACAATTTTGCGTGTTCTTTTTGGTTTTAATAGTCAATAAATTTACTTCTGAAAATCTAGAAGAATAAATCTTGTTTACGTTTTTGATAACTAAGTAAATTTATATCTTGATATTAAGAAGAAAAATCATAGAATTTTAGTAACATTTTATTGATATTAGTGAAATTCTGTTATGATTTAATTCTTCTTGGTTTTTGGAAGTTTTTTACCCTTCATGTTATGTCATTTAACTTATATGTGAAGTTGAGGTTTAATTTCAAAATTTTATACTGTACTCTGAAAGTATTCCCAACCTATTATGTGACATTTTTTTGCATATTTCGAGCAAAGGCACAGATAAGTGGAAAATTTTCGAAAATTTATAGCAGATTGTTCAATTTTTTTTGGAATTTTAAATGCAGATGCCCGTCAAATTTTGTGTACGGCTAAAAATAAAGACCGAAAAACTGTTTATGTATGGCCTCAACAAAACGTCTGGCATAATTTTAAAATATTACAGGCATATTTTTGAAGTGTGGTTTTCCGATGGACTTATTTTTCTGCTTATGTTCATATCGAACAACAAAAAAAGTGATTTCTTAACCGAATTTATAAATTTGACGTTAATCTCAAGACTTAAAGAGAAATTTGTAAAAACAAAGTAAGAGGAAACATAGAACATAGAACTATAGATCAAGTTTGACATAACACATATGCTCTAATTTAATTATAAAAGTTATAGCAATTAATAATAGATCCACCCTGAAATTTATATTTTTTGCGTTTGACTGGTCATAATATTTGTCAGATCTATCTGAAATTCATTAGGTTTATTTCAAAATATTCGCTGAAGTATTCTCAATGAAATACAAAAGAAATCAGATCGAACACTGAAATCTGTAAAAAGTTATAATTATCATATATCATATATTGTTTTACGTATAACTTAAAAACCTGAGGCAATCTGAAAAAACTGAGTATGAGGTCTTAATTAGAATTTTGAAGTCCATCAGAAATGCATGGTCATAACATTGGTCTGATCTATCTGAAATTCTTTAGGTTTATTTCAAAATATTCGCTGAAGTATTCTCAATGAAATACAAAAGAAATCAGATCGAACACTGTAATCTGTAAAAAGTTAAAATTAAAAATAAGTAGAAAAACGCGAGAAATATCATATATTTGTTTAAAGTAAAACTTAAAATTTGAGGCAATCTGAAAGAACTGAGTATGAGGCCTTAATTAGAATCTTGAAAAAAATCCTACTAAGATCATGGATATTTTGTTTTGTTGTACTGTGTTATTCATTGAATAATTTGATTTTTATAACGAAAAATTATTAATATTTTATGACATTTAAAAAAGCCAATTAATTTAATAATCATTTTTACATTCAAAGATTAATAATAATAATAATAGTTTGGCGCTACAGTCCTGTATAGAACTTCGGCCGAGCTCTCTCACCATTTTGAGCTGTGCGTGTTATATTTGTACTCAAAGTGGTGGGACCTACAGTTTATTGCCGAATCCGAACGGCGGATGAGAGCTTTTTCATAGGCAATGGTTTTACTCTCGTAGGTTTGCCATTTACTGACGAGAGGTAGCGCGGTATAGAAAAATGTTTCTATGAAAAGATGTTGTTAGCCCCAGTCCAAGCTTGAACCGGGGACCTTTCGGCTCGCAGTCCAACGCACTAACCACTGAGCTACCGCGGCTACAAAGATTAACATTGTCAAAATAAGGATCTGATATATCGTCACCAAAGGGGTGAATGTGCAATTTTTGACATTTGCGTTTTTTTACATTTTTGAATGTAGTTTATCCTCAAGTATGCTGTGCCAAAATCGCGTGTCATTTTGTTGCATATTTCTAGCCACAAAAGACAAAACCAAAAGGACTAATTTGAAAAATTGAAATCTTGTCAAGCCAAAAGGGTGAATCTTTTCGTTTTTTCGCCATAACTTTTTATTGGTTTAAGATAAAATAGTGGTGTAAAGGCATTTATTGTTTGTTTTTGCATCATTAATTAAAAATATTTTGCCAAACAATAATTTGTTTTTTTGGCAAAATATTTATAATTAATGATGCAGATCGATAGGTGCTTTGAAAACAAATAATAATTGCCTTTACATCACTATTTTATATTGTACCATTAAAGAATTATAGCAAAAAAACGAAAAGATTCGCCCTTTTGGCATGACAAGATTTTCAATTTTTACAATTTCTTCGTTTTTTGGTATAATTATTTATTGGTGCAAGATAAAATAGTGATGTAAAGGTATTAATTGTTTGTTTTTAAAGCACCTATCGATCTGCATCATTAATTAAAAATATTTTGCCAAACATTTTTTCCTGCAAATAACAAATGGCAAATTAATGTTTGACAAAATATTTTTAATTAATGATTCCAATAGATAGGTGCTTTAAAAGCAAACAATTAATGCCTTTACATTACTATTTTAGCTTGCGCTAATAAAAAGTTATAGCATAAAAAACAAAAATATTTGCGTTTTGATCAGGATATTGCCTCACATAATCTGTATTTATAATTCAGTAGGTAGTACAAATCCAAAGATATTTTATATACCTTATAAAAATTGACTAATAAACCAAATTAACAGAAAAAATTGAAATAAATATAAATTTTGCTTATTTTTAAAGCACTTCAAACTTTAAAATTTGATTTCCCAACAAAATGCATATTCGCCCCTTTGACATGACAGTGACGGTATGTATGTTGTTACTAGGTATAGAAAAATGCACAAAATTATTCATTAAAACACAAAAATGTTGGGGGTTGGTTTATTCTAGAAAATTGTTGCTCTTCAAATAATGTGACCATATTCTTTTTGAAATCATTGGAGTATGTTTAGGATAGATATATTAAGTTTCAATTTCATGTGTGTTATAAATCCAAATATTATTTAAAATCAATACCAATTGAATAGAATTTAAATGAGTTTCAATTATTCTTTTGAGGTAGAGAGGTGGACTGATTCAAAACTGCAATGGCGCATATTCATAGACAACTTAAAGTCGACTTTAAAATTAAAATCAACTTTTCGACATTTTATTTTTTAAGAAAATTATCAAAAATTTCGACTTTAATTTTAAAGTTGACTCTAATTTGTCTATGTATAGGCGCAAATTATTCAAATAGGTTTTTCAGTTATAAAACAAAATATTACAATAAGTTCTGACATTAATTACTAAATTGTAAATATTACAAATAAAAATGGGTTTTCTTATTGGAATAACATTTGAACAACAGACCTGTTATAGGGTAAAAGAATTTTAAAATTAGTTTTTAAAGTATTTTAATCAAAAGAAATATTAAAAAATTAAAAATACAACTTTCAAACAATTTTTTTGAAAAAACTGATTATGATGTGGAATCTTGAAGTTAGCATTTATGCATTTATTATATTTTTAAATTAGTTTAAAGAAATTTTTAGACAAAGCCGCATATTCCCTGCGCTTTCAACACATTTCGGAAATCCACTAAATGACACAAATATTGAAACAATTATATGCTATTACTAAAAATTATAATTTTTCAGCGTATTAATTAGCAGCTGTTTCAATAATTTCAGAAATTTGGTCTCAGTATATTTTATTTTTGAAGAGAAACTTCAAATAATCAACTTAAATATTTTGTATCATATATTAACCGTACTAAAAAATCAAATATTAGTGCAAAATGTATTAAACTATTTAAAAAAAAAACATTCGCAAATAATATTTTTCACTTCAAAACCCTAACTATTGATTTTTCCTGCACAGACTGCACAATGTCTAAATATAGAAATTCTGTACTTCCTGCTTAGCTCTGACATTGCTCAGCAACCGCTCACTAGCCGGGCAGCCGGTTTTTCCGAAGCTTTTATAACCTTCGCCCATCACACGAAGCCACAAAAAGGAAACAGGGAGAGCGCACATGCGCTTTGAACCAAATCAACTACCATGGAGAGCCTAAAAACTGTTCCGAAAGAGTATTAGATATAGAGAGCGAGAGAATAACTGGTTTTACATGAGTGGTAGGTAAATGAAAAACATATGATTGCAAAGAACCTATTTACCCATTTCCTATTATATATACACACACCGTATACAAATAAATGCCCTCCGGACCGTTATCCTACACACACACATTGTACTGCACACCAACAACTCCTGGTTGCCGAGACCGGCTCTCGCTCAACACTCCCTCTCAACACCCCGTACTCCCTCTCAACCATTGCAACCACCGAGAACAGACGTTCTGAATTACTTAACAACATCACGTTTGTAGGTATCACGTATACAAAAAATCAGCTGACTGCATTTTATGGGCTCGTTCCTGTAGTGTCTCCCTGCTCTCATCACTGGATTCAACTTTTAGACACGGTAATGATTTTTCCCGGCTGTTCGTTCTATGGTTTTTGATGTTCTCTTTCCTTGCTTTTTAGAGGCGCTCTCCAGTGTGTTTTTTTTGTTAGTCTATGTCGAATATTCTGGGGTTTTTCCATAAAATATATGTAGGAATTGTGAGGCACTGACGTGACGGCGTTGTGTCGGTCGGGCACGTAAAGGACGTATTGGCGTAGGGTCTGGCACGTAGTGTCTCTCTGTCTGTCTGTCTATCAGTCCGTCTGTCTGTCTATCCTAAAATAATTATTTTAGGATTTCTGTCTGTCTATCCATCTTTCTGTCGTTCGGTCGATTCTTTATTTCGTAGGTTGTTTTTTAAACTTTATTGGGACACATTTGTTGGTAGGGATACCATTTGTTAGTCGAAATACATTTCTTTGGTAGAGCGCTACATTTGTCTGTCGAACGGTCGTTTCTGTTATTTCTGTCGTTTGTACTGACTGACATTTGGACTACACCGTTTGGCTAATGGGCCAAGTGGGGCTTGTGGGGTTTACGTACATGCGTTTGTGGGTAAAGCAAAGTAGAAATCAGTATTTATTTAATGGGTACTTTTGTTGCTTTTTGCTAACAAACAGCTGAGTTTTATGTTTATGCACTGGCGTTTCTCATTTCTCTATGTATGCTCGCTCAATTGCAATAAATAAAGAGAGCTTTAGCATTATAGCTCATGCTTGTTATACCCTTTCAAAGACCGGCTCTTCACAAAATTATTGTAAATCATACAAAATATTGTCGGTAATCATAGTATTTCTGAAAAATAACTACAATGTTTCGGATTAAAATTTTAAATTCATAAATAATTGATTATTTTTAAAAGAAAAACAAGCATTAATATGATGACTTATTCATAAATACTATGCATTTTTATTCCAACTATCAGATTCATCATATTGATACCACTGTTCATTAAATGACATATTGAAGAATGCATTCATTATATATATGAACTTTTTCATACTATCGAACACCATAGTGAAGAACGAAATATTCAGTACAATGAATTTGAATCGTCAATAATATTTATGAATAATTAAAAAAAAAAAAAAAATTTAGAAAATAATTGGAAAAAAATGTCCTTAAAATATGTGGTTGGAAAAAAAATTTACCAAAAAAAAAATTATCCAAGAAATAAAAATTGTTTTTGAAAAAAAATGTTTGTCCGAAAAAATGGTGAGTTTTAGTGTGATGAATTTAGTGTGGTGAGTTTTAGTGCGGTGAGTTTTAGTGTTATGAATTTAGTGTGGTGAGTTTTAGTGCGATGAATTTAGTGTGGTGAGTTTTAATGTGGTGAGTTTCGGTGTGATGAATTTAGTGTGGTGAGTTTTAATGTGGTGAGTCTCGGTGCGGTGAGTTTAATTGTGGTGGTATATGCGAGATGCCACGCCCAGTATACCAAACTCACCGAGATATAGCCTGTACTCTGCCCAGACCCAAAATACATATTGTGTCAAATTTTTATTCAATACGGTTCAGCCGTTTTGACGTCTATACGTTCACAAATATATAGTAGATGTTGTGGTTAATTTTGATTTGGTGAATTTTGGTGTGGTGCCTTTGCTGTGGTGAGATTAAGTAAGATGAGTAACATCCAATTTTAAAGTTAGTGGCAATAGATAACATTGGGGCTGAAATATAGCGTACTGAATTTTTGGGTTCTATGGGAGATGCAACTCTTCTTTGTTCAATCTGATTTATTTCTGACATAATATACTCCATGGACCTTATATCATAGTAATTCAAATTTTCAGAAAAATTCCTTCAGCGGTTTTGCTAGGAATCTGTAACATACACAAAAATAAAAATGGGCGTGGTCTACAAAAACTATATAGTGACCTTTTCCCAGATCTGTAGAATATATATTCCAAATCTTAACGAAACCCGTGCAGAGGATTCATATTAAGTTTTGGTGTGTTGAGTTTGGTGTGGTGAGATTAAGTAAAAGGAGTAACATCCAAAAGTTTGGTAGAAATTGATAACATCAGGGTTGAGATATAGCGTAATGAATTTTTGGGTTCTATGGGAGCTGGCACTCCCCTTTGCCCAATCTGGTTTCTTTATGGTTTAGGATACTCCATGAACTTCATGTCATAGTAATGCAAATTTTCAGAAAAATACGTTAAGTGGTTTTGCTATGAATTTGAATTATACACCAAAAATAAAAATGGGCGTAATATTGGGTATGGTCAACTAATACTATACAGTGACCTTCTCCAGGGTTTCTAGAATTTATATTCCAAATTTTAAGGAAATCCGTGCACAGGTGTATGTTTTCATAGCACACAAACAAAGAGACAAACGGACAATGAGTTTTATATATATAAATAAATATATTTTTTATTAATAAAAGGTTGTAATTATAAAAAAATATATTAAAACACATTTTACAAATTTAGGCATGTTAAACTTACATTATATAAGAAATAACATACAAGAACTACTTGAGAAATGAGAAGTATGACAAAAAATGAACGAAAAATAAATATTTTGATTAGAATTTCGTTTGATGAGCAGCATTCTTCAATATGATGTACATATATGTTGTATTTAAGTATTTGGTCATTGATATGATGAAACGTATTCTTTACGTACAATTCATCACAGTTACCAAGCGTTCATCATATTTATGATAACATTCATAACATTAATGTCGTTAGTCATTAATATTACGAACGGTTCTTCAATACATGGTTTGAAGAACGGAATCATCAATATGATGTACATTTTTTTTGAGAATAAGTTATGTATACACAGAAGAAAATCCTCCTTTGGCATTAGCAGAGTTTGACCATATTGATGAATTCCGTTCTTCAAACCATGATTCATTGTATTGAAGAACTATTCATAATATTAATGACTAACGCCATTATTGTTATGAATGCTATCATAAATATGAAGAACGCTTGGTAACTGTCGAAAAAGTGTTCTTCAATATGATGAAATTAAGTGAAGATTATATTGAAGAACCCTGTTCATTATACCAAATTTCTATCAAAATATTATTTTTTCTTTCATTTTTTGTCGTACTTCTCAATTCTCAAGCAGTTCTTGTGTGTTATTTCTTATATAATGCTTGCTCGAAATACATAAATTAGTAAAATATATTAAAATATATTTATTATTATTACAACCTTTTATTAATAAAAAGTTATATTTATAAAAAATATATTATATAACTTTTTTTTTTTGAAAATTTATCTTTTTCGAAAAAAAAAATGTTTTTCAATAAAATTTTTTAACACTTTTTTTTCAAATTATTTAAAAAAAAATATTTTTTTAAAAATTATTATGAAAAAATTCAACCATATGACAATTCAAATTCATTGTATTGAATATTTTGTTCATATATATAATTCATTATTATGTCATTTAATGAATGGTGGTATCAATATGATGAATCTGGTAGTTGGTGAAAAAATTCATATATATATGAATAAGTTCATCATATTAGACTACTTAGATTTTTTTTTCTGTGATTCCGATTTGTTGTAACTCATGTCATTAAAATTAATGTAACTTATTTTATTAAAACGAAATTGTTAGTCCGCGCAACTTCACATTCGGTTGCAATAACCTACATTTGTTGTAACCTCATGGCATAGAAATTAATATACCTTATTTTATTGTAGCCGCGGTAGCTCAGTGGTTAGTGCGTTGGACTGCGAGCCGAAATGTCCCCGGTTCAAGCCTGGACTGGGGCTAACAACATCTTTTCATAGAAACATTTTTCTATACCGCGCTACCTCTCGGCAGTAAATGGCAAACCTACGAGAGTAAAAGATTGCCTATGAAAAGCTCTCACCCGCCGTTCGGATTCTGCAATAAACTGTAGGTCCCACCACTTTGAGTACAATTATAACACGCACAGCTCAAAATGGTGAGAGAGCTCGGCCGAAGTTCTATACAGGACTGTAGCGCCAAACTATTATTATTATTATTTTATTATAAAACGGCGCATTCTGTTGCAGTAACCTCATCTCTAGTAAAAAGTTACCCTATAAGGATAGACATTTCATATCATTTTCTTAAGTCTAAATTTAAATTTTAGACATGATTATGATCTCTTCATGTTGATCTTTGAACTGGTCGGGACAAATGCAATGAGGAGTTCCATCCTATGGCCCTAGGAATATTTGTTTTTACTTTTCCGCATAAATTGCAATCTTTTTTTTTTGTTACAACAACCAACGTTGTTGCTCATGTCTATCATCAATTCGGTTGCCAGAAACATGTTTACTATCGTTTTTTTGTTTGTTTGATACATAACGAAATTTAAATATCTTAAAATAAAATGTCAACAAAGCGAATCTGCCATATGCAGTTATGGTAACCACGATTTCTAAGTATTCGATTGTGTCAGCCGACTTGAACATTACCTCATTACCTCATGCTTTCGATTTATACTAACGAATTAAGTGGTTACTACAAGCGAATAAGTACATAGAACTATTTTAATAGTTGCCGCAACAAATCACTGTTCTGTATGTAGACTTAGTATCTTTAATTTTCAATAGCATTTTACCATGCAATATACACCCTATATATGGATATTACCACAACCTCATACTTTCTATTTGCACTACCGAATCAGGTGGTTACCATAACCGAATAAGTCCATAGGGCAATTTTAATGTTCACTTTTCTGTGCGTATACTTAATATCTTCAATTTTCAATAGCATTCTACCATGCAATACAAACCTTAAATTGTCACAAATATTTCACCATATTTCGCGTAATTTAAACCGTTGCAGACCTTGTATAAAATATGCCAAAAATATATATATAAATCTACAGCTGCGTATATATAGTTAATATACAAAAGCACGCAATGCGTAGCCCTGTAGAAAGGATTCAAAATGTCATTGCGTTGACAGTAACTGATTTACGAGCATGGTCACAGGTGCTACTATCATAAAATATATTTAATTATTATCATATTAATTGTGTGTAAAATCTGTTGAAAATTAATGAACAGTCAAAAACATTCTACACCAATTTTTCTAAAGCATAATTTAAATATTTTCAGTTTTTTTTTTTTTTTTGGTTCTGACGAACAGTAACTAAAAAAAATTACATTAAAACTGTCACAAACATTTATATCTATGCCGCTGACAATGCAGACATGCTTTTTAGTCTTCATTGTGGTGTCGTGATTTTACCAAGGGGAATAAACAAAAAAAAACAGAAAAAAAAACAAAAGTTAAATAATGAGCTAAAAATGCAAATTGTTGGCGATATTTTTTAATCTTTAGCTTGTTTTGTGTATCATGGGATTTTGTGCATAATATTGAGAGGTTTTATATTTTAATTTTCTTTTTTTATTTTTCGAAAAATGTATATAAGTAATGCCAAGGATTAAAATTCAGAAGAATTTTGCATTCGATTTCGGTTTACTGTCTTGCTTCGGTTTTAAGCTGATACAAGACGGTTTCGAAAAAAACAAAAGTTATACAACGGAGTTCCTCAGATACATTATTTGACGATAATATTTAAAGATAATATTCCTAGTTTTGTGTAAATATCTATATATATATAAAACTCTTGGTCCGTCTGTCAGTCTGTCGGTCTGTGTTTGTTCCAGCATCACGTCTAAACCGCTGAACCGATTTAACTCAAATTTTGCACCAGGATACTATGGAGTCCGGAGGGTGTCATAGGCTATATATGGGCGCGATTGGACAAAGCGGCGCGGCACCTCCTACACAACCTAAACTTTCAAAACGACATATCTCGGCACATACACAAGCTAAGAAGATGAAACAAAAAACACAAAACTTAAGCACAAAACTTAAGCAATAACACAAAAACAACAGAAAAATAAAAAAAGGGAAGAAAACGAAATCAACCACATCAAAATTCACCACACTAAAATTCACCACACTAAAACTCATCACACTAAAATTTACCACACTAAAACTCACCATACTAAAATTCACCACACTCAAATTCAAAACACCAAAATTCACCACACTCAAATTCACCACACTAAAACTCAACACAATAAAATTCACCACACTCAAATTCACCACACTAAAACTCACCACACTAAAACTCACCACACTAAAACTCACCACACTAAAACTCACCACACTAAAACTCACCACATTGAAACTCACAACATTGAAACTCACCACACCAAAATTCATCACACTAAAATTCACCACACTAAAATTTACCACACTAAAATTCACCACATTAAAACTCACCACACTAAAATTCACCACACTAAAACTCACCACAATAATACTCAACACACTAAAAACTGACGACACTAAAATTCACCACACTTAAATTGAACACACTAAAACACACAACAATAAAATTCACTGCACTTAAACTCACCACCATAAAATTCACCACACTAAAACTCACCACACTAAAACTCACCACACTAAAACTCACCACACTAAAACTCACCACACTAAAAGTAACCACAATAAAATTTCTACTGGGAAAAACTCTACGGGGAAGAATTCTACGGGAAAGAATTCTACGGGAAAGAATTCTACGGGGAAGCACAGTCTGAGAAAGAATTGTATATGAGAACAGTTGTTTTAGCGGAGAATTAGTTTGGTTTTGGTTACTACATTTATAAAACCAATAAAAAATACGTCCACTGGTCCCTGATATAAATAATAAAAATGTTATTTATATTAATAAAATTGCTCCATAACCTTGCATTCACAAAATCTTTGCACGAGTCGTGTACAGGTCCAGCTACTTTTAAATATAATTTGTTAATTTAAGCATTTTTTCAAATTGAATTGACATTCCGTATTTAATGTTGCTCTTTACAATTTGACCATTCTGAATCAATTTGTACTTATCTGATATGTTTTTTTTTGTTTTGTCTTTAATTTTAAACTTTTTCAAATGTGTTTGATGTTTCTAAATAAAGTATGTACTTTATGTAATCATTTGAGTATACTAAAATCAGTTTTTGTCATTCTTTTATCTATAATTTTAACTATTCTGCATTCTCTGTTTTTTCATTGCTAATACCACTGAACCGCGGTAGCTCAGTGGTTAGTGCGTTGGACTGCGAGCCGAAAGGTCCCCGGTTCAAGCCTGTACTGGGGCTAACAACATCTTTTCATAGAAACATTTTTCTATACCGCGCTACCTCTCGTCAGTAAATGGCAAACCTACGAGAGTAAAACCATTGCCTATGAAAAGCTCTCACCCGCCGTTCGGATTCGGCAATAAACTGTAGGTCCCACCACTTTGAGTACAAATATAACACGCACAGCTCAAAATGGTGCGAGAGCTCGGCCGAAGTTCTATATAGGACTGTAGCGCCAAACTATTATTATTATATTAATACCAATTTGACTGTTTTGAATAATCTGCACTTATTAGAAATCAAAATAGAAGACTTCATATTAATTCCGTCCTTTTCCAAAATATGTCGGAAAATATGCTCGCAAACTTTCATTTATCTTTGTGTTTGCAGGAAAATAGTGCCTGAAATATTTCAAGACCAAATATAATGCCGGAAATTTGGTCTTGGGTTGTTTGTCTTTTTCATTTCTGTTATCAATTTGACTATTCACAAATCAAATTTTCCATCTTTGTCAATTATAATCAATTTGTCCTTTTCAAAATATAATCGACTGAGCTAAAATCAATCTGACCGTTTTTGAATACACACTGAAAATGTTTCAAAATATCATTTAACATTGTACCAATGGTTATATTTCATAAACCCCACATGCAAATAATCATAATTCTTTTTGGATGTTCACAAAATAACTATGCAAAGCAAAAACTGATAACATGGCCAAAGAGTTTCCTGCAAGTTAATTACAAAACTTTTAGCATTCTATAAAAATGCGTCCAATGTAAACAGTTAGCCAAACCAAGCCAAGGCAGCAGCACCGTTGTTAGCAAGTTGGCCACGTCCACGTCAGCCACTAACAGGCGATGGCTACAAAAGATTACAGCGACTTGTTGGCAAACAGTCTTTGGCATTTATTCATTCATTCTTTCATTCGCTTGCTTTCCCTTATTCATTTCCCACTGCATTCATATCGTCCTTTTGTGCCGTTTGCCATCCTTTGAGTGACAAACGCAATTCTTCTGTTCATCACTCAGACCTCAGCACGGTTTGCATTTGTGGTAGGTATTTGTTTAGCTATGGCTCCTCCGTCAGTAGCCCCCCATCCCCTAAAGTTTTCGTATCGCTTTTATTAAATTGTTTCTTCGTATTTATTTTTATTGTTCGTTTGACGTTCGTCTTACAACAATTTGCTTAGCCTTGCGTTACTTTGTTGCTGCCCATTTTCGCAATTCAATTTAACTTTTGTATCAAAAGCACAGAACAGGCATAGTCACCATCATCATAGTCTTCGTCGTCATCGTCGTTGTTGTTTTCATCGTTCTTGTCCGCCTCCTGGCCCGGCAGCAGTCACAGGATGTGTTGGTAATTTCCATTGAATTCACTACCAAATTCAAATGTTTCTTATGCACGAGCAGTTTTCTGACACGATTCAGGGACGGTACGGTACGCTGCTGCAATCCGGGCAACGAACTGTAGAAAGTGAAACGTGTTCCATGAATAGAATTTTCGATGCTATCATGAATGAAATTTTTTGGGCAAAGTATGCGCCGAGTGGTTGCTATCTTTTTGGTCCTATCTAACAAAGTATTTGCTTAATGTAAAATGTGCAAAACTTTTCGATAAAATAAAAAGTTATATTTTTAAATAAGACTTGAACATGCAAAATCTGACGTGAGCTAAATTAAATGCTGCAAAAATAAAGTCAAAGTTGGAAATTTTTCGAACTAATTTTGCTATATCTTTGTCCTTATATTTACGCTATAATGAATGCATTCTTGTGCGATATTTATAATAGGTTATGATGGTTTAATGCTCTATTGATTATGTAGAAGAGTATATGTCTATGGGACCATTAAGTCTATGTTCGTCACGTGTATCGCGTAGCAGGACACTTACCCGAAATCCATTAAGCCGAAAGACATTTCCCCGAACCCATTTTCCCGAAAAGAACATTTCTCCGAAATGAACATTTTCCCGAAATGGATATTTTCCCGAAATGGACATTTTCACGATGTGGAAAATTTCCCAAAATGGACTTATTCCCGAAATTTACTTTTCCTTGAAATTGATAATTCCCCGAAATTGATATTTCCCCGAAATGTGGGTGTGCAAAAGTGGGCGGAAAGTGAAAAAAGACCGTACTTTTTTTTACATCAATAGGAAATCGCATCGGATCATTTGGTCCATGACCACCAAAAAAGGCAAATGCTACCATATGGAGTGGTCTATGGAGGGTCCCTCTCCAATGCGGTTTTGACCACCTTTTTCGGAGTCATGGACAACTCTGAAGAGTAACCATTAACGTTCTAATAATGTTCTCTATCGATTTTCGAAATACAAATTTTTGGTCTTTAATGCGGTTTTGTCCCTCTTCTGGGGGTCATGGACCACTCCAAATGGTACCCTTCTAATGATGTCCGCTATCGATTTCCGCATATTTAAATAATATTATGTGCACACCATAATAAACCTCCAAAAGGGAGGTTTATGGACCATTCCAACGATGTCTGCTATCGATTTCTGCAATAAAAAAATCGGTATTTTTTTTTACTTTCCGACCAGTTTTGCTCACCCACATTTAGGGAAAATCAACTAAAATTAACCAGTTTTAAAATGATACCAACCTAATCTGCCATGTATGGGAGATCTCCGACACTTCGAATCTTTTTGACGAATGAATTCCTCGAAATCTCAAATTAGTCTCGAATGTAAAGGGTTTTTCAACAGGGACGCTACAAAAGTAGAGCAACAGGGACAGCAAACGACGCCATATTTCTTGCCGTTCTTTTGACATTTCTCTTCAGTATGGTTTGCCATTTCATGATGGAATGATATACGAATTCGAATTTCGGTAGTAAATTTTAATAATTTCGACTCGTTGTTGGCTCGTATATCTTTCCATCATGAAATGGAAACCTAACTGAAGAGAAATGTCAAAAGAGCGGCAAGAAATATGGCGTCGTTTGCTATCCCTGTCGCTTTACTTTTGTAGCGTCCCTGTTGAAAAACCCTTGAAAAAAAACTTTTGTAGCGCTCTTATTGAAAAACCCTTTATATCGAATCGAACATCAGACTAGGAAGATACGATATTTAAACTTTTATTACATCGATAACGCAATGTTTTTCGAAACCATCTCGACCTTTAATCATTTTGTTCTTCGATGTCGTTCCGATTTTGAAAATTTTATCGTACTGAGAAAACTAAGACAGAACGCATTGATATCTACCTACCATATAGGTAGATATCAATAGAAATATCCTTCTTCTCGCATTGATCTCGTAACGATATCGAAACGAATAACATACCGGAAATGTAATCAATCATAAAAATAAATGCAGGATTGCTGTAACATATGATATTCTTTGCCGCGTACTAGAAATGTTTCAAAATCTCTTTTCACCAGTCACGTGATATGCAATTAAAGAGGAATTGTCACCTTTTACCCAGAGCTCTAGTAGAAACTTACCCTATTAGGGAAGACTTGTTCACGAACAGGTCATGGTGGTCATATACCTGATTGGTTTATTACAATTTAGATATACAACATCAGTTCCCGGTCATGACTCCTTCACAATTTCCACTAAAGCGAGGATTTGAGTACATTCCACAAATTCTGGTTCATTTACATTTTGAGAAATTCTATCTGAAATGACCGATTCACCGATTAATGCTCTTTAAGTCTGTGTTGTCCACCCCCTTATCGTATCCAGTGTACACATGTCTTGTTCATATATAATTTGACTTTCATTTCGGCGACAAACTGTTCTATAATTTCATAATAAGTTTTTCATTTTATTTCAAGTTTTTCTCGAATTTTACATAATCTATTTACTAAAACATCCAATACTCAAATATGAGCCTCAGTTTCTTTATATACAATACAAACTCATCGATTTATCAGAACGTCAATGCCTTTTACTCCTCAACCTTAAGTCTTCTCAAACTTTTTTTTTTTTTTTTTTGTAAATTTTATAAATACAACATTCTGTATCAGTTTTATACTTTGTTACAACGCTTTAATCGCACAGACACAGTGCAAATAATGAGGACCTAATGGTGTGCACATAATATTATCTAAGTATTAAATCCTTTTTTTTTGTTTTTTTTTATTTCTTGTTTTTTTCTACGTCTCTTAAGGCTTTCATACTTTTTGTACTTAGACTTGCTTTGAAGTATTTTTACGTTTTATTGTATTTATTCTGATTTTTTTTAAATGTGTGCATAAAAAATGTGTTTTTTTGAGAATTTTTGCTTATAAAACATTACACCCATTGAACTTCGTAGAATTTTTATTTTAATAGTTACTCAGCAAACCAAACAATATTTTAACGATATTGAAAAGAATAACATGATAAAATAGTATATAAACTAATATAAAATGATAGGGTTTTCAATAAAAAAATAACAAATCTGGAATGATTTATAGATATCGAAATATGGGCATTTCCAGAAAAACATCAACCACGACTGAAAAAACTTTTTTTTTTTAATTACTTTCCTTAATAACATAATTTTTCACTTTCATCCGCATAATTTGGATTTGTTTTTCCATCTACAGGCTACTACGGCTATTCGGCACAATGTATAACAATTTAATTATAAATAATAATTCATAAAATGTATTCCAGAACCTATTCGAATTACTCATGACTTATGAATATATAATACATAAAACATGAGTAAACATTCGCATAATTTTATTAAATTTATCATAATATTTTATTTTTACTATAGTCATATATTATGAATTAACAACAAATAATTATGATTACTTATTCTTGGCTGGATGTCATGATTAATTTTTGCAAAATTTATGCGTATAATACATGATTTATGAGAACATTTCTCTCCGTGCATATTAGGGTAGATATTAAGCTTCCAATTTCGTGATCCCGAAATTTTGGGACTGCCAATGAAACTAATGTGCAGATAAAAAGAAAACTACTATATTTTAAATTTGCAGCCGTTAACATATTTTCATTATTTTTCAATTGACCTTGATTTGTGATTGATAAATGATTGTTACCATGTAAGAATACACGGAGGCAAAAAAGTTCTAAAATCCAGAAGGAATCAAGAAGTATACAGTGTGATATACAGCTCAACTGAAAAATTCTTAATTTCAAGAAATGGATTTTCTTAGTTGTCAAAAAAGTAACTAAGTAGAATTATTCTTAGATTCAGTTATTAATTTCTTAGGTATCAAAAAAGTAACTAAGTAGAATAAGTCTTGAATTCAGTTATTAATTTCTTAGGTATGAAAAATGTTGTTGTTGGTGAGAGAGCTAGACCGAAGTTCTACACAGGACTGTAGCGCCAAACTATTATTATTATTATAATTCGGTAATAATATCGGGATTTATTTTCTATGCCTAATTATCGAAATGCTTCGGAATTGGAATCCCTATTAGATGTGGTCATATCTATGTCAATTTCGTCATGTAACTGATGGAGTTTTGAAAATTATCTGGATTATTTCAGAGTGGAGTATTTCAGAGTGCCTTTAAACATATTTTCTATACTACTAAAAACTATACAAGCATTAGAAGAACCTATATGTAATATGCATTACAAGAAAACTAATATAAATTATTACAAACAAAGTCTGATTTATGCTGACATTTATAGATTTTATTGATGTGATTTTCATTAAGCAAACTCTTCGTTATATTTTATCTCACAATAAAATCAGGTTCTGTAATGAATTATCAATTTTCTAATGCGTTATATCGTAAGTTTGCTTTCTCAGCAATACACGTAATAAATCTATACAAATTCGCAAGAGTATAGCATCATTTATAGCATAATGTAAGGAACAAATATAAAATGAAAAAAGAAAAAAACTGTGCATAAAACTTAGAACCTTAGAAACAGCAGCAACAAATGTAGTGAGCAAATGAAAAGCGTACTAATAAACATTTTATGTACTATTTGTACAATTCTTTGCTGAACTCAATGGGTATTGTAGAACAAAGTGGCCTCAAAGAACGGGTCATAAATCTTGTTGGCAGCATAATCCGCAAAGCAACAGCAATAGCAACAGAAGCAGTAGTAATAGCAATAGCAATAGTGAAAACTGCTATTGTGCGCATAAATGTTAGGAAATTGTAATGGGGAAATCGTAGTAGTGGTGGTAATAGTAGTTATCGTCAGTTAATGTCAGGTCATAACAAACAAATCAATGAGAGAAACTCTTTTTAGTGCACGAAATGCTCTCAGGATACTACAAACGATGACGATGAAACATGAGGAACAAAAGCACAACACGGTTTACTGGGTATTTCTAAATATAAAAAATAAAAAAAAAATTGAAGCATTGTTGTTTAAACGTCGTAAAAGATATAAAAATCGTAACATAACGAATGCTATGACTTCATTGTTGTAATTTAAAATTGTATAAAACTCAAATAAAGTAAAGACTTTCTTAATCTTTTGGAAGTCGTAAAAATTCTAAGTTTCTCTACGAAAAAAAAAAAAAAATTAAATGCTTGAGTGAGGCTTGATATTGCAAGGCAATAATCAACCCTGTAGCTTTAAAAAGGTGCGTTTTGCCTTTTGTCAAACTTTTTATTGCAAAAAAGTAATATTTATGTTTTATTGCTTTTTATAAATGAATTATTCGTTTTTTTTTTTTAATCTCTTAAAAAGCAATGAGAATTTTTTTGTATAATAGTTTTTTGTACCATGAAGTTTTACTACTCATTTTATAGCGTAAATATCATTATAACATATTAGATCTATTAAAATTCGACGGATTGGAAACTAATCTTTTTGTTAAACTTTTTGTTGCGAAAAACGTTTTATGGCTACTATTAAAATTATTATTACTTTTTTGAAATATATTTGTAAAGTTTGAATTTTTTGTATCATGAGAGTTTTACTACTGTACTACAATGTAACACATTATAAGACGTATCAAAATTCAACATATTGAAAATTTATCGTTTTGTTATATTTATTTATTGCTAAAAACGTTGGGTTTATGGACTTTTTTTAAGATTTATTAGTTTTTTCTAATCTTTTTGTAAATACCATAAGTAGGGATTTTTTGTATAATGATTTTTTGTACCAATCTATTTTAATACATTAATTAGCTATTGTAAAGTATATACTATATGAGTACACTTAATGCAAAGTATAGAACCGTTCCAGAGGAATTCCTATTGATTCAACGATTTTTTACTATTAAAACTAGTCAATGCGTTTTTTCCTATTAATATTATAGTATGGGAACTATTAATGTTATAGTGGCGTGTCACTATTGATTTCAATAGTTTTTAATCTTAAATATTAATGTGGTTTGTCCTATATTAATGTCCTATTGATACAGGAATGTCCCAACGAAAGAATAGTTTAACACAATAAAATAAAACGACTTATACTATTATATTAAAAAGACAAAATTAATTATTGAATTATTCAGACTATTGTTTTAAATATATTGCAACATAAAATCAATAGCATAAATCATTTAAAAGTAATAGGACATCATATTCTCTTAAAAGGATACACCTAACTATAACATTTATATGGGAACATACTATTTATATTATAGTTTCTTATATTCCTTCAACAGAATTAATCATATTAGTGTTATTGGAAAAATAAATAAATGCAACTGAAACAATAATATTTATATGTAAATTTTATTAAATACATATAAAATTGTATGCCAAATTGAAATTTATGGTGCACTATCGAAATCTAAAATTATTCCAAGTGTGCTCTTGGAAACGTTCATGACTTGAATTTCCCCGCTGTCTTCCTTCGCTAATTTATGATATGGATACAACGTAGTGAATCTGGAAAGAATAAATTTAAAAATATTAATTAGTACTTAATAAAATTATGTTCAACGATTTAAATCGTAACTCACTCTAATCATTATATTTATGCATCCTATTAAAATAAAATGGCACAACTATAACGACAATAAATTTAATCGTATGAAGTTCATATTTAATAATTAAGCAATAGGAACTCCATATAAAAACAATAGTTTGCTTCATATAACATATTGGTGCTATAGTTTATCCTATATATATGATAAACTATAATAACAAAAAAATGACAAAACTGTAAAGACAATTATTTTTATCCAATGAAGTATATATATAATATTTTCATCCTATAAAAACAATATGAAATACATACAAAACCAATAGTTTGCATCATATAACATAATGATGCTATAGTTTATCATATTAAAAAAAATGACGAAACTATAGCGACAATACTTTTATCCTATGAACTACGGTTTTAATAATTCTATCCTATAGAAGCTGAATATGAATAGTACAATTAAAAATACGTAGGAATATGTTTTTGTTAAAATTAATATTTAAAATATACGAAAAGTTATTTAATTTTAATAATCAATAGTATTGCACTAAAAAATAAACTATTGAAATAATAGTAAAATTACTATTTTATCAATAACATGTCCTATTGTATTAATGTTGACCACCTTATTAGCTAAACAATAGTACAAAATACTATAAAAACTATTGAATTAATAGTAACAACTTTTAGAATCAATAGTCGTACTATTGGTTTTAATACCCTACACTAAGAGTGAAAGGGTATATACAGTTTGGTACGCCGTTTGTAACACCCAGAAGGAAGCATCTCCGGTATGGAAAAGTATATATATTCTTGATCAACATGACCTCTTGAGTCGATTTAGCGATGTCCGTCTGTCTGTCCGTATGTCTGTCCGTCTGTCTGTCCATATGTCTGTCTGTCTGTTGAAATCCCTACTAATTTTAAAATTGAAGAGCTTGATAAATGAAACTTATTACTTAGATTACTAATATACCTACGCTGTATGTGCGAAAAATCGGTCCATTGTGACCTATGATCGGACTTCTTATGTTCAAATACCTCATATAAAATGTACATATAAAGATCAATTTTTATGTATACGTGCTTAGGTAAACTTTTTTTGGTCAAATATATATTGATATCATGCTCAAATACATGATAATTATGTTTTCCGGCGAAAAGACTTGTGGTTCACAAAAAAAAATCGAAATTCGGTACACCTACCCATTTGTAAATATGGGTATCAAATGAATGGAAGTTCTTCAGCGATTGAATGTTTGTAGTTATTTTCAGGATTCGTATACCCTGGTGACCTATATCACTTTGAATGGTAACCACACATATGTGTAGGGTATTTATAGCAGGCTTAGACCGACTATAACTTTGATAATCCTAACTATCATAATTACACCTACTTTAAATTTCCCATGTGATCTAACCTTCCCAACTGGTTTGTTTTCTGAGTGTTCATTACTCCAACTATCACAATTTCCTTACTTCAAAATTTTCCATATGACCTAACCTTCCTTTAACCTAACCTATTAGTGTAGACATTATCATGGCCAGCATATGTTTGCCATGTCCTTGGTTAAGATATGACAGGGAAAATATTTGATAATCCGATCTCTCTCATGCCCCTAGAACAATTTCTAGTAGGGTAACCCACGATTGATACCCAAACGGTTTTCGCACTTATTTCAGTTTCGGTTACAGTAACAGTTTCGATTACGATTGCTTTTTTTGTATTAATCTTAGGAAGAAACTGAAATTGTGGAAATATGCTTATGTTTTGAAGGTGATAAACTTACATAAGAATCAATTTTACATAACTTTGGTGTAGTGAGAAGTATTAGAACTGAAAGGAATTAGTTGCCTTTACAAACTGTTTCTGCGAGTAACAGGTTTTAATCAATGTCAAAACTATTTGGATTTTGTACATAAAATTGTTCTACTCTTTATCATTACCAACTATTTTTTTTTTGTTCTCTCCATTTTATTAAGTCCACTATATTTTCTTTCATTTTCATTTAAATGTGAAACCTTCTGGAATATTCTGCAGACATCTAATGCCATTTAATGTGTCTACAACGAAATCCTAAGGGTGCCATAAATCCGAAACGAACTTGAAAAAGAAAAATACAAAAAAAAAACAAAATTTTCTACTCAGGTGTGGCTGCAGGTTTGGCGCGCTTCTTCATGATCCGTGACAAGCCGCCTGTTTTCCGGCCGCCTCGTCGCGTCGCTGGTGTGTGTGTGTTCAAAGAGCGTGGGAACGTGGGAAAAACATGCGACTTCCAGAGGGCAACGAATGCCATGTGCAGCAAATCCATCATAATTTGAGCAATGCTTGGCTGCCTGGCACAGGATCTTTTATATTGATCAAAATCGTTGCTAAGATTCTAAATAGAAAATTCAGTGTAGCGATTACAAAAAGTACAACAGGCTATAGAAATCCCAAGTGTGTTTTAAACAGTTCAGGTTTAGGGAAACTTTGTAAGAATGAAAATAGGCTACTGAATTTCTAAAAAAGAAAAAACCAACGAGTGCCTTAAATTCGTAAAGACAATAAATAATCCATATAGATTGTCAATGCATTTCTGCCAAGAGGTTTAGTGCTTCGTTATTAAGTCTGCAAAATAAAAGAAAAACAATAAAAAAGAAAACTAGTTTTCTATTGAAATATTGATTGTGTTTCCGCACTGCAGAAATTGGATAATTCGTGAAGCCTCTACATATCTCTGCTGCACATCTATACGAGCCGTTTCCGTTTAAAGTGGAAAACTAATCCACACACTAAGCCAGCTTTGCACTTTGGAATTAGACAACATCAACAAACAGTCAGGTGCCTAAAGCCAGTCTCTTGTACTATAGGATTTTATTAGTTTTCTTTGTTTTTCTTAGGAACAAATTAAGTTCGAACCTACCGATTGCTAATTTTTATAATTCTGTTTCCGTGAATAAACAGGTTTCATAAATAAATAGTTTTGCATTCTATGGTCTTTTTGTGTAATGAATTTGCATTTGTACTTAAAAATAATGTTAAAAAAAACAAACAAAAAGATAAGTAAATGAAGTGGTAGGATTTGTATAATTAGAAAATGACGCACTTTTTTCAAATTATCGTTTGTTCGAAATTCTTATTTGGGACAACAAAAATCGATCTACATTTTTTTAACATTTACATAATAATTTGAGTGGATTGAAATATTTGTGTATAGAACAATCTTTTCAGGAACAGCAAAAAAAAAAATGAAATTTCAACATGATTTCGATTGTAAAATGTATTTTTATATTACTCTAGTAGGCCTTTTTATGGTCCATGATCAGTTCCATAATCAGGATTTTTTAAATTTTGCATAACCCAATCAGTTACAAAACCAACATGGTCCGGCCATGAGTATTTTTACCCGTATAGTTTAAATTTCTGCTAGGGTACGGAAAGAAATCTGGGTCAACACCTCGGCAAAGCTCTTTAAATAAATAAGATATATGTTTCGCTTACTTTTTGGAACTAACCAAATTAAGAGTTTTTCAAATGGGACGCTACAAAAGTAAAGCGACAGGGACAGCAAACGACGCCATATATATGCCGCTCTTTTGATATTTCTTTTCAGTAAGATTTGCCATTTCATGATGGAAAGATATACGAGCCAACAACGAGTCGAAAATATTAAAATTTACTACCGAAATTCAGAGTCAGTTAAGAGCGCTACGTCCAATTTATGGTCGTCATAATCGTCCTAGAAGATCAACAATTGGGCATCTAGTGGAAAAATTTGAATCCACAGGCACAGTACAAAATGTTCCCGTGCCAGTGAGACAAAGAAGTGCCCGTAGTGTCGAGAATATTGCTACCGCTGAGGCCTCAGTTGAAGAAAGCCCAAATGTGTCTCTCACACGTCGTTCTCAAGCGTTGAGCATCTCTGTGACGTCCTTGTGGCGAATTTTGCGAAAAGATCTTGGCCTACATCCTCACAAAATCAAATTGACGTAAGAACTGAAGCCGCTTGAACACCAGAAGCGTCGTATGTTCGTGAATTGGGCTGAGCAACAACTTGAAAATGATTTGGATTTTCATCGAAAAATCATCTTCAGCGATGAGGCTCAACAAAATATGCGTTATTGGTCAGACAGCAATCCACACGTACTCCATGAGTCATCATTGCATCCCGAAAAAATTACGGTTTGGTGCGGTTTATGGGCCGGTGGCGTCATTGGGCCGTACTTCTTCCGTGATGATCAAGACCGGCACGTTACTGTGAATGGGAATCGCTACCGTTCAATGATAACCGAATATTTTTTGCCCCAATTGGATGATATGAACTTGGGGGACATGTGGTTCCAACAGGACGGCGCCACAAGCCACACAGCGAATGCCACAATCAATTTATTGGAAACCAAGTTTGGAGAACGTGTTATCTCACGAAATGGTCCAGTCGATTGGCCGCCTCGATCGTGCGATTTGACGCCCCCATTCCTGTGGGGCTACGTCAAGTATATGGTCTATGCCAACAAGCCCGCGACGATTGATGAACTTCGTACGAATATCGAACGTGAAATTGCAGCAGTATCGGCCGATTTATGCTTGAAAACCGTCGAAAATTGGGTTCAGCGTCTGGACTTCTGCAAGCGTGCCCGTGGTGGCCATGCAAAAGAAATCGAGTTCCATACATAATGGCATCGAACGTACTTTTACAGGAATAAAGAATTTCATTGATATTCAAAACCGTTTTGGTTTTATTTAAAAAAAAACTTTGTTTTATTTAAAAAAACGCTCTTATTGAAAAACCCATTATGAACGAGTTGGGAAAGTTAGGTCACATGGGGCTTATTTTTATTGTCGGTCGGGCCCGACTATGGAATACCCTACACCTTTGGTGGGGATATTAATGTGGGATATTTATTTGCATACCTTAATTTGAAAGTTTTTAATTATGCTGAACCTCCCCACCATCACAATATTATTCATATATCAGAAATTTACGTCTTATATCCCCATAAATTAAAAAATTTATATAACAGTATAAACAACTAAAAAAAAATTAAAAAATATAATTGGGCGGACCACACCTATATTTAAAATTTTGAAAGGCTAATATTTCATAGATTTGATTTTAATAATTTATTTACGGATCAAATTTCCAATATGATAACCCGGGATATAATGAAAAAAAAAGTGGGCGGATCACGCCCATTTCTAACAATACGTTTTAAATTTTATAACTGTACCTTGAATACTTTTCGAGTTATTAGTTCCGAAAGAGTTATATAAAAGTGACTTTTATTGGAGGTGGGCGTGTCCGTTGACCGATTTGGCTTATTTTCAAACTCAGTTTCTACTTTTGGCTAAAATATATTGAGACGAAATTTCATCGCATTCTGATCAGTATTTCTGAAGTTATTCTGTATTCGGACAGCAAGACAGCAAGACGGACAGACAGACAGACAGACAGACGGACATGGCTAAACGGACTCGGGTAGTGATGCTGATCAAGAATATATATACTTTTCCATACCGGACACGCCTCCTAAGGGGCGTTACAATATATGCACAAAGTTAATATACCCTGTACCTCATAGGTGTAGGATATAAAAATCAAAGGGTCTACTGATATAAAGTGTCGTATAAACTGATGCTCTCACACTCCTGGGTTAGGCGCCATGGGGTCCGAAAGTATTTAAAGAATAACCAATATATTTCGTTATTTTGTAGCGAAATGATTCATTGTGCGTTTATGACGTCTAAGAAACCATTATAGGGGACAACCTAAGGATGATTCGAAATGAATACTTCAAGTTTGTATCTTAACATTTCACTACCATTTTTTATGAAGCTCTCATAATAAAGACCTGTAAGTAGTTAATTTTATAAATATTAAATAAATATATTTAAGAACAGACTGCTAACTTTAACATCGGGGTTTAACTGATGAATTTTGTCAGTCTTTTCAGTTTTTTTCAGTCTTTTCTTTTCACTACTCAAGAAGAACATAGATGCTATGACTTCGTACCCATTAAAATTTTATGACATATCCTGTTTTAGAAAATACATAAGTACATTATTTTAGATCGAAGAATGGGTAAGAAGATGGAGTAGTTTCCCAAGTACAAATTAACGACCGGCACAACACTGATACAGGCTTGTGCCAATGCTTCTCAGGACTGTGTCAACACTGTTATCCAGGCCCGTTCCATGACTGTGTCAAGACTGGAATGATAACTATGTTACAATCCTGTAGTTCAGATTTGTACCTAGGCTTGGTGCCAGGCTTGTACCAATGGGCATTGAATTTATTCTTCATGTCATTACACTTGAGAATCGAGCCTGTAGATTCATAAATAAGTTAGAGGTTAACAACTAATTTAACAGTAACACTTACGTTAATTTGAAGACTTTTTGTTCAGACGACTGCAAAGAGTTTAGTTTATCAAATTTATTTTTTGTTTTAAAATTTAACAAAAATATTTTTTCCATCAGTTAAGTGTTCTTTAACAGGCGAAAACGGACAAAAAAGGCACAATAATAAAATTTAATTTACTTGTGTCCAACATAAACTAACAAGGCCTGTTTGAAATCTGCGAATGACAAATGTGCCAGTTCTGTGCCTAGCTTGGTATATCAAGGCCTGTGTGGAGTCTGTGAGTGACAATTGTGCCAGGCTTGTGTTTAACCTAAACTAACGAGGCTTCTTTGAAATCTGGGAATGACAAATATGAGAGGTTTGTGTCTAGCTTGATATATCAAGGTCTGTGTGAGGTCTGTGACTAACGATTGTCCAAGCCTTGTTTCTGGCCCCATATACCAAGCCTTGGTAGTCAAGCCTGTAACAAGCCTTGCACTTTTGTTGCAGCCTGGACATTCATACCTTGAAATTACCAATATCTAGAGTTGTCTTGAATTTACCAATATCAAAAATGTTACGTAAAATAGTTAAGTGTAACATTTGGGTTTAAATGATAAATTTTATCCGTTTTTGTATGTATTGACTACTTAAGAAAAAAGTAGACGACATTCGTACACGAGAAAAATAATTGACGTAATATAGCAGCCGATATTAATTACATGTATTAAATTTTTTTTTTTTTTGAAAATCTACTAAGATCCAGAGCACGGACTATATCCATTATACTGTAAAATCTATTCGATATGATTTTGTGGTTAATATCAGCACGTCCATGCCCAAGCCGAGATTCGAACACGACCTCTGGACTGCTGAGGTAGAGCGCTACATGCATTAATCAGTCCAGCAATGAAATTCAGTAATTTAATGAAAACATTTGCTAAATATATTATTTTTACGTCAATGCAGCAAATTATTTAGTCAACGCAGTTTCAGCAAATATAATTGCTGATTCTGCGCCGAATATCGTTTGCTATATTTGACGTCGATTGTTTTTTTCTGTGTACGTTTCAGATGCAGTATTTCACAAGGCTAATTTTGTTTGATAATTTCCAGCACGAACTATATCCATTATACTGTAAAATCTATTCGCTATGATTTTGTGGTTAATATCAGCACGTCCATGCCCAAGCCGGGATTCGAACACGAGACCTTCAGAATGCAAGTCCAGCGCTCTACCTCTGGACTGCTGAGGTAGAGCGCTACATGCATTAATCAGTCCAGCAATGAAATTCAGTTTTTTAATGAAAACATTTGCTAAATATATTATTTTGACAACAAATGTAATTCGGGATCTTCAAATAAGTATTATATTTTTGAAATTATTTTAAAATTGTGTTGCCAGTTTTCTATAGATTTTATTTGTATAATACTGATGTAAAGAATCGTGTACTTGTTTAGTCTTTTCTTAAACCCTTTTAATAAGTTCTAATAAACCCTTTATATTAAAACCGTATGCCACATAAATACTGTAAGCTTTAGCTTCCTGCCAATTTGGCATGTTATTATTACTTTCAAACTGTAGTTGTCTCTACGCAGAATACCTCAAAAACTTTTCTTAAAGCTAACAAAACGCCATACTTCAAAGAAACTATTATTTATGCACACAGAAAGTTTTATTTCACGGAAATATGCATGGCATATATAAAGAAAACAGTGGTAAAAGTGCGGGGGCGACGAGGCGGCAAAGATGTGAAAAATATGTTTATAAGATGTTAGAAAAGTAACTACGTTCTTATCCTCAAGCATAATATTTATATGCATGCATACGAGAGACGCGAGCACATGTAGAAAAGTAACGGCTTCCTTAAGAAATAAACTATTAGTCCCTGAGGATAGGACACACACAGAACGAATGAATGTACGAATCTACCTTCTACATGCCTTACCTACCATACATATGAACTCTGTGCGCTCTGTTTGTAGATGATAAAGATGATATGAAAACCTGAACATATATTTCATAATGAGCACACGCACTGATGTCGGTGACGGTTTTATCCAGCAGGCTGTTCATAATATATGGATAGCATCAGAAATCATAGCCTACTAAGTAAGGTTGGTGAATTTTCACTGAAATTGGCATTTGTACCGGCACGAAGGCTGATTGGCGATAGGAGTTGTTTTGAGGTTTTCCTTTGAATTATAAACACGTGCAGGTAAATTTTGATATTTATTTATTTACTTTTGTTGTTGTTGTTGTTAAACTTTAAGGTTCGAACGTGGTATAGTGAATTTGAAATTTAGAATTCGAAAGCATGTGGGTTATTGAAGAACAACATTTAACATATACAGAAAACTTTATGTGCTTTATATCAATGTAATTATTTAAAAATATAACAGTCAAATTTTAAATTCAAAAGTTATATTGGTTTGTATAATTCATGATAAATGAAACTCGAATATAAGCATTTTACTATTTAATTTCAAGATCCTCATTTCCTGTCCTCCTATCAGTCAGAAATTGTCCGAACTTTTATAAGTTTTTAACCAGTTTCATTCAAAAAGAGTTTCAATTTTTAATAGTTTTTATCTAGTGTCTCAACATTTGTATGTTTTTAACTAGTCATTAAGGCAAGGAAGTCGAATTCATAAATGGATTTACCCTAGTAGAAATTTGCCCGATGCGCCATCGGGAAATGATCGGGGTTTCGTTGGGAAATTATATTTCCCTATTAGAGAAAATATGATCATTGCCTTTCCATGTCCTTATCATGCTTACCATACCATACCATACATTATCTAAATAGTAAATGTTCCCGATCATAGCTACATTATTTGTTCTTCATAACGAAATTAGCATCAGACAATGATCGAGATTTAATGAGAGAAACCTTATTATGCTCGGGCTCTGACAAGCCAATTGTCGGGTAAATAATAAAATGTGGAATTAACCGATCATGATCATGGCCTGAGGTCAGTACATGATCAGGACACTGCGTTACAAGGACATTATGGGCCTCGTCATATTCCGATCATCTCAAATAATGACATGATCACTTCATGAACATGGCCCTACCAAAATGTCTACTAGGGTATAATAGAGAACACATTTAAACATACAAGAACTACTTGAGAACTGAGAAGTACTGCAAAAAATTAACGAAAAATAAATGTTTTGATTAAAATTTGATTTGATGAACAGCATTCTTCAATATGAAGTATATATATGGCGTTTTTATGTTTTTGTTCATTAATATGATGAAACGTATTCGTCACATACAGTTCATCATATTGAAGGAAATTTTTTAGATAGTTAGCAAGCATTCATCATCATATTTATGATCGCATTCATAACATTGATGGCGTTAGTCATTAATATTATGAACGGCTCTTCAATACAATGAATTATGGTTTAAAGAACGGAATTCATCAATATGATGTACATTTTTTTTCTGTGTTGAATGCATTCTTTTGGAATATAATTTTGCATAAACAATGAGAAGCCCAAGTTGGTAAATTGGAGTCATACTGGTTATTATTTTTTTTAATGTCAGTGTTATTATTATTAGTTCGATTAAAATTACCAAACCAAAAAAAATTCTCCTATGGACATTCAATATTTCATTTATATATAAGTCATGAGTACTGATGTTGACTTCATCAGTTTTTGCGTATTGTTTTAAAGAAAATTTAATGTAATGTTTTTCTTGTTCAAAAATTTCATGCCCCTTCTAAATGGGGGGAGAATAAATAAAAATTGCTTTTGTATTATAACAAAATGGGGGGGCAAAATCAATGAAAATTGTCACGCAATATAATAGCTCAAAATCTTACAAAAAAAAAAAAGAATTGAATGTCACGTGGTACCCCCTAAAAATCAAAAACTTAATATTTTCTTAAACTCACTTTTCTGGTTTTAAAATCAAAATTTAAAATTCATAGCAAAAATATTGAAAAAATTAAAAAAAATATATATTTGGAGTTTCTATGTTAGTGTAATTTTTAGGCCTACTTTGCATATGGAGTGACAGTTTCTTTAATTGTTTTCTGTTATAATACAAACCTCGATCAGGTTTCGACTTATTACAGTTCGACTAGAAACCATTTAGAGGTCCAAGCTATTTTTTAAAAATTATTAAAGGAAATTTTCTAAATTTTTACTGATTTATTCTTAATTGCAAATGGAATTTGTGATTTCTTCAGAAGTGATTTATTCTGAATTTCAAATAGATTTTCTGAATTTCAATTGATGTCGTTTGAATTTCAAATAGAATTCCTGAATTTCAATTGATGTCTTTAAGATTTCAAATGGAATTTCTGAATTTCCATTGATGTGTTCTGCATTTCAAATGGAATTTCGGAATTTATTCTTAATTGCAAATGGAATTTTTGAATTTCAATTGATATCTTTTGTATTTCAAATGAAATTGCTGAACTTCAGTTGGTGTCTTTTGAATTTAAAATGGAATTTGTGAATTTCAAGTGATTTCTTCTGAATTTCAAATAGAATTTCTGAATTTCAATTGATGTCGTTTGAATTTCAAATAGAATTCCTGAATTTCAATTGATGTCTATTAGATTTTAAATGGAATTTTTTAATTTCCATTGATGTGTTCTGCATTTCAAATGGAATTTCGGAATTTCAATTGATATCTTTTGAATTTAAAATGGAATTTATCAATTTCAAGTGATTTCATCTGAATTTCAAAAATTAATTCTAAATTTTAAGTAATGTCTTTCGAATTGCAAATGGAATTTCTGAATTTCCATTGATGTGTTCTGCATTTCAAATGGAATTTCTGATTTGCAATTCATGTCTTTTGATTTTCAAATGGAATTTCTGAATTTCAATTGGTCTTTTCTGAATTACATTTGTAAATGGTGAAAAGAAAACTCTAAATTAATGATCAAAATTACTAACTTTATTTTGAATCTGGTACGATAAGTCGATAATTAAAATATCAGAACTAAAAATACCGAAGACATGTAGAATATAATAGAAAATGTAGAAAATAAAAATGCCGAAAGCTAAAAATGTCGTAAAAAATGACGATAACAAAAATATTCGAAAACTAAAAATGTTAATATGCCGAAATCAATTTTTTGCCGATATTTTCAGATAATATAAAAATAATAAAATACGAACCCAGCAAACCAAACGATAATTTTACGATATCGAAACGATATCATTTATATGCTCAAATTGTCGTTTTCGATAATCTATAATGATACGAAAATGATAGGGGTTTCGATAAAAACAAACCTGTCTAAAACTATATCGTTGTTTTTGTCGTTATAGATATCGAGATGATATCATAAATGGATTTATTTTCGATAAACAAATTTTATTTGTTCAGAAAATTTAATATTTTGACAAAAATTATAAAAAACACGCTATTAAAATTTCAAATACTTTGAGTTTTATATCCAAAATTTATCATTATATCGAATTTAAAAATTATCGTCAAATGGTTTGTAGGGAAGATACAAATATTAAAAACAAAAAACATATTCTTAACATAGACAGTCCAATTATGAGTTTCGTCGTAGCGAACATCCAAATCTTCACTACAAATTCGAATTTTTAGCTTAAATAATATCCGTGTGGAGATTTTTAAATCTGATATCCTTAAAATACCATCTTGAAATTACACCCAGAAAAAAATTCTCTCAAATCCCATTAAAATTGGTCAATAGGACAATTATTGATTTAATAGTATAAACAAAATAAATCTTTTCAAATAAACTCAATGGCAATGTAATGGTATTTTAAAGTATTAAATGGTATTTTCCGATTAAAATAATAATTTATCATATTGACTATTTTTAATAGTAAAAAACTATTATGTTTATAGTATTTCTTTCTGGGTGTTTGCTCGAACCTTTATAATAAATCAAGAAAATTTTAGGTTGTTTTTTTATAGAAAGTTTTTCATAAAATTTAAAGTTCAAGGATAATTACCGTTGGCCTTATGTGTATGTTAAGAACATTTAAATTTTCAAAAAGATTGTTTTGTTAGTTTTCAAACGAGACCTAAACTGAGTTTCTAACATCAAGACATATTTCAATCTGTGACCCATTTTTTTTTAACCTTGAACTGTATCTCAATACACCCAGATAAAAATACTATATAAATAATAGATTTTTACTATTAAAAATAGTCAATAGGATAAATTATTATTTTAATCGGAAAATACCATTAAATACTAGAAAATACCATGACATCCCTAGTAGAAATTTTGGTAGGGCCATGGTCATGAAGTGATCATGTCATTATTTGAGATGATCGGGATATGACGAGGCCCATAATGTCTTTGTAACGCAGTGTCCTGATCATGTACGGACTTCAGGCTATGATCATGTACTGATCGGGCAATTCCCCATTTTATTATTTACCCGACAATTGCCTTGTCAGAGCCCGAGCACAACAGGGTTTTTCTCATTAAATCTCGATCATTGTCTGATGCTAATTTCGTTATGAGGAACAAATAATGTAGCTATGATCGGGAACATTGACTATTTAGATAATGTAAACCCTGGTATGGTAAGCATGATAAGGGCATGCAAAGGTAATGATCATATTTTCTGTAATAGGGCTTATCCAACGAAAACCCGATCATTTCCCGATGGCGCATCGGGCAAATTTCTACTAGGGATTGCCATTGAGTTTATATGAAAAGATTTATTTTTTTGTATACTATTTAATCAACAATTTACCTATTGATCAATTTCAATGGGATTTGAGGGAATTTTTTTCTCTGTGTAGTGGTATCTCTGGAAATAAAAAAAATGTCCATTGAAATCGCAGAGGTTGAGTTGCAATCCCTGTTTGATTTGGTGTGGAATGGCTTAAATAGGATTTAAAATTTGTATTTCAACATTTTGATATTTCGTATTTTATTAATCCACATTTTTGGAACCTATAAAAAATGTTTGTGTATTTATAGTTTCAATGTTTTTTTATTTTGACATACGGATACTAATAATAATCCATAATAATATTGTCCCTATCATGCCAAAGGAGCGAATGTGGAATTCTTGACATTTTCGTTTTTTTTACATTTTTGAATTTAGTTTTTCCTCAAGTATACTGTGCCATAATCATGTGTGGTTTTGTTGTATATTTCTAGCCAAAGAATAAAAAACCAAAAGGGCGAATTTGAAAATTTAGTCATGCTAAAGGGGCAAATCCATTCGTTTTTTTGCCATAACATTTAATATAGCATAAGATATAATAGTGCACCCTGAAAAAATAATGGAAAACTAATAGTATTTCAATAGAAAAACAATAATTTATACTATTCAAATTGGTCAATAGGAGGCATCCCATTAGTTCAGTAATATTGAAACTGTTGACACAATGTGTTGTTGTATCATAAATTTTATAATGTGTTCATTTAAATACGTACAAAACGAATATGTTTGTTTTCGTTTTTATGTTGTAATGTCACGTTTATTATTATAGGAGAAAACCATTAAAACAACAGTACTTATTCTATTAAAAATAATAATATTGAAATATTTAAATTTATGGTACGAATACTTTGAAATTAATTAGAAAACTTTTGATTTAAAAGGAAAAAAAACTATTAATACATGAACCATATGATCAATGGTCATACCATTAAGTATATAATGGGACATTTTCTTCTGAGTAAGGAATAAAGGCATTAATTGTTTGTTTTTAAAGTACCTAACGGTTGGCATCATTATTTAAAAGTATTTTCATCAATAAAACGAAAAGATTCGCCCTTTTGGTATGACAAGATTTCCAATTTTTCGGATTTTTTCGGTTTTTTTTGCAATAACTCTTTATTGGTGCAAGATATAATATTGGTGTTCAGGCATTAATTGTTTGTTTTTAAAGCACCTATCGATCGGCATCATTATTAAAAAATATTTTTAGAATCATTTTTCTTGCAAATAACAAATGGCAAATTATTTTTTTAAAATAATGATTCCCATCGATAGGTGCTTTAAAAACAATTAAATAATGCCTTTACATTACTATTACTAGGATATAGCAACAAAAAACCCGTATTTATTATTCAGAAAAATGTCCAAATCCAAAGATATTTTATATACGTGATAACAATTGATGAATAAACCAAAATATTGAAAAACGAGTTGGGAAAGTTAGGTCACATGGGTAAGTTCGATCACATGGGGCGGATTTTTATAGTCGGTCGGGCCCGAATAAAGAATACCCTACACCTTTGGTGGGGATATTAACCCTCAGAATATTATTCATATATCAGAAATTTACGTTTTATATCCCCCATAAATTAAAAAAATTATATAAAGTATAAAAAACTAAAAAAAAAATTGAAAAATGTAATTGGGCGGACCACGCCTATATTTAAAATTTTGAAAGGCTAATATTTCATAGATTTGATTTTAATAATTTACGGATCAAATTTCCACTATGAAAAACCGGGAAATAATGAAAAAAAAAGTGGGCGGATCACGCCCATTTTTGGACCACATATTTTTAGGTAAATTATAACAATACTTTTGAAATTTTATAACTATACCTTGAATACTTTTCGAGTTATTAGTTCCGAAAGAGTTATATAAAAGTGACTTGTATGGGAGGTGGGCGTGTCCGTTGACCGATTTGGCTCATTTCCAAACTCAGTTCCTACTTTTGGATAAAATATATTGAGACGAAATTTCATCGCATTCTGATCAGTATTTCTCAAGTTATTCTGTATTCGGACAGCAAGACAGCAAGACGGACAGACAGACGGACAGACAGACAGACAGACAGACAGACAGACAGACAGACAGACAGACAGACAGACAGACATACATACAGACAGACTGACAGACGGACATGGCTAAACGGACTCGGGTAGTGATGCTGATCAAGAATATATATACTTTTCCATACCGGACACGCCTCCTAAGGGGCGTTACAATATATGCACAAAGTTAATATACCCTGTACCTCATAGGTGTAGGGTATAAAAACGGAAAAAAATATTTTTTACTAATTTTTAAATCACTTCAAACTTAAAAATTTGATTTCCCAATATTTTAAAAAATGCACTCTAGTGACGACATGTTCTAATTTTTAAAATTGCATTGCATTGACTTGAAATAATTAAAAATTGCAGAAAATATACGTATTAAAGTTTCTGCATATAACGAATTTCTAATACATTGTGTAGTAAAATTCAGTATGTAGTAAAATTCATTATGTAGTAAAATTCAGTATGTAGTAAAATGCATTATGTAGTAAAATTCATTATGTAGTACAATTCTAATAGGACAGCAAATCAAATAAATTCATAAGTAATACAATATAAAACGTTTGTAATAAATCTCCATTTTATAATACAAATCAAACGTAATAAGATGAAATAATTAAATTTTTAAGTGTAGTTTTTTTTACAGTGTAAAATAATAAATAATGCTACCTACATTATTACAATTTGACATTTATAATGTAAATTTGAAACAAAATGTACGCATAGAATGATACAATTAAACATTTTGACACCTTGCGTGTCACTGCGAAGCACAAAAAAAAAAGGTAAATGTGACAGAGTGACGCGTGACACAAATTAGATGGGCGATCGGTCAAATAAACCGCACCAATTAGGCGCTGAACAAATATAAAGTACAACATTTTATTTTAATTTATAAAGAATTAATGCACAAAAAATAGGGTTTTTATGCCGCAAGCAAAAAGGGTAAAATGTTTTTTTTTGCTTTTCGTTTTTTGATTTTTTTTTTCGTTTTTTATTTTTTTTTTTTTTTGTTTTTTTATGTTTTTGTCGTTTTTTTTTATAAAATATACACGCTGGCATTTTCTTTGATTAATTAATTTAAACTTCGGTTAATCCCGGCGTTAATTATGCTATTTTTAAATAAAACAACAAAGTGGAATTCTGTTTCAAGTTACTTTATGCGGAATATGGGTCACAGAGTCAATACTGGCAAAAAACAAAAAACAGTTTTAATGAGGTAAACAACGCAATTACGCAGGGTACCCCACAGCAAGGGATAATCCTTTTGGGAAATAAACAGAAAGCGAATGAAAAAGTTAAAAAAATGCGCTTTTTGTTGTGATGGATTTAAAAATTTGGTTGTTATTTTATTTTGAATTATTTTAATGCAAAAAAAAAACTTGCTTTAAATACTATGTAGCATTAAAAGGGATGATTTATATGTTAGAGTCTGTTATAGTCACTGTTACAGAAAGACAGCCGCCGATAGATAATTCAAAGAAAAACAAACATGTTCAAAATGCGTTGATTTATTGACCATTGAAGCGCTGCTATTTCGAAGGGTATTTATTTATTTGTTCGGGCAAATTTAGACAGAAGCACACACATCACAGCTGTTTTAGGCGCGCGCACAGCTGATCGCGGCGGCGCATTACTTTCGGGCACCTTTTGGACCACGCTGAAAAAATAGAAAAAGGACCACGCGCATCCTTTGGCATTTAATATCAAACAAAAGTGCGACTGGCACATGTAGCATATATTATAAATGACTTGCAGTTGGAACAAATGTGGCATGATCTACATGATCGAAAAATGAAACAATCACCGATTTCCCGCCGACTGCGCATGCTACAATATGTGAAAAATCAAATATCATTTGGAAACTGTAAGCCGCACCAAAGTCAAAAGTGAAAAAAGGATTCATGCAAAAATCAGCTGCTTGCAAACGACCGGATGTTGCATGCGATACGATCAATTGCGAGCCGATCATAGCACAAAAACCCTAGTAGAAATTGTGCTCGAATACTGCACATTGTCTTTTAACCTTGCCATAACCCGTCCAATTACATGACGGACATGATACCTGATAGCATAAATTTCTACTCGGGATTATACAAACGTATGCCTACCTCTACTATGCAAAAACAAATCAACGCATCTAAGTTCGGTGTATTTCCATTCTCTAGATTCTGTGCTTGCACCTTCGGTTAAATGTTTTAACCTCAATATTGAGCCGACCTTATGTTACACGTAAATATTATAACGCAGGATCAAAGGCGATGATGTTGAAGTCAATTTTTGGAATTTTCCGCAGCATGAGTTTTCAGAACGGTGCAAACGTACTTAAGACACGCGTCAGCTGTTGCTAGATTTTACTATTTTAGATTAGAACTCATAAAGAAATTTGATACAAATTCAATAGTGCTATAAAAACTATTTTAAATCAAAAGTAAACCTATAAAGAAAATATCTCTGCCATAAAAAAAAACTTTTTAATAATAAAAAAAGAAGTCTATAAAAATGTTGTAACAATTTAAAAAGCTACAAACATTTTAAATGTAATTTGTTTTTAAATTATTTATACTTCTTTCGTACCCTGGCATTCCGTGCCAATTAAGACACTCACCAACCAACCAACCGACCCAACCAGTGTTTAGTATTTACGATCAAAGCACTGTCTGTCACTAACACTAACAACGTCTGCAAGCATGGGGCCTAGTACACCAATTTAATGACTGACATTATTAAGCGCTCGTAAAATGACAAATCCTATGCTTTGAATTCCATGGGGGATGTGTATTTCGAGTACAATTTCATGTGAGGGTGGATGGGTGCTGAACCGGAGCTGCCTAAGCTGAGCAGAGCGCCTTTTTATCACTCAATCTTTTATGGTAATAAAATTTATGTGGTGGACGACAGTAAAACGACACGATTTATTTGTTTGAAAATGTTAAATAAGTGCTGAAGTGGGACAATCATAGATTTTAGATAAATCTACATTATAAAAAAAAAACAAAACAAATGTAAATGCAAATGCAAGTTTTGTAAATATTTTTATGTGGCTTTAGGTATTTTCAAATTGTTGCTGAAGAGCTACTAAGTTATTTTTTTTACACTAAATAATATTATTTCATTAATGTAATAGGATTAGTGTGTAGATTTATATATAAATAAATTCGAATTATTTGGCATATTTGCATATTTTGCATATTTTGCATATTTTTGCATATTTTGTATATATGTAATTTACATATTTCGCAAATTTGGCACAGTTTGCATATTTTCGGCATTATGTTTGCATATTTTTCATATTTTGCATATTTTTGCATATTTTTGCATATTTTGTATATATGTAATTTACATATTTCGCAAATTTGGCACAGTTTGCATATTTTCGGCATTATTTTTGCATATTTGCATATTTTTCATATTTTTGCATATTTTTTGCATATTTTGTATATATGTAATTTACATATTTCGCAAATTTGGCACAGTTTGCATATTTTCGGAATTATTTTTGCATTTAATGAATTTATGTATATTACTAGAGTAATTTAAAGTAAAAATAAACATTATTTCGATATTTCTTGACTTTTTGATTGTAATGTCCTGTATACTGTTCAAAAATGGTGTGTGATTTTGTTGGATATTTCTAGCCACAAAAGACAAAACCAAAAGGGCGAATTCGAAAAATTTAACATCTTGTCATGCCAAAAAGGCGAATCCATACGTTTTTGCCACCATTTTTTATTGGATTAAGATAAAATAGTAGTGTAGAGGTATTAATTATTTGTTTTTTAAGAACCTATCGATTGGCATCCTTATTTAAAAATAATTTGCCGAACATTTTTCTTGCAACTGATTATTTGCAAGTATTTTTTTTTGCACAAAATATAGTTAAAAATGGAAGGCACAAAAATAGTAAAAATGGCACAAAAATGGGCAAAAAAATGTCCAAAATGGCACAAAAATAGTCAAAAATGGCACACAAAACATTTAAATTTTTCAATGAACTATTTTTGTTGACAATCCTTGATTTCTCTTTTATATGGTCTAATATTTATTTCGTTTATTTCATTCACAAAATTAAGAACATACAAAAATAAGTACACAAGAAAAGGACGTCATATATATTTTAAATACAACCAGAAAATCGAAAATAATATTTAAAAAAGGTTTGCCAAAGTGTAAAAAAGGCATTTTTAGGCAAATTTCCAAAAAAAAAAAAACAAATCGAAATTTAATGTTTGGTAAATTATTTTTAAATAATGATGCGAATCGATAGGTGCTTTAAAAACAAACTTTTAATTCCTTAAGATCACTATTTTATCTTGCAAAAATAAATAATTATAGCAAAAAAACAAAAATATTTGCCTTTTGGTCAGGATATAGCCTGACAAAATCCGTATTTATAATTCAGTAAGTTGTCCAAATTGAAAGATATTTTATATACGTTATGATAATTGATGAAAAAACCAAAATAACAATAATTTTTAAAGCACTTCAAACTTTAAAATTTGATATTCCAATATTTTTAAAAATGCACATTCGACCTTTTGGCATGATAGTTACGATATGTTTTGCGTTATCTTGAAAATAGTATAGACTAAATACTAATACATGAATTATTAAAAATATTTTACGATAAAAATTTTGTCCTTAAATATTTTTTTTCAATCAAAAAAAAATTCTAATAAATATATTTTTTTTTCTGTTAAATATATTTTGTATAAATACAACTTTCCCGTGAAAAAATGGTTATATATAATCATATATAATTTGATCTGAAGTCGGATATGATCAGATCCGTAATTTGTCTCTATCCAATTATATATGTCAATATATAACTGGATATGAACTCATATCTGAACTAATATATGAACTCATATGTAAAAATACGTATACAATTTCTAAAAAATATGAATTATAAAATGTGGGAGGATGCGCTTTGATTACAGCAGTCTGTTGAATTTTTCAACATTCTTGCCTGAAAATAGTCTGATCTGAAACTCGTTCGAATTTAACTCGCATCTATCGGAAGTTCAACGCGATCAAGTGTATTGCTTGAGCCAAGTAACATTCTAGATACAGCTGCCACATTGCCATCGTTTCTTTTGCCAAAAAATTTGTATATACAAAAATTTCTATATTTAAAAAATTTCGTAAACAAACATATTTGAAAGCCAGAAAATACAAAATTAAAGTTTTATATTATTAAACTAAGTGCTTTTAGCAATTAATATACAATAAACGTCTCAATAATCTTTATAACGTCTCATTTACCAAGGGTCAGCTGGAAACATTGATCCTTTTGAGTTTGATATATAAAAATGTAAGCTTTACCAGTCAATTAACCATTCTTAACAACTTTCATTGTACCACTCAACAACCATCAAAAATCATTACGTTAAATAATGGTGCTAGGTAAATTTCTTACATAAAGAAATGTAAGGTGAGGACTAACAATCTGCAGCGATACCAATGAAATCAGGAGCACCAAGCCAATCCCGCACCCATACAAAAACTTCTTGTTGTAAAACAACAGCCACGAATTTTGTTTGTTGTATTTTTGAAAAAAACTCGATCGCGAGATTCGATGGTGTGTTGTTGGATACACATACGTTTGTGTTTAACAAAAGAACACGTGTTTTTGTTATTGTATTTGATTTTTCGAAAGACATGTGGTCAAAGAAAATAATATCGAAACAAATACATTGTTCGGACCTAAAAAACGCGAGTGCACCATTCTTTAAACTATTGTTTTACAAAAAACTGTTTTTTGTACAACAAGCAAAGGGCGGAATGAGTAACTAGTTGGGTAGCCCTGAATGATATCACAAATTCCACACAGACCCACTTCCAGTCATATATGATCTATCTATTTCTATATCTATAGAAATATTATATATGCTTTAATATTTAAATATACATGACTTCATATATCTCATATATAATAATATATGGTTTTATCTAATTATATATGGAATCATATATGTTACATATGATATCATATAACTTATATACAATTAGATATGATCATATATGTGCCCATATAACGCACTGTATCCAATCATATCTGATTTCATATCTATCATATACGATCAGATATGATTATACATGAAATCACATTAAATTAGATATGATCATATATGGAACCACATATAATTATACATGATTTGATATAATTATATATAATCATTTTTTCACGGGTTTTATTAATAAAAAGTTGTAATTATAAATAAATATAATACAAAACCAAAAATCAATCCAAATATTTATTTTTCGTTCATTTTTTGCCGTACTTCTCAGTTCTTAAGTAGTTCTTGTGTGTTATTTCTTATATAATGCTTGCTCAACATGCATAAATTATGCTAATTAAGAACTGAGAAGTACTGCAAAAAATGAACGAAAAATAAATATTTGGATTGATTTTTGGTTTGATGAACAGAATTCTTCAATATGATGTACATATATATTGCATTTTATGTATTTGTTCATTAATATGATGAAACGTATTCTTCACATAGAGTTCTTCATATTGAAGAACACTTTTTCGATAGTTAGCAAGCATTCATCATCATATTGATGATCGCATTCACAACATTGATGTCGATAGTCATTAATATTATGAATGGTTCTTCAATACAATGAATCATGGTTTAATTAACGGAATTCATCAATATGATGTACATGTTTTTCAGTGTACTGCACCCAGAAAAGTTGTTGTATTTTCATCAAATAAAAAAGGTATTCAATTGAAAGAAATAAATATTTTGAAGTTTCAGGTATTTTTTCTACAATATGAGTAAATTTTATTATGTTCAATGAAAATTTATTTCATTCGGAGTAATAGCAAAAAATCAATATATTCAAATACATATTTTTATATCATTCTGGTATACTATTTTTATTTTAATTGAAGTACATTTTCTAATATTGAGGAAATAATTCTAATATTTCAAACTGTTTTATTCCAACAGAACTATCAAACTGTTTTAAACAAACGTTTATTTATTTATAATTTATAGTTTTTTCTCTTAAAATCGTATTAACATTTTTTAGATCGGAAAAGAAACCTTTTTTTTAGTATGCAGAAAATAATTTCACAAGACGAGGAAACAATTTCTTTAATTTCAAGAAATTTTACTCAATCCTGAGAAATAATTTTTAATTATTTTAAATAAAATTTCGTATTTGAATTAATGAAAAGTTTCTATGGAGCTACATAAATCATTGCCAATTTTCTTCAAATCTAGTCTAAATTTACATGATTTAAATACATTTTTTTGGTTGTGTGTAAGTTTGTAAATGTTCTAAAAAAATAATATAAAAATTCTGCGGTAGCTCAGTGGTTAGTGCGTTGGACTACGAGTCGAAAGGTCCCCGGTTCAAGCCTGGACTGGGGCTAACAACATCTTTTCATAGAAACATTTTTCTATACCGCGCTACCTCTCGTCAGTAAATGGCAAACCTACGAGAGTAAAACCATTGCCTATGAAAAAGCTCTCACCCGCCGTTCGGATTCGGCAATAAACTGTAGGTCCCACCACTTTGAGTACAAATATAACACGCACAGCTCAAAATGGTGAGAGAGCTCGGCCGAAGTTCTGTACAAGACTGTAGCGCCAAACTATTATTATTATTAAAAATTCTAAATGACTCCGCAATATTCAAATGACTCGATTAGGTGGCTTTGATCTCATTCTTATATAAATGGAATAAACATTTTAAAGACTTTTTGTATTTCGTTGTTTCAAAGATTTTTCGAAATGTCTCCGAGTCAAAAGTTCTAAAGAAAGCTAAAAAATTGATGTTAAAATTAAAAACAAATATTTAAAAACTTAAATTAAACACAATTTTGAAAATAAAACTAAATTGTTTTTAATTTAATCGAAATTGTTTTCAATTTAATCCAGGGACCGCAAAGAACAGGATTCCGGAATCGGAACTGTTATTAAAGAAATGTTTGAGCCGGAATCTCAACCGCTATTTTTAAAATTTTGAGATCGATATTCTAAAGGGTTTTATTCTCTGATTTAATCAGATTGGTTTTAAAATCAAGCATTCGTGAAATGCCCCTGCAGGTATGCAGCTTTTACGCGTTAAACTAAAAGTTTGCGTTCGATGTCACACTGCTCTATACAGTGCCCTTTAATTCGTAGACGGTTTTTGAGGGACAACATTTAAAAAACACACATAATTCTCTTATATATATAAAACTCTTGGTCCGTCTGTCAGTCGGTCGGTCTGTCTGTTTGTTCCAGCATCACGTCTAAACCGTTGAACCGATTTAACTGAAATTTTGTAACAGGATACTATCGAGTCCGGAGGGTGTCATAGGCTATATATGGGCGCGATTGGACAAAGCGGCGTGGTAACTCCCATACAACCTAAACATTCCAAACGACATTGCTCAACACAAACACAAGCTAAAAAGATGAAACAAAAAACTCAAATACAAAAAAAAATATACAAAAGCAACCACACCACATTAAAACTCACCACAATGAAACTCACTATACTAAAATTCACCACACTTAAATTCACCACATTAAAATTAACCACACTTAAACTCACCACACTAAAACTTACCACACTAAAACTCACCACAATAAAATTCACCACATTCAAACTCACCACAATAAAATTCACCACTCTAAAACTCACCACACTAAAACTCACCACACTAAAACTCACCACACTAAAACTTACCACACTATAACGCACCACACCAAAATTCACCTTACCTAAACTCACCACACTGAAACTCACCACATTAAAACTCACCACACTAAAATTTCTACTGTGAAAAATTCTACGGGGAAGAATTTTTCCGGGAAAGAATTCTACCGGGAACAATTCTACCGGGATGAGTTCTACGGGAACATTTCTACGGGAAAGCGTTCTATGGGGAAGAATTTTACGGGCAGTCTGAAAAAAATGTTGTCTTTGAGAAAAGTTGTTTTGGCGAAGAATTATTATTTAAAACCTATAAAATAAAATTTTCACAGCCAAGCACGGGCCCCTGATATAAATAATAAAAATGTTTTTTATATTAATAAAAACGCTCCATATCTTTTAATTCACAAAATCTTGGCACAAGTCGTGCACGGGTCCAGCTATTCATTAATAATGTTGGGAAATTATTGTTTTCTTTAAAGTGGATTAATTTATTGCAATTATCAGAAAAAAAAAAACTTTTTGAGCATTTCTTTCGTTTTTTTTTTTTTGCAAAACAATTTTTTTTCATTTGATGTCTTCTGAATACAAATTGAATATTTCTTAATTACACTGGGAAATGGTGTATTAAAAACAAATTAAAAAAAATCGAAATTCGTTACACCTACCCATTTGTAAATATGGGTATCAAATGAATGGAAATTCTTCAGCGATTGAAAGTTTGTAGGTATTTTCAGGATTCCTATATTCTGGTGTCCTATATACCACTTTGAATGGTAACCACACATATGTTTAGGGTATTTATACTCGACTTAGACCAACTATAATTTTGATAATCCCAACTATCATAATAACACCTACTATAAAATGTCCCTACTTTAAAATTTCCCATGTGATCTAACCTTCCCAACTGATTAATACTTTAATCGGAATCGGAACTGAAACCGCTTTTTTAAAAATCTTCGAGCCAAAATCAGAATCAGTCTTTTAGTCCGTGCATTAGTCCGATGATTTTATATTTTAAGTTATAGATTAACTTAACATTTCATATTATAAAATATCAATCCGGCTATATACAATTACACAGAAAAAAAATTCTTCAATATGATGAATTTATTCATAAATATTATGAATTTTTTCACCAACTACCAGATTCATCATATTGATACCAACGTTCATTAAATGACTTATTAATGAATGTATTCATTATATATATGAACAAAATATTCAATACAATGAATTTGAATTGTCATATTGATGAATTTGTTCATAATATTTATTCAAAAAAAAATTTGTTTATAAAATAATTCAAAAAAAAGTGTTGTAAAAATTTTAATTAAAAAATAACAGTGAAAAAAATTATCCGAAAAAAAATTTGTCAAAAAAAATTTTTTTTCGAAAAAAACAAAATTTTTTCAAAAAAACATTTATTCGAAAAAAAATTTTGTTCGAAAAAAAATATATTTTGTTCGAAAAAAAATTGTTATAAAAAATGTTTTTTTCAAAAAAAAAATTTTGTTCGAAAATATTTCGTTCGAAAAAAAAATTCGAAAAAAAAAATTTTTTGTTCGAAAAAAAATTTTTTTTTTCAAAATAGATTTTTTATAAATATAACTTTTTATTAATAAAAAGTTGTAATTATAATAAACATATTATAAAACATTTTACTAATTTATGCATTGAGAACTAAGAAGTATGGCAAAAAATGAACGAACAAAAATATATTTTGATAGAAATTTGGTTTAATGAACAGCTTCTTCAATATGAAGAACATATATGTTGTATTTTATATTTTGGTTCATTAATATGATGAAACGTATTCTTCACATACAGTTCATCATATTGAAGAACACTTTTTCGACAGTTACCAAGAGCTCTTCATATTTATGATAGCATGTATAACATTGATGACGTTAGTCATTAATATTATGAATTGCTCTTCAATACAATGAATCATGGTTTGAAGAACGGGTTTCATCAATATGATGTACTTTTTTTTTCTATGTATTCAATACTATATCATGCAATAAAATTCAAAGTATTCAAATATGTTGTATGGTAGATCTCACTTCTTAACATATCATACAATATATTTTAATACATTATCTAGATATTGCACACCATACTATACCCCATTTAGTCAACCCTACCATGTAACCACACAATGTTCTATCTGCTGTTAAAGGGGTGGCGGTTCTTTTGTGCTGTGGCGCTGTGGAAAAAATTATACAAAAGCGTATAAAATTGCACACCGAAAACATAAACAACACACGGTGCCTACAATAATAACTACAACAATACCTAACAACAACAAAAAAAAAAGCAGCAACTCATCAAGCATTTTTGCGTATCACGTGATTGTGCTGACAGATTGGCAGCACTTAAGCACAGTCAGCCACCACTAGTCAGTCAGTCAGTCATGCAGGATGGATGGATGAAAGGATGCAGCTGACAAATGCAAACACATACAGTCATCATTAGACAGTGACGACGACAACGTCGACGAGAATGACGATGATGACGACGACTATGTTGTCATTAGAAAACTGGCAACAATGCGCGGTATGTGCGCTATGGTGACGTTGCCATATTTCTGCACACACACAAAGGGGTTTTAAAGCGCACGGCAGGGTGTCCATCCTCCTCCAGTTATTCTGATATGAATGACTGCAATGCATGCAATTAATTTGCGTTGCCTTTGATAAGTTGGTAAGTGACAACATTGAATGGTTAATGCTTATTTGAATTCACAAATAAAAGCGACAGATGATTTTAATAATGATGATGGCACCACCGAACTGTGAACACTTAAGAACACTTTATACAAAAGGATTCTATGGCAGCCTCCAAAAACAGCTGTGTTTTGCCAGACACTTTGTCACTAAAGCTAAATTTCTTTAGCACTTATTATATCATAAAATTATATAGTACTCTATTTTGAAGTCGACAAATTTAGATAAGATATATATGTCTAAATAAAAAACTATTTATTTGTATTAAAAAAAATAAATGATTATAAAGTCATACATGTTCAACAGCTAATTAACAAACACTGCACCGAAGAAAATAATCGACGTAAATATAGCATAGATATTAATTGCATGCATTAATCAGTCCAGCAATGAAATTCAGTAATTTAATGAAAACATTTGCTATTCTTCGTTAAATCAGCAATTGTGTTTGCTAATATGATTATTAGTACGTCAATACAGCAAATTATTTAGTCGACGCAGTTACAGCAATTATTTTTGCTAAAACTGCACCGACTAAATAATTTTCTACATCATATTAGCAAATACAATTGCTGATTTAACGACAAATAGCAAATGTTTTCATTATATTAATGAATTTCATTGCTGGATTGATTAATGCATGCAATTCATATCAATTGCTATATTAACGTGGACTCTTTTTTCTGTGCATGTAAATAGGGTGCAAAAATCTATTTTTAGAAAAATTTAAATAAAAAATGCAAGGGCACATCCAGTACCTTGTATTAAAAGTAGCAATTAACTATACGAATGTTTAGTCATATGAAACTTTTGAATATTCAATTCATGCAGAATGGATGAGTAATCAAAAACTATATTAAACACGTTGTGAGTGCGAATATTTAGTAGGGCAGCACGGTTGCAAAATAGAACATCTTACTGAATATTCAGTGGCTCATTAGCTACGAAATGTAAATAATTACTATACAAATATATGCATGCATATTGACGAAAGGTCCGAAGCTATATATTTGCAAATATAATATTTATATTGTGGTGAATAACATTTTGAATATACGAGAGCAAATAAAACTAAACTTGTTATATTTTTAAAATCTTTTAAATACATTTGCGAAGTAGCTTGGTCAAACTTTCTAATATCTTATGTACATTTGGTATTTATTTTAATAGCTAAGGTTACTACTATTGGAATATTTAATTTGACATCAACAAATCATCAAAGTATTTCAGAAATCTTGCTCTTAGAAATTGATAAAATTATTGCACGAATGTTCTCTCATACTAAAGTAATACAAATTCCAAATTTTGAAACTTTAGCTTATATGGTTTTCGAAATATGTCTGCTTGAAAATACTACCAATGACGATTTTGCCATGGACATCCCATACATCAATTCTAAATAATTTGCTGATGCTGGTTTTGACTGCATACTCATTTTTGTTTTACCTCGTAAAGTTTTTGAGAAAATTGAAATCGTAATTTTAAGCCGTTCTTACCAACTACTTAGAATAAAATAAATATAGAACTGTTGAAAAATCGTTCTACAAAAAACCTCCCCGCTATTTTTCTTTTAAATGTCAAGACTAATTTTAATATTCTAATGAATGCTAAATTCCAATACGTTTTTATGACAATTGAATCGAAACTCAGAAAATTATGATTTTTTTTAGACAATTCATTCTATATATTTTTTAGCATTTCAGTTCTAATGATAAATACGAAAATTATATATGAGTATCTTAAGCAAAGACCACACTAATTATACAAAGTACAAACTTTTTCTAGTTGATCTATTTGTTTAAAGTATCACAAAATTGAAATTTCACAGGGCAGAACATAGTTTTGGTATAACTTTGTATAACTAATTTTAAATAAAAAATATTTATGCCTGCAATCTGAAAATATTATTACTTAATATTTAAAGTATGCTTTTTCTTATTGCACAGAAAAAATTATTGAACGTAAATATAACAACTGAGATTAGGTGATACAAAATAATAAATTCTAGTAATATAATTAATTTAATATATGAATTATTTAATAGTATAAATCAAACCCTTTCTGGGTTGGTGCATTTGCTAAAATATATTCATATATAGCATGTAAAACAACCGATAGTTTTGCGGGCATAACACAGTTTTGCGGGCATAGCACAGTTTTACAGTCACTAAACAGTTAGAAATTCACTACACAGTACTACAGATACTGGTGTATCGATCTAATTTTACATTGGTTCATCGTCACACGAACTTGCCTATTCGGTTCGTTGGATCGTTTTTTGCGTCGTGCGTTTTTCATGATTTTGATATTCTTCTCTCTTATTTTAGAATAGACCATTCAAAAGCATTTACAAAATTACTCAAATCCCGAGACAAAATTTTTGACATTTTTCAGGAATATTTCAGGCATATTTCCAGCAAACGCACAGATAAATAGAATATTTTGGGAGGTGTGTAACAGGTTGTCAAATTTTTTTAAAATTTATTGGCAGATTCAAGGTATATTTTGGAACGGCAGCTAGTGATAAAAACTACACCTACGTCTATTTGAAATATGTCGAAAAAATGTTTCTACACTGCATCGATGCAATATCATGAAAATATCGATAAAAATATCATTACTTCATGTGTACACAGAAAAAAAATGTACATCATATAGATGAATTTATACCATGATTCATTGTATTGAAGAACCATTCATAATATTAATGACTAACGCCATTATTGTTATGAATGCTATCATAAATATGAAGAACGCTTGGTAACTGTCGAAAAAGTCTTCTTCAATACGATGCAGAATACGTTTCATCATATTAATCAACAAATATCTAAAATACAACATATAAGTATGTACATCACATTGAAGAATGCTGCTCATCAAACCAAATACTAATCAAAATATTTATTTTTCGTTTATTTTTTGCCGTACTTCTCAGTTCTCTATTAATTCTTGTGTGTTATTTGTTATATAATGCTTGCTCGACATGCATGAATTAGTAAAATGTTTTATAATATATTTGTTTTTTTTTGTTTTTTATAAATAAAAAGTTATATTTATAAAAAATATATTTTTTAATATGTCATTTAATGAACGGTGGTATCAATATGATGAATCTGGTAGTTGGTGAAATAATTCATAATATTTATGAATAAATTCATCATATTGAAGATTTTTTTTTCTGTGTATGGATGGTTCTTCAATATAATGAATCATGGTTTGAAGAACGGAATTCATCAATATGATGTACATTCTGTGTATGAATGGTTCTTCAATATAATGAATCATGGTTTGAAGAACGGAATTCATCAATATGATGTACATTTTTTCTCTGTGTTATTTGTAAATATACAAGTATTTTTAAACTTTTATATATTTTAACAATTTCTGATAGGGTATGTGTTTTGATAGGGCATATTTTAAACATGTGGACCGATTTAAAAAAGTTAATAATTTTGTTCGTTAGTTTGAATTGTGCTCTACATAACCTTTAATAATATTCTTATATATTACTTAATAGTAAATGCTAATAAATCATTCAAAAATAGTCTAAAAAATCAAAATTTTTCGAGTTTAGATTTAAATATCCTAAAAACATATCGGACTATTAGTATTTGTTGGTATATTATAATTAGTCTTGACAATTTAAAGAAATATTGTGTTTACAGTTTTTTGAAAAACATGTTATTTAAGGGTCTGTATTTTTTTTATTCTGAAAAGTGGCTGAAAATGGCTTAAAATTTTGATAGAATAAAAAAGGTTTAATATCACATAATCTAGATTTTGAAAAATATATTTATCATAAAACATATTTTTAAATTTTATAAATTATTATATGTTTTTGTAGGTTTTCATCTTAACAATAATTATATCGTCACTATCATGCCAAAGGGGCGAATGTGCAATTTTTGACATTTGCGTTTTTTTTACATTTTTGAATGTAGTTTATCCTCAAGTATGCTGTGCCAAAATCGCGTGTCATTTTGTTGGATATTTCTAGCCACAAAAGACAAAACCAAAAGGGCGAATTTGAAAAATTGAAAATCTTGTCATGCCAAAAGGGCGAATCTCTTCGTTTTTTCGCCATAACTTTTTATTGGAATAAGATACAATAGTGGTGTAAAGGCATTTATTGTTTGTATTCAAAGCACCTATCGTTCTGCATCATTAATTAAAAATATTTTGACAAACATTAATTTTTAAATAATGATGCAGTTCGATAGGTACTTTAAAAACAAACAATTAATACCTTTTCACTACTATTTCATCTTGTACCATTAAAGAGTTATGGCGAAAAAACGAAAAGTTTTGCCCTTTTGGCATGACAAGATTTTCAATTTTTCAAAAAATAACAGAAAAATAAAAAAATATAATTTTTTATAATTTTTAAAGCACTTCAAACTTTAAAATTTAATTTCCCAACATTTTTTAAAATGCACATTCGCCCCTTTGTAATGACAGTGACGATATGCTTTATAGGAAATATGCAGTCGGCTTCATTATCGTGAATATTTCAGCTATCGATCGAAACTCGATGGAAAATTATCATTAGTTAGGGAAAAAAAAGTAATAAAAATATATAAAAAAGTAATAAATTTGATATTTCATATTTATTTTCTAATTGATTCCTGAGTTATAAATAAAAATGTGAAATTATATGGAATTATAACCAAAACTGTACTATTGCAGTTTTTCTAATAGCTCTGATTTTGTTTGAAAGGCATTTTCTTCAATCAGCGAGTTCGAACCCATGACTAGTCGACACGTAACCCAACGCACTAACTACCAGACCACAACGACAACTACTTATTTTATGTGACAAACATTATTGAAGGAGTCTGTATCATGTTTTCAATTGATGTTTGCAATTTTCCAACTTATACTGTTTATGCACATGAGCAAACGCAAGTTTGAAGTTTATTATTATCAAAAATCTATCTTCACTTCATTTACATAACATCCTTCAATCAGCGAGGCCTACCCTCCAACAGGCAGTCATCCATTAAAAAAAAAAAACACAACCAACCATATTAAACCATTCATTCTTCAAACAACGAGTCAATCTCTAAACATCCAACCATTCATTTTTTTTCGACATGCATAAATAAAAAATTTCCTTTCAATACCTTCATACCATCGATTTATTGTTTATTATGTTTTCTTTTTATTATATTTCATTTTTTTGTGTAGTTTTTTTTTTGGTTTGTTGCTTCAGGCAAATTGAAATTGGAATCCATATTTCAAAAATTAGGACAATTTAATTTATTTTTATTCGCGCTCATTCATCGTGTTGTTTTTCTTAAGGGTAGATTACTTTGTATTGACGATATCAGAGCACAGATTAGAAGGAACAACAACACAGCAAATAAACTAAAATATAAAAATCATAAATCGAAATTGCTTTGTTGCTTACTTGTTGTATATGTTGTATCATTGAATATTGAATTATGGAACATTTTTAAATAAAGCATAAAATGGGGAGGAGTAACAAGTAATAAATCTGCTCTTGGATGGAATGCTTCGAAATATATTTCTTGCTTGGATATGTAAAAGTTCTTTATGTACCTTAAAAGTGATAAAATTTATTTTTCGCATAAATGAACCGTTTGTGAGGTTGGGTTTATTAGAATTGTTGGAGTGATTTTTGATTTATTTTAGTTAACTCTTTAGTTAACAGTACTGGGATATTTCATTTTAAATCAAACAAGAAAGTTAGGCATTTTAGACATCATCCTCTTTAAAATGGCTAAAGTGTTGCATGCATGTTCATACAAAAAAAAAAAATAATCAACTTAAATATAACAACCGACATTAATTGCATTCAATATTTATCCAGCAATGAAATTTACTAATTTAATGAAAATGTAAATATAGCAACCCACATTAATTGAGTTCATTAATCAATCCAACAATTCACTAATTTAATTTGTCAATTCAGCAATTCCGTTTGCTAATATGAATATTTGTACTTTAATGCAGCAAATAATTTAGTCGGCGCAGCAAATATAATTGCTGAAACTGCGCCAACTAATTAATTTGCTGCATTGATGTACAAATATTCATATTAGCAAACGAAATTGCTGAATTGACGAAGAATATCAAATTTTTTCAATAAATTAGTGAATTAGTGGATTGATTAATGAATGCAATTAATGTCGGTCGCTATATTTCCGACGATTATTTTTTTTTCTGTGTATGTATCATATTAAACTATGAAATATGCTAAATTTTGGATATTTTCTGACTTTTATGATTACCGTTTTGAAAAGTGAAAAATTAGTTAAAAAATCACTAAAGTGGGTATTGAGATGACATTTAATACAACATATATCTATTTTCATTTTTAAAGGTGATTACAATACTTTTCAAATGCTATTTCATATGACCTTCTATGTGAACTGCTTTTTAAGATACACGGAATTATGTTAACCGACCTTAGTAATGATTTTTTTATTTTTCAAGTATTGAAAATAAAAAAATATTTAAAAAATACGATTTTAATTCAATGAATAAATTCATCAATATGTTGGTTGTTGGAGAAATTTTTTTTGTGTGTAAGATTTATGATAGTTAAATAAATATGGTTTGATGAACAGAATTCTTCAATATGAAGTACACTTGTTCATTAATATGATGAAATGGATTCTTTGTATAATTATCAATTAAATATTATAAAGAATTATAAATACATTATGTGTAACTGGAGACTTTTGTTTGAAATTTGAGTTAAAAAAATATTAAAAACGAAAAACATTTAAAAACTACGATATTAATTCAATGAATGAATACATCAATATGATGAATACTGGTTGTTGGTGAATTTTTTTTGTATAGAATATTTTCTACTATGGATATTATAAGAGATAAAAATTTAAATAAATATGGTTTGTTGAACAAAATTCATCAATATGATGTACACTTGTTCATTAATATGATGAAATGGAGTCTTTGCATAATTATAAATTAAATAATATAAATCTTAAAAGAATTATAAATACATTATGTATAAATGTAGACTTTTGTTTAAAATTTGATGTTAAAAAAATATTAAAATTGAAAAACTTTTAAAAAATACAATTTTAATTCAATGAATGAATTCATCAATATGATGAAGACTGGTTGTTGGTGATTTTTTTTTTTGTATAGAATATTTTCTACTATGGATATTATTAGAGATAAAAATTTAAATAAATATGGTTTGTTGACAAAATTCATCAATATGATGTACACTTGTTCATTAATATGATGAAATGGAGTCTTTGCATAATTATAAATTAAATAATATAAATCTTAAAAGAATTATAAATACATTATGTATAAATGCAGACTTTTGTTTGAAATTTTATGTTAAAAAAATATTAAAAATGAAAAACTTTTAAAAAATACAATTTTAATTCAATGAATGAATTCATCAATATGATGAAGACTGGTTGTTGGTGATTTTTTTTTTTTGTATAGAATATTTTCTACTATGGATATTATTAGAGATAAAAATTTAAATAAATATGGTTTGTTGACAAAATTCATCAATATGATGTACACTTGTTCATTAATATGATGAAATGGAGTCTTTGCATAATTATAAATTAAATAATATAAATCTTAAAAGAATTATAAATACATTATGTATAAATGCAGACTTTTGTTTGAAATTTTATGTTAAAAAAATATTAAAAATGAAAAACTTTTAAAAAATACAATTTTAATTCAATGAATGAATTCATCAATACGATGAACACTGGTTGTTGGTGATTTTTTTTTGTATAGAATATTTTCTACTATGGATATTATAAGAGATAAAAATTTAATATATTCTCCATTATAGTATTTTCTATGGTAAACGAATTTGGAAGTATTGAATTTATTCTTCAAAACTTATGCCAATAGTCGATTTTTTGTATGAAGTTTTAAAGAAAATATATATTTTTTAAATCTAGACATTTCTATTGCTCATGACTTTTGTGGAGTGTTGTCATGCGTTAATTGATTTTAATAAATCATCACCAACAAAAAGGGCAGCAGTTTTCCCAATTTTATTTATTTTTCATTTACACCCATTAACTGCCAAATAATTGTGCAATCGTGCGTGCTTCAGATATAAATCAAAATCTATTAAATACAATATCAAATCGCACACATTGTTGAATTGGAAAAATTATTTACATCGATTTTCATTGGGTTTCTTTCTTGGCCACGCATGTGTATATTTTCAAATTCTAGAATCGATGACACGCAATGGAGGGTTTAACAATAAGACAAAATACTTTAATATCAATGGGGTGATAGATAACAAAAACTACCGAATTGAAATCGAAACCTAACAAATGCGAAAAAAGTTTTTAGTTGTACTTTTAATAAACAAAGCGTAAAATCTCAAATCTCAATCGCAAGATAAAACTGATGAAACGTATTAGTTAAAAAAATAAATCATAATTTCTGCAAGCAAAATAGAGTTCTTTAATATAGTAACACACAGGAAAAAATATATGTTTTTTCAAAATATTATGCTACACGGAGAGAAGTGGTCTCATAAATCATGTATTTTACGCATAAATTTGGAAAAAATCATCCAGTAATAATAATCATTATAATTATCATAAAGATCTGGTTTTTATTCATATAATATATAATATAATATATAAAAAACAATTATTAATTGATTAATTGAATAAAATCATGCGAATGTTTACTCATGTTGTATGATATATTCATAAGTCATGAGTTATAATGATATAATGATCCCTAGTTTCATATACTGGTCTATTTTTTTATGTGTGCAAAATAGTGTCGGACGGTGTTATGTTTAAATAATAATATAATGTATATTTACTCATGTTTTATGTGCAATATATTCATAAGTCATGAGTAATTTGAATAGCTTCTGGAATAGTTTATGATTTATTATTCATAATTCATAATTAAAATTTCATACATTGTGCCATATAGCAAACAATTCATAATTATGCAAAATAAAGTAAAAAATATCGTATTTGAAATTATTGTACGTCAATGGGAATATGTCTTAGGAAGGAAACGAACATTAAATAAAAAAAATTCAATATATTGTCAAATGACATATTTTGCACTTTATTCGAAATCATTTTATATTCTTTATATTCCAGCTATGCCGTGGTTTTCACAACTGGCATGATTTGCGCATTAAGAAAATGTATATGAAATATGAAACACAAGTTATGAATAAATACTCATAATTTCGCCCGTTATGATTAATAATAAAATTTGTAAAATTTATGTGCGTACTTAATTTTAGTATAATATGGTATGGTGCTATTTTAAGTCTTTTTCATACTTTTTTGAAATGATTGCATTGTATGTATCTCTTTTTTATTTACTACAACTAACGATTGTATTTAAAAGTAATATATAAAAATATGGTTGCTACAACAATAATTTTATCAGCAGACTTAATTGTTGCAACCATATTTTCCTTCATAATAAAAAAAAAATTAACAGCGCAGTGTAATGAATATAATTGTGATGTGTATTTTATATCGTCACTATCATGCCAAAGGGGGGAATGTGCAATTTTTGACATTTGCGTTTTTTTACATTTTTGAATGTAGTTTATCCTCAAGTCAAAATCGGATATCATTTTGTTGGATATTTCTAGCGACAAAAGACAAAACCAAAAGGACGAATTTGAAAATCTTGTCATGCCAAAAGGGCGAATCTTTTCGTTTTTTCGCCATAACTTTTTATTGGAATAAGATAAAATAGTGGTGTAAAGGTATTTATTGTTTGTATTCAAAGTATCTATCGTTCTGCATCATTAATTAAAAATATGTTGCCAAACATTTGCAATTTGTTATTTGCAGGAAAAAATGTATGGCAAAATATTTTTAAATAATGATGCAGTTCGATAGGTGCTTTAAAAACAAACAATTAATACCTTTTCACCACTATTTTATCTTGTACCATTAAAGAGTTATGGCGAAAAAACGAAAAGTTTCGCCCTTTTGGCATGACAAGATTATCAATTTTTCCAATTTCTAAGTATTTTTGCTTTAATTTTTTATTGGTGCAAGATAAAATAGTGATGTAAAGGTATTAATTGTTTTGCCAAACATTTTTTCCTGCAAATAACAAATGGCAAATTAATGTTTGACAAAATATTTTTAATTAATTTTGTATAATGTAATTATGTATCTTAATTCAATTTGTTTCTAATTATTTGCTTAAAATTCGTTATTCAGCATATTTTTTGTTTATGCGCTATAAGTTGTTTTTTTTTTGTAAGTCTTTATGTTTTTCCAAACTTTTGTGGTTTCAATCTGGCCGATCGTATTTCTTTAATGACAAATGCATCAATCATCGTGATAATATCTGTCAGTCAGTCCGACTGTCCAGCCCTACAAACATATAATTAGAGTGAACGAGACGAAAGGCAGAACATTAATTTATTTAAGTGGCAACATTCAGTGATGTTTGCTGAGTCTGTGGTTCTGCCGCCCGCCAGTTGTTGTCGTGGTTTGTACTGGACTCTTGGACTTTTGTGGCTCTAATTGCTGTCACTAGGAAATGCCAGAGCTTAGTTACTTTCAATCGGTAATTGTTTCGTATTAAACGACTGTAGGTTTAAAATAGAAGAAAAATTGTTTTGTTAATTAATGCCTTTCGAAATGAAGATAAATCTATAAACTGTTCAAAAAAAGACGTATTTTTTTCAAATTTCATCAATTTTTGAACATGGTTTGAAACGGTAATCGAATATCTGATGTTAATTTATGAATGTTTCATTTAATAAATCAAACCTGTGACAGAAATCGTTAAACAAATATCAGATATAGGGCGAGAGTTAAAACCGCTATAAATAGTTTCGATTTTATATCGGCTTGAAAACGGTTTTTAAAAAAGTATGAACAACCAGCTGAAAAAAGACTATTTTAGTAAAAAAAGAAATGTATACCATAAAAAAAACTAACAACAATGACGCATAATCAAGACAATTTAAAGTCCACTTTAAAATTAGAAACAGCTTTTTTTTTACATTTTATTTTATACAAAATTTGTCATAAAAGTCAATTCTAATTTTAAAGATGACTTTAAACTGTCTATGATTACACGCAGAGAAATAATAAAAAATAATGCATATTTAATAATATAATCATAATCATAATATGATCACTGCTCACTTAGGACCATATTATAGTTGTTTGGAATCATAATATGGTCACTGACAACCATAGTATGGTTGTGTGAAATCTGGATATGGTCACTTGTGTAGAATCAAATTATGGTGACCATATTATGGTTATGTGAAATAGCATACAGCCACTGAGGACCATAGTTTTGTTGTACGAAACCATAATATGGCCACGGTTAAACATATTATTGTTGTAGGACATGGTAATACGTTCACTGAGGCACCCAGTATAACTAGTTGCGTAAAATTGTAATAATATCACTGAGCACATATTAAGGTTGATAATATTGTCATTGAGGACATAGAATATGATTGTCTACAACCATAACCCCAATTAAAGTGAGGATCCCTGAGGACCCATGTAGAACTAGTTGCGTGAAATTGTAATATTGTCACTGAGTATCATATTAAGGTTGATAATGTTGTCATTGTGAATCATATTAGACAAAGAATATGATTGCCTACATCCAAAACCCCAATATAGTATGATGACTTCAAATATGATTACCACAACCATGTTTTATCTTTGCGTGTATTCGCCAAGAACTTGAGTTTTCGGTTTATTTTTGTTTTGTTTATGTTCAAGAATTTGTATATACGATAAAGAAGATATATTGAAACAAAAATCGAATTGAAAACAGTAAATGCAGTAAATTCAACTGGTATATCGATACTATTTCGTTATAAAACTTGAAAGCCAAACAGAAACGAGGGAGAAAACCCAAATCGAAAACGAAATCATTATTATTTTAAAAAAATAAAGTTTTTTGATTGAGAGATAACTTTTATTGGTTATTGGTTGTCAGTAGACCGAAAATTCAATTGGTCTCATTTATAGGGAATTCATAAAAAAAATAATGGAAGAACAGAAGAAATATGGATTTTTGGCATTCAGACAAGATTATTGGACGCATAGAGCAGAGATGGGCAGAACTAAATTTATTTCACAACTAAAAATTAACAATTGAAATTACTACATTAATTGCAACTAACAATTGAAATATCAATTGTTAATTGCAAAATACAAGTTTGTTATTGGAACTGTTTTTTGATGTATTTGTTCCAATGGGATTACAGAAGCACCCACCCTAGCAGAAATTTTCGTAGGGCCATGCTCATGAACTGATCATGTCATTATTTGAGATGATCGGGATATGACGTGGCCCACGATGTCCTTGTAACGCAGTGTCCTGATCATGTACTCACCTCAGGCAATGATCATGTACTGATCGGGTAATTCCCCATATCATTATTTATCTGACCATTGCCTTGTTAAAACATGAGCATACGAAAGCACTACAAATACGCGATGAAATAAAATATCATACCTCATTGAAACCCGATCATTGCCCGATGAAAATTTCTTTATGAGGAACAACTAATGTAGCTTTGATCGGGACCATTGGCTGTTTAGATAATGTAAACCCTGCTATGGTGAGTATGATAAGGGCATGATAAGGCAATGATCATATTTGCTCTAATAGGGGTTACTTGACGAAACCCTGATCATTTCCCGATGGCGCATCGGGCAAATTTCCACTAGGGCAAGTGCGTCATTGCAACTTTTTTTGGCTAAATCTTCTTCAATTTATCAGGTGTAACGTATTTTATACATATTTTTTTTTTTGTAAATTTGTTTTTGTAAAATATTGTTCAAAGTTTAGTTAAACAATTTTTTTTCTAAAATTTTCGAACATAGTTGTTTTTGTCGTCCAACATTTTTTTACAATTTTAAATTTCGAACATTTTTGAACATTGTTGTCTTTGTCGAATATTTTTTTTTGGAAAATGATTTCGATTCCAAAAAAAAAATATTTAACAAATTTTTTCGAAAATTTTCGAACATTGTTGTTTTTGTCGCATTTTTTTTTAAATGATGATTTTGACTTTGACGTTGTTTTTGTCGTCCAAAAATTTGTTAACAATTTATTATTTCGAAATTTTCAAAAAAAAAAAAAATTTTTGTCGAATAATTTTTTTTTTGGAAAATGGTAATTTCGACCAATGGTGATTTCGTTATTGCGTTGTTTTTGTCGTCCAACATTTTTTACAATTTTAAATTTCGAACATTGTTGTCTTTGTCGAATATTTTTTTGTTTGGAAAATGATTTCGATTTCCATTTAAAAAATATTTAACAAATTTTTTCGAAAATTTTCGAACTTTGTTGTTTTTGTGGCATTTTTTTTAAATGATGATTTTAGTTTTGCCTTGTTTTTGTCGTCCAAAAATTTGCTAACAATTTATTATTTCGAAATTTTCGAAAAAAAAAATTGTTTGTCGAATAATTTTTTTTTTTGGAAAATGGTAATTTCGACCATTGCGTTGTTTTTGTCGACCAAACATTTTTTAACAAATTTGTTTTAGTGCAATACATTTATTTTATCAATGTCTTTTTTCAAAATTTATTGTTCAAATATTTTTTAATAATTTTTTTTTTCGATCAAAAAATGTAAAATTTTTGGTTTTAGGGTTTTATTTCCGTATATAACCAAATATTTAATCAAAAGTTTCCATCAGTATGTGCTCCAGAAATATTGGGAGTCATCTGAAAAGAGAATTGTGCATCAATGCTTCCCAGCTTATATAAATGACTAATGAGTTATAGCTTTTGCAACCGAGAATTTTAAAAATAAAGATTACTCTCAGACCATTTTTTAAATTTTTGGTTTATCACTGATTTATTTAATAAAAGTTATTTGGGAGAGTTATTCAGAAACCTCCGATCTCTCGACTCTGTTCATTTGCGTTTCACTACTTCTTTTAGACCTACCCGAATAACTATATCAATCTGTAATAAGCCACTTGCCACTTTATTTTATTTGATTAGCATAAGCAAATTAATTTGATTAATTTGAAAGTGTTGAAATTAAGAAATTTATTAATTTGTTTTAATATGCGATAAACGACACGACGAGGAGCGAAATATCACAATGGGTGTTAATTTTATTGATGGAAATTTACTGACAATATTCAAAACTAAAACTATAGTGCTTACGTCTTCTATTATGTCTTGAAATATATATATACTATGCAAATATATAAAAAAAATCATAAATAAAATAAAATTTAAAGCCATAACATATTTTATTACGGTTTATAAATTGGAATACATATAAAAGAACCTTCCGCAATGAAATTAATCTACTCTAAAAATTTGTTATATATTAAAAACATTCCAAATGCTTCTCAATTTCGTCGAAACGACCTTTGATGCGAATCTTTTGTATATCCACAACATTTTTGTATATATTATGAAATGGAATCTCTAAAAATGTTTATTACAAAAATCAAGAGAATTTAAATGAAATCCATGCCCGTCGACGGACAGACAGACAGACAATATGCGTTTCTTTGTGCGTGACTCTTGTGTGCACGCAAAAGGAAGAGGACGGACTTGATTTCATTTTTAGCTATACAAAAACCATACGGTTTGAGCACAACCAACCATTTGTTCTACATGTGCGCCTCAATTTCCATTGCTTCCTTCTCCAATTTCAAAAGTTCAACTACTTGGGTTACTACGCATCGTTGCCTTTGGGGGTAGGGAGGCCCAGGCGACAAATTGTAGGTTGACATCCCTTAACCCAACCATACCATATACCATACCATATACCATGTGCCACAACACTTGATGCCTGATATGGGCAATCAAGAACAATGCCTACTTTTTAAAGTGCATTTAAAACTTTTAGCATTGCTGGCTGTAACTAATTCCAAAACGATACATAGGTAATGCTGTCCGGAGGCTTGGTAACAGACACGTAATTGTTGCTCTTTAATTTTAAAAGTCTCGCAAAACTTTAGTTTTTGTTTTCAAATTATATACGGTAAATTTGTTTTTAAATGATTTGGAAAAGATTTATATTCAAGGCAAACATGTTCAACAATTTAATTTTAAATTCTTATAGGTTTAGGAAGCGAATTTAATTGTAATTCAATTAATTTGGTGCGAATATTATTTATGCTTAAAGGCAGACTTATAACTTATTTTCTAATATATGTATTTATATTTTAAAAAATTATATACTTTTCAAGCTCAAAAGTTGTTTTACCTGAGTATTAATAATATTATTTGATAATGATATTTAATAATATTAGCAACATTTTAGTAAATCTAAAACAAATACAAATAGAAAACGCAAACAAGATAACAAAGTTGCATGATTATGATAACAAATGTTAATTGAATTACAAACGTGCACTAAAACGTGAATATCTATAACGTGGTAGGTGCAAACAAAAATCTCGTTAATCATTAACTTTTTAACTATATAAATTTCAAAACAAACACATTTTAATTCAAATGATATGCGTTTGTAAAATTTGTTTTGCAACTACATTCAATATTTAAATAATAATTTTTGCAGCAAACAATAAGCATTTATTTAAAAAGAAACATTTTAACAATTTCAATTTTAGCAATCAAGATTTCAACAACAAACATGTTTTAATTCAAATGCTTGAAGTTTATAATATTTCCGTTAATACTTCATACAATATTTAAACCAAAAATGTTTGCAGCAAACAATAAACATATATTTAAAAATAAACAATTTAACAATTCTAATTCAAATGATTTAATTTTATTATATTTCTTTTAATACAATATTTAAACCAAAAATATTTGCAGCAAACAATACACATATATTAAAAATAAACAACAATGTTTGCAGCAAATAATAAACATATATTTAAAAATAAACAATTTAACAATCAGAATTTTAATAATCAGAATTTTAATAATCAGAATTATAACAATCAATATTTAAACAACAAACATGTTTAAATTCAAATTTTATAAGTATTTATTTTATTTCTAAATACCATATTTAAACCAACAATGTTTGTAGCAAACAATAAACATATATTTAAAAATAAACAGTATAACTAATACAATTTTAACAGTCAATATTTTAACAACAAACATGTTATAATTCAAAATGATTTAAGTTTATAATATTTCTTTTAATACTTAATACCATATTTAAACCAACAATGTTTGTAGCAAACAATAAACATATATTTAAAATAAACAGTTTAACAATTACAATTTAAATAATCATTATTTCAACAAAAAACATGTTATAATTCAAATTATTTATGTAATTAATTTTTCTTTTAATACTTAATACCATATTTAAACAAACAATGTTTGTAGCAAACAATAAACATATATTTAAAATTAGCATTTTAAGAATTAAAATTTACACAATCAATATTTCAACAGAATAACATGATATAATTCATATTTTTTAATTTTTATTTTAATACTTAATATCATATTTAAACCAACAATGTTTGCAGCAAACAAGAAAAAAAATATATATTTAAAAATAAACAATTTAACAATTACAAATTTAACAGTCACTATTTTAACTAAAAACATGCTTTAGTTCAAATGATTTGATATTTATTATTTTCATGTTAATACTTAATACAATATCTAAACCAAAAATGTTTGCAGCAAACAATAAACATATATTTAAAAATACAAATTTTAGCAATAAACTTTTTAACAATTCAAAATTTTCACAACAAACTTTTGTAATGCAACTTTTTTTATATATTTATTACTTGTTTTATTACAATTCAACTTTTTAACAATTAACATTTTAACAATTATATTTTAACAATAAAAATCTTATAATTAAATGATTTAAGTTTGTACTATTTGTTGTAACAATTAATACAATATTTAAACAAAAATGTTTGCAGCAAACAAGAAACGTTAATTTAAAAATAATCATTTTAGCAACTAATTTTTCAACAATTAACATTTTAACAACAACATAAGTTTTAATTCATATGATTAATGTTTATAATATATGTTTTAATATTTATTATAGTATTTAAACAAAAATGTTTGCAGCAAACTATAAACATATAATTAAAATAAACATATATATAAAAATTCAATTGATTTATATTGGTATCAAATATTAATTAATTGTAGAAAACCGTTTTGTTCTTTAAAATGTTTATGTTGTTTGTGACAAAGAAGCTGACAATAGAAAAACAATCATAAAGGTTTTGCTGCAAATTCTTGAAGTGTTTATGTTTATCATATTATGTTGGTCATTTAACTGACAGGGTAATGAAACAAAAAAAAATCCAGTGTTCAATTCTCGCTCATATCTCGAAATGAATAATAAATTTCAACTAGGGTTATAGTTATCCCCATGATTGTATGCTATACACCGGCACACTTTGCATACATTGTAATCGTTATGTAGACTTTTTTTTAATAAACATATCTTTGTGTTAATTTTACTATATTATAATTAACAATGATGTTATTTACAATGTACATTTATTTGTATAACTCATTTTGAGATAAGCCAACAATTTATAGTTTATTTTGTTGTGTGTTCGTTATGCCCTTGCATATGCTATCTAATGGACTCACCACACATATATTACCTATAAACATATATATATATATATTTTGAAATATAATAAACCAGCTGGAAAAATTAGTAAATCCACTCTAAGTGGACTATAAAATAAACTATACAATGGTAGAGTACAAGGTATTGAGATAATTAATTTAATAAAAAGTGTGCACTTCTTTAAGGCGTGATACGTACTAATATTTGTACTGTATATATGAAGTTATTAATCATATAACATGATATGCAAAATTTCAATGCGAATCAATAGAATAAACACTAATAATAAGTAATATAATAATAGAAATATGTATGGTTTAGTTTATTTTGAATGACTTTCCAAATTGAAATAAAATAAAATTATATTATTTGCAGAATTATTTGCAATAGAGGTTAACAATTGCAAATGATTTAAAAAATATACAGTTTTTTTAGTCGTTTAGGAAAAAAGAAAAGACGGAAAAACCCAAAGGAAAAGCCGGAAAATCGAAAAATCTAAAGTTAACCCTAGGAACTTGAAATTTGGACAGGGCGTTGATTTCCCGACGTGAGAGCGCACTACAAAGGGATTTTTTGAAATTTGCTTCTAAGGTACAAAAATGGGCATGGCTAAACTAAACTTTTAATTCAAATTTTCTGTAAGATAGCCACAGTCATGAAATTGGGCTCAGTGGTGTATTTTGTTGTTGTTTATATTTCTGCTAAATGTGGGCGGAATTTGATAAAGGGGCGTGTCACTTTCCATATAACCATAACTTTAGAAATGCTATAACTCCTGACCATGGATATTGAAACAAAGGTGCATATTAAAAGGTAGAATCGTCACGTAGAATATGAGCGGTATTGTATAAAGGGGCGTGACACCGTTCATATAACAAAAACCTTAAAAATGCTATAATTCCTGACATACTAAGGGTAGAGTTATAAAAATCAGATCAAATGTTCATATTTAAAACTCCGATCATCACGTAATATATGGACGGGATTGGACAATGGGGCGTGGCACCTCCCATACAAACAAAAACCTTAAAATTGCTATTATTCTTTACCTACTAAGAGCAGAGTTAAAAAAAATGAAAGAAAAGATTATATTAAACACGTAGAATCAGGGCTGGAAAAAAAATCCGTCTTCACCGTCTTGGATCTGGAAGCCGTTTTCTTCTATATACTGAATTAGTCATATGGAGTAGAAAATGAAACGGTCTAAGTGCCTGATCAAATCTATTTCGAATGTCCTCTTTATAACACGACAACTCTTCAGAACCTATTAGATTCAATCAATATCTACCGCTTTAAAAATTGGCATAGAATTGACTTGAATTAAATCGATGGTTTCGGCGACTTCATCATTAACTTATTTGGATCTACATAAAGGCCTATATTGGCTTATATAATATATGAATCATTTCAATACCATCTTCACCAGAGATTTCATCCAGCAGTGGTTCAAATAATTATTTTCGATTTGGCCGTTTACAAAAAATTCATAAATATTCAAACAATAAATTACCCTGAATATATTTCCTAAGTTATAATCCGAAAATGTTCAAAAATCATTAAAAAAAATCCAAAAATCATGAATTTTTTAAGTGAATAAAATCCAAAAAAAGCGGCACTAAAAAGGGAAAAAGGGGGGTAAATGTATCCACATTTTAAAAACGATATAGTTTTACAATTACAAAAACTTAGCACGAGTGAAGCTGTGAACGGGTCCAGCTAGTACTCAATAAAACGAATACAAATTATTGCCATGGACATCCCAAACACCGATTCTATATAATTCGCGGATGCTGATTTTGACTGTATACTCTATATTTTTTCTACTATGTAATTTTTTTTTAACTAAATTGCTATTGAGGTTGTAGGCCCTTTTCATGCACTTTTTAAAATAATATAATACAGTCCCCACCACAACTAGTTTTCTAAAGAACTGTAAAGGTGTTATTATTTTCAATTGTCAAGACTATATCAACATACACTAATATTCCCATACGACGGTGCTCTGAAGAGAGTTTAAATTGAATGTGGGTGTTACTCGTATCTGCAAACGGATATAGTTTCTGGACGGTGTAAGGAATATTATGAGATCGAAAAGAAAAAGAAAATGTTTCAACTATACAAAAAAATAAACTATTTGAGTTTAAATTTTAATACTATCGGTTTTAATTTAATTTTTTAAATCAGTATATAATTTTTAAAAGAACATTGCACTAAGAAAAAAAAGTCCCATTAAGTACGACCATTAATCTTATGGTTCATGAATTAATAGTTTTTTTCTTTTTGAATCAAAAGTTTTCTAATTAATTTGATAGTATTCGAAAAATTTCAGTACTAAATATTTTAATATTATTATTTTTTAATAGTATAAATACTATTGTTTTAATGGTTTCCTCCTATAATAAACGTGGCATAAAAAACATAAACACGAATATAAACTTATTCGTTTTGTACGTCATTCTACGTGTTTGTGTTTGCTCCAAATGGTCGCATGCATTTTTTGTAATAATCCACATAATTAAACGCAACATTGGTAAGGACTTAATGTATTTAATGTAAATTCATTACATTTAACCATTTTCTATTTATTACAGATAATAAAAATGGCGATGGACTCTCTAAATGCAGAATAAAGTATTGTAAACTGAAGCGAACATTGAATGTGCTATAACCTTTTGCAACGAGAAGTGTCCATTTACCCTATTAGAAATTTGCACGATGCGCCACCGGGAAATGACCGGGTTTTCGTTGGGTAAGCCCTATTAGAGATCAGTGTCTTTGCATGCCCTTATCATTCTTACCATAGCAGGGTTTACATTATCTAAACAGTCAATGTTCCCGATCATAGCATTATTTGTTCCTCATAACGAAATTAGCATTAGGCAATGATCGAGATTAATGAGAGAAACCCTATTATGCTCGGGCTCAGACAAGGCAATTGTCGGGTAAATATTAAAATGGGGAATTGCCCGATCAGTGCATGATCATGGCCTGAGGCCAATACATGATCAGGACACTGCGTTACAAGGACATTATGGACCTCGTCATATACCGATCATCTCAAATAATGACATGATCACTTCATGACCATGGCCCTACCAAAATTTCTACTAGGGTATATGTGTGATTTTTTAAAAGTTAATTTCAGTTTCGACATTTAATTAAAATAAATTATATATAGTCACTGTCATGCCAAAGGGGCGAATGTGCATTTTTAAAAATGTTGGGAAATCAAATTTTAAAGTTTGAAGTGCTTTAAAAATAATAAAAATTTAGTTTTATTTAAATTTTTTCTGTTATTTTGGTTTATTCATGAATTATTATAACGTATATAAAATACCTTTGGATTTGGAGAACTTACTGAATTATAAATACGAATTTTGTAAGGCCTGACCAAAACGCAAATATTTTTGTTTTTTATACTATAACTTTTTATTAGCTCAAAATAAAATAGTGATGTAAAAAAATTAATTGTTTGTTTTTAAAGCACCTATCTATTGGCATCATTATTTAAAAATATTTTGCCAAACATTAATTTGCCATTTGTTATTTGCAGGAAATTTTTTTGGCAGATTTAAATAATGATGCCAATCGATAGGTGCTTTAAAAACAAACAATTAATACCTATAAACTACTATTTTATCTTGCACGAATAAAAAGTTATAGCAAAAAAATGAAGAAATTGGAAAAATTGAAAATCTTGTCATGCCAAAAGGGCGAATCTTTCCTTTTTCGCCATAACTATTTATTGGTATAAGATGAAATATTGGTGTAAAGGCATTTATTGTTTGTTTTTAAAGCACCTATCGATCTGCATCATTATTTAAAAATATTTTCTTGTGATGCCAAAAGGGCGAATCTTACTTTTTTCGCCATAACTATTTATTGGTATGAGATAAAATATTGGTGTAGAGGCATTTTTTGTTTGTTTTTAAAGCACCTATCGATCTGCATCATTATTTTAAAATATTTTGCCAAACATTTTTTCCAGCAAATAACAAATGGCAAATTAATGTTTGACAAAATATTTTTAAATAATGATGCAGATCGATAGGTGCTTTAAAAACAAACAATAAATGCCTTTTCATCACTATTTTATCTCGTACCAATAAATAGTTATGGCAAAAAAGGAAAGATTCGCCCTTTTGGCATGACAAGATTTTCAATTTTTCAAATTCGCCCTTTTGGTTTTGACTTTTGTGGCTAGAAATATCCAACAAAACGACACGCGAATTTAGCACAGTATACTTGAGGAAAAACTACATTCAAAAATGTATAAAAACGCAAATGTCAAAAATTGCACATTCTCCCCTTTGGCATGATAGTGACGATATTAAATTAACTAAAATTTACTTTTGTTTTAATAAATTATTTGGAAAATGTAATTCGACTATACTATAAATTAACAATTCGTATCATTAAATATTTATAGGTTTTGCTTGTTGTAATTAAAGGAGCACATTATAAAATTTATGGTGCAACAAAATATTGTATTAACAGTTTCAATATTACTGAATTAATGAGACGCATCCTATTGACCAATTTTAATAGTATAAATTATTGTTTTTCTATTGAAATACTATTAATTTACTATGATTTTTTTCTGGGTGTGGTTTAAGTATTCAACTTTCATGTACATTATTTAAACGAAACGGTTGAAACGGAAGTAACATGTAAATGGATTTTCAATACAAGGTGAATAAAAATCAACAAAAATGTTTATAAATCATTTTCAAATCAAAACCTGATTTTTACCGTTTATTTCACTCTTGCATGCATGAAGAAATTACGTAGAAGAAATATCTGTTTTATATTAAAATGTTGTCGAAAAAGAGTCTACGAATTATAGACTCATTAGCTGCAGTGTGCTAATGACTCTATTGAATATGTCGCCATCTACTGCATGTTAGCGACACCAGCGACAGTAGCGCGATTTAGTACAAAGAACTAGCAGAACTAAGATTCCTACCATATAGTTTGCTATTGCAAATAATAGTATGCTGTAAATGCAAATTAAAGTTTGCTCAAATTTAGCAATCTGAGTTTGCTCTTAATATTTTGAGTGCATACTGTCATCATTCGAGTATCGTTAACTTTTAAAAGTTAGCATAAAGTTATTTTTCGAATATCGTCAACGACGTTTACAATTGTGTAGCGATGGTAAACCTCGATAGCGTCAAATAGAAAATCTGGTAATTTTTTGATATTAACAATCGTAGGTTTCGAACCGTGGACCTCGCTTTCCAGCGCATTGTCCAACTAAGCCCAGAACGCGTCATGGATATGAATTTATTTTTTGTTAAATTTTGACATCGATCGTTCAATCTTTTAATATATATAATGTCTTAATCAAAAATGTACTTAGGATACATCAAACTATTTTAAAAATTAACATGCTATATTGAACTAAGTATACTTAGTATGTTTTAACATTTTTTGGATTTTATTTATGTTTAAATTAGCTTATTTTAAGAAAAATTCTATAAGCATTTTGAGGGAGACAGTAAAAAAAAAACTTTGAAAACTTTTGTTGCAAAATTCACTCTTTAAACTTAGCATGTTATGGAATAAAAGGGTCGATATTATACAAGCAAATTTTTAGTGTTAACATCTACGATAAAAAAAAACCCAATGAAATTGTGCTACCTATTAGTTTCAATTTCTACTCGGTTAGTTATTTTATAGTGATAAAAATTAAGTCAGACAGAGTGCGCAGATTTCGCTTATCTTTTTTGTATTATTTTTCAATTTACGCGATGGCAAATATTTGTACACTGAATTTACACCCGAGCCAGACGCAAAGATGTTCGTTCAAATGTGCGAAAATAAATTAATTTTTCAAGTGCGTAGTTATTTTTGCTAACTATGCAAGCAACAAACAACTAAATAGATTTTATGAAAAAAAAGAAAAAAATTAAAAAAAAAAAACTTATATAGTTTTATATGAGTTTATACTTGAGGCAGAGGCGGCGCGTTCGCAATTCAGTGAATTGGACAGAGTTGGGCAGTTGGTGCGCGGTTGGTTTTTGATTGTTTGTGGCTGTCTGTAGTTTGTTCTTTTTCTAATTTTATGTGAAAACAAATTAAAAGTCTGCATTGAATGTGTTTCTGTAAAAATAATAAACTAATTTGATGATGTTATTGTGGTAGTAGTTGCTGTTGTTAGGCTTTATCTCTATCGAATGCGCCTAATGCGATCGTTAAAATCTTTTAATTACGTTTTTATTTGTATTCCACTTTCTGCTATATCTTCTACTTCGTATTGCCCATTAACTGCAGACAGTATATATATTTTTTTGGTTTTGCTTATCTTTAGTTTAACTGGTTGCTTTTTTTATTTTTCCATTTTCATTTTTGCAAAAATAATGTTGAGGGTGCTGCCTGCAAAAATCACTCAATAAAAATTAATTCGTTACTGCGTGCACTGATAACTGTTATAGACAGTTTAATGTTTTGTATAAATTTGGCATCTACTTTTGCCTATTTAACCCACAAACATTGTTACGCAAAATTCCAATTTATAGCACATCAAATTTACGAACCGCATTTATCGATTGAAACGTCAGCCAGCATCTCATGCTGTTGGCACTGCACCAAAATATGCAGCAAGATTTAATGTAGAAAACAGCAGAACTGAACAAAAAAACAGAAATTAAATTTAAAATAAAAATTAAATTTGTAATATAAAAACAACAATAAACTAGAGGCATGCACATCATGCCATGCGTTCGTGCACAATTTTTAAATGCGTGCGAAAAACGCATTTATTAGGCACTTAATACATACTATGCAGAAAAAGCACTTTAAGCTGGTTTGGCCAGCCAGGCCGGCTGTGGGTTGCTGCATTCATTTCGAAATTATTTTTACTTGTTCTACGCTCGAGCCAGCATAGTAATATATATATATTTTTTTATTTTTAATTTTTATTTATGTTTGCTGCCTGACGATTTTTAATAAATTCAAATGAGCGGCCTCGGTTTGTTGGTAAATTGCAATCATATGTCCAACGTTTCATCATGGACGGATTTACTATTTGACGGCGTTGGGCCCAGCAGAAAATAAAAGAAATACGTCTCCAGCTACTCAAGAATTTTTAAAAAAGAGAAAATATTTAAATTATCAAAATTGATACCATAATCAACTTAATCATGATTTAATCATAATAATTGGTAGTACCTTTTAAACATAGTAATACTGAATTCTAAATTTACTCTATTTGGTAAATTTCATAAATTAATTTATTCACTAAAAATTAAATTTTTCACTAAAAATTCAATTTTTCACTACAAATTCAATTTTTCACTAAAAATTCAATTTTTCACTAAAAATTCAAATTTTCACTAAAAATTCAATTTTTCACTAAAAATTCAAATTTTCACTAAAAATTCAAATTTTCACTAAAAATTCAAATTTTCACTAAAAATTCAAATTTTCACTAAAAATTCAATTTTTCACTAAAAATTCAATTTTTCACTAAAAATTCAATTTTTCACTAAAAATTCAATTTTTCACTAAAAATTCAATTTTTCACTAAAAATTCAATTTTTCACTAAAAATTCAAATTACAAAATAAATGTTGACAAAATAACGCAAAAGGTCGAAACACTTCATACGGTTAAATAGGCATTCTTTCAAATTAGTTGATGGCACAATCTTATCTGATACACACACTCAGTTGTTTTCAACTGTTCTGCATTGGTTGCTGTCTAAACTAAAACCATACTTAGCAGTTGAGCGAACCGAATGAGTTGGTTGGGAATGGGTTAGAAATAAATTTGTATTCTATAAATAATAAAAAACAATAAAGAGACATTTAAAATATATATATATATTTGTTTGTAATTATAAAAGTAGAATATAAATCTCGATTATTCATCCATTAAATTAGACACACAGAAAAATTATCTTTTGGTATGAGGTTGGAAGAATGAAAAGTTAGTTGTACCAACTAACTTTATTTGGTTAAATCTAATGGTTTACAAATTTGCTGGCGAAACTGCCATATTAGCCTATACACATGAAATATTAGTTCATACACACTCCTAATGGTTATAAATCGGTACTAAATTGTTCTAAAACAGTACGAAATTGATTGCAGTATTAACTACAATTCTTTTTAATTTGACAATAACAACCGACTGAGTGGTTGAGAGAACCGAATGAATTGGTTGGGCAAAGAGTTGGTTGGCGCAAATAATATCTATTCTGTGTGTAGAAATAAGCGTACACATTTATTTAATAAGCCCTCTACAAAATGTGGAGTACCTTAATTCGCTCCTGATCCGCATTTAGTTACATTGTAGTGCAATCTGTGAAAAATATCACGAACTGGAACGCGAATCACGCGTAAATCATTCGTTATGTTACATTATAGTTGGTACTTAAGTTTATTTCGCACTTGGAAAACTTACTTTAGTTTTGATTTATATAACTTAATTACGATTCTACATTTTAATGGAGTAAATTAAATTTAAATCTTGTGTTAATATCATCGTTACTAAGTAATACTAAGCACAAACGTTTCTTAAAATTTTGTTCTGGTTTATTAAAACCGTGCACCAAATTTTCGAATACGGTCGCGATAGTTTTATGCGAAAATCATGTTTTTTATGATTCTCGCATGCAGTATGTATTCTAATATTTATATAAAACATTATATGTCATTATTATTTTTTAACAAGGCAAGAATTGTGCAAAATTTAAATTCCTGATATGCTGATTCTGAAAAATATTATGTAGAACGTGTTCTGTAATGTGTTCTTATTTTAGTTTATCTAAATAATTTTATAAGAGTAATGTAGTCTTTCCCAAATAAATTAATTCAGAATATAAGACAAAAATTTAAATGGAAAATTTAACCGGTTAATTTTTATTTACCTCTGTGTAAAAAAAAATTTATTCAATTTTAAATATTTTTTAAATGTACAAAATTAAAATTTATACTTTATTATTTGAAATTGTAATTGGAAGAACGAACATAATACGTACGACCATTTAATATAATAAAAATTATATGTTTAGTCAAATTTAGTATATTTTTGTATTTGTTTTGAAAAATATAGTTCTACTACATTTACGTAGTGTAGACTGGGGTAAAGTGGGAAACGTTTTGATCTGCCGCCAAAACATTACATTTACATATTTTCTCTTTTGAAAGGTCTATTATTGAGATGCTTCGTGATATAACTTTTTGAATTAACGAATACAATTTGTATGTATTTAAATTGATTTTTGAGCTATTTTTTAAAACAGCGCATTTTTGGACCTCTTGAACCCTTAGGTAAAGTGGGAAATGTTAAAAATATTACAAACAGTCAAATAATTTGTTTTTTTTGTATTATTTCATGTTTTATATATAACATAAACAATATAAATGCATTCAGAATATATAAAAATTTTTAATGAAAAAATATTAATGCAATTTCCCACATTATCCCATTTCCCACATTACCACATGCTTCCCTACTTTTGAAGTAAATTTGGGTTTATATTAGTTGTACTTCCATCTTCATAATCAGAATAACAAATATATACACATTTTCACAACTATTAATTACAATTCTCTTTGAGACAATACATATTTTTTTGGTTTCTGAATAAATAAAAAATGCAGTAAAAACAAATGCAGTTAGATGTAATGTTTCTCAGACATATTTATGAAATTAATTATATTTAAATATATTTAAAAAATTAAATTTAATTATATACAGAATGCCAACATAAATTCATATGGTGATCAACGTCCGAGCAACCGAAAATATTGGCAGCACCATCTCTAATTCAAAAAATAAAATTAATGAAATTTCGTAGAATGGATTTATGATTTGAAATTAAGAATATCTTTAATCTGAAAACTTAATAAGTGATATTGCAAAACCAAAGTAAAAGGAATCATAGAATTATAGATCTAGTTTTTCATATTTAATGTTACTATTTTCATTTAAAAACCATAGATGTTATGCAATAAAAAATATTAACACTTCAAAAAACTTTTATATTTTGCGTTTGACTGGTCATTACTATGGTCAGATCCATTCGAATTTCTTTGAGTTTACTACTACTATTTCTCTTTTACTATTTCTTTTTTAAGGACTGCGTCGAATAAAATTGTCCATTACATATCTTCCCATAATGTGCTATTGCAAGATTCAAATTAATAAAATTTGATCATAGTAGCTCTGAATTAAATGGCAGAAAATAATTTGTGTCAGTTATAGTCAATACAAAATTTATTTAACGCGAAAATGGCAAACGAAGTGGAAGTGCGAGAAAATATAATTAAAATTTTTCAAAAACAACCTAGTTGGTCTTTTAAAAAAAAATGCCAAGAAGGTAGGGGCTAACCCTAAGACCATTTCTCGCATTATCAACCGCTTTAAGGAAGACCTGAGTATTGATCGGAAGAAAGGTTCTGGTACAAAAAAAGGCCCACATGATCGTGAAAAGTCGAAGAAGGTTGTGAATATTTTAAAGAAAGATCCAAGCATATCCGGAAGGAAATTGGCGAGAATGGCGGATTGCTCAGAATCTTTCGTACGCAGGACTAAGAAAGATGCTGGGCTGAAGACGTACAAGGTCCAAAAAGTTCCGGATATAAATGCCGTCAAGAATGAAACCGCAAAACAACGAGGTAAAAAGCTGGACCAAGATTTAAAAAAAAAATAGATTGGTGCATAATGGACGACGAAACTTATGTTTTAGCGGACTTTTCTCAGCTACCTGGGCAGGAATTTTATACAGCCAATTCTCGAGGAAATGTCGCTGAAAAATTCAAATCAAAAAAAATGACAAAATTCCCAAAGAAATTCCTTGTTTGGCAGGCAATTTGCAGTTGTGGAAAAAGGAGCAGCTCATTCGTGACATCGGGTACAATTAATAGCGAAATATATGTGAAGGAATGCTTGCAAAAGAGATTGCTTCCATTTGTACGCCAACATGAAGTGTCCACATTTTTTTGGCCTGACCTCGCTTCATGTCACTACAGCAAAACGGCCTTAGAGTGGATCCAACAAAATGCAGTGATTTTGGTGCCTAGAGAAGCCAATACACCAAACTGTCCAGAACTCAGGCCGATTGAGAGATACTGGGCTTTAGTAAAAAGGGAGATGAAGACAACAAAAAAAGTGGCCAAAGACCTTCAAAACTTTAAAAGAAAGAGGTCTTCAGCAGCTGTGAGGTTGTCGGACACTACCATAACAACATTAATGGAAGGGGTTCCGGAAAAATTAAAACTTTTTATTAAGAAATATTAATTTCTGGTTTTTTATATATTTTTTTAAATCTACATACATATTTCTGGACATTCAAATAAGTTAATACAAAATGTAGTTATTTTTAAAACAAATGTAGTAATAACATATTTTTCCAATACTAAACCTACATAAATTTCGAACTTGATGAATGTTTATTATGTTCATATTAATCGTAAATCGAGGCTAATTTTGTAAAGATTTCACTTTTTATTAAAATTTAACATAAATTAAAAATAAAATTATATGAATTTATATTTTTTTAATTAAATATTTATTAAAATTGTTATTAAAAAAAATCTTTTTTCACTAAAATTACTATTACAAAAAAATTAAAATTTTCACTTCTTCCACAAAAAAAATTGTGATCACTTTTAGAGAACGCATTTCATGAACTGTTCCAAATTCATCAGAAGAGATGCGAACACTAGGAGGCACAGTTTAACCTGTTCCTTAACTTAACCAACGTTACTTCCATTAACCATCTAGTGGCATTTTGAACTTTAGTTGTACATGACTGATCGGTGATCAACAAGTTTTGTACAAAATTGTACGTTTCATGACCAGCAATTCGGGGATGCAGACAACCCTTTCGCACATTGAGTTCGAGACCACAATGCTGCACAGCATAGCTTTTGGTATTTAAACATTTCATGTGATGAAAAAAGTATTTTGAATTATACGTATACAGCAATGTAAGACGTATTCACCACAGCGCTTTTTCTACCTAGTGATGCTAAAACTGTGCAAGGAAATTGTTGCAATAGGCTCTTAAACTGTTTTTGTAATGAGGTGTATAGAGTAAGGGCAAATTTCAAATTAAAAAATTAAACGAATGCTTGGTATTTAAACATTTCATGTGATAAATAAAGTATTTTGAATTATACGTATACAGCAATGTTAGACGTATTCACCATTGCGCTTTTTCTACATAGTGATGCTAAAACTGTGCAAGGCAATTGTTGCAATAGGCTCTTAAACTTTTTTGTAATGATGTGTATAGAATAAGGGCAAATTTCAAATAAAAAATGAAACGAATGAAATATATATAAATTTAAATTGCGGATTTCAGTATAAAAATCTAAATTTGTGTTTTCTTTTTTTAGTTTTTTATTGTATTAAAGTGTTTTGAATAACAAATCAATTTCAATTTAGAATAAATAAACAATTTTACATCATTTATTCATTATTCGAACAGAAAAATAAATTTGATTTAATATTTCAATAAAACTTTGTATTCAAATAACAAAATTATTTTAGAATACATTTTTTTATTTCAATACAAAGTTTAATTCAAATTTTAAATCATATTTATTTTTTCTGTTCGAATAATGAATAAATGATGTAAAATTTTGTGTTTTGAATATTTTTTAGATTGCAAAATTTTATCAAATATTTACATAATTTATTTTAAATCGAATATACACTAATGTCTACTACAAAAAGAATCCTCTTTTGGCATGAGCATGGAATTATGAACATGTTAGTTGTGACAGCCAACTTTATTTGGTAAAATCGTAAAATTTTAAATTGTTGATACTTAAACGCCCATTTAGGAAATGCCAGGCCTGATAACGGGCTGAAGACTCAACCAGCACTCGCAGACCAATGCTTGTTTAATAAACCTGCGCCTAAGACTCAGCCAGAACTAACAAACAAATGTTTGGTTAAAATACCTTTGTCTAAGACTTAGCCAGATGTGCCAAATGCAGGTCTGGTTAAGTAATTCTCGACCAAGACTCAGCCAGAACTAACAGACATATGCTTGGGTATACTCAAATCACACTTCAATTAAAAAATAAATATAAAAAATATTAAATAAAGAAGAATACTTGGGACTCGAACCCGAACTTCCTGCGCGCAAGTCCGGAGCTCTACCCGTTAGGCTATCAAGCTCACTTCAGAGCATTTAATGAAAACCTTGAATTTGAAAATGACAGTCACATCCGAAAAAAATTTTCTGATTAAAAATAAATTTCAAAAATTTTGGAGAGCAGTTTACGTCAACTTCGGAGTCAAGAGTTCGATGATGAAAGATGTTTGTCGTAAAGCCGATTTAAATAATTTGATATTTATATATTTAACTTGATAATTAGGGCTGTGATATTTCTGGTAACCATCTTTATTTTCTTAGTGTACAATTGTTAAATTAATTAAAATTAGATAAATTGCAAATTGTATCAAATAAATGAGAAATAAAATAAGTAGAATGAGTGGAAGAAAAAGGAAAAGCAAAATGCCAGACCTGGCCGAGAGCAATGCATTCTTGGCGCAAGACTGGGCAAACCTTTGGCCCATCGTTTTTTCCCACATGGGCGGGGCGGTTGGTACTTAAAATTTAAAATTTTATCATATGCACACACTCAGTTGTTCATAAACTGTTCTGAATTGGTTGTTGTCTAAACTACAACCAAACTTAGCAGTTGAGAGAAACGAATCAATTGGTTGGACAATGAGTTAGAGCAAAAATTTTTTTTATGTAATAAAAATTATAATACTTTAATACAATGAAGGGAAATTCAAAATATTATTTTTATTATAAAAGTAGAAAGTAAATTTCGATTATTGCTTAATTCAATTATACAAAAAAAAAATGAGCAAATTTATTAATTAAGTAGTTGGGTAGTGTAATCAATTCCAAGACTTTTTTACACTTAAAATATAATGTGTCATGTATTCTGCAATATGTTCTTATTCCACTTCATCTTAATACTATTATTAGTATTAAATAGTCTTTCCCAAGTAAATTGCTTTAGAATATATAAAATTAGGAACTACTTTTTGAGAATTTAACTGCGTAGTTTTTAATGTAATAAAATAAAATTTAAAATAATAAAAAATGTACATTTACTACATTTGCTTATTTATTAAGTGTATATGTATTTATTTTAGGTTTGCTTCTATCTTCAACATATAGAAAATATATTTGTTATACACTTTAAAAAGTAATAATAATTATAATGTCTTTAAAAAAATACATAAAAATTGTTGGCTTTTAAATTACTACAAAATGCAGTAAAAACATATGAAAATGAAGTATTTATTTCTTTATATTTATCAAATTTAAATATGCACATAATATATACAAAATGTAGAAATGGTTTTAACATTTTGCATGTAGTTACACAAACACAGAATGTAGTAAAAATAAATGCAAATGCATACATTCTTCTATATTCTTTTTCACTTTGAAATATATAAAAATATAAAAACAAATATAGTACAATTTAATACACAAATACTGTAAAACTAAAGGGTTTTTCAACAGGGACGCTACAAAAGTAGAGCGACAGGGACAGCAATCGACGCCATATATCTTGCCACTCTTTTGACATTTCTCTTTAGTAAAGTTTGCCATTTCATGATGGAAAGATATATGAGCCAACAACGAGTCAAAATTATTAAAATTTACTATCGAAATTCGAATTCGTATATCATTCCATCATGAAATGGCAAACCTTACTGAAGAGAAATGTCAAAAGAGCGGCCAGAAATATGGCATCGTTTGCTGTCCCTGTCGCTCTACTTTTGTAGCGTCCCTGTTGAAAAACCTTTGAAAAAAACTTTTGTAGCGCTCTTATTGATAAACCCTTTATGTAGTTAAATATTTTCCGTAAAAAAGCACTACATCAAAATAGTAAAATCAAATACATATGTATTTATTTTAAATGCAGTATAACGCACAATTTTTTCGGTGTACAAGTGACCATCAAAAATAAAAGAAAAACCTTAATTTTATTTAAAAATAAGAAATAATGTATTTCCTTTTTTAAACAATATATTTGAGCACTAAAACAATTATATCTAACCTATAGGTAGCTCTTATAAGGCATTGATCAAATTTCGAAAACCGTGTCTGATCGTCGGATAAACTGCATTTCATACTTTAATTTTTGTACTTTATTTTTTAACCATAAAACATATTTGTTTTGTTTTGTTTGTTGCAGCAGATCTTTAGTTTAGTTTTTTTAGTTTAGTTTTTTGTGTTTTTTTTTCTTCTTGTATTGTTACCCTAACACTGTACTGGGTACCCCTTATGGTACCAGCATTTTTGATTTGTTTTTGTACATGTCTCAGCCGTAGCAAACCTCAACTCAATCAACAGCGATCATCTTACGATCATTTGTTAGCACAAGAAATAAGCAGAGTCATGCTAAGCGAAGGTTCGAAACGACTGAAGGTATCGAGTGCTTTAGGGGCACGATCACTGACTGAATAATTTAATTATGCTCGACAGGTACTCGTTAAGAGTGCAGGACAAAGACGTTTTATTGTTTGGCAAAGCAGCCACAACCCTCAGACATTTGATATCAAAACTGCTGGTATGTTTATTGATTACTTTAGAAAATAGAAAAAAAATTGAAAAAAAAAAAAATTAGAAAAAAACAACTAGAAAATGCAGCCGTATTAATTGCTTGTATAGTTTATAACAATTTGTTTTTCTCGTTTTAATTTTTTTTTTTACAAACTTAGAACTGCGTCGCGTTCTTCATTGGCACAAACAACAAATGTAATTGTTATGTTTACGACAACGACGCAATATGCGCCACAACGCAAAATGTAATTTTAGACACAAATAAAATATGAAAAATAATTAACGCAAACAATTTTCAAAAATAGCAACCGCACGAACAGCCAAACTAAACTAAAATTAAATTAAAATAAATATAAAAATTTAAATTAAAACAATTATGTTAATGTCACGATCACAATTGTGTTTGATTTTTTTGTGTAGGTGGATGCGCGCGTGGACTGTTAAACAGTCTGACTTTTTGTCTGTCTTTTTTCAGTCGGCACATCGCGTATGCAGGCCTATAAGTCGTCGTTTCGTTGACAAATGACCAATCGGCCATACAATAATTATGTTGGCAATCAAAACAAGTTGCCATAAAAGATATACTTAAAAAAAAAAATAAATGTATACAACATATAATTTTATGAAAAAAGTGTGACCAAATAATTTTATTACGTTTCAAATATATATAATTAACATGGTGGCGCGGCGCGGCACTGACTAACATCAGTGCCAAGCATAACAAGCAGCAAATGTACCCAGTTTAATACCAAAGCCGTTTAAACTACTGTGCAACATTGTCGGTTATTGCTTTGTGCCAAATAAACAACCAGACACAAAAACAGAATACAAACCAACCAACCAAAAAAGAAAAAGAATAACTGAACACTTTACTTGGGTCAAAACAAAATTTAATTGAAATCAGGAAAAAAACACAAACAATATTTATATTTTTCTTGAAAAACTGGTTCAAACATGTAGTACTGGTAGCTCCGTTGTGCAACAAAAACAACAATTTATGCACAGGTTCTGAATTCTGAAGACAACAGCGCTGCACTGAGTCCATGTCCAAAAGACCAGATTAAGAAACTCTCTTAACCCACTAAAGACCGCATCCTGCTAACATTGTTCGAATTTGTTAAAACTATACACAGACAATTACAATGTCATAATATTTTCATTTGTTAAAAAATCTAAAATATCAAAAATCAATATATGATTTCCCACACACTGCCTAATATAATTTTGTACGCTATGACAAATATGTTTGGTGCTTTATATAACATATTTATAATTGACTGATAAATCCTTTATAAATAGCGTTGTAATTAGACTTAAACAATATTGTAATGAGCACTGAATAACATTATATTTTGTATACGAATACACGGAAACATTTTAATGTTTCCCCTTTAAATGGTATATGTTCACCTAGAAACATAATTATGACAACATCTAAACAATAAAATATTTGAACCGCCATATTAATAAATTCAAAATCAGGGTTGTTTTCGAACGGCCTAAATATAAATACGATTCCAGAGAAATATATAATTTACTTTAGTTCAAAAAATATTATGTTTGCATTAGAACATATAATTTTTGAAATTAGTTGTATCCAAATCAATAATATTTGGATATAAATACTGAATTTTAATAAAAAAAAAATTATACAGGGTTTTCAGTTCATCGATGTCAATAACTTATGGGGTCATTCTATGACTCCATGAAAAATAAGAAAATGTAAAATAGCAAAATGTCTAATTTTGCACCCAGTTTAAGATGCATATGTTGATAAATGAATATCATTATTTTTTGAATATCATTTGCATCAGACAATATGGTATATCACATCTTCAAAACCCATGATATTCTCCATTTATAAAAGGTTTTTTTTTTTTTTTTTTTTTTTTTTTGGAATATCTATTAAGATCCACAGCACTCAGACAGACTATATCCATTGTTCTGTGAAATCTATTCCCTACAATTTTTGTGGTTAATATCACCACGAGCGCCCATGCCCAAGCCGGGATTCGAATCCGAGACCTTCAGAATGCAAGTCCGGCGCGCTACCTCTCGACTGCTGAGGCCGGCATTTATTTATAAAAGGTACATAAAGTTGAAATTTACAAAAATAAAAATACAAATTTTTACTTTGTCATTGATTTTATCAAAATTTCGTAAATGATCACTGTATTTTTTAAACTTTACAGTGATAGACCAGTTCATTCCTAGTTTTTTCTTACTAATCTTAAAGATTTTAGCCTGATAAGAAATGGTGCAGAAATAATAAAATAGTGCGGAGTCTCATGATACGACATAGAAAAAGAAAATAAAAACTATGATGCATTTTCCACTACCGCATATTTATAGAACTATTTTCATACAATTACGCACACATTCCTAAGACATGAAACTACATGACCTCTAAGTTATAAGTACACCAATGCTTCCTCTACCTCTACATGAAAACTAATACGCGATATCTCTCATCTGACTCCAGCTATTTAAGCTTTTATAAGATTTCTCTGTTTAGGGTATTATTCTACCCAATAGCCATTTATGGGTTAACTAAAAAACCTTCACTGCGAGGACGGTGACAAGAGACTGCGGAAGAATTATGAGTATGAGTGCAAATAAAATCAGTGTATTTATGAGATTTTGCTAAAGTCAGTAACATAATAGACCTTTATGTGAGGCATTAATATATTGAAAACTGTTTTGCTCATACTCCGATTTATCCTTTTTTTTTGGAAACTCAATTTTAGATATCAATTATTTGCATACGTATTTTTCAGTACATTTGAAAATTAATAGTTTTTACTAAAAAAATTTGTCAATAGGATAACCTATTATTTCAATACAATAAAATAATATAAAATTATTTTTGAGTTTATATGAAAAGTTTTATTTTTTGTTTACTACAGTATCCGGCACTATTTTACATACATGAAAAAATCGGCCAGTACGTGAAAATTAGGATCATTCTAAAAATTGGGTTTACCCAGTTTTTATACCCTACACCTATGAGGTACAGGGTATATTAACTTTAGGAGGCGTGTCCGGTATGGAAAAGTATATATATTCTTGATCAGCATCACTACCCGAGTCCGTTTAGCCATGTCTGTCTTGCTGTCTTGCTGTCCGAATACAGAATAACTTGAGAAATACTGATCAGAATGCGATGAAATTTCGTCTCAATATATTTTAGCCAAAAGTAGGAACTGAGTTTGAAAATGAGCCTAATCGGTCAACGGACACGCCCACCTCCCATACAAGTCACTTTTATATAACTCTTTCGGAACTAATAACTCGAAAATTATTCAAGGTATAGTTATAAAATTTAAAACGTATTGTTAGAATTCACCTAAAAATATGTGGTCAAAAAATGGGCGTGATCCGCTCACATTTTTTTTTCATTATTTCCCGGGTTTTCATAGTGGAAATTTGATCCGTAAATTATTAAAATCAAATCAATGAAATATTAGCCTTTCAAAATTTTAAATATAGGCGTGGTCCGCCCAATTACATTTTTAAAAATTTTGTATTTTTTTTGAAAGCTCAAATATATCTCCTTGATGACCTTCTTGAATTTTTGAAAAGAAAAACAAATCTTGAACTATTTTGGGGAAATTTTATATTGAATTTTTGAAAAATATGTCCGTGAAAAATTTGAGGGGCAATACAAAACGCAATTAATGAAATTTGAACGCGCATTCAATGAAGTCACTGAAATGGATTTTAAAAAGAACCTTTTAGAAGAACCTTGAATTTTTAAAATCCATCGATCCATTATCGACTTATTTGAATTGATAAAATTTCATTTAATGCGTTATTTTCAAATGCCCCCAAAAATGTTTAAGAACATTTTTTTTTTAAATCCAAGAAAGTCATTAAAGAGGTATATATAAAATATTTGATTTGTTTAGGAAAATACGTTCGGCAAAAAACGAACGTAGGTGAATAAAAATGTGTATTTTTGTTCCATAGATAATATCAAAATAAATGGCGAGATCAACTTGCGGACGAAAGATGTCAATTTTTCCTATTTGAGAAAAAGGTGCCCATATATATAACGTTTATAGAAGGAAAATGAAATCATTTTATATATTTATTAATCTTTAAAATTCAACAATACCTTTCGAATGACATATGAGAAGTTAGCGCATAGGGCTCTTAAACTGGCGAGTGGTCACAATATCATACAATGATTTTTATTTTCAGTATACAATACAAATAACAGCTCTGTTAACTATCGCGAATTTTTAACATTGAAACTCATCCCTGTGTGTTCTAAGATATTTAGTGTAAATTTTTTAAATTTTAAAAAAATAGTTAAAAATACCAAACTTATAGCTTATTCTAGCGGATAGTATCGTTGGAAAATAAAAGTCAGTATCTTTCGAATGACATATGAGAAGTTAGCGCACGGGCCTCCTGGACTGGCTAGTGGCCACTTCATCATGTTCAATTTTCCATTCAAAAAAGACATTTGTTCAAAAATTGTTAAAAATACCAAAAATATAGCTTTTGATTAGCAGATAGTGTCGTTGGAAAGTACAAGTCATTACCTTTCGAGTGACATATAATAAGTTAGCGCACAGGCCTCCTGGACTGGCCAGTGGCCACTTCATCATGTTCGATTTTTCATCCAAAAAAGAAATTTTTTCAAAAAACAGTTAAAAATACCAAACGTATAGCTTTTGATTAGCAGATAGTGTCGTTGGAAAGCACAAGTCATTACCTTTCGAGTGACATATAAGAAGTTAGCGCACAGGCTTCCTGGACTGGCCACAGTGGTCATTTCATCACAGTACTCTCCATATGGCAGTCAGTATGTTAATTTAACAGTGCCTCTGTTAAAAAATATGGTTTGTGTATTCGCTAAATTCGCGAATTATTTAACTTCACGTACTTACCCCACATTTCATGCCTCACATTTTTAATCACACTAAGTTCCAACATCATTCCATTCCATAACCATCTACGACTTGAAAGTTAAGTCTACTCTAAATCTTCAATGTTATTTTGGGGTCTAACATAAATTATACTTTGTACTAGCAAATAACCAATCCTGGAATCTCAAAATTAGTCGGTACTGAAAATTTAGTTTTTATAAAATGAAACTAGTGTAGATTATTTGATTAGCAAGACTACATTTTATTGAATTTGTCGATATTGTTGAGATATTAAAGCATATACTGAAATTCACTTATGATCGAAATTAAAATATTTGACATAATAAATCATTTTAAAGATTTATAACGGATTGAATACTTTTGATATACGTTTTATTTTTAACGAAAACCCGAATTCAGGAATAGCAAAATTTGATTAAATCTAAATTTGAATACGATTTCGATCGATAGAGTTTGTATTACTTTTGTTAACAAAACTTCAATTGCATAATTTCCGGTATTTCGATTTTGATTGCTCCGGTATTCCAACATGTTTGTATTCCGGGATAAGAAACCATATTTTATATAAAATTACACCGTCATTATGAAATTCAGTAGTCGAATTATCTTGAGCCACGTTATAAGACCGCGATCTTCGCAAGTCAGACTTAACATTTATAGTCACATTTAATATACAATTATCATTATTACTAATCTTTTATAAGTTCGATATTTAAAAAACTGTATTGTCAACATTTTGACTATTAAATTCTACAAATCCTAAGTAATACTAAGCTCAAGGTATATTTCGATCTAAAGCACATAGACAGACCCTCACCTCTACCGCCGTGTCTCAACCAACTCATATCAACTCTGCACCACTTTGTTCAACTTCTACGTAATTCAAGATTCAAAACCAAGATCTGCACGAACTGCCGTGCAACTTGTCTGGAAATATATATATAGTATGTATGTTGTTTAACAGCCACCAGCAGAACCATGATCACCATGATTACCATCATCATTTAAGGCGGTTTGACAGTTTTGTTTGCCATTTCGATGCACCGTTTGCGTTTGCGACCGACTAACATATAATGCCTTCGGTAATGGACACAACATGGATGGAGTGGCGAAGTGTGGAGCAGTATTACCAGCACATCAGTTGATGCATGAAAAAAAAAGGAAAACGAAAAAAATATATAAAAACTACACTAACAAAAGAGTTCGACAATAAATGAAGCAACAAAACCTAGTAACCGGCTTAAAAGTTGCACATAGACAGCGCACAAGGGACGGCATTGGGAAGGAGGGTGGGGGCCTTCGAAAGAGTTTTGTAGGTGCGGCCTACACGAAAAGTACCCGGTGCCAGTTGCCAGTTAACTCTTATTTATGATTGGGTTTACTGATGATCGTGATGATCGCTCGTTTGGGACGGAGTAGTGTTTTTTTTTTTCAAGTTTATTTGTTTGCCTTTTTACGATTTATGTTTGTTACAAATAGGTTGTTTTTATTAAGTTTAAGATTTTAAAAAATATATATATATATTTTGCTAAAGAATATTATAAAGATGGAGGAGATTTATTGATAATATTAACGAGCATTTAGTTCTTTTGTTAAGCATCTTAAAAAATCGATGTAATATCGTCAATATCATGCCAAGGGGCAAATATGTTACTTTCGATATTATTAAATAATGATGCTAATCGATAGGTGCTTCAAAAACAAACAATTAATGCCTTCACATCACTAGTTTATCTTGCACCAATAAAGAGTTATAATAAAAAAACGAAGAGATTCGCCCTTTTGGCCTGACAAGATTTTCAATTTTCCGAATTTTTTTAGTTTTTTTCCTATAACTCTTTATTGGTGCAAAATAAAATAGTGATGTAAACCATTTATTGTTTGTTTTTAAAGCACCTATCGATTGGCATTATTATTTAAAAATAATTTGCCAACATTTTTCTTGCGGAAAATGGAAAATTAATGTTTGGAAAATTATTTTTAAATAATGATGCCAATCGATAGGTGCTTTGAACACAACCAATAAATGCCTTCACACCACTTTTTTATTTTGCACCAATAATGAATTATAGCAAACAAACGAATAGATTCGCCCTTTTGGCATGACAAGATTTTCAATTTTCCGAATTTTTTTAGGTTTTTTCCTATAACTCTTTATTGGTGCAAGTTAAAATAGTGATGTGCAGGTATTAATTGTTTCTTTTTAAAGCACCTATCGATTGGCGTCAATATTTAAAAATAATTTGCCAAACATTTTTCTTGCAATTAACAAATGGAAAATTAATGTGTGACAAATTATTTTTAAATAACAATGCAAATCGATAGGTGCTTTGAAAACAAACAATTAATACCTTTACATCACTATTTGATCTTGCACCAATAAAGAGTTATAGCAAAAAATCAAAAAATATTTTCATTTTGGTCAGGATATAACCACACAAAATCCATATTTATAATTTAGTAAGTAGTCCAAATTGAAATATATTTTATATACGTTATGATAATTGATGAATAAACCAAAATAACAAAAAATTTAAAAAAAAATTTACTAATTTTTAAAGCACTTCAAACTTTGAAATTTGATTTCCCAATATTTTTAAAAATGCATATTCGCCCCTTTGGCATTACAGTGACGATATGTCTTTCAAGAAAATCATCCGATACCCCGTATAACTCCACAACTCTTAAGAACATCAAAGTGAATGTTTTTCCATAACTTTTCTTTTGTACTCGTTAAGTATTTAGTGCCATTGACAGCAGTGCAAATAGTGTTGATTAACCTTAACCCAGCTGACCATAACTTTGTGCAAAATTTCGCATTTTGGACCTTCTAACTCGAAACACACTCCACATGATAAGCTTTTCATCTTGACCCCCTGTACTATATCATTATGCTCCCCAGATAGAAATTTCAGGGGATCTGAAAATGGTATGTAATACAAACAAATACTTAGAGTTTAAGCCTAACAAAACACTTTGCCAAATGACCATTCATCACATATCAAACGTCATCCATCAATAGCATCAACGTCAGCACTCACAGGAAGTATTGTATTGTGTTCTGTTAGAAAGAAGTGCTTCAAACTGACTGCAGGATATTAGAGAAAAGTTAATGAAGCAAATCGAGATCTTCCGCCTGTGATAAACGCACAGAAATTCACAGAATTGCTAAAAGTTCAACGAAGCGCACATCAAAGAAATAACTTTGTGAAAAAGTCATGCGATAACAAAAAAAAAATATAAAATAAAATAATCAACAGCAAGTCTATTAAGTACTAGCACGGATATATTAAGGAAAAGTTAATACCTAGTTTGGAATTGAAATGAAGAATATTGTAGTATTGTTATCTAATGATTGATAGAGTATTTTGTTAATTTTTTAATTTAAAAATACATATGTTATAATTAATTCAAAACTAAGTATAATATCGTCGTTGTAGAACGACAAGTCATCAAATACAAATTTATGAAAAACTTAAATTTCGAGTTTGTTGATTAATATAATAAAAAGTAATTGATGCATTTTTAAAGTTTAAATACCAATTGATAGTTTTATATTTTCTTATCTTGTTGTAAAGGAGATCAGAGATTAAATATTGACAGATATATAAAGATTTTTCTAAATCAATATTTGGCATTTTGAAATGTATTTGGTGACTTTTCGCTCTACAACGACGATATGTAAACGTTTTTCTTTATACAAAGTTAGATTACAGTAGACAACCAATGGATTCCTTTTTTGGATTTATTCACGATCTTAGTGTAATTTTCCGATGGACTTCCAATTTTAAAATCTCAATTTCGTTTGGAATTTTCTCAATTTAAACTGGAAAACTTAATTTTCATTTGGAATTTTATCAATTTCAAGTGGGAAATCTGAATTTATTTTGAAATTTTCGCAATTTAAAATGAAAAATCTCTATTTCATTTGCAATTTTCTCAATTTCCGTTAAAAATGGTGTAGTTTTAAAACGGTGTTGAAAAAAAGTATAAAAAAACACCCCGAGACAAAATTTCTCTAATTTTTCATAAAATTTTCGGGTATACTGCTGAAAAACACACAGACAAACAGAATGTTTTGCAAAGTATACCAGATTGACAAATTTTGTAAAATTTCAATGGCAGATTCACGGCATATTTTGGGAAGGTGCAGAAAATAGACTTCATTTGATACAAACTCCGCCTTTGCCTGCTTGAGATCTTTTGAAAAAAATGTTTCTGAACTGCCCTAAACCATTAAAAATGTTAAGTCTATTATGATTCTGATATGAATTACATTTCTGAGTATCACCTTAAATATATCAGCACTTTCAAGAGGCTACCGAAACCTGTACAGAATTTCTTCCATTTATAATTCTCTTAAATGTCAAATTTTGAGAACGTGCAGAAATTAGACATATTTTGATACAAACTCCGTCTTTGTCTGCTTGAGATCTTTCGAAAAAATGTTTCTCTTTCGAAAAAATTCACTACCATGCCAAAAGTTTTGTCTGGGCATCCATTCAAAATTATATTTCTTTCATGACTCTGAAATGTGTAACATTTTTGAGTGTTAACTTCAATACATCAGCGCTCCAAAAATGCTCCCGAAACCTGTACTGAAAAATCCTCCCATTTATGATAATCGTAAATGGCATATTTTGAGAACGGGTAGAAAATATACATTTTTTGTTTGATACTTTCCGCCTTTGTCTGTTTGAGATCTTTTGAGAAAATATTTATGAACTGCACTGGCCCTGAAATGAGTTACATTTCTGAGGGCCACCTTCAATATATCAGCACTCCAAAAATGCTCCCGTAACCTGTACTTGTAAAACCACCCATTTATGATAATCTTTAATATATGTATAATTAAAATTCCGAAATCATATTTGATAATTTTAAATAGAGACAAAAACTCTTTGACGGTTCCGGTTCAAAGATTTTCAAAATTGCTATTCCGTTCCGATTCAATTACCAACTAAAAAAATTATATGAGTTCCGATTCCACACATTTTCTTACACCCAGAAAAAAATACTGTATAAATAATAGTTTTTTACTATTAAAAATGGTCAATAGGATAAATTATTATTTTAATTGGAAAATACCATTAAATACTAGAAAATACCATGACATTGCCATATGAGAAGATTTATTTTTTGTATACTATTAAATCAATAATTGTCCTATTGACCAATTTTAATGGGATTTGAGGGAATTTTTTTCTGGGTGTAATAACGTTTCCATTTCCGATTCCGGTTCTTTGTGGTACCATATTTTAAATACTCCTTAAACATTCATATTTTCGGACCTTTGGACCACACATTTATTATATTTTCCTCAAAATGTCAAAAACGAGTATAACATCGTAGGTACTCGACATGTTTTTTTAGTCAGTATATCCGAGAATATTTTGGAGAGCTCCGAAAACAGTCCGAAATGCATAACTTTTCGGAGAATGTGAATTTTATTACTAAAAAAAATATTTTTAGTAATAAAATTCTAATTCAAATTGTTAGGTAATTGGTTTTAGGTTTGTATTAGTAAAAATAAAAATCGATTTTAGATTCGAGACATTAAAAATATGGACAAAAATTAAATCCGAAATCTTTTTTCGTTTGGGTTTCAATTCGTGACCAAAACTATGAAGTAATATTATTTGATATTAAGCAATATTCTTTTACTTTTTTCTATTATCAGAGTCCATCGGATTTCAAATTCTTACGATCAAAATTAAAATTTTTAATATAGCAAAAAAAAAAAAAAATAGAAATACATTCGTTTTGAAACATGGAATCCTGGAAAAGAATAAGATAAATTTGGTCAACTTAAATTTTTGTAGAATCGCTTAAGGCTAGTTCTTTACATCAAATTTGGACACAGTTTCTGTTAGAAACTTTTGATTGACATAAAACTTTACAGAGAGAAATAAAATACATTTTAATAATGTATTTTAAATATTATAGATAAGAGCAATGTACAGCTGAACTAAAAATTTAGTAATATTAAGAATAATAGCAAATTTGCTTAAAAAAAAGTAATCATAAAATGTTTCTGGAGTAGCAGAAGTATTCCATAATGTTTTTACTTGATTTGCAGAATATTTTTTTAAAACTAAGAAGTTTGGTTTCTTAATATTATGAAATAAAATTCTTCAATTTTTATAGAATTCAGGTCCCCTTTATGTTTTCATATATATATCTTCTAAACGAAACTAAGTGATTTTTGATTTTTTTTTACAAAAACACATTTTTCGAAAATTTCCCACGTTTGAAAATTTTTAAAAATCGGTTTTAAATACCTCGGACTATTTTCTATCGATTCTATACTTAAAATTTAGCTCCCCTTTATGTTTTCATATATATCTTCTCAACGAAACTAAGTGATTTTGGATTTTTTTTTACAAAAACACTTTTTTCGAACATTTCCCACGTTTGAAAATTTTTAAAAATCGGTTTTAAATACCTTGGACCATACTCTATCGATTCCAGTACAAAAACACACTTTTTTCGAAAATTTCCCACGTTTGAAAATTTTCAAAAATCGGTTTTCAATACCTCGGACCATACTCTATCGATTCCATACTTAAAATTTAGGTCCCCTTTATGTTTTCATATATATCTTCTAAACAAAACTAAGTGATTTTTGATTTTTTTTACAAAAACACTCTTTTCGAAAATTTCCCACGTTTGAAAATTTTCAAAAATCGGTTTTAAATACCTCGGACCATACTCTATCGACTCCATATATAAAATTTAGGTTCTCTGCATGTTTTCATAAATATCTTTTAAACGTAGCGATCTCGTTTTACTTCGTTTTTTTACAAAAACACATTTTTTCGAACATTTCCATTGTTTGAATATTTTTAAAACTCGGTTTTAAATACCTAGGACCATTCTCTATCGAGTCCATATATGGAATTTAGATGTCCTTTATGTTTTCAGATATATCTTCTAAACGTAGCGATCTCATTTTTTTTCGTTTTATACAAAAACACATTTTTTTTGAAAATTTCCCACGTTTGAAAATTTTTAAAAATCGGTTTCAAATACCTCGGACCAATCTGTATCGATTCCCTACAAAATTTAGATCCCCTTTATGTTTTCATATATATATATTTTAAACGAAACTTAGTCATTTTAGATTTTTTTACAAAAACACTTTTTTCGAAAATTTCCCACGTTTGAAAATTTTCAAAAATCCGTTTTAAATACCTCGGACCATACTATATCGATTCAATATATAAAATTTAGGTTCCCTGTATGTTTTCATATATATCTTCTAAACGAAACTAAGTCATTTTGATTTTTTTTTTTACAAAAACACATTTTTTTCGAAAATTTCTTACGTTTGAAAACCATTCTCTATCGATTCCATACTTAAAATTGAGGTCCCCTTTATGTTTTCATATATATCTTCTTAACGAAACTAAGTGATTTTTGATTTTTTTTACAAAAACACTTTTTTCGAAAATTTCCCACGTTTGAAAATTTTCAAAAATCGGTTTTAAATACCTCGGACCATACTCTATCGATTCCATATATAAAATTTAGGTTCCCTGTATGTTTTCATAAATATTTTTTAAACGTAGCGATCTCGTTTTACTTCGTTTTTTACAAAAACACATTTTTTCGAAAATTTCCATTGTTTGAAAATTTTTAAAAATCGGTTTTAAATACCTAGGACCGTTCTCTATCGAGTCCATATATAGAATTTAGGTGTCCTTTATGTTTTCAGAAATATCTTCTTAACGTAGCGTTCTCATTTTTTTTCGTTTTATACAAAAACACATTTTTTTCGAAAATTTCCCACGTTTGAAAATTTTTAAAAATCGGTTTCAAATACCTCGGACCAATCTGTATCGATTCCCTATACAAAATTTAGATCCCCTTTATGTTTTCATATATATATATTTTAAACGAAACTAAGTCATTTTTGATTTTTTTTACAAACACTTTTTTCGAAAATTTCCCAAGTTTGAAAATTTTTAAAAATCAGTTTTAAATACCTAGGACCATTCTCTATCGATTCCATATATAAAATTTAGGTCCCCTGAATCTTTTTAGAAGTTTTTCACCCTCATTTAGTTGAAGCTAAAAATGTGACTGGGAAACAAAATTGTAAAGATTAAAAAGATAATAATTTTAAAAATGCATATACTAAACATGCTAGAATATAGCAAGACATAGGGGCATTCAAAAAACGAAAAGAGCTGAGATTCAAAAGTATTCGAGATTATTCTTCTTGATTTGTAGACTTTTTTAAAGCTAAGAAGTTTTGTTACTAAATATTATAAAATTAATTTCTTAAATTTTAAATGCATACTCTTGAAATTAGTGAAATTCAGTATTTTTGAATTCGCGTTGAATTCTTCTAGAATTCTTGAAGTTTATCACCTTCAAAAGCTGAAGCTGAAAATGTGAAGCTGAAAATGTGAAGCTGAAAATGTTAAGCTGAAAATGTTACGCAGAAATGCTGGGAAACTAAAATGTACCCTTTTAGATAAAATAAGAATATACTAAATTTTAAAAAAGCATAAACTAAACATTTTATAATATAAAAAAGAGACATTACAAATTCGAAAAGAGCCTTATAAAATTTCTATCTAATAATAAAATCAATTCTAAATATAATTTGTATACGATTTTTTAATTATAAATTAAAATTTTAGTTAAAAAAAGAGCTTATTTTCTATATACGACTAGCAAATCAACTGGTAACGCTTTGACAGTTATCGTTGCAGAAATCTGTAATTTAAAGCAACAGCACCAAAGGTCCTCTGATGTGAAAATAATTTATTTATAACTATGCATTAAGCCCAACAAAAAAAAGAGTATTACAAAAAAAGAGCACAAAAACAAAAGAGAAATCGTAGAGCCTAAAGAGAGATTTCGTAGAACCTTGAAGAGTACAAATGCTATGGTGTATATGCAATGCACAGAACAGAATTCGCAGAAGTTTCTAGACGCGAGAGCGCTGTAGTTGGTAGGAAGAAATCACCTGGCAACTCAGCTGGATATCAGCCGGTCCCTTCTTTTTTTTTTTGTTGTTTTTTGTTTTTGGTAAGCCAGCTACGTCCTTGTGCCTCAGCTCAAAGGGATGATGTTGGTGCGGCTGATGAGGAAATCCGCACCACTTTGCATGATGCAAGAGTGACAGGTTTTGCACCGGCAACGAGGGATGATGATGATGATGATGTTGATGATGGTGGGAATTTCAACATATGTATGAAATGTATTTACCGAATGCAATTTGTATGCGGTTAGTAACAAGAAAATTTTACAGAAATAGATTTACTTTGCTGGAATATTGTGTATAATATATATGCAATGCAGGCACCTATTTTTATTTAAATTTGAATGGGGGCATAAAAGTAAAATAATTTTGAAGCATATATTTCAAGTATAATTTTGTTGCAGGTTTAGTGCAGCGATTTGGTAAAAGTTTTTCATTTAAATTTTGTTTTAGAGCTAATTTTTGGCAATGTACTGAAGTTTTTGTTAGTTTTATAAAGTAAAATTTACACTGTAATTTACGCTGTAATATCTTTGATTTTTCCAGTTATTATAAAATTTAGCTTTCTTTTGTTTGCCTTTTCCTATAATATAATTTTTTCCCAACACCTATTCCCAAAACAATTAAAATACTTTTGCAAAGTTTTCAATTTTTACAAAGTTTTAATAGTTTCAGTGGACTGAATGGAAAAAATATCAAATATTGATTTGAACACGTCTGGATTGTCGTCTCTTTCGATATCCTTTAGAGCACGACGACAATACAGCCGGCGAGAACGTTGACGACGAATCGAACCTTTCGTGCGGCAGCAGCGTCCCAAGGCAACTATCCCAGCCGGCAGTGAACGAGCCATTTATAACCTAGGTCAAGTCAAGGAGAAACGTATATACCGGGTTTATGAGAGATATACAGTTGATGAGAGTGAAAAGAGTAATGCTAATTGCAATGCCAAGAGGGAAAAGCGGTAGGGGTGACATAAATGCAGAGAGAGACTAATAGAGAAGTTTCTTTTCAAGCGGGGAATGCGGTAGGGGTAACATAAATGCAGAGAGACTAGTAGCGAAGTTTCATTTCAAGAGGGGAATGCGGTAGGGGTAACATAAATGCAGAGAGAGACTAATAGAGAAGTTTCTTTTCAAGCGGGGAATGCGGCAGGGGTAACAAAAATGCACAGAGAGACTAGTAGAGAAATTTCGCAGGAGTACCGAGAACTAAACTTCGAGAAGATTTTTAGATAAATGCACTAAGAGAGAGGGATATATAGAGCGGAGTATGTGTGTGAGTTGTACATGCGCACTTCTCCTGACCATTCTCCCGACCATAGGGAAATGTAATATTACTCTGGCGGGGTAAAGAGTGCTGACAGCAGTAGGAGAGTTATATAAAATTCCCGATTCTATACCGTTTACCCCCGCTGCACCGTTTGTTATATACCTATGTTATATATGACTATATACATGGATATCCTGTCATGTAAACGATGTTATTTCTCAGCTGATTCCCATTTACCTTCTTCTCCTGCACCTTCTCTTCCTTTATACAGTTACCATATGAAATCTGAGCGGATGAAATAATGATTTTTTTTTCGTCTATTTCTTTTGTACGTCTGACGTTTAGTCGTTAGAAAGTTGCGTCAGCCAGAAACCGGCTGACAAGCAAGAAGAGTATGAGCAGAGAACGAGGACGAGGACGAAAAACAGCTGAGTGCAGAGAGCTGATTTTTCTCAGTTTGCTTTAGTATTTCACAGGAAACAAGAGATTTGAAATAAGCAAAATTATTGGAGAACAGACACAACAAAAAAAAAAAACGATTTTGAATAAAGAGTTAATTTCAGGCTGTACGTGACTTTTGTTAAATGCTAATGATTAATAGCAGGTCTTGCGAAGGATACGATGTATTTGCAAAAATCAGAGATTCTAAATGAAGGCGAATTTGTTGATATATGGTCTACACGTCCGCTGCCAAAATGTGTATGTGATTGACGGGCAGACTATGGATCGATGTATTACAGAATGAGGAGATTTAATGAGACTAACCCCCTTATTTTGTAAAACGAAACGAAAAGTTATTTCGTCAGAAATTCAAGTGACACACAATTTTTTTTGTATTAAATGAAATAAAAACGACGTCGATTGCACATGTAAATCAAAGCGATTCCCGGAATTTTTGATGTATCTCTTTTCGTGTAGTTTTACAAAATTTTAGATAAATTCTGATGTGATTCCACATAAGATCAATTAAAACGAGTTGGGAAAGTTAGGTCACATGGGTAAGTTCGGTCATATGGGACGGACTGTTATAGTCGATCGGGCCCGACTATGGAATACCCTACACCTTAATGTGAGATATTTAATTGTATACCTCATAATATTATTCACATATCAGAAATTTACATTTAAAAAATTGATATAAAAGTATAAAATATCTAATAAAAAAATTTTACAAAATAAAAGTGGGCGGACCACGCCTATATTTAATATTTTGTAAGGCAAATATTTCACAGATTTGATTTTAATAATTTACGGATCAAACTTCCACTATGAAAACCCGGGAAATAATGAAAAAAAAAAGTGGGCGGATCACGCCCATTTTTGGACCACATATTTTTAGGTGAATTATAACAATATGTTTTAAATTTTATAACTATATTTTGAATACTTTTCGAGTTATTAGTTCCTAAAGAGTTATATAAAAGTGACTTGTATGGGAGGTGTGCGTGTCCATTGACCGATTTGGCTCATTTTCAAACTTAGTTCCTACTTTTGGCTAAAATATATTGAGACGAAATTTCATCGTATTCTGATCAGTATTTCTCATGATTTTCTATATTCGGACAGCAAGACAGCAAGACGGACAGACAGACAGACAGACGGACATGGCTAAACGGACTCGGGTAGTGATGCTGATCAAGAATATATATACTTTTCCATACCGGACACGCCTCCTAAGGGGCGTTACAATATATGCACAAAGATAATATACCCTGTACCTCATAGGTGTAGGGTATAATTACGCTAGACAACAAATGGAAACCTTTTTTTTGAATTATCCACGTTATTAGTATGATTTTCCGATGGACTTCCATATGCTAATCACGACCTCATACTCAGTTTTTTCAGATTGCCTCAAGTTTTTGAGTTATTACGTAATACAAATATATAGTAATTTTCGTGTTTTTCTGCATATTTCGGACTTTTACAAATTTTAGTTATCGATCCAGTTTCTTTTATGTTCTATTGAAAATACTTCTGCTAATATTTTGAAATAAACTACATGAAATTCGGATTAATCTAACCGAAGTTATGACCAATCAAACACAAATAATATTGATTTTAAGGTGTACCAATTAGCTCTTGCATATCATATTAAGTTTCCGGAAATATGAGTCATTGAAATATGAAAAACACACAGAAAATGCAAAATTGCAAAATGCAAACTAACTAGTTATAACTTAAGTTAAACTAGATAATCCTTTTAAACTTCGTTTATTTCAATTAATATAGCATTTAAATAATCTTATCTAATTCAGAAGTGGTATACGGAACTCAAATTTGATTGATTTAATAAATAAGAACAACGTGGCTGTAAAAAATGCAAACGCTAATATTCTTCTTGAGTTGAAAATGTTTAATATAAAAATATAATCACTAATATCACTACCCAACACGATTTTTGCCATGGACATGCCATACATCAATTCCATATAATTCGCTGGTGCTGAGTTTGACTGCATACTCAGTTTTTTCTATTAAATAACGGTTTTGAGTAAATTGTAATAGTATTTTTGAGCCGTTCTCACTCACTACATAGCATAAAAAATATAGTTCTATGGACAAGAAAACTTAAATGTAACAAGAAAACTTAAACGCATTTCTTCTTTTAATTGTCTAGACTAAATTTAGTATACTAATGAATGCTAATATTTCAATACGTTTTCAAGATAATTGGATCTAAACTGAGACATTTTTTTATTTTTTTAGAACATTTTTTTCACTTATTATTTAATGATAAACCAAAAAAATGATATATCGTTATCTAGAGCATATTCCAACCTAATCAAAATTCTAACTTTTTTCTAATTGATCCACTTTTTTTTAAATATGCCCTGAATACTTAATTTTGGTATTCATGTATATATTAATTTCCAAAAAAAAATATACTGTCCGTAATCTGAAAATATTACTACCTTATATATATGTAGCCGCGGTAGCTCAGTGGTTAGTGCGTTGGTCTGCGAGCCGAAAGGTTCCCGTTTCAAGCCTGGACTGGGGCTAACAACATCTTTTCATAGAAACATTTTTTCTATACCGCGCTACCTCTCGGCAGTAAATGACAAACCTCCGAGAGAAAAAACATTGCCTATGAAAAAGCTCTCACCCGCCGTTCGGATTCGGCAATAAACTGTAGGTCCCACCACTTTGAGTACAAATATAACACGCACAGCTCAAAATGGTGAGAGAGCTCGGCCTAAGTTCTTATAGAACTGTAGTGCCAAACTATAATATTATTATTATATAAAGTATGCTTATTCTTATTGCATACTCAGTTTTTCCCTATTACGTAGCGTTTTTGAGAAAAAATCGAGTAAAAACGGATATTTTTCAGTAATTTATATATAAACGAGTTGGGAAAGTTAGGTCACATGGGGCGGATTTTTATAGTCGGTCGGGCCCGATTATGGAATACCCTACTTATTATTATTAGGGTATTCATATATCAGAAATTTACGTCTTATATCCCCATAAATTAAAAAATGTCTATAAAAGTATAAACAACTCAAAAAAAAAATTGAAAAATATAATTGGGCGGACCACGCCTATATTTAAAATTTTGAAAGGCTAATATTTCATAGATTTGATTTTAATAATTTACGGATCAAATTTCCACTATGAAAACCCAAGAAATAATGAAAAAAAAGTGGGCGTATCACGCCCATTTTTGGACCACATATTTTTAGGTGAATTATAACAATACGTTTTAAATTTAATACCTATATCTTGAATACTTTTCGAGTTATTAGTTCCGAAAGAGTTATACAAAAGTGACTTGTATGGGAGGTGGGCGTGTCCGTTGACCGATTTGTCTCATTTACAAACTCAGTTCCTACCTTTGGCTAAAATATATTGAGACGAAATTTTAACGCATTCTGATCAGTATTTCTCAAGTAATTCTGTATTCGGACAGCAAGACAGCAAGACGGACAGACAGACGGACATGGCTAAACGGACTAGGGTAGTGATGCTGATCAAGAATATATATACTTTTCCATACCGGACACGCCTCCTAAGGGGCGTTACAATGTATGCACAAAGTTAATATACCCTGTACCTCATAGGTGTAGGGTATAAAAATACAAGAATTTTAAATTTTTCAACCATTTTGGGGAAAACTGTGTTGATAGAGTTTATTTTAAAAATGAAAACCGTTATAAAAAAGTTAGAAATTTCCATCATTAATTTGAATTATGCTATGCATAGCCGCGACTAATTTTCTATTTATCATTAGATCCAAAATTCTAAAAAAAAACGTTCAAAAATAATATAAAAAATCAATATTTTTCGAGTTTAGATTCAAATATCTTAAAAACTTTTCAGAATAATATTACTGGTATATTGTAATTAGTATTAACAATTGAAAACAAAATTTCGTCTATAGTTTTTTGGAAAACTAGTTGTGTAATGTATAGTATTTTTTAATTCTTAAAAGTGGCTGAAAAGTGCCTGAAAATACGCTAACAATATTCTTAAAAACCTTACATAATAGAAAAAAAAACAGGTATGAGGTCAAAATCGGCAACCGTGAATAGAATTGATTTCTGGGATATACATGGCAAACATTTCTTTCTCGTTTTGTTGAGTAGTGTTGTATTCTGCTTGAGTTGAAGAAGTTTTATAGAATACTATTTTTAATTTTCAACGATTTATAATAGCCAAGGATTAGATACCTAAGTATTTATTTTTTTTAATAACATTTTTTGTTTATTTTTAAAATAGTATTTTTTTCGATGTTGTATCGTCACTATCATGCCAAAGGGGCGTATGTGCAATTTTTACCATTTGCGTTTTTTTTAACTTTTGAATGTAGTTTTTCCTCAAGTATACTGTACAAAATCGCGTGTCGTTTTGTTGGATATTTCTAGCCACAAAAGACAAAACCAAAACGGCGAATCTTTTCGTTTTTTCGCTATAACTTTTTGTTGATAAGAGATAAAATAGTGGTGTAAAGGCATTTATTGTTCATTTTTAAATCACCTATCGATCTGCATCATTAATTAAAAATATTTTGTCAAACATTATATTGCCATTTGTTATTTGCAGGAAAAAATGTTAAGCAAATTATTTTTAATAAATGCAGATAGGTGCTTTGAAAACAGACAATAAATGCCTTTACACCACTATTTTATATTGTACCAATAACAAGTTATGGCGAAAAAACGAAAAGATTCGCCCTTTTGGCATGACAAGATTTTAATTTTTTTTCAATTTTTTCGTTTTTTGGTTCACGATAAAATAGTGGTGTCAAAGTATTAATTGTTTCTTTTTAAAGCGCCTATCGATTGTCATCATTATTTAAATATATTTTGCCAAACATTTTTTCCTGCAAATAACAAATGGCAAATTAATGTTTGGCAAAATGTTTTTAATTAATGATGCAGATCGATAGGTGTTTTGAAAACAAACAATTAATACAATTACACCACTATTTTATCTCATATCAATAAAAAGTTATGGCGAAAAAACGAAAAGATTCGCCCCTTTTGGCATTACAAGATTTTCAATTTTTACAATTTCTTCGTTTTTTTGTTATAACTTTTTTTTGGTGCAAGATAAAATAGTGATGTAAAGGTATTAATTATTTGTTTTTTAAGCACCTATCAATTGGCATCATTATTTAAAAATGTTTTGCCAAACATTTTTTCCTGCAAATAAAAAATGGCAAATTAATATTTGGAAAAATATTTTTGAATAATGATGCCAATAGATAGGTGCTTTAAAAACAAACATTTAATACCTTCAGATTACAATTTTATCTTTCGCTTATAAAAAGTTATAGGTTGAAAAACAAAAATATTTGCGTTTTGGTCAGGATATAGCCTCACAAAATCCGTATTTATAATTCAGCCAGTTGTCCAAATCCAAAAAGATATTTTAATAACGTTATGATAATTGATGAATAAATTCAAAAGATAGAAAAAATTAAAAAAAACTAAATTTTGCTAATTTTTAAAGCACTTCAAACTTTAAAATTTGATTTCCCAACATTTTTAAAAATGAACATTCGCCCCTTTGGCATGACAGTGACGGTATGTAGTATATGTACATACATAACATTTTATTTTATATGACATTTAAATAAACGAAATATTATTATTCAGAAGAGAAATACGAACCTCACTCAGTGAATCAGAAAATTGCTTGATATTAAGAAACACACCATCGTGGCTGTGAAAAAAGTAATCGCGAACATTCTTCTTGCGTTGTAACATTGCTGATAGACAAATAAATTTTAGTTCTTAACATTAGACATTTAAATTCTTCAATATTACTTAAATTCCATTTTTACGCATTTGTGCTAAATATATCTTAAATTTAAGAAGTTTATTTCTTGTCGTGTATAAACGAAACCACAACGTGCATATGAAACAAACTAATAGCGAATAGAGTTCTTGAGTCGTAGAAGTATAATAATAATAATAATAGTTTGGCGCTACAGTCCTATATAGAACTTCGGCCGAGCTCTCTCACCATTTTGAGCTGTGTGTGTTATATTTGTACTAAAAGTGGTGGGACCTACAGTTTATTGCCGAATCCGAACGGCGGGTGAGAGCTTTTTCATAGCCAATGGTTTTACTCTCGTAGGTTTGCCATTTACTGACGAGAGGAAGCGCGGTATAGAAAAATGTTTCTATGAAAAGATGTTGTTAGCCCCAGTCCAGGCTTGAACCGGGGACCTTTCGGCTCGCAGTCCAACGCACTAACCACTGAGCTACCGCGGTAGAAGTATTCGTGTATAAAATTCTTGATTTAAAACATTAAATTTATTGAAATTCAACTTTTTATACCCTACAGTAAGAGTGAAAGGGTATATTCAGTTTGGTACGCCATTTGTAACACACTGAATAAAGCATCTCCGATATGGAAAAGTATATAAATTCTTGATCAGCATGACCTCCTGAGTCGATTTAGCGATGTCAGTCGTTCCGTCTGTCTGTCTGTTGAAATCACGATTACGGAAAAAGTAGAAGAGCTAGAGCAATGAAACTTTAGATTTAGATTACTTATATATCTAAGCTGTCTGAACAAGAAAATTGGCATGATCGGCCACTTATGTTCAAATACCTCATATAAAATTTACATCTACAGATCAATTTTACTGTATACGTGCTTAGGTAAACTTTTTTGGTCAAATATATATTGACATCATGCTGAAATACATGAAAATAATATTTTCCTGCAAAACGAGTTGTGGTTCCCAAAAAAAAAAATTCGATATTCGGTACACCTACCCATTTGTATATATGGGTATCAAATGAATGGAAATTCTTCAGCGATGGAAAGTTTGTAGTTATTTTCAGGATTCGTATACCCTGGTGACCAATAAACCAATTTGAATGGTAACCACACATATGTGTAGGGTATTTATAGTCGGCAAAGACCGACTATAATTTTGATAATCCTAACTATCATAATACAACTACTTTAAAATCTATGATCTAACCTTCCCAACTGGTTTTAGCCTTATTGCCTTCCTGAAAATGAGACTTAAAAAATAAAACCAAATTATTATGATAAGTAAATACTAAATTCTAAAAAAATGCATAAACTAAATATTTTATTGTATAACAAGTCCCAGGGGCATGGAAATAAATAAAATCTTCTTCGATTTTCCAGTATTAATGAAAATATTCCTAAATCAAATGTATATCGAACCTCGGGGAATAGAACAGCGATACGCTTGTAGGCATTCTGACACCCTCCGTGATTATGTGTCATACATATTAGTAAGTTAATTTTTTATACACGATTTATATTAGTTTTTTTTTTTTGTGTCATAGCTATAAGTTTTATATACTCTGTGCCATTTATCTTATATCATTGTATCGACAAGTACAACAGAGTATTTAAAGAGAAACAAAAAAAAAAAAAACACAATTCATCTTAATTCCTATGTTGTGTCTGTGCCTGTCAAGTGGATATAGATTTTAACACATGTCATGCATGAGCACAGGACCCGCCCCCCACACACACACACAAAACATTTGTTAAACGCATGTGTTTTCCGGGAAGCTTACTTCTAAAATTTAAGTTAAGCCAATTTGGTATGCCACTCTAGGGGTGTCAAAAAATTGCGTAAATCTTTGTCAGCCTCAGATGTAGTACACGAAATTCTTAATACTTAATTTAATAAAATCAAACTAAACAACAAAAAAATATCCCATTAACTTTTGAATAAAATATATCCATTATCGATAAATTTTTCGCTCTGTTTTTAAGCTATTACATTTTAGACATTAAGTCGTCAATAATGCATTATTTATGATGTTAAGTGTGTCTAAAAAAGTTCAACGGATTACGAAAATATCAAAAGCATTGAAAAATGAGTTGATGGCGTGATAAATTGTTAAAATTCAAACGTGAACGGGGGGAGGGATGGCGGCAAAAACTTATGTGATAACTTTAAACAAGCATGTTTATTATTCTTCGAAAACTTTTAGCAAAATTTGCACAAACTCAAACAAAGTTAAAAATAATATAAAATAAAACAACCAGCAAATACATATTTGGTTATTTATAGAATTTATGCGAAAAACAAAGATATTTTTGAATGACAGTCAATGGGTAGTTTGTAACTATTTTAAATGAATTTACAATATGATGTCAATTCTATTTGCATAGTTATTTAATGGGTGTTCTGTTGATGTCTTTGAGTTGTCTGTTGTAAATACTGTCAAAGTTTGAATTTATATACAAATTAAATTTTTAAAATTTGTTTAATATTTTTTCAAAGAGTTTTAATTTACAAATAATGAATATTCTATTTGAAATATATCACAGCTCAAACTTTGTCACATACTGGTAGCGATTTGAGGAGTATATACCCCATAATTTAAGTTTTAAAAATAAACTTTGTAAAATTTGTGTAATATTGTTTCATAGAGTTTTATTTTATAACTAGGTGGACCCGTGCACGACTCGTGCCAAGATTTTGTGAATTCATAGATTTAAAGCGATTTTATTAATATAAAAAAACATTATTATTATTTTTTATATCAGGGGCCCGTGATTCGCTGTGGAAGTTTTTATTGGTTTTATAAATGTAGTAACCAAATAATAATTCTTCGCCAAAACAACTTTTCTCAAAGACAATTCAGACAGTAGAAAATTTCGCCGCAGAATTCTTCCCAGTAGAAATCTTCGCCGTAAAATTCTTCCCCATAGAACGCTTTACCGTAGAATTCTTCCCGGTAGAACTCTTCCCGGTAGAATTCTTCCCCGTAGAGTTTTTCCCAGTAGAAGTTTTAGTGTAGTTAGTTTTAATGTGGACAGTTTTAGTGTGTTGAATTTTTAGTTTAGTGAATTTTTAGTGTGGTGAGTTTTAGTGTGGTGTGTTTTAGTGTGGTGAGTTTTGGTGTGGTGAGTTTTAGTATGGTGAGTTTTAGTGTGGTGAATTTTTAGTGCGGTGAGTTTTAGTGTGGTGAGCTTTATTGTGTTGAGTTTTAGTGTGGTGAGTTTTAGTGCGGTGAGTTTTAGTGTGGTGAGTTTTAGTGTGGTGAATTTCGGTGTGGTGAGTTTTTAGTATGGTGAGTTTTAGTGTGGTGAGTTTTAGTGTGGTGAATTTTTAGTGTGGTGAGTTTTAGTGTGTTGAATTTTTAGTTTAGTGAATTTTTAGTGTGGTGAGTTTTAGTGTGGTGAGCTTTATTGTGTTGAGTTTTTGTGTGGTGAGTTTTAGTGTGGTGAATTTTGGTGTGGTGAGTTTTTGAATGGTGAATTTTTAGTGTGGTGAGTTTTAGCGTGGTGAGTTTTATTGTGGTGAGTTTTAGTGTGGTGAGTTTTAGTGTGGTGAATTTTAGTTTTTTGTTTCATCTTTTTAGATTGTGTATGTGCTGAGTTATGTCGTTTTGAAAGTTTAGGTTGTATGGGAGGTACCACGCCCCTTTGTCCAATCCCGCCCATATATAGCCTATGGCACCCTCCGGACTCCATAGTATCCTGGTTCAAAATTTCAGTTAAATCGGTTCAGCGGTTTAGACGTGATGCAGGAACAAACAGACAGACAGACAGACCGACAGACTGACAGACGGACCAAGAGTTTTATATATATAGATAATAAATATATTATACTCTTTGAAATATATCACAGCTCTAATACTGCTAATTTTACCGTAGAAATTGGAAGATTATATACTCGCTAGTGAAAACTAATCGAAACTTTGTCAGTTACTGGTAGTGAATTGAGGAGTATATCCCTGCCAGTAAAATTAGTCAAAAACTGGTGGGGATTTGAAGAGTACATACCAGCCAGTAAAACTAGTCAAAAACAGAAAAAAATATCAATATGAAGAATTTATTAAAAAAAAAAATCCGATATATTTTTTTTATTACACAAAATCGTTATTTCGAAAAAAAATGTCAACATTTTTTTTTTATATATATATTGTATTTTTTTTTTTGATTTCTTCATTTATATAACGAAAAGTATTCTTCATATGCAGTTCATCATATTGAATTTTCAAAGCAATATCTTCACTAATAAATATTACCACAAATATTGCTTAAATTACGTTTCCCACTTTACCCCAGAAAATGTTTCCCACTTTACCACAATATCGCAATTTGAACATAACTTAGCACCATTTAAGCAATGCTAAATTATTTGAAACGAGTTGGGTCACATGAAAGTTAGGTCACATGGGTAAGTTCGGTCACATGGGGCGGATTTTTATAGTCGGTCGGGCCCGACTATGGAATACCCTACACCTTTGGTGAGGATATTAATGTGGGATATTTAATTGCATACATTTTAAAGTTTTTAATTATGCTGAACCTCCCCACCCTCAGAATATTATTCATAAATCAGAAATTTACCTCTTATATCCCCATAAATTAAAAAATTTATACAAAAGTATAAACAACTAAAAAAAAAAGAATAATATAATTGGGCGGACCACGCCTTTATTTAAAATTTTGAAAGGCTAATATTTCATAGATTTGATTTTAATAATTTACGGATCAAATTTCCACTATGAAAACCCGGGAAATAATGAAAAAAAAGTGGGCGGATCACGCCCATTTTTGGACCACATATTTTTAGGTGAATTCTAACAATACATTTTAAATTTTATAACTATACCTTGAATACTTTTCGGGTTATTAGTTCCGAAAGAGTTATATAAAAGTGACTTGTATGGGAGGTGGGCGTGTCCGTTGAGCGATTTGGCTCATTTTCAAACTCATTTCCTACTTTTGGCTAAAATATATTGAGACGAAATTTCATCGCATTCTGATCAGTATTTCTCAAGTTATTCTGTATTCGGACAGCAAGACAGCAAGACAGCAAGACGGACAGACAGACAGACAGACAGACAGACGGACAGACAGACGGACAGACAGACAGACAGACAGACGGACATGGCTAAACGGACTCGGGTAGTGATGCTGATCAAGAGTATATATACTTTTCCATACCGGACACGCCTTCTAAGGGGCGTTACAATATATGCACAAAGGTAATATACCCTGTACCTCATAGGTGTAGGGTATAAAGATGTAGAATATACGATCATTTTAAACATATCGTTTTATTTAAAAACCACAAAAATTCTCACTTTTTGTGAGAGAAGACCAGAGGAACTATTCTCATTTGATGAGAAATATTAAATGAGAAATATAAAATGAGAATAAAATTGAGATCAAAAGTATTTAAATATTCTGTTAATAATATAAAATTAACTTTTGTTTTATTTTCATTTTATTTTTCTCAATAAACGAGAATTGAGCGCTAGCAATTAAAAAAAAAAACTTTCAAAAGCTTTTTTCACTTATTCTCCAAATGCAATAAAAATTTATCAATTTTATTATGATCATGTATGAAAAAAAAATGTCCATATTTAGAAGCACTTGACAATTGTTTTTATTTTTTTAAGTGCATATACATGTCCAAAAATTGCAATTTCCCACATTACCCCATGACCAATTTTACCACAGGTTCTACTATATTTTAACAACAAAAAAAAAATATATTTCGGTAAATAAAAATCTCCCTTTAATTTTTGTGTAATATGCGGTATATTTTCTAGATGTGGGTGAATTTGTGTTCCACTGATCACGTCCATTTTTAATACTAAATACCATAGCGGTACAAGTTATTTAAGTTCTAAATTTCATTGACATGGGTACTCAGGACATAAAGCTGAACAGAATTATATATTCGTTTTCATATCGGATACTTCTACCTTGGAAAGTGTAAAAAATCGTTATGTCTTTAAAAGTGATGTACAGAAATTTTCGTATATATGGTTAAAATTTTATCTAACATTAGATATTTTATATTTCCTGGTTTATCAATATAACATAACATAGAATTTGCAATTTTTGATCTCAGATGACTCAATAGTCTTTCATGTTTTTATGTACACAGACAAAAAATGTACATCATATTGATGAATTCCTTCTTCAAACCATGATTCATCGCATTGAAGAACCATACATTATATTAATGAATAACGACGTTAATGTTATGAATGCGATCATAAATATAATGAACTCTGGTAACTGTCGAAAAATTGTTCTTCAATATGATGAATTGTGTGTGAAGAATACGTTTCATCAACAAAAACATAAAATACAACATATGAGTACATCATATTGAAGAATGCGGTTTTTACATTTGCTAATTTATCAATAAAACATAGCATAGACTTTGCAATTCTTGATCTCAGATGACTCAATGGTTTTTAAAGATTATATGTACACAGATAAAAATTGTACGTCATATTGATAAATTCCTTTCTTCAAACCATGATACATCGTATTGAAGAACCATTCATAATATTAATGACTAACGTCATCAATGTTATGAATGCGATCATAAATATGATGAACGCTTGGGAGCTGTCAAAAAAATCTTCTTCAATATGATGAATTGTATGTGAAGAATACGTTTCATCAACAAAAACATAAAATACAACATATATGTACTTCATATTGAAGAATGCTGTTCATCAAACCAAATTTTAATCAAAATATTTATTTTTCATTCGTTTCTTCTCAGTTCTCAAGTAGTTCTTGTGTGTTATTATTTTTTTTTTTGAAAAAAAAAAAAAAATCAAAAAATAATAATAAATTTGTCCGAAAAACAAAGAATTTTTTTATTTGAAAAGATTTTTTTTTTTTTGAAAAGTATAATTTTTTGAAAATATTTTTTTTTTCTGAGGAAAAAATTTGTCTATAAATTTTTTTTTTTTCTTTACTTTTTAAATAATATTTTTTCCAACAAATTTTTTTTCGAAATATTTTATATAGAACATTTTTTTTTTTTTGATAAATTCGTAAAAAAATGTCCATCAATTAATTTATTATATAAAAAAAAATATATATTAGTTCATCATATTTAATATTATATTCATAATTATTATGAACAATTTACAAAAAAAATTAAAATTATTCATAGATATTATATTCATCAATATAACGATTCAAATTCATTGTATTGAATATTTCGTTCTTCACTATGATGTTCGATATTACGAATAAGTTCATATATATAATCAATATGTCATTTAATGAATGGTGGTATCAATATGATGAATCTGGTATTTGGTAGAAAAATTCATAATATATATGAATAAACTCATCATATTGATGATTTTTTTTCCTGTGTATGCAAGGACACAATATAATGTGTAATGACTTTAGCAAATATTAAAACTCTAACTAAAGTATTAGAATATGTAGCTTAATTTATCAAATTCGTAATAATCTGTACGCTCTTTTGATAAAAAAAAATACCCTAATTGAGTCACTTGAACCTTCAAGCCGTATAATTGAGCTATTAATCTGTGGAATGATTGATAGTTATAGGGCGTTTAGAGCAGACAAAAAAAAAACGAACCCTGAATAAGTTCTGACTAAACTGACTGCTGCCTTACGCGTGCCGTTGGCATGGCTTAGACGTAAGACCAAAAATCATCAATCAGCAATAGATTTTATTTACATTTAAGCATTATTTTTGAATAAATTAGATCGATGATATTTCTATATTAAAGGCATGCATGTAATATACAAAAAATCATAAAGTCCCTCTGACTAGAAAATAAAAAAAAGTAGTTTTTTATCAGTTGACATTATTATGCCTTACTTATATAAATGAAAAAAGGATTTTGTAAGAACCACTTAATATTTTATTTTTTATATTGTATTTATTTTATTTAAATAGGTAGCCAAATGTGTGAGAGTTTCGTAGGGTTTACAAACAATGCATAGATAACAATGTTGTTACGTTAGTTACCATTGCCGAAAACAAATAATTAGCCCTATTGCGGCACCCTTTAAACTCGACGTTTAGCATATTAGTATTAATGTTGCATTTGCAGATTACTTACCATAAATGTTTTAATGTAACACATATTTATGAAGTTTATCTTATCAGTGTTTGGTACTTATAGGACGGCGCGCGGTATGCGTCTTTCAAAATGTTAAACAAAACAAACAAAAAATCGTTTTATTTTATATTTTTCTATAACATTTATCTCTTTCCCAAGTAAAGCCTATTAATATTTGCATACAAATCATGGGCCCACACAGCTGTTTACCAGAGGGTTTTTTTTTTGTCTAAGTCTTGTAGGTGTTTCGTTATTAGCCTGGGCTAGGTAATATTGAATATAATTTTTTATGTTTGTTAAACACAACAAAGATAGTATCTATTTTAATAATTTCCACATTAAATCTGTATTAATGGGTGGTGCCTTTAAGTCTATGCCATGAAGGCAAGAAACGCATTTCAACGGTAAAAAATATATCAATGTTTGTTTGTTTAGCTGTGCAAACTTATTAAAACCCTAATTTTTTATAGGAAGGGGTTCATTAAAAAGGCAATTCATTCAATTTAGATATTAAATGAAATGCCTAAAAATAGGCGATGTTCGTTCAGAGTTATGATTTGATTAATAAAATGTGATAAGGCTATGATAAAAAAATTTAAACTATAAAAGAAAAATAAAAAACATGATATTGTTAATTATCGCTAGTAGGATATTTCTCTATTAAGATAGACATAATTATGTAGATCATATTTAGGAAATTATGCCATGAACAGATCGCGATCAGGGTCCTTGAACTATTTCGGTTAGTCTTAGTTGAAATTTTCCCTATTTGTGCACACAGAAAAAAATATTGAACGAAACTGAAATTAATTGGTACAAAATAATGAATTCAATTAATATAATTACCGAAGTAAATAATTATTTAATAGTATAAATCAAATTTATGGGTTTGTGTATATGCTAAAATATACACATTATAGCATTTATATCAACCGACAGTTTTAGATGCACTACACAGTTTTACAGCCACCACACAGTTTTAAATTCACTACACTGATCATTGAATCATCTTTGAAGCATTTCCTTGTCAGATAAATGTCAAATTAAATCGGCTGACAGTACCTTTATTACGGTACTGTCATTTGACATTTATCTGACTAGAAAATGCTTCAGCGATCAGTTCCCTATCATAGTCCTTGAATAATTTCTTCTATGGTAGGAATAGAATTATTAAAACCATTATATTAAAAATCTAAATTAGCTTTTTCTGCCAATCAAACATTAGTGAGAATTATAGAATTATTTAATTCTACTATTGTCACACAAAATACTATGAATTCAATTGACTTGTCAATTTCATGACACTCCATACACTTTATTGCGATGCGACATCTATAGTGATCGCGCAGCATCTCTAATGTCGCATTCGTTCAGGGTGACAAATTACCATCATGTGAGAAAAGAAAAGGAAAATGTAAAAATCGAAATTTGCAACGTTAAATCGATGGTTGAATGGATGGCCTTGCAATTGTTTCCCATGGTAAATATTTGCACACGAACGACAAACCACTGCCAAACAATGACAAATCATTTGAGACCATTTCAAATCAATTCGTGCTGGAGTAAAAGAAAGAGGCAAATGCGAAAAGGTTCTTGGAAAATTTTAGAAATTTAACAAATTAGCAGGCGTGCATTCTATGGCATTTGGTTAATGGTTTGCGTGGTAAATTGACAATCGATTTAGTTCTTAGCAATTTGGCAAATAATTTGTCGATACTAACGCACTGAGAAAAAAAATGTGTTTTGCAGCAAACATGATTTTAGAAAATACTTTATATTCGAGAGTTATTGAGAGTACACACATTTAAATCTATCGGTTGAGTATGAAGATATTGGAAAGAATCGAACAGCAATCTGTGTCTCTATGCAATTCTATAGCAACCTATTCTAAAATAACTTCTATTGAGAACATAAAGACAAACGAAAATCTGTATTACCATCAAATTTGCCAGCAACTGATTCTGGAATAACTTCTCTCCTGCTACTAACGGCACAGAACAACTTACCTTTTGAAAAAAGTCAATCTACATTCTTGCTGAACTTATTTGGAAATACAAAACCTATTAAATATTGTATTTAGGAAAACAAAAGTTGGCTGCATATTCAAAATCAAAAACTCAATCAACAGAAAAACTTTGAATGGGAAATACGTATATCATACTTAGTTGTGGAGCCTTTGGTAAAGTGGGACACGTTTTTATTTTCGTCCAAAAAAGTACATATGAATAATTTATTCAATTCTTTGGAACGGTGTATTCTATAGACTCATGAGCTATCTTTTTGCATTAACAGAATACCATTTATATGCCATTTAAATGATATTTGAGCGATTTTTCTAAACAGCTCTATTTCGAACCTCTTGAAAAATCCTAGGGTAAAGTGGGAAACTTCAAAATTTTTACCAAAATGCTGTCTTTCCTTTTCATGTTTTGTTAATTTTGTTCACAAAGTTAAATACATTAAGGATAAAAACTTATAATAAGGAAATAAAATGAGAATGCAAGAAAAAAATAAAAAGAAATAAAATTTTATTTCCTAAACATCTTAAAAAAGAAAATATAATATATAAAAAAATACGAAAAAAAAAAAATTGTGCATTTACTCCTAGTCAGAATATTCTTATTGACAATGTTGGTCGCCAAGTTCGCATATTTCAATTATATGGACCGTTTACAGATATTTCAGTTCACTGAATTGTTGAAATTTAATTTCTTCAGCATTTTATACATGCAAATATTAGAAAAAATCCTCTTCTTCTGATTAAGTTGAAGAATCTTTACTGCTATATTTTTTTTGCTCTTGTTAAAAGTTCGCTCTCTTCCACAATTCAAATCTTATCTCAGGTAATGTCAAAATGTTGCTTTTCATTAGTTTGTGGTCAAGATTGAAGTTTTTGCTTAGCTAAATCAATTAAATAATTCGGATAACACAATATTTTCACTAAAATTACAAAAATCATTGCTTAAATTACGTTTCCCACTTTACCCTAGAAAGTGTTTTTCACTTTACCCCAATATCGCAATTTGAGCGTAACACTAAAATTACAAAAAACATTGCTTAAATTACGTTTCCCACTTTACCCTAGAAAGTGTTTTTCACTTTACCCCAATACCGCAATTTGAGCGTAACTTAGCATCATTTAAGCAATGTTAATTTAATTGAAAAATCCGTTTGTATTTCAAAAGAAATAGAATATGCGATCATTTTAAACATATCGTCCTTTTTAAAAACGGCAAAAATTTATACTTTTGGACAACAACAGCACTCTAAAAAAAAACTTTCAAAAATATTATTTTTCACTAGTTTTCCAAAGAGTATTAATTTGATTATAACCATGTATAAAAAGTTGATGCCATATTAAGAAGCACTTGAGAATTGTTTTTATTTTTCGTTGTGCAAAAACATATTCAAAAATAGCAATTTCCCACATTACCCTATGTCCCCTTTTACCATAAGCTCGTCAATGTAATTTATAATTTAATTTTATAATAAGCCCAATCGAGAAACTTGTCAGGAGACATTTCCAATGGAATTCATCAAAAATCAATTGAGCAACTCACAGATATCTGACGTATATTCCAAAATTTTTCATCGGAAACAAACTATTCGATTTTCCCTTCGACTGAAAATTTATTGTCAAATTAGCTCGCATTTCATTTTTATGTGGAAGCATGAAACTATAGATTTTTTTGTAATTGATTGCTGAAATAAAATAATTAAAAATTTCCAAATAGTTAAAAAAAATTGATTTGGACTGCTTGGATTGCGGAAACTTGTTTTAATTGTTATGCAAAATTAAATGTTTGAGTACCTACTGTCCTTACATGGTGTCTCCCATGGTTGAAGTATATACAGGTTATAACATCTAGACGTTTAGTTGACATACAGTGCAGAGAAAGTGCTGAGAAAGTCAAGAAGAAAATTTTAAAAACACAAGAATTAATTGTCATTTTAAACTTTATTTTCAGGTTATAGTTTTTTTGCATTAAAAATTGGAGATTTTATTAAAATTTCACTGCACACATTCACTTTTATCACTTTTGGCATTCACTGTGGACCCTTCTTGGACCCTTAACAATCTTGAAAGTTAGCAAAATGTTCAAATTTATTTAATTTGAAATTTTGAATATTATTTGTTTTTATGAAGTCGTAAACAAAGCATTGATGTTTTGTTTTAAAATATTCGTAAACAAATGTTGAATCTTTCAAACAGTTTTCAAAAGAAAAGTAAACTTCAACCATGGTGTCTCCACTAGCCATAATTTATGAAAATGTTTATGTTGTACGATCAAAATGTATTCTGGATACACCAGATGTATTGTCATAAATGTCAAACATTATGGTATGACTGAAACGTGCACCATAAAGTCTGCCAAGACTTTAACGTTTCGAAATATATTCAAATCAAAATAATGACTTAGACATATCTATTTCATCAATTTTTAATTTCGAATAACGTTGAACTAATTTATTTAATAAATTCGCAGTTCAAATATCAGTGATACAGCGTGGCGCGAGTGCAAAATATAACTTTTTCAAAAAAATGTTGTGACATAATTGGACCAATTTGTCTGTCATAAACATGAACATAAGATATGGCTAGTGAAGACGCAGTTTTTATGCACTAACATAAAAATCTAATTAAAAAATAATATTACATTCTTTTTGAATTTGCAGTCATTTTGAAATGTCAAATGAAAATTGAAAACATTTTTAATTTTTACTTCGAAATTTTGCAATTAACATCGAAATTGAGATAAAAACAATGTTGCGTTGTTTTATAAATGTTTTTGGTTAATCGGAAAACTTAATTAGCTTTTATTTTCCGTCGGAAGGAGAGCAATACGACGAGCTTTCCGTTAATCTGAAAACTCCATTGGGCTATATTGAACTATTTATTTTTTTTAATACTACAGGGGCTTAATACACAAATTCTCATATTTGTCGGCAGACAATGGTAAATCTACGAGAGTAAACATTGCCTTTGAAAAGCTTCACCGCAATGAAAGACCTGACAGGACAGCCATGATATATTTTATTTGTGACATTACTTTTACAATAGTTTAATAACAATGAATTATAAAATTAAATATTTATTTATATTGATAAAAAAAATGTAATCAATGGTAACCAAAAGTAATTCTATTGGGAACCAAAGTCATTTCATATGAATCATTCCAAATATCATTCAATTCCAAATATCATTCCATAGGAAACATTACACGATGCGACACCAAAAATATGCAGGAACTCCGACCTATATCCTATTGAATTATAAATACGGATTTTGGCTATATCCTGATCAAAACGCAAATATTTTTGTTTTTTATGATATAACTTTTTATTAGTCAAGATAAAATAGTAATGTAAAGGCATTTATTGTTTGATTTTAAAGCATCGATCTGCATCATTAATTAAAAATATTTTGTCAAACATTAATTTGCCATTTGTTATTTGCAGGAATAAAAGTTTGGCAAAATATTTTTTAAATAATGATGCAGATCAATAGGTGCTTTGAAAACAAGAAATAAATGCCTCTACACCACTATTTTATCTTATACCAATAAAAAGTTATGGCGAAAAAACGAAAAGATTCGCCCTTTTGGCATGACAAGATTTTCCATTTTTCAAATTCGCCCTTTTGGTTTTATATTTTGTGGCTAGAAATACCCAACAAAATGACACGCGATTTTGGTACAGCATACTTGAGGATAAACTACATTCAAAAATGTAAAAAAACGCAAATGTCAAAAATTGCACATTCGCCCCTTTGGCATGATAGTGGCGATATGTAATTAAAACTCAGCATTCACGAAAGTTATTTTAAAAGTGTAATACTTTCGAAAAACCAACACATTTAGCTTACTAAATTTTTTTAATTTATTAAAATAGGTTTAAAAAGACCTGAGTTATAGGTCATTATACGACAAAATAATTCAAATTTGAATACATTTTCCAATTTTGAAACATCGTTAAAAAATCATCTTGCATCTATGTGTTGTTGTGAGTTTTAATTACATAAGCAAGTTAAGGTACGAAAAATGGATTTTGAACAAAGCAGTGGACATTAAAAAAAAAAACTCGAAGTGATACAGAAATTCTGTCCAGAAATTCAAATCCAAAAATGTAGCTGGGAAATTTTGTATACGCAATTTTTTGGAATTTGTAGCACAGTGTTATTATTCCCATTCTTTGGGAATCATTTTTAGAAGTAGTTGCAAAGGTCATTCCATACACAGAAAAAAAAATCGACGTAAATACAGCAACCATAAATAATTGAGTACTATTGCTGGTCTGGCAACGAGTTCTTATATATTTAGCAAATACATTCGGATACAATTAAGGACTTTGCATAAATAGCAAACTATTTAATCGGTAAAAGTGACGTAAACCTATTAAATAAAATCTATTTAAATTTGATTTAAGTACTTTTGTAATAAAAAAAGTAATTCTCTATACATAAATATATTACGCGCGTATTTAATTTCAAATTAAATAAAAAGTATTTAATTTTATTACGTACTCAATTCAATTCATTATTTCGAAAAAAATATATTATAGAAATATTTTTAACATTATTAAAGTTTGTTTTTTTGAAAGTAACCACACCAAAATTATGTAATACGTGGTTATGTGTCCAACCTATAGAACCACCGTGAGTGATTAAAATTTCGGAAAAAGTAAAAAAATAATAATTTTATCTTTTCCTAATCTTCTTTACATAAAATAAAAAGTTTTAAAATACCAATTGACATATTTATGATCTTGTGATTAAATTAAAATTTTATTATCTTAATAAAAAAGTTTCTACACGAACAAAACGCGCGCAAAAAGGTCCTTCTCTACCATAGAGGTAGTAAAAATGTCTGGTCATTTGTTAAAAGGGTGAAGAATCAGACGACATCGTCTACTCCAACCCTTGTTATGAATGGCCAGACCTTCACTGACCCGGTTGATAAAGCTAATCTCTTGGCTGAATTATTTGCAAATAATTCAACGCTCCCAGATAGCAATCAACCACTGCCCGTCATTGAATTTGTTTCTTCTGCAATGCCGGAGATACATTTTCGAACTCGGGCAGTTAAAAAGGTTTTAGCAAATCTCAATATTAACAAAGCCTCCGGGCCTGATGGCATATCTGCCCATGTGTTGAAGAAGTGTGCGTCAACGCTGGCTTGTCCATTGCGTAACCTTTTCAACATCTCCTACACGACAGGAGTTTTTCCATCTTGTTGGAAGGTTGCCAATGTCCAGCCAGTTCCGAAAAAGGGTGAGGCTGCGAACCCTGCTAATTACCGACCCATTGCAATATGCTCTGCGCTATCCAAGGTAATGGAAAGCGTAATAAACTTCCACCTTGTGAACTATCTGGAGCGAAACGAATTACTTAGTGACCCGCAATATGGTTTCCATAGGACCAGGTCCACCGGTGACTTGATGGCGGTCCTCTCCGAAAAGTGGAATAATTGTATTCATCTTTTCGGGGAGAGTAAGGTGGTTGCTCTTGATATTTCCAAGGCTTTTGATCGAGTGTGGCATGAAGCCCTGGTATCAAAACTTATTGCATATGGTGTCGGTAATTCTTTTACTCGATGGATATCGAGTTTTCTCCAGGGTCGTTCAATACGAGTTGCGATGGATGGTGTTTTCTCAGAACAACATTCCATCAATTCTGGAGTCTGTTATCTCACAAAAGAATGGATTCACCCCTCCCTCCCCTCCATATAGACTCTGTGGATATTGCGCAGTCAGCTGCTCTTGACGTTCTGGGTATATCAATTCAATGTGACCTCCGTTGGAGTGATCACATATTTGATGTGTCGAAAGAAGCGGCCAAGTGCCTCGGTTTTTTGAAACGGTGTAAGACATACTTCACTCCCGCTGACTTGCGCATTGTCTACACCACCTATATTCGGCCTAAGATGGAATACAATTCGCACATATGGGCAGGGGCTTCAAAATCTTCTTTGGAGTTCCTGGATCGAATCCAACAACGTGCAATATATTTAATAGGGGATGAAAATATTTCATCCTCTATTGGTTCTCTTGAGCACCGAAGGACCGGGTGTGTAAGCCTGTTTTATAGGTATTACAATGGTAAGTGTTCGAGGGAAATACATGGCCTGATTCCACCAGGTCGTGTATTCTCTCGTTCTACTCGGGCATCGAACCAAGCCCACCCCTTCGTAGTTCACTTGGTTCTCAACAGAACCACGCATTACAGAGATAATTCGTTCTTCAGTCGCACGATACGTTTGTGGAACAATCTCCATGCCTCTGTTTTTCCCGACATTTTTAATATTGGGAAATTTAAAGCAAACATCCACCGACACTACTCCATCTTTCCTCCTCCCTTTAACCTATAATCCTTTCTTACGATCAACACTGTGCATTGCACGAATAGGGGGCATCCCCTGAGCGTTGGTTAATTTGTAAAAAAAAAAAATGCAATTAATTAAATAGTTACCTCAACAAATTATTTAATTGTATTGATGTAACATTTTGTTTTTTCTGTTAGTTTATTTAATACAAATAATTCTATAGTCGTTTCAGCATATATTTTAATTGTATTGATGTAACTCTTTGTTTATTTTTTGTTAATTTATTAATTATTATGAATAAATATTTAATAAATTCAATTAAAGATCGTATCGGCGATGAATCAATTAAAAATTAATTGTATTGATCAAACTTTTTGCTATATTTACACACATATTTTTTCTGGAACCGAGGAACCATTTTAAGAAGTAGTTCCAAAAGTAATTCCATTGAAACCATTTTTAGAAGTGGTTCCAAACGTCACTCCACCGGACGTTATTCCATAACTACATACATCTATTTGAATCGAGAGAGAAGTTGTTCAATTAGTACAGAGATAAATTTAAAGAAAGCACCTAAAGTGGAGCTACAACACATTGCAGTAGAAACGAATTGAGATAGATGTACTTTTCCGTTCGTTTCTCGTAGAAGAAAAAAATACTTACTCGTGTAGACATCACCTGCGAAAATAACGACATCTGGAAACTTTTTGGAGCAAGAACTTGAAGAGATTGAATCCGATTGATATATGTTTATTTTGTATTGATAAAATCGAATTCTGAAACACCAACAAAACAAATTAAATTGAAATTTAAAAACGATTTAGCTCGGAAAGTAGAATATGAAAAATTGAAATATGGACAAAAAAAAAATTGAAATATATCATGAAAATATAGACAAAAACTCAATGAACATTTCCAGCACATTTTAGTCGATGAAGAGGTCAATCTTTAGGTATCAAATTTTACACCATATAGCAAATTATGTTATTGTCCTGTCAACTATGCGGCATAACTTCTATAGGACAGCTGAACCGTGCCACGTTTCAAAGTAGACTTCCTAGAAAATATATCAACATATCTCTAAATAAACATCAAACAACTGCAGTTATCCTACTTTAGACTTGCGCCTAATATTAGCATGCACCGTAATTTGCCTGAAACCCCAGGTTTTGGCTGCTAATGAAAACATTAAACTGGGCTTAAAAGACACAAAAGAACAAAGTGCAAGAAGATGCCTATGAAAAGTGCCACACAATATCATGCTGCATGAATGAAAACCAGCCGAAAATATGAATGAAAGGATTGTGTGCAGCTGAGCCGTTAGTAGTACCGAGTCCTGGGAACTGAATTCTCAACTGTGTCTGTCTGTCTGGTGGCACACATTGTTTTGTTTTGCTAAACGATCTGCGAAGTTGCCACTTCTATGTATTGTATACAGCACAGCACATAGCAGAACGCACACACTCTGTTTACCAAGTGTCGGACTGTGCATCCTGGCAGCAGGATATCCGGCGGCAGCCTACGTTATATTTAACCGAAAATACAACGCGTGTGCCACAGTGCCACGTTATCTCGAAATACACGGAGATTTTTCAGCTGCTGCAAATGTGCATAAATATTTTCCAATGCAATCAGTGCATATTTTTTGGTTATTCTAATTTTAGTAGACACTGACAGTTGTCAAGTGAGTCTCTGACTTGTAACTGTCGAAATGAAAAACACACCAACTTCAGCTCAAGCTGCAGAATTTCATTAATTGTGTCACAAATTCTCTTTTCTTTTCAGTTTCGCTCATTTGTTCGCATCGCATCGATATGGTGCCATATGTAAGTGAGAGTATATGGCGCCGATATCCGTGTCATTATTGAAATATGCTGCCGTTGAGGCATGTGCAACACGAAAGCATTGAGAGCGCGTAGTTCACCCTCGTGCGTACAATGATCATGCATCGTGTAACGGTTTTTAGGTTCTTTATCGCTCGATTTACCAAACAGCTGTTCTTGGTACAAGGACAAGGACACTTGGTGTCGCACAAAAACACAATACAAGTACCCACCACCACCACCTCCACCCCTGCCTCTGTCGGAGACTGGCACCGGTTCATTATCATCCCTTGTCATGTAAATGGTTAATATTATTTTCGAATTTATTGGATTAAAGTATGTGAGCGAAACTCGAATCGAATTGTTAAAGTGGTCCTCTTAAAACAGTTTTATATTGTTGCTTTTTTTTTTTTTAATTATAATGGTTTTTTCAATTTCGGATATGACAAAGCTATTTTAGTTGAGGAGAAATTGAGATCTTTGCTAATTATAAAATATTTCCGATTATTCTAATCAACAAAATGTATATCGAGATTGTGGAAGTAAAACGAACCTTATTTTTAATAATTCATGTATATTTCAGAAAGTAGTTGATGTATTTTATATCTATTATATTAATTTATGAAAATGCTGCCCCAATAGATTCGAAATTTCCAAATATATAGCGCTTTTGATATTTATTAAATGCAGTTTGTATGTTTAAACTCAAAAAATACCATATATGTAAATATGTCATATCCCAGTCTCACATATCCCAGTCTCACAGACCTTCGATGACTCGAACCATTTTCGAACTAACTTCGATAATAAAATTCGTTCTCGAAGGTAGAATGTAGAATCAGACGACATCATCAATAATTGGATTATATTATTATGATAGATCTGGATTTCCTACACGACAGAAGTTTTTCCATCTTGTTGGAAGATTCTTTTACAAATGGGTATCGAATTTTCTCCAGAGTCGTTCAATACGAGTTGCGATGGATGGTGTTCTTTCAGAACAGAATTCCATCAATTCTGCAGTTCCATAAGATTCCGTCCTATCCCCGTTCCTATTTCTGGTATTTATCAATGACGTTCTATCATTGATCCAGAACCCAATTCATTGCTCTGCAGATGACAGTAACATTTATCATTCATATTCGTTCAACAAGCGCCCAAACTATTTGAATATTGATATTAAAAGACGCACCTTCAGGCTCACTCAATAATCAATCTCCGAGTGGGCTCAATGGAGTTGATTTTAATGCAAACAACACCCAATGTTGTTTGTTATCTTACAAAAGAAAATATTCAACCCGCCCTTTCCTTAATATGGGCACTGTGCATATTGCGGAATCTTCTTCTCTTGACGTTCTGGTCATATTAGTTCAATGTGACCTCCGTTGGTATAATCACATATTTGATGTGTCGAAAAGAGTAGTGTCTCGGTTTTTCAAAAGAGTCCCATTGTCGACTATGATTCTTATTCTATGTCGAAGGTACATTTTCGAATACTTAAAAAGGTCCTAACAAATTCTCCGGACCAGATGTCACATCAGACTCCCTGTGTTCAAGAAGTGCGCGTCAATGCCAATATGTCCGTTGTGTAACCTTTTTAATATTTCCAACATGACAGGAGTTTTTCCATCTTGTTAGAAGATTGACAGTGTCCAGTAATTCCCGAAAAAGGGGAAGGCTACGACTCATTGCTTTATGCTCTGCACTCTCCAATGTAATGGAAAGCATAATAAGTATCTACCGTGTGAACTATCTGGGCTCAACGAATTACATTGTGACCGACAATATGATTTCCGTAGGTTCAGATCCACAGATGACCGCTTTCCGAAATGTGGATAATTGTAATCAACTTTTCGAAGAGTTCAGGATTCTTGCTCGACACCTACAGCAAATTATTAATTAAGTTTGGCACATGCAGGACATCGTGGAATTCGACGTTACATACTTCGGCTTTAACAGTGTCCAAAACAATCTCAATGTTTCCGACACCTTCAAATTGCACACTTGACTTGTTGGCGATCATAACCTCTTTTTTGTTTGGAATTATCTTGCTCGCAAATTCTGTTTGTCCGAGCACATATGCGACGATGCTCCAAAGTTCAAGTACCACATCGATTCCATGATAACCGGAGCTGCAAACGATCCCAGCATCGCTTGCCTCTACCTCTTCTTGATTGAAGATTTCTTCTCTGGACAATTGGATGCGTAGTGTCCGAATCCTTGACAGTTGTAAAACTTGGGGCCTTTGTTATTTTTTTTTTGCTCTTTTTGAACTTTTGATGTCCAGAAAATAAACATCGTCCTTTGGTGTCACGCACTTGACGTCTGACAGGAGTTTCATTTTTATTGCGTCTCCTGTAATCGAAATTCCTGAGCTCTGTATGCCAATGATCATGGACTTGTATGCATCCAACAGACCTGCGAGCATCATAGAATCTGTCCATTCATCGTCGATATTGAGGCCAATCTCACGGAGTGTGGTTACGCACCTCGCTAATGTAGCTAAATTCGCACAGCTTGGTAGCACAGAAAATCTGTATTAATCTAACTCTATGTACCCCACCTGAAACTTTATAGATTTTGTCAAACATCTCCCAAATCTCCTTCGCAGTTTAACAGTCGCGAATATGCGCGTAGTTGTTTCCAATGTTTTTTTTTATCGAGAGTTATATTAAGCCCTCGTATCACAACTAATTGCATATGTTGTCGGTAATTCATTCACTCAATGGATTTCGAGTTTTCTCGATTGATTGTCCGTTGCGTAACCTTTTTAATATTTTCTATACGAAAGGAGTTTTTTCCATATTGTTGGAAAGTTTCCAATGTCCAGTCAGTCAATCTCGATTTTCATATGGCATTGGTAATTCTTTTACTCGATGGTTATCGCGATTTCTCCAGGGTCGTTCAATACGAATTTCAATGGATGATGTTTTTTCAGAATAGCATTCCAACAATTCTGAAGTTACGCAGGGATCCATCGCATTCCCATACTTATTTATGTTATTTTTAAATGATCTTATGTCGTTCACCCAGAACCCATTCATACCTTTTCAGATGTCAGTAACATTTGTCATTGTAATTCGTTGACCAAGCGCCCAAAATCCTTGGGTAAAAATAAAAGACGTACTATAAATGACACACTCAATAATATCCATAAAGACATCTCTGAGTGGGTTCTTGTCAATAGAATAAATTTTAATGCAAGTAAGACCCAATGTTGTTCGTTATCTTAAAAAATAATGGAATTATCCCGACCTCCCATTAAAATAGGTGCTGTGGATATTACGGAGTCAACTGCTCTTGACATTCGGGGCATATCCATCGAATGTAACCTCCGTTGGAACGATTACACGAAGGGCAAATACTTCTAAAGTCCAGAAGGAACCAAGAAGTATGCGGACTGATATACAGTTAAACGAAAAATTCTTAATTTTAAGAAATAGATCTACTTAGTTGTCAAAACTACTAAGTGGAATTAGTCGTATTACACAGTAATCTATTTCTTAGGTATCAAAAAAGAGTGGAATTATTCTTGATAAGCATTTTTAATATTCAGTTAATAAATTCTCGAATTTTAGTAGTATTCTAATATTTTTAATTCGATCCGAATTCTTCTCGAGTATTAGAAGTTTATTTCCCTCCGTGCATATATATTTGATGTGTCGAAAGAAGCGGCCAAGTGTCTACAATTTCTACAACGGTGTAAGATATAGATCACTCCTGTTGACTTACGCACTGTTTATACCACCTATGTCCGCCCTAAGATGAAATATAATTCGCACATTTGGGCAGGTTCCTCATATACTCTTTGGAGTTCCTGGACAGAATTCAACAAGATGCCCTATATTTAATGGGGGACGAAAATATTTCAACCAATATTAAGGCTCCTGAGCACCGAAGAACTCTAGAGTGTGTAATACTGTTTCATAGTTATTGTAATAGGAAGTGTTCGATGGAAATACATATCTTGATTCCACCAGGACGTGTGTTTTCTTGTAATAATCGGGCATCGCACTGAGTCCACCATTTCGTAGCCCACTCGACTCTCAACAGAACCGTGCATTACAGAGAGAATTCGTTCTTCAGTCGCACGATACGTTTCTGGAACAATTTCTGATATTTTTCATATAGGCAATTCAAAACAAACATTCACCGACACTACTCCATCTTTCCTCTTTCACTCATTAATTCTTTTCTACGATCAACAGAATCCACTGCATGACTAGAATCAAAGAAATTAAGAAACTTGAATTTTTTGTGCAATTGATAGTTATTAAAGCTGCCTAAAAGCTATCAAAAAGGTGTCCAAAAGGTCTCTAAAAGTTATAAATACCAATTTACATCTAAATGATATAAATTGTATGCCACTTATTGTAATAACTAAATGGCTTATTATTCTGGTAAAGGCAAAAAAAAAGAAAACAATTTATAAAACAAGACATTTATTTAAATTTAATTTGATTAAGTGTTCGTTTTTACTACCCATAAAAATATGATATGAAAAAATAAAAAAAAATTTACGAAAAGGTTGCGCTGCAAATCAGTAGAGTTGGAATTATTTTTGCTATCAATTGCGTACATTTTTGCCTTTAGCAAAAATTCAGTTTATTTATTTATTTGTCATCGACTTAACTGGGCACACGCGTCCGTTACAATAACAACAACGATAATAACGCTGCGGGTCACAAAAGTTGACTCCGGTCCAAAATTTTTCTTTTCTTTCTTTTTTCATAGTTTTTTCCATTCTTGTTTTTTTTTTTAGGTGTCAAAACGTGTTTTCATGTTTTCGTTGAGATTTCGGTCACGGTGATTAATCTATTTTGCTTGTTGTTGTACAACAGTGTGTTCCTGTTAGTGTTGTTGTAAAATAAAAAAATTATAAAATAAAAAAAATAATAAAAGGAAGTCGAGTCCATGCAAAGCATAGCGAAGGAGACCCATTTATCATGCCACCCAAGAAACAGCGCCATTACTATAAATGGCTATTTTACATTTTATTTTTTTATTTTGCTTAAATATTGAAAATAAGGGAGCGAATTTGTAAAATAGAATGTATAAAAGTAATATAAAAGAAACCCGTTGGCTTGATTCTCGAATATAATTAAATGATGCGCAAATACATAGCGATTTATACACGAGTTAAATAAGCCAAATGTGCTGTTTAGTGAACTGGGTTATAATCCCGAAATTCTGCAATTCCCATTTAAAATAACAGAGCACAACAAAAAAAAAATCCGCGATCTTAGTATGATTTTCCGTTGGATTTCAAGTTTCTAATCACGACATCATACTCAGTTTTTTCAGAATTTGATCTCAGGACTTACAGAGTAATTTGAAAAAAATCATAGAAAATGAATACAATTTTATTGAATTATGAAAACTTAATATGTTATGCGATAAATAATATGTACACCTTAAAATCAATATTTTTTTGTGTTTGACTGGTCATAACGTCGGTCAGATTAATCAGAATTTCATATAGTTTATTTCAAAATATTACCTGAAGTATTCTTAATGGAATATTAAAGAAATGGGATTGATAACCCAAATCTGTAAAAAGTTAAAGTCCAAAATATGTAGAAAAGCACGAAATTTTCCATATATGTGAATTACGTATTAACTCAAAAACTTGAGGTAATCTGAAAAACTGAGTATGAGGTAGTGATTAGAATCTTGAAATCTGTCGGAAAAAATACAAATACGTTTATCTCTGATTGAAAAATTGAATTCTGGACCAATACAAATTCCATTGAAGTAAAATTTTTGATACGATTTAGATCGGAAATTGGCATATTGGCGGTATATATAAAATTCTGAAATTGATATCGACTGGAAAACAAACAAAGCGGGATTTTATTGCTGCTATTGACAGCGAACAGTTGCCAACATTTTCCAAAACAAATTCCATTGAAGTAAAAATTTTGATGCGATTTAGATTGGAAGTTGGAATATTGGCTGTGAAAACAAACGCGGGATTTTATTACTGCTATTGACATGGCACAGTTGCCAAAATTTGCCAAAACAAATTCGGTTGAAGTCAAATTTTTGATACGATTTAGATCGGATTATGGAATATTGGCGGTATATATAACATTCTGAAATTAATATCGACTAGGAAAAAAAACGCGGGATTTTATTACTGCTATTGACATGGCACAGTTGCCAAAATTTTCCAAAACAAATTCGGTTGAAGTAAAATTTTTCATACGATTTAGATCGGATATTGGAATATTAGCGGTATATATGAAATTCTGAAATTGATATCGACTGGAAAAATAAACACGGGATTTTATTGCTGCTATTGACATGGCTCAGTTGCCAAAATTGTCCAAAAAAAAAATCGGTTGAAGTAAAATTTTTGATACGATTTAGATCGGAAATTGGCATATTGGCGGTATATATAAAATTCTGTAATTAATTTCGACTGGGAAATTAAACGCGGGATTTTATTACTGCTATTGACATGGCACAGTTGCCAAAATTATCCGAAACAAATTCGGTTGAAGTAAAATTTTTTATACGATTTAGATCGGAAGTTGGAATATTGGCGGTATATATAAAATTCTGAAATTAATATCGACTGGGAAAACAAACGCGGGATTTTATTACTGCTATTGGCATGACACAGTTGCCAATTTTTTTTTTATTTTCGCTCTCTCTATCTCTCCCAGCATGTACCACCCCGAACGCCGGCCCATTTATGCAAATTGAAACCACGTATAAATCGCCATGGACCTGACATGATTTTCCGTTGCATGACTGTGCAGATGACGCGCACATGAGTCGCATTTTCCGCTTCATGCGGCAGCGACTGCCGCTATGCTGCTGTTGTTGCTGCTGCTGTTACTGACAGCATAGCAAAAGCATGTCGCAGCATCATAACACGATGATGATAATGATGATCCTGCTGACGTTGCAATATTCGATGGTATCGCAAAAATCCTATGAGATTAGTTAACGCGCACAATTTCCAAAACAGCCCTCCATCCGTCCGTCCAACCAACCGACCGACCCTATCCGATTCGAACCTATGCGACCCCGCACAGTTTCGAGACAATATTGCGCAAATGTGGTGCTGGCAAAGAAAACAGCGTAGCGTCACTTTGTAGTTGTTCCGACAATAAAACAAAGATTGGGCACGTTTCCAGCAAACACACAGTAAGGCTTGACTGGCTCTTTTTTCTAGTTTTTGCAAGGATTTACTGTGATTTTCGATTGTTACTTTTTTTGTTATATTTTTTATTGTTTATTTTTTACGCATACGCAAATCGAAGTAAATTTTGCTGGCACCTCGTTGTCTCGCCGTAAATCGTAAGTGCGGTTTATCCTGCAGCGAAGGGTTTTGAAAGTTTGAAGAAGAAGAAGTTGTAGAGTTTGTGTTTTTTTTTGGGCCGTATACCCCGTGGCGTTGGTAATGCATGGATAATTTTTCATGAAACTTTTCAGTTTTGTTTTGCCAAAAGATTTATTTTGGGGCTACTAAGAAGTTGTGATTTTTTTTTTAAATCAATCTTAAATATATTTTACATTGAGTTTCCTTAGCTATTGAATACGAAATAGTCAGGTCTGGTCACAATCCAGCGATCAATATCAGACAGCGTAGGACTATAAGTCTGAGGACTATAAGTAATACATTTTTTTTAGTTTTTTTTTATTTTTTTTTTTAGTTTTTTTTTTTTAGTTTTTAATTTGGAGTTTTTTTTTATCAAGATCTTCTAGTTTTTATGTTTTCAAAAACAGATGGTTAAACTAAAACGTCTCAGAAGCTGGCGTCTATCATGAGTATATCGTCGTTGTAGAACTAAAGGTCACCAATTACATTTTTATAACAATCTTAAATTTCGAATACCAATTGTTGGATTCACATTTCCTTATAACTTGGTAGAAATATTGAGCTCATCGATTAAAAATTATAAGATATATAAGGATTTTCCTAAATGAACAATTGAAATTTTGAAAATGTAGTTCTACAACAACGATATATTATTTTCCATACCTATTGCTGACGCTTACAAATGGATGACCAAAGTAAATATGCCCATATAAAAAGTCATATTTCGATGAATTGACTAAACACAATAAAAAATCTAGTTTTGATTCAAAGAAGTTTTTTTTTTTTGATTCAGAGAAGTTATTTCGTGGTTTTCAAATTTAATTAAATATTCTTCTTGATTTGCAGAAATAGTTTACGTGGCCTTCAAAACAACAATTGTAAATATTAGTCTTGATTTGCAGAAGTTATTTTGTGGCTTTCAATAAAGTATTTGTCAATCACCGTCTTGATTGAAAGAAGTTATTTTATGTATATTCTTTTTGATTCGATGAAATTTATTCGATTTCGAACTAATTGTAAATTTACTTCTTGATTCCCAGAAGTTATTACTTGGTTTCAAAGAAGTAATTGTTAATTTTCGTCTTGATTGAAAGAAGTTATATTTTTACTATCAAATAAACTACCGAGAATATTATTTTTTATTCAAAGATTGTGCTTTACAAAGTAATTATGAATATTCTTCTTTATACGCCGAAGTTACTTCGTGACTTTCAATGAATTAATTGTAACCAGGTTTCTTGATTTGCTGGAGTAATTATGTAGCTTTCAAGAAAGTAATTGCCAATATTCGTCTTGATTGGAAGAAGTTATTTCGTGGTTTTCCATTCATTGTGAGTATTCTTCTTGATTCACAAAAGTTATTACATGGCTTTCAGGGCAGTAATTGTTTAATGTTTGTCTTGATTGGAAGTTATATTTTTACTACCAAAGAAAGTATCGAAAATATTATTATTGATTCGAATATTCTTCTTGTTTGGTAGAAGTTATTTTGTTGCTATCAAAAAGTTATGGTTAATATTCTTATTACGTATCATTCAAATAAGTTACTGTGCACAAATTCTTCTTGATTTGTAGAAGTTATTACTTGGCTTTTATAGTAGTAATTGGCAATATTCGTCTTGATTGGAAAAAGTTTTGTTGTTAGTATGAAAAAAGTTAATGCAAATATTCATTTAATTCGAAGGAGGTATTTCGAGGTTTTCCAAGTAATTTTAAATATTCTTCTTGAGTCGCAGAAGTTATTATGTGGCTTTCAAAGAAGTAATTGTGGAAATTCTTCTTGATTTGAAGAAGTTATTGCGTGGTTTTAAACGGAGTAATTGTCAATATTCGTCTTGATTGGAAGAAGTTATTTTGTTGGTATCAAAAAAGTTATCAAAAATATTATTTTTAATTCAAAGAAGTTATTTCGTGGTTTTTCAAGTCATTTTAAATATTCTTCTTGACTCGCAGAAGTTATTACGTGGCTTTCAAAGAAATAATTGTAGAAATTCTTCTTGATTTGCAGAAAGTATTGCGTGGTTTTAAACGGAGTAATTGTCAATATTCGTATTGATTTGAAGAAATTATGTTGTTGCTAAATAGTTATCGCGGATAATCTTTTTGATTCGAAGAAGTTATTTCATGTTTTTCACACGAATGTTCAAATTCTTCTTGATATGCAGAAGTTTTTACGTGACTTTCAAAGAAGTAATTAAAAATATTCTTCTTGATTTGCAGAAGTTATAACGTGTCTTTCAAAACAGTAATTATCAATATTCGTCTTGATTTTGTTGTTTTGTAGCTATCAAAGAAGTTATCATGAATATTCTTTTTTATTAATATATGGCATAATCCAGTCTGCCAATCACTTCGATATCACTTCGAGACTGTTTCGAGATGTCGAGAAATTCATTCGATCTCTATTACGATTTCGTATTTATATTGTACTACCATTCGTTCTAAAATGTACGCAGATAACGTAACGAGAATAAAACGATTCTGTTTCGATATCGCATCGAATATCGAGATTGGTACGATAAATAAATATTTAAATATCGTAAATTTATCTTAAATATTATTGTGCGAACTATTTTAAAAGTTAGTAGTAATAAAGCAACGAGATCGAACTTTTTTTTATCGTAGTTAGTTCGAGAAAACTTCTATCATCGATGATCTCCGAGACATGTTAAATTTAAATGCGTAGTTCCAATTTGATTCTCGATATCGTTACGAGAACGGATCCGAAATCTTGTGATTTCTTCATCTACTCGCATTGATCTCGTAACGATATCGAAACGAATGACATAACCCAGTATGTCATTCATATCGATATCGTTACGAGATCAATGCGAGTAGATGGAGAAATCACACGATATCGGACCCGTTCTCGTAACGATATCGAGCGTGAAATTGGACCTAGATGGTAGATAGATATCGAAACGTTCTGTCGGAGTTTTCTCGATACGAGAAATTTTTCGAAAAACGATCAAAGTTCGAGATTGCTGCGAAAAATATTGCGATATCGGTTTGATAAATGTTTAAATATCGTATATTGTCAAAGAATTTGAATGTACGAACATTTTTAAAAATTAGAATCGAGAATGAAACGAGATCGAACTTTTTTATCGAAGTTATTCGAGAAATCTTCGCGGCATCGAATGTCTCCGAGACATGGCAGACTGAGAATGGAGTTCTGTCAAAGTTTTTTCGGTACGAGAAATTTGATGAAAGTTCGAGATTGCTTCGAAGGTCTTAGCGATTTGAATGTACGAACATTTTTAAAAATTAGAATCGAGAATGAAACGAGATCGAACTTTTTTATCGTAGTAATTCGAGAAAGCTTCGAGGCATCGAAGTTCTCCGAGACATGTCAGACTGGGAATGGAGTTCTGTCAAAGTTTTTTCGGTACGAAAAATTTGATGAAAGTTCGAGATTGCTTCGAATGTCTTAGCGATTGAATGTACGAACATTTTTAAAAATTAGAATCGAGAATGAAACGAGATCGAACTTTTTTATCGAAGTTATTCGAGAAAGCTTCGCGGCATGGAAGGTCTCCGAGACATAACTGGGTATGGAGTTCTGTCAAAGTTTTTTCGGTACGAGAAATTTGATGAAAGTTCTAGATAGCTTCGAAGGTCTTAGCGATTTCGATACGATAAACATTTAAAAATAAGAAATTTAAAAAAAATTAGAGTCGATAAAGCAACGAGATCAAACTTTTTATCGAAGTTATTCTAGAAAGCTTTGAAGCATCGGGAATATCCTAGACATGGGAGACTGGGTGGCATTTGTATAATTCTGTAGATAAAATATGAATACTCCTAATATGGTCATTAAACCTTTGAAATTTACGTCAAATATATTTCGAGTTTAAAGAACATTCTAGATGCTAATGGTCACGTAGTACATCACACAACGACATCAGACCTACTACTTTGAAATACTTTTCAAGATGTTGATTAATTGGCTTAATAGATTATTCAATTTTGTAATAGACCATACTATAATTCTGTAGAAAACACCTAATATGTTCATTATACGTTTGGCAAATTTACGATTTCCAGTCCAATATGTTTCGAGTTTAAAGAACATTCTAGATGCTAATGGTCACGTAGTGCACCACAAAACAACAGGTGACCTGAACCAGTAACACTGAACAGCTGAGGCAAACAAAGAAACAGCACATGCAGGCCATTTAAACAAAAAAAAAACAGGCCTACTGACGGACAAAAGATTTATGAAATGGTATCATGGTATCATGCGGTTCAACTAATTTTCGTGTGGTACCTGTTACAAAGTAAATAATTTCTAATTTGAATAAAAATATTCTAAATTTCAAATTGAATTTTATTTTTATTATTGCAAATATTGAAGTGTTATTTTTAACAGAAATCTATTTGAATATTACTTGACTACGTGCGTGGCACCTGTTTTTTGTAAAATTCCATTTTTGCAATTGTTTTTTTTTTTTTTGTTTATAATAGGTTTCCTTTTCTGCTACATTTGTTCTGATTGCTTTGTCCTGGTGCAGGGGTTGTGTTGTTATTGCTCGTGCTCGTGTACAAATACGTTTTCACTTTCTCAATGATGTTGAACGCAGACAAAGCATGGCACTATTTCAAGACAGACCCTAAAAAGAATCAAAAAATCCCTCTTTGCACTACCCTTATCAGTCCTACTGTCCTGCCCGCTGTGTAGTCTTTAACCACTGGTTGTATTCTTTACTGCTGATCTGCAAACGACAAAAAAGAATCCAAATTGTTTGACCTGGTAACCATAATGAAAACAGTCAGGCAGTTGTTCGCCTAAAGTGTTCATTTTTCATTTTACCTTACATTATTGTCGTGGTGTCTGGTGCAGTAAAAATTACCTGCATCGAAATAGTTGGGTACAATTTTGGTCTACGTGATGCGTCACGTGTAACGTTCTAGAGCTGCACCAGCATCAGCAGCAACAGAATTGTTGGTAGTCTCGAAATTATGATGGATTTTCTGCACACATGGCATTCAATGCACAGCCTACTTTGCCCATTGTTCTCGGCGTATTCCCACGCTCTGGACGTGTTTCGAGACACTGTGTTTTTGGGCATAGAAGCGCGCCAAACCTGCCGATACAGCTGCCTAGGTACCTAGGCGACAATCGGATTCTGTTCAGGTTTTTTTTTTATTTTCTTTTTTGAGACATACTTAGCAAAATGTTCTACGCAGTTGCAGTAATGATGGCGATGCCCGTGCGATCACGTTGACATGAGCTTCGTGAGATTTTGAGAAATTTCTAAATTCAAGCATAGAATTCTGAATACAAAATATATAATATAAATGGGCAAAATTGTAAAAATTCCGAAAATACTACCATTTATTTGATGTTTCAGGCATTTACATAATATAATCACTGAATTTATATATTAATTGAATTCTTGTATACGGCAGGTAATAAACTTCTTGAAATAAAGAAAATATGCCGCGTAATATACTGTATTAAAATCAAGAATAATTGCGACTGATTTTTTTTATAGCCATACTTCTGCGACTCAAGAAGATTATTGGCTTTTACTTTTTTTGATGACAAGTTGTTTTTGTTTATTTTCTAGTCCAAATTTTCAACATTTTGACATACATGAATATATTAGAATACATTAGCTTCTTAAACAAAAGAAGACTACGTCGAAGTCACAAATTAAGTTCCTTCGAATCAAGAAGAATATTTAGTAATGCTGTTTTAAAAGTGGCGAGCTTTACTTCTGTGTATCAAGCATATAATGTGCATTTACTTTTTTTGAGAGCAGGTCTCGTACATAGTTTCCTTGAATCAAGAAGAATTTTCGATTGTTTTTTTGATAGCCATGATCTTCTGCGAATCAAGAATAATATTGGCTTTAACAAGTTGTTTTTGTGGTTTTTCTAATCCAAATTTTCAACATTTTGACATAGATCAATACATTAGACGAAGTAAATATGTTTCTTAAAAAGAAGGAATACATCGAAGGCAAGAATTTAGGTTCTTAGAATCAAGAAGAATATTTAGTACCACTATCTTAAAATCAGCGAACTTTACTTCTGCGGATCAAGTAGATAATATGCGTTTATGTTTTTTGCTACCCATGTTTCTTTGTTTTTTTCGTATGGTAATAAATTTCTTGAAATAAAAAAGAATTTTCCGAAATCAAGTATACAGTTTCTTTGAATCAAGAAGAATTTTCGATTTGCTTTTTGATAGTCAAGATCTTCTGCGACTCAAGAAGAACATAAGCTTTTAATTTTTTTGATAATAAGTTGTTTTTCTACTCAAAATTTTCAACATATTGTCATCCATGACGAAGTGGCATTAGACGGGGTGAATAAGCTTCTTAAACAAAAGAAGAATACGTCGAAGTCACAGTTTTAGTTCCTTCGAATCAAGAAGAATATTTAGTACTACTATATAAAAAGCGGCGAATTTTACTCATGCGGATCAAGTAGATAATTTTTTGTTTTTGAATACCTAAGTTGCTTTCGGTTATTTCGGACGGTAATAAACTTCTTGAAATAAAGAAAAATTTAACGAATTCACGCATGTAGTTTCTTTGAATCAAGAAGAATTTGCGATTGTTTTATTTGATAGTTACGATCTATACTACTGCGACTCAAGAAAAAAAATAGTTAACAAGTTGTTTAATAACAAGTAGTTTTATCTTGTAAAAATTATCAGCATTTATTTACATAGATGATTCCATTAGATAGACTGAATAGGGTTCTTAAACTAAAGGAGAATACGTCCAAGTAACGAATTTAGGTTATTAGAATCAAGAAGAATATTTAGTACTACGATTTTAAAAAAGGCGAAAATTACTTCTTCGGATCAAGATGATAATTCGCGTTAACGTTTTTTAATAGCCAAGTTGCCTTTTGTTTTCTGTACTCATGATTAAGATTAAACTTCTTCGAATCAAGAACAATATTCACTATTACATTTTAAATGACATGAAGTTAACTTCTTCGATTCAAGCAGAAGAACCGAAGGTTACTTTTTGATAGTAAATTTGCTTTCGAGTTTCTATCCTCGATTTCAAGATTCGATGCAAACGTAGTTTAGAAACTACTAAAAAACTGAAGAAAACTACGTTAAAACTACGAATTTACCTTCTTGAAATCAAGAGAAATAAAGGCAAATTCTTTATGATAGCCGCAAACTTTACTTTTGCGATTCAAGAAGATTACTTTTTTCTTGCTTTCGTTTTTCTATAATTTCAACAGCATAATTCATAATTTCAACAGTCCACCAGTCCATCATTATAGACCTTACAATATCCTTCTAATATCTGCAATTGTAAAAATGTTCCCATCAAGCCTGTCGTGCTCATAAATCTATCCAAATGTTGTATAATCTGTCAATGTCATACATATGCAATACATAATTTATGATGTAGTCAATAAAAATGCTATAGAAATTGATTTTATTTTATTTCCCGAAGGAATCAATTACAGCAAAAGAAAAAAAGCAGTAGAACTAATAAAACTTTTATTGCGTTATTTCACAGTATGACATTTGGAAAAAACACGGTATTGGAAACTACGATTTGGCACTGTTTCCGTATAACGCAAAGAAAAGGTGTGAAACTGACAGTGTTAATTCGTGGTAGAAACCTCAAGTTCAATACACTAACAATGTCATAAATCTAAATTCAAATAATGCTGTCTTAGTGTCAACTTTATGTGCAATATACCCTTCGATTTTAGTGTCGGAAATGCCAGCATATGCAAAGGACATTTGACAGGATGTTTGAAATTAGGCATTTGCGTTGTATTTTTTCAATCAGTTGAAAGTTTAAGTATTGAATATTCTGCAAATTAAAAAAGTATATATCGTATTTTGGGCATATTTTGGGAATTTTAAAGAAAGATTAAAAGTTTAAATATTTTATGAATTTTACGATTTTTAGAAATATTTAGATTTTTAAAATGTCATAGGCCCTTTCGATTTATATTAGAGACTAAAACTCTTTGGAATATCGATTCCAAAAAACTTTTCTTTTTTACTATTAAAAACCTTATTTATTTCAACTGCTGTGTTTCTACAATTTCGCGTGACTATATAATTGCTCACGCGTAGCCGCGGTAGCTCAGTGGTTAGTGCGTTGGACTGCGAGCCGAAAGGTCCCCGGTTCAAGCCTGGACTGGGGCTAACAACATCTTTTCATAGAAACATTTTTCTATACCGCGCTACCTCTCGGCAGTAAATGGCAAACCTACGAGACTAAAACATTGCCTGTGATAAGGTCTCACCCGCCGTTCGGATTCGGCAATAAACGGTAGGTCCCACCAATTTGAGTACAAATATAACACGCACAGCTCAAACTTCTACACTTACGAGAATGCGTATTGTTCGTCAGATATCTTTAACTCTTGTACATTTATATGTGGATAGACGGATTCGAGTAGTTTCCTCTTAAAGATGGACAACTTTTTTCCACGCATGTGCTACACAAAGCCGGATTCTAGAATTTTCCAAAAACTTCTACGCTTAATGAGAATCCGTGCTAGACGCTAAATCCATCTCTTTCACACTAGTTTATTTTATTGCACAGCTTTTCGATATCAAATCCGTTGAATTTTATTTAAAGAGGTTAAGTGTGGTCATTAACAGATACTGTGGTCAATTACAGTGTTGACAATTATGCTTTGGTGAGTTTTTGCATGAAAAGTGTTAGAATGGTATGCAACTTTATAGCGAGTTGTTATAGTGTTGAATTTTAAAGTACAATGTGGTGAGTCTAAATGTGATGAATTAAAATTCATTGAATTATAATGTGGCAAGGTTGTGCAGAGGTATAATCTCATGAGATAAATGTGGTGAATTTAAATATGGTGCGATAAAGTGTAGTAAGTTGAAATACAATGGGTTAAATTGTGGAGAGATAAATGTGCTGTATAATGAAGTGGTGATTTAAAATATGGTGAGTTTAAATCTTGTAATTTTAAATATTGTAATCTACGATGTGGTGAGCTTAATTTAAAGTATTTTAAAGTGGTAAATTCCATATGGTGAGTTAAAATGTGTTGAGTTAAAATGCGTTGAGTTAAAATGTGATTAATTAAAATTTGGTGAATTAAAATGTGGTGAATTAAAATGTGGTGAATTAAAATGTGTTTATTAAATATGTGGAGAATTAAAATGTGGTTAAATAAAATGAAGAGATTTATAATGTGGTGCATTAAAATGTGGAGAATTAAAATGAAGAGAATTAAAATGTGGTGAATTAAAATCTGAAGAATTAAAAAGTGGTGAATTCAAATGTTGTGAAAAAATGTGTTGAGTAAAAATGTGTTGAGTTAAAATGTGTTGAGTTAAAATGTGGTTAATTAAAATTTGGTGAATTAAAATTTGGTGAATTAAAATGTGGTGAATTAAAATGTGGTGAATTAAATATGTGGGGAATTAAAATGTGGTGAAATAAAATGAAGAGATTTAAAATGTGGTGCATTAAAATGTGGAGAATTAAAATGTGGTCAATTAAAATGAAGAGAATTAAAATGTGGTGAATTAAAACCTGAAGAATTAAAATGTGATGAATTCAAATGTTGTGAAAAAATGTGTTGAGTAAAAATGTGTTGAGTTAAAATGTGTTGAGTTAAAATGTGTTGAGTTAAGATGTGGTTAATTAAAATTTAGTGAATTAAAATATGGTGAAAAATGTGTTGATTAAATATGTGAAGAATTAAAATGTGGTGAATTAAAATTTGAAGAATTAAAAAGTGGTGAATTCAAATGTTGCGAATTAAAATGTGGTGAATTAAAATGTGATGAAACAAAATGTAAAGAATGAAAATGTAGTTTTTTCGAAAACAATATTTTTTATGAAACAATTTTTTCGGACAATTTTTTTACCTTTTTTTATTATTTTTTAAATAAAATCTTTACAACTCTTTTTTAGAATTATTTTATAATTTTTTTTTTTTGAAAAATTTGTAAAAAAAATGGTATCATGTTGAATATTATATTCATCATATTGAATATTATATTCATAAATATTATGAACAAATTCATCGATATAACGATTCAAAGTTTCTACAAAAATTCATAGTATTTATGAAAAAGTTCATCATATTGATAAATTTTTTTCTGTGTAATATTTTTAAAGAAAAATATATAATTTAAAAAAAAAATTGAAATAAAGTTAACATCTGGGTTAGCGACAGCTGCAGAGTCGATTTATGGATCTTCCGAATATCATTTTGTCTGGCAGGCCGTCATATATACAGTCCGTCATGTATGTTTGTTGAAATCATGATTTGAGGCAAACAAGAACAGCTAGACCAATAAAACTCAGAAGTTAGATTTCTTGTAAACCTATGCTATCGGGTACTGAAAATGGGCTTTATTGGTTGATTTTTTCCTGCGATGTGATACATTTTATAAATATACCTAATTTTCTGATTTATTTTTGTATTGCCACGGATATGAGCTCACGTTTTAACGCTATATTCAATTGTTTTATTTTATATAACAAATTTTTTTTATCACGTTTTCACACGCTTCGCTTTGTCCCAACAGCTAGTTGATCACGTTGCCATATCGCCAAAACGCCTCCTGCAACAAAATTACCCAACGCATTTGGCAGAACCTTCCCACCGACAGACAGACCAACATACTCGTCTCGTTTCGTCCACGTTGTGACCATATCAAGCTGGGGTACAGGCACAGTCACCATGTTGCGCTGACAACCCATAATTACATTCGACTAATATTTCATTGTTGCTCATAAATATTAATAATAATACGGTTGGGTCTGCGGTTATCCCTGTTGCCCTTTGAGTGAGTGAGTGCAATTCAATAGAATTCTCTCGAGAGTCCCAGCAATGAAATAGGAAATTCGAGTAGTCGTCGGCAATAGCAATAGCTTTTTTTTCTGTTATGTTGCTTACTTCCGTGTTGCTGCGGAAGTAGTTGCTCATAAATATAAAGTTATTGCTCGGTTCCACACGACCAACAACAACAAAAACATTAGCAGCAACTATATTAGCCAGACCAACATACACTACTAGTTGGTCAAACCAACTCGCCAAAAAGTTAATTAAAGAAATTGTAATGCTGCAACAGAAAAACAAAAAAGTTAGTTGCTGTAATTCGAGCAAATGTTTATGGTATTTGTGGTATTCTTCGTACGAAGGATATTTTTACAAACAGTAATTTTTCCGAGAATGCAATGTTGTAGTATTCGAAAACTTTGCGGATTTCTCTGTGACTTCATATATTATGTAATGATATCAATTATTTTTACGTAACTTGCATTATCAGTATTTGTGGGGAATTTATGTTGTTAGTAAAATACAACATAAATTGCGATGAAAGTACAAATAAATTAGTGGTAACAACAAACTTTTGGTGTTTAAATTAATGCTCTACAAATTAGTTGATTGAACTGGCATAATCGGTTGGCATTTGAAATATTATCATTTGTTTAATTACAAATTGTTTATAACCCAAACTACAACGCTTTCCGTTTTTAAGAACCGACAATATCAGTTGAGAGAACCGAAGAAGTAGCGCAACTAACCACTTTGTGCAAATTAAGTGGTAGCCACACAATTGCCATTATAAATTGCTTGTTATAAATCATCTGAAATAATCTCTTTTGCCACGTAATTGCCACAAATTTGGATCCATGAAAGTGTCGGTTCATCTATGTGGAACTTGAACTTGTTTGGATTTAAAATAAAAATAATAGATATCCTAAGTAGTCTCATATTTGTCGTGTACTTAATAACAAAGATTTTATGAAGTTTTTATAAACACACAAAAAAAAATTTCACCAACAACTACGATTCATCATATTGATGAATTCATTGAATTAAAATAGTATTTTTTAAATGTTTTTCATTTTTAATGCTTTTTTAACATCAAATTAAAAAAAAAATGTGTCTCCATTTAGACATTTTTGTATTTATAATTCTTAAAGGATTTATAATATTTAATTGCTAATTATTCAAAGACTTCATTTTATCATATTGATGGAAAAGTTAACATCATATTGATGAATTGTGTTATTTGAAATTTGATGATATAAAAAATATATGAAAAAACACTGAATAAAATACGATTTTAGTTCAATGAATGAAATCATCAATATGATGAATAGTGGTTGTTGGTGAAATTTTTTTTACATTAATTTAAATATAATATAATATACATTTATTTTAATTTTAATTTGCTACATTATTTATCAACATTTCCTTATAAAGTTATTCATTCTATATTTGCGACATTATGTAGAACATAATACATTTAATAATTTGCCACTAGTTTGCGACCTAATAGCAACAAAGTAAACTCCGTGCTTTATAGTATATGATTCATTATCGGAATGTATAACTTATAAATCGCAGCATTGTGACATACTTATTATCGCATATGGCCCAGGCATGTTCTTAGCCACCGCTTTGGAACTAGAGAACACAGGTTTGCAACACTGCAGTGCACTGGTGTCAGAAGTAACATAAATGGTACAAATATGCCACAAAAGTTTATTCCAATTGTCGAGCCGTGATTACTTGGGAGGTTGACCAACGAATTGATTTTCGCAATATTAATATTTTTGGTGTAGTAGTATAAAAACATTTCCGAAAAAAATTCTTTAGCTCACAAATTTTTTGATTTTGATTTCTACATTAAATAATTAGCTGTTTAAATATTATATCAATTATATTAGATACCATAATTTCTATACTTATTTGAAGATTACTTATTTATTTTGATTTCAATAGAATGTTACATTGATATTTTTAAACCCAATAGAAAATATTCCGGCAAAGTGCGAATTGCAACCAATGTTTTCATCAACACATTGTCTACAGACATCGAATTAGGTCATTGTTAAAGTAGGAGTAATGTAAAAACATGACTAGTTCCATTTATTACTTATGAAATAACGTTGAAATGAAACTAGGATTCGTAAGTTGAAAACAAAAACAGTTGGATTTATTGATTTGTAGTGCATGTGTACAGAGTTTAAAGAAATACAATTGTTTCTATTTAATTTTTTAATTGTAGACATTAGTTAAAACAATTTTCTATACTAATGCGCTCGAAGTAATGTAGAAACGAAACACTCCTAATTACTATTGCATACAAATGAAACACTCCCTTCTTACAACTACGTACAAAGTAATGTAGAAGTAGAAATGTCCCGTACATATTGCGTACAAAGTAATGCACAAATGGAACCACCCCGTATTATTGCTGAGTACAAAGTAATGTAAAAATTGAGCTATCTTCATTAAATTTACGTGACAAGAAAGACATAAATATAAGCAGCTCCTACGAATCTTTCGTTATGAGCTAATGATGTAAAGTATGACCATAAATATACATCAGGAAACATCGGATTCCTGTTGACCACAGAAATAAAATATGATGAATTTATTCATAAATATTATGAATTTTTCTACCAACTACCAGATTCATCATATTAATACCACCGTTCATTAAATGACATATTGATCGAACTATCGACCATCAGAGTGAAGAACGAAATATTCAATACAATGAATTTGAATCGTCATATTGATGAATTTGTCCATATTATTTATGAATATAATATTCAATATGATAAATATTGTTGAACTAATAATTTATTTTTTTTTCAAAATTAGAAATGGAAACTTTTATTTACGAATTTTGCAAAAAAAAAAAATTAGAAAGCAATTAAAAAAAAGTATTATTATAAAAATTGTATTTAAAAAATAACAGAAAATAAATTGTCAGAGAAAAAAAAATTCGAACAGAAAAATTGTCCGAAAAATAATGTATCGAAAAAAACCTTTTCGAAAAAAATTTGTTTCATAATTTATTTTTATACCCTACACTAAGAGTGAAAGGGTATATTCAGTTTGGTACGCCGTTTGTAACACCCAGAAGGAAGCATCTCCGGTATGGAAAAGTATATATATTCTTGATCAGCATGACATCCTGAGTCGATTTAGCGATGTCCGTCTGTCCGTCTGTCTGTCTGTCCGTCTGTCTGTCCGTCTGTCTGTCTGTCTGTTGAAATCCCTACTACTTTTAAAATTGAAGAGCTAGATAAATGAAACTTATAACTTAGATTACTAATATATCTACGCTGTATGTGCGAAAAAATTGGCGAGATCGGTCCATTGTGACTTATGATCCGACCACTTATGTTCAAATACCTCATATAAAATGTACATATAAAGATCAATTTTTATGTATACGTGCTTAGATAAACTTTTTTGGTCAAATATATATTGATATCATGCTCAAATACATTATAATAATGTTTTCCGGCAAAAAGACTTGTGGTTCACAAAAAAAAAAAATCGAAATTCGGTACACCTACCCATTTGTAAATATGGGTATCAAATGAATGGAAATTATTCAGCGATTGAATGTTTGTAGTTATTTTCAGGATTCATATACCCTATATATCACATATGTGTAGGGTATTTATAGTCGGCTTAGACCGACTATAATTTTGATAATCCTAACTATCATAATTACACCTACTTTAAAATTTCCCATGTGATCTAACCTTCCCAACTGGTTTTTATATTTATTTTTTATAAATAAAAAGTTGTACTTATAAATAAATATATTATAAAACATTTTACTAATTTATGCATGGCGCACAAGCATTATATGTATAAGAATTAAGATACAAGAACTACTTGAGAACTGAAAAGTACGGCAAAAAATGAACGAAAAATAAATATTTTGATTGAAATTTGGTTTGATGAACCGCATTCTTCAATATGAAGAACATATATGTTGTATTTTATGTTTTTGTTCATTAATATGATGAAGCGTTCTTCTTCACATTCTTCACACGCAGTTCATCATATTGAAGAACACTTTTTCGACAATTACCAAGCGTTCATATTTATGATAACATTCATAACATTGATGTCGTTAGTCATTAATATTATGAATAGTTCATCAATACAATGAATCATGGTTTGAAGAACGGAATTCATCAATATGATGTACATTTTTTTCTGTGTTCAATGATGAACAGCATTCTTCAATATGATGTATTCAATATATGTATGTATGGTGTATTTTATGTTTTTGTTCATTAATATGATGAAGCGTATTCTTCACATGCAGTTCATCATATTGAAGAACACTTTTTCGACAATTACCAAGCGTTCATATTTATAATAACATTCATAACATTGATATCGTTAGTCATTAATATTATGAGTGGCTCTATGGAAACATTTTTCTTTTTCCTGAATTTTATAATATTTAGGTTTGTAATCGTACTATTATAAAGAATACTCAACATTTATTTAGTTTTTGATAGGTGTTGAAAAAAGTGTCGTATTTAAAAAATATATTTTTTGTGTACAATATAGAAACAAATTAAAATAGAAATAAATAAATTTGTATACCTATGTAAATAGAAGATTTTGGAATAGTATTCTTCAAACTATATAGAATAATATCGAACAAAAAAATTTCATTTTGTATTAAAAAAATGTATTTATTCTGAAAATTTAGTTTCTTAACACAAATTCCAATGAACACCAAACGATATCTTATGCATAAATAATACGTACAAATATCATTTTATTATTGACGACTACGCACTAGTGTCAAAAAATTGATTGAATGTAAATGTAAATCATTTTTTTAAATATATGAAATTGAAGTAGACATCTGAGATAACAAGGCAAAACTAAAAGTATCAATTTTCAACAATTTTATAATGAATTATTACTAGTGACATTTGAATTATTGGTGGTTAGATAAAAGGGTTGTATTGACATTCAATATATTGGTATTATTCAATATATTGATATTATGTACCTAGAACATATCTCTATTACGATAATATTTGTATATACACGGAGGGAAAAAAGTTCTGAAATCCAGAAGGAATCAAGAAGAATACGGAGTGATATACAGCTAAACCGAAAAATTCCTAATTTCAAGAAATGGATTTTCTTATTTGTCAAAAAAGTAACTAAGTACAATTATTCTTACCTTTAGTTATTAATTTCTTGGGTATCAAAAAGTAACTAAGTAGAATTATTCTTAGATTGAGTTATTAATTTCTTAGGTATCAAAAAAGTAACTAAGTAGAATAAGTCTTGAATTCAGTTATTAATTTCTTAGGTATCAAAAATGTTGTTGTTGTTTTTATCCCAAAATTTAATGAACACGTGTTCGTATAGTTGTTGTTTTTTCGATCTTGCTTTGTCGCTATTATGTTTTGTTTTACTTTGTCCGTCTGTCAGCCCCATCTGTTTGTTCGTGTGTCAGTCTGTCGATATGTTGAAAGTAACTAAAACCAATTATTTCGAAGCTAACATAAAATAAAAAAAAAATATAGACGAGTTAATTTATTGTTTATTTAGAACTTTATTATCTATATGCATTTTTGTATAGTAAATGACTTCTTTGAATACTTAATGTAATTGAATTGTTTATTTTATTTTATTTTTATTATTTAATTTAATCTCTGTATATTATTCTGAAACCGTTTACTTACCTTATACACTTTCTCCTCTTCTGTTGGTTATGTATAAACCATCCGCACGTTACCCATAAGCATTGTATAGTGTATTTAGATAACAATGGAATGAAATCAACTTGGTAGTTATGCAAAATTGAACCCAAATATATGTTTACGAACTGAAACCATACCAATATTCGTAGAAAAAATAGTTTTTTCTATTTATATCTTTAACATTCATACATACACAGACGCTTGCTTGTCTGGCTGTGCTTTGTTGTTCTATTCGTGAAAACACACACATGCAAACATTGTATATCATGCCGCTTTTTGATACCTAAGAAGAAAAACATTTGCAATCCAGACAAATTGTACTTAGTTACTTTTTTGATACATAAGAACTTAATGTCTGAATATCTAGAAAAATTTGGCTTAGTTACTTTCAACAGACAGACAGGCAGACTAACAAACAGATGGCGACCTCGCAAAACAAATCATACAGACTGAGCAATATCGATGAAAACAACAACAATGCATGAACACGTGTTCTTTTTACGATGAATACAGCAACAATTTTGCGTGTTCTTTTTGGTTTTTAATAATCAATAAATTAACTTCTGAAAATCAAGTTGAATAAAGTTTGTTTGCTTTTTTGACAACTAAGTAATTTGCTTTCTTGATATCCAGATGACAAATTCTTGAATTTTAGTAGTATTTTATTGATATTAGTCAAATTCTACTATTTTTCTTTCTAACCGAATTCTTCTCGAGTTTTAGAATTTTATTTCCCTCCGTGTAAAAAGCATAGAAACGAAAAGGTTAAAAAGTATTATAAAGAATGTCGTTTTATGATGCTTGAGTATTTGAATATGAGTATGCTCTAGGGCATTTCAGACAATGCAGCACAAAATATAACTAAATTAAAAGCTATAATTTTAAAATAAATCGTCATGGTAAATTGCACAAACAAAGACAAAAAAATTTTGCAATTTCTAAGTATACATTTCCATTGTTATAGTTACATATAATCAAAATGCAAATTAGCAACGATAAAAAAAGGTTCGCTTGACAAAAGGGTACCACATATAAAAGTACTCGTACTTGTACGGTCGTTTGTCGGTCGGGTGGTCGGTCATTTTCTTCCATTCTACATATCGCATATACAGACAGAAAAGGCGTTAAAGTATCTACGAATGACACAACAGAAACGTTGTCAAATTGCGCGCATCTGTCATGTCATGATACGTCTGTACATTCCGTGTAACTAGTCCCAAAGGTCATTTTATACAAAAAAAAAATAAAAAAAAGAATTGCCACAAAATGCTGTATGAACGTTGCTAAATGATTATGTAAAAATTAAGGGTAATAACAGGATATTTTTTTTTTGGGAAATCTTATTTTTCATAGAAACGAAACAAAAAAAAAAACTTGTAATATTAGCATCATTTTGTGCTTTACTCTTATTTCATCATCATGACTGGCAAATCATTCTGTATCTTTGTCGCTTACTCGGCATTGAAAGAAATTTGAATTGGAGATGCCAAGCAATAATGTCACACTTAAGTAGGGTTTTATTTTTGTGCTTTTCAATCATGTGACAGCTACTTATTACGTTTCATGCATTTGTTGTAATTCTACTTAATTTCGTATTTTTATTTCATTTGATATTTTGCGCAAAGACATTTTTTTGGCTTTTGACAAATGCTGAAATTGTAAAGCTGGACATGAGGATGTGGATTGAATTCTTTAGGTGATGATGGCTTTTGTAATTTTTATTGAGGAAGTTCCCGGTCAGAATTATAAAAGTTCAGGTTAAAGTTACACAGTTCAACAAATATCAGCTTTCTTCAAAATAACAGATATCTACAAAAGGTTGGTGTTTATGGCATGGACAAAAATCAATGATAACTTCCCGGTCATGAGTATAGAATTATTTCTACTACACAGAAAAAAATCTTCAATATGATGAATTTATTCATATATATTATGAATTTTTTCACCAAATACCAGATTCATCATTTATGACATTATATGACAAATTGATGAATACATTCATTATATATATGAAATTATTCGTAATATCGAACATCATAGTGAAGAACGAAAAATTCAAAAAAAAAAAAAAAATTGAATCGTCATATCGATAAATTTATTCATAATATTTATGAGTAAAACATTTTTTTAACGAATTTTTCAAAAAATATATATTTTTTTTGAAATAAAAATGTGTTGAAAAATTGTATTTAAAAAATAACAGAAAATTTTTTTTTTTAAAAAAATGAAAAAATATTTTTTTTTCGAAATAAAAATTTATTGAAAATAATTTGGAAAAAAAATATTTTTTATAAATATAACTTTATTAATAAAAAGTTGTAATTATAAATAAATATATTATAAAACATTTTACTAATTTATGCATGTCGAGCTAGCATTATATAAAAAATAAGAACTACTTGAGAACTGAGAAATTTATGTTGTATTTTATGTTTTTGTTCATTAATATGATGAAACGTATTCTTCACATACAATTCATCATATTGAAGAATACTTTTTCGAAAGTTACCATGCGTTCATGATAGCATTCATAACAATAATGGCATTAGTCAGTAATGTTATGAATGGTTCTTCAATACAAAGAATCAGGGTGTGACGAACGGAATTCATCAATATGATGTACATTTACGTGTAGTATTTGTATGTAGATGTTCTTCTTGAGTTGCTGAAGTTAATTTCATGAAGAAAGTAATTCATCAATATGATGTACATTTTTGTTATGTGTAGGATTTGTATGTAGATGTTCTTCTTGAGTTGCTGAAGTTAATTTCATGACTTTCAAAAAAGTTGTTTTTTTTTTGATTTGTAGAAAGTTTTAATGATTCAGTTTTATTGCTTCTGCAATTCAGGAAAAATGTTCGTTATTGCCAATACTTTTGTGATGCAGTAGTTCATTTTGTGCACACAAGAAACATATTTCACCAACAACCAGTATTCATCATATTGATGATTTCATTCATTAAACTAAAATCACATTTTTCAGTGTTTTCCATTTTTAATATTTTTTATATCATCAAATTTCAAACAAAAATGGGCCTCCATTTACACATTTGAGTATTTATAAATCTTATTGGATTTATGATATTTAAATTAATATGGTTTGAAGACCAAAATTCATCAATATGATGTTCATTTTTTTATTAATATGATGAAATGGAGTCTTCGAATAATTATCAATTAAATATTATAAATCCCTTTAGAATAATAAATAAATAAATGTATAAATGGAGACAAATTTGTGTTTGATATTTGATGTTAAAAAAATATTTTTAAAATGAAAAACATTCAAAAAATATGATTTTAATTCAATGAATGAATTCATCAATATGATGATTCCAGATAGTTGATGAAATTATTGGTTAAATTTTTTCTGTGTGACTATCAGAAAAATGGTGGCAAATATTCTTCTTGATATGATGACGTATTTTTTAGAGGTTGTTGCAAATATTCTTCTTGATTTGAAGTAGTTATTTTATAGGTTATAATGGTTCAGCCCTATTGCCTATGCAAGTCAAGAAAAATATTCGGTAATACCATTCGATTTTACTTTTGTGATGGAGAAGTTCAATTAGTGACAGAAAAGTTGCTGCAATTATTCTTCTTGATTTGAAGAAGTTTTTTTAGAGGTCGTTGCAAATATTCTTCTTGATTTGAAGTAGTTATTTTATAGGTTTGAATGGTTCGGTTCTATCGCTTCTGCAACTCAAGGTAGTACCATTCGGTATTACTTTTGTGATGCAAAAGTTCATTAGGTGACTATCAGAAAAGTTCCTGCAAATATTCTTCGTGATATGAAGAAGTTATTTAAAAGATTCTTGCAAATATTCTTCTTGATTTGAAGTAGTTATTTTATCTATATATATATAAAACTCTTGGTCCGTCTGTCAGTTTGTCGGTCTGTCTGTCTGTCTGTCTGTCTGTCTGTTTGTTCCAGCATCACGTCTAAACCGCTGAACCGATTTAACTGAAATTTTGCCACAGGATACTAAGGAGTCCGGAGGGTGTCATAGGCTATATATAGGCGGGATTGGACAAACGGGCGTGGTACCTCCCATACAACCTAAACTTTCAAAACGACATAACTCAGCACATACACAATCTAAAAAGATGAAACAAAAACTAAAATTCACCACACTAAAACTCATCACACTAAAACTCACCACACTAAAACTCACCACACTAAAACTCACCACACTAAAACTCACCACAATAAAACTCACCACGCTAAAACTCACCACACTAAAAATTCACCATACTAAAACTCACCACACCAAAATTCACCACACCAAAACTCACCACACTAAAACCCAACACAATAAAGTTCACCACACTAAAACTCACCACACTAAAAATTCACCACACTAAAACTCACCACACTAAAACTCACCATACTAAAAACTCACCACACCGAAACTCACCACACTAAAACTAACAACTCTAAAACTCGCGGCACTAAAATCCACCACAATAAAACTCACCACACTAAAACTCACTACACTAAAAATTCACCACACTAAAACTCACCACACCAAAACTCACCACACTAAAACTCACCACACTAAAATTCACCACACCAAAACAAACCACAATTAAACTAACCATTCCAAAATTCACCACATCTAAGCTCACCACACCGAAACTTACTACATTAAAACCCACCACACTAAAACTTCTACTGGGAAAAACTCTACTAACCACAATTAAACTCACCATTCCAAAATTCACCACATCTAAACTCACCACACCGAAACTTACTACATTAAAACCCACCACACTAAAACTTCTACTGGGAAAAACTCTACGGGGAAGAATTCTACGGGAAAGAATTCTACCGGGAACAATTCTACCGGGATGAATTCTACCATGATGAATTCTACGGGAAAGCGTTCTATGTGGATTTTACGGGGAAGATTTCTACTGGGAATAATTCTGCGGAGAAGCGCAGTCTGAGAAAGAATTGTTTTTGAGAAAAGTTGTTTTGGCGGAGAATTATTTGGTTACCACATTTATAAAACCAATAAAAAAACTTCAACAGCTAAGCACGGGCCCCTCATATAAATAATAAAAATGTTTTTTATATTAATAAAATCGCTCCATATCTTTTAATTCACAAAATCATGGCACGAGTCGTGCACGGGTCCAGTTAGTAGGTTATAATGGTTCGGTTTTATGGCTTCTGCAACTCAAGTAAAATATTCGTGTATTACTTTTGTGGTAGCCACACTCAGAAGGAAATATCTTATGTCCCTAATGGTAGGACCATTGATTTATGATTTACTTTTTTTCATATTGATTTAAAAATTTTCTAATGAATTTGATGAATTAAATTAAATAAAGTCCATATTATTAAATAAACGGTATAAATACTATTGTTTGAATGGTATGCATCCTATTGACCAATTTTAGAAGCATAAATAATTGTTTTCCTATTGATATACTATTTATTTACAATCTTTTTTCTGGGTACTTTTTTGAACATTATGCCGAATAAATACCAATTTTTTCTGTATACTGGTAACTTTTTTGTACATCTGTTATTACTTTCTTCGACCTCATTACTTTGTTTGTACTGTTTTTTTTCTTGAGGTGAAGAAATTAATTTCTTGACTATAAAAAAAGTTGTTGCAAATATTCTTCTTGATTTGAAGTTGTTTTTTTTTTTGTTTTATTGATTTTCGGGTTTATTGCTTCGGTTGTATTAACAACATTATGTTAATTTAAATTTTTAATATTTGTTTAGTACATATTCCGATATGTATTTCGCATATACAAAATATAAAACCTTTTTTTTAATAAAATTCCTCCTTTTAAAAATAATTGAAAATTACAAATATTACATCATTATCTAACTACCTTATAGAATACCCCATGCAATTCAGGATTATAGGTTATTCATTTCTAATATTACACATAATATTTGTCTATCCATTCTTTGTACACGTGTCATTCATATTATTGAGTTGACATTTTGCACAGACACACGTCAACATTGACAAGATAAAAGTCACAGTATATTGGCAATTGGTATAAGAAAAAAAAAATCATAATAGAATATATCGAAGAATCATGTACGAATTTTTGGCTTTGATCACAGTGATGCTTAATAACGAAGCCATGTTTTAGACAGCAGGAACATTTTAATTTATTTACAAAATGGTACACGTGTCGTTCTTTGGGAATATTTACTTTAAATATTGAGGCAAGTAACTTAAACATAAAACTTATTGCTATTTTTTTATGTTTTCTGTATTAAAGCATTTTTTGCAGTTAGCAAATTAGACAAGTATTTGTACAGCTTAATGTTTTCATATAAATACAGCGAGTCTAATGTTTTTTTTGTTAATTTTTGAATCTCTAAATTTTAAATAATTCCATTTTTTAAGTAAACATAATATAATTAGATCTTAATTAGATCCCATTTGAAATTAACACATATTATATTTGCGACAAACATATTTGAAACTTTTCCATATACAATAAATACTTTTTACTCAATTTAATCATTGTCGTAAAGCTTAAATTGCACTACGAAATTATATAGTACTTATTGCTAATACGATTGTACTAACTAAAAATATGTTTATAATATAGTTGCTGCAATTAAATTATAAAATTTTACTATTTTGTGCGACAAACATATTTGAAACTTTTCCATATACAATAAATACCTTTTACTCAATTTAATCGTTGTCGTAAAGCTTAAATTGTACTACGAAATTATATAGTACATACTACTAATACGATTGTACTAACTAAAAATATGTTTATAATATACTTGCTGCAATTAAATATTCAAATTTAACTATTCTGTTTGACTGACACTGAAAACTGATTTCTTAGAAAATATTTGTTAGGTTTTTAACAAATATTTTCTAGGAAATCAGTTTTCAGTGTCAGTCAAACAGAATAGTTAAATTTGAAAATTTAATTGCAGCAAGTATGTTGTAAACATATTTTTAGTTAGTATATCATAATCATTTGTTTAGTTAGTACAATCGTTATAGTAGTATGTACTATATAATTTCGTAGTGCTATTATTAGATGTAAATTAAATTAAAACACACACAAATTTTATATATAAATATTTACCTAATATTTATCTGTTTGAGTCAATCATATCTCTCAATTATTTTCATTCCTGAAATACATTTTCAACACGTCTAAATATTGTTTTCGTGCATATTTACTGAATTCTTAACAGTTGTGTTGAAGTATTTATGCATTAATTGTTGACGTCTCCCAGGCGGCATATTTCAGCGCATCCGCAAATACGGAAATATGCGTTTAGCACAAATAACAGGAAATAAATTTTATTATTGTTGTGGAATACCATATTTTAATGTGTGCTCTATTAGTTAGTTTATATTTATTTTTGAAAAGTGTTTTGAACAGTGTGTTGCGTATGTATTTATTTTTGCATTTGAAATCATTTATTTAGTAGGAAATCACATAAAATAATTTTTTACAATTATTTTTCTTTATTATTTATTATAAATACAAATATATTTATACTTAGTAATTATGAATTATCAATAAAATATAAATCGTCGTTGTATAACTAAAAGTCACCACATAGATTTTTATGAAAATCTTAAATTACAACTTTGTGTGTAATTATTACAAAAAGTTATTAATACATTTTTATAGTTAAAATACCAATTGATAGGTGTACATTTTTTTATCATTTGGCATAAAAATTAAGCTCATCGATCAGAAATTGGCAGATATATAAAGATTTTAGTAAATGAATAATTGGAATTTTGAAAATGTATTTGGTGACTTTTACTTCTATATATAATGACGAAATATTGCTTACAGAAAGTGTATTACCAAGCAATATTTACAAAGAACATATTTGATGTACTGAATAATATGACTAAATTAATTTTACTAATTAAATTACATCAATTTTTTTCTTATTTTCTATTTGATGCATTGCAAAAATCATAACGATAAAATCAATTATAGATTTTTGAACCCAACTGTTGTAAAATTTATAATATAAATGTCGAATATGTCGATATCGGGAAACATACATTAATTATAGTACACACACAAATACCCTCTTTTGGCATGTAGTAAATCGCAATTAGACCTCAATTAGTCCGCACATTAGCACATTCGGTTACCGTAACCTTAAGATTGCATTTTACATTCACAATTGTCTATCGTGCATTTGTTACGGCAACGAAGTACTTAGTTGTATTAACAAAATAAATAAAATACTGCAACCTCATGCCTATCAGCAGTTCGGTTGCCATATAACTATACACCCAGAATAACGTACACCCAGAAAAATATTCTTTTGATATGAGGTTAATTGAACCAACGTTTCAGTGTTGCAAGCGAAATACATTTGTTGTAACATCATGTCATTTAAATGAAAGTACCATTTTTTAATCTAACCGAAATGTTAGTCCGCGCAACTGCACGTTCGGTTGTCGTAACATCATGATTGCATTTTTCGTCTGCCCAAATTTGACGTTTGTGCATTTGTTACGGCACTAAGTACGTTATTGTAACAACAAAATAAATGGCATACGGCAAGCTCATGTCTACCAGCAGTTCGGTTGCCAGTTTCTGGCCAACAATTATGGATGCATGCAGAAATAAATAAACGTCAACATTTTTCACAAGTCGCAAACAATAGGAAATTCATTATTTAAGTAAAAATACGAAATAAATATATGAATATTAATAAAATAGTGAATGAACGCAACAAAAATACATATAGAAAACTTTACATAAATAAGTTTTATATATAAAAAAAATCTTTAAATAAAATATCAATTGGAGGTTTCGGCATGCATGCTGACAAGGAGGTTAGCACAACCTCATGCTTGCTGACTTGGAGGTTTAAAAAACCTCATGCTTGCTACCTAGGAGGTTGGCACAACCTTAGTTGCTGATTAGGAGGTTGGTAGAACATTCTAATCAGCAAGTTGCCACAACCGAATAATTCAGTAGTACAATTTATTTAATAATAATAAATAACAATAACAAATTTAGTTGGTTGACGCAACAAATCAGTTTTCTGTGTGTACAGAAATAAAGAAACGTCAAAAATGTTCACAAGTCGAAAACAAAAATCCGAAAATTCATTAATTAAATAATAATGCTAAAAAAATATATATAAAAAAATAAATTAACAACTAAATTAACAACTTCATGCTTACATAGAGTTTCCCATAACTTCATGCTTACAGACTAGTAGGTTGCCACACCCGAATTAAGAGTTTGTTGCAAATAGTTTATCAGTTGTTGGTAGGGAAATTTAGTTGTTTGCAAATCAGTTTTCTGTGTGTACAATAAAAATATTATCGTATTGTTTTCCTGAAGTATATTTCAATTGAATATTTCAATTGAATATTTCAAATAAATATTTCAAATGAATTTTTCAAATGAATTTAATTTTCTAATCCAAAATGTTTGTTTTCGTTACCATAAAATATGTTTATCTGAAATCATAACGTGAAATTAAATGAAAATTAAAAAAGAATACCACAAACACATTGTAAGCGCTGAAATTTTTAATATTATTATATTTAGATTTCAACGCTATAAAGTCATTAATTAAAAATGAAATGATTAAAATGAAATGATGTATGTGTTTTTCGCACGACAATATGAGAAATCACAAAAACATTATAGCAGACTAAGATTTCACATTACAAACTATGCATTTCTTGAATGGAACTTTAGTTAATGACATCATTTTTAGTTTTAAAAAACGTTACTGTTCTCGTATATTAAAAATATCGATAAAAGGAAACCAAAAAAATCACTTTAGTTAAATTTCAAATATTGCAAGATTATTTGTCACAAACACATTACAAATAATGCATTTTATAAATAAAACTAATTTGTAAATCATATTAGATTTAGAATTAAAAACGATACTGTTGTTAGGTACTAAAATAAATCGAACAACAATAACGTCAACCATAAAATTGTTTTTGTTAAATTACTAATATTACTAGAATATTTGTCACAGACACATTATGAAACTAATATTTGAATCATATTATAATTCGTTTTAAAAACACTACTGACAATTGTAAGGTATCAAAATAATAATGTTTGTACAATAGAAATAATATAAAAAATATCAAATAGAATTTCAATTATTATTATTAGATCATTTTCCACAATTACATTACGTTTTGGGAATCAAATTCATTTGCGAATCATATCATATTTAGTTTTAAAAACATTACTCTTGTAACGTATTCAAATAAATTTGATTTTCAATTAAAAATAACAAAAATTACAAAATGATTGTTTGCCACAAACATAAATATATTTATATTAAATATATAGTAATTTTTAATTATACTTATTCGTTTATTGTACCATATTTAGATTTTTAACGTCGAAATGAGATATATAATTAAATCTGATTTTCGTACAATAATATCTGAAACATATTAAAAAAAACTAAATTTTAAATATCATTTGATTGTTTGTCAAAAATGTAAATTTGCTTAACAAATCATTTTAAGAGTGTGTGCGAGTTCGACTAAACTGCTGAGTAAACAAAATTGTACGGGTTTTTATTTGATCTCTATTCGGTAACAGGTAATTTTTAAAGTCCGTAATAAATCGATTATCATAGCTCTATTTGTAATCATCCAATTTAGGTAAATCTGGATTGGTTGAAAATTTGCTAAATTGAATTGGAAAAACTGCATTACCGACAAAATTTAGTTTAGTCAGTAATATTAAAAACTTTATTTTTGTACAATATGAGAAAATATAGAAGGTTTACAATCTCCGATGCCTGTACCATTTCAGATATTTTTAAATAACGGACCATTACAAAAAAATTGGCACAGGTAATTTTAATTATATAACACAAATAAGTTAAAAAAATAGTAAAAAAATCTCCGAATTATGTATTTATCTAGTAAAAATTTTCGCTATTACGTTATACAGGATCATGACCCGATGAGGTTGTGCATATAACTTGTCGGTTAATGATAAGGCAAAAACACCATTAGTTCCCGATCATGGTCATAGTACATATTCTAATACATACGGAAGAATCATATTTTGTCATGAGGTTGGAGGAACGAAAAAGTTAGTTGTAACAACTAATATACACTCCAACATGTTGTAAAACTGTTCACAGTTGGTTGTACCAAACTATAACTCTTTTAGTATTGAGTAAATGAACCGACTATGCGGTTGAGAGAAGCGAATGAGTTGGTTGGCACTTGCTTTGTTAGCCAGTACACACTCCAACATGTTGTAAAACTGTACAAATGGTTGTAGTCCGAACTATAACTTTTTTAGTATTGAGTAAATGAACGGACTATGCGGTTGAGAGAAGCGAATGAGTTGGTTGGCGCAACAAATTTATATTCTGTGTGTAGAAATGTGTTAATTGATTTACGGACAATTGATGGAATTACGTTATGAGAGTTGTCGATTATTAAATTTTACAATTTACAAATTTTACAAATAAAACTAAAGATCAAAAGTAATACAAATCATTAAATCTCAATGAATTGTAGAACAATGATTATCTTTCATATAATTCAAATAATTGTAAAATTTTAAATTTCAAAATTTTTAGTTTCAAAGTTCAATTTTCCTTTCTGTGACGAAATTCGGTACATTTACGTTATGTATTATTCGAAATGAAATATCTGCAAACTTAAAAATAACAAAAACATATTTTTGAATTTTGCATAAAATTCTTGAAATTCTTGTTAATTATTTGAAACGCAATATATTTACGAGGAAAATTTTCAATTTATGTTTTCAAAAATCAACAACAAACATACTTTTGGTAATGCTGTAAATAATAGTGCTGGATACGGCCCAATTTAACCTAAGTCAATAATACGTTGTGGATGGAGAACACACGCAGCATGATCCACAAAAGTTGGCAACAAACAGCCAGAGGCTGGCACGTGCTGTTGGGCCACCTACCCACCTATATATCTTATCTATTCAATCTATTCATCTGTGCTGCGTCTATTTCTATGGATTGCGTCCAAACTGTCCGTAGGTCTCGAACAACGCATACGATTGGTGTGTCGCAGTGGCAACGACGACGACGGACGACAACGACGAAGATGACGATGCGCTGCGTGAGGCCCTCGCTAATCATTATTCATCATTAGGTTTAAATGAAATTAATGCCGATTGCTGCCAAAAATAACAACAACGAGTTGAATTGAGTTGAGTGCGAAAAGGTAGCACTCAATGTGTTGGCACTCGGGGTGGGGTGTACTGTGAATGGGGAAATTTGTATAATAAGAAAAAACCATAGCCAAGTAATCATAATCGATTACGCAAAATCTGTGGGCGCGCCCGTTCAGCGTGCAGCCACCTTCTCTTCCTCCTTTACCACCCGGCGCACAAAATCAGCGCTCCGTCATTTGTAATACTTGGCGCTAACATCGATACCAAGTCGATCTGATGCCCACTTGATAAAGTACTTGTTTCTCGTTATGATGTTGCTGTCTTTGTAGCTGTTGTATTGGCTGTTGCTGCTGCCGCCACTGCACTGCAGCAGGCCAAAGTGTATTGAACTCTGCTGTTGGCAATACGAACAAACGCAATATTGGCAACACTCGTAATTGAATTTTGTGCAATTAACGTTGGCGCTTTGGGCCAAACAGCCGAAACACGTTGCCAAGTGCGTGTGTTTTGCATTACATGAAATAGATTTGCGATTTATTATTATTTCATGAATTCTTCATTCAATTTGTAACTTGTTTTTGTTTTTTTTTTTTTTTGAGGACGCCATGCAATGTGCGGCTGATTTCTTTTTTTACATATTTAATTTTCGTTTTTTTTTCTGTGTTTTTATGCAGCGATATTTTAAATTTTGTTGCTGTGAACGTTGAGTGCATTGAACAGTTTGGCTTTAATTGAAATTGAATTTAGTTCAAATTGAAAATGATATGAAAAAGAGATAATATTTTTAAAATTGAATTTTTATATTGAGTACAAATTTTATAGAGTTATGCAGAAAAACTGTTATAAAGTAATTTTGTTGTACAGCAAAACTGTTATACGTAAAACTGTTAAACAGTAAAACTGTTATACGTAAAACTGTTAAACAGTAAAACTATTATACAGTAAAACTGTTATACAGTAAAACTGTTATACAGTAAAACTTTTATACAGTAAAACTGTTATACGTAAAACTGTTATACAGTAAAACTGTTATACAGTAAAACTGTTATACAGTAAAACTGTTATACAGTAAAACTATTATAAAACTATATAAAAGTGTTATACAGTAAAACTTGTATACAGTAAAACTATTATTCAGTAAAACTGTTATAAAGTAGAACTGTTATACAGTAAAATTAGTATACAGTAAAACTGTTATACATTATAACTGATACACATTAAAACTGTAATACATTAAAACTGTTATACAGTAGAACTTTTATACTGTAAAACTGTTAAAAAGTTAAATTGTCAAAATGGAAACTTTTATACAGTGGAACTTTTTGCAAAACTGTTATACAGTAAAATTTATAGACAGTTAATATGTTACACAGTAAATTTGTTTACAGTAATACTGTTATATAGTAAAACTGTTATACATCAAAACTTATTTATAGTAAAATAGTTATTCAAAAAAAATGTTATAAAGCTAAACTTTAATACTGTATAACTTATATACAGTAAAACAGTTATGAAACAAAACTGCTATACAGTAAAACAATTATAAACTATAATTTGTTTAAACTAAAGTATTAGTATTACTCAGTATATTTTGGATTTTGCCAAAACCCACTTGCGTCATTGGACTTTATTTAGGAATAATTTGTTCCTTTGGGATTTAGCCTGAATCAACTTGCGTCCTTGGACATTTTTTGGATAAATTTGTTCACTTGGTATTTGGCTGAACACACTGATATTTTGATATTTTTTTTTTGGAAAAAATTGTTTATTGACCAAATTTTAAAGGAAAACAAATTCGAAAGTAACAATTTAAAAAAAAATCCAATGCTATAAGTGGGTTCTATTCAAATCCTAAAGTAACTAATATTTCCAAAAAATTCTTCCAATTACGCAAGAAGTTGTCTTAATAGAACAAATTTTTCCAAAAAAATATTCAAAGACCCATGTAGGCTCTGGCCAAATCGCACCTGCATGTGTATCTATGCCATTGGAACAGTTTCATCCAAAAATAGTTCCAATGACGCATCTCAATGTGAATTTACGCCCATTAGAACAGTTTCAGCAATAAAAGTTCTAATGACGCACCTGGATGTGAATCTATTGAACTCATTGGAACAGTTTAGTCAATAAATTTTCAATGACACACCTGGAAATAACGCCATTAATGAAAAATCAACAATTTAGGTCATAATACACCATCACCTCCATCATCAACATTTTGTGACTTCTTAACCACAAAAATGTATGTTGGGATATCTGTACCAATAATAGATATATACTTTTATTCGTGGCGAAATTAAAAATGTGCTTTTGTTCGTAGATAAAATATAAATGTGCTCCTAAACGTGCAAAAGATAATGTTATGCTTCTGTGCGTGCACGAATAGAAAAGATTAGTTTGAATGTAATTAAAAAGTAATACGAAATTACCATACATGTATTAGAAATGAAGTGTAATTAAATTATAATCGAAATTGAATTTATTTTTGTTCACGTGTAAACATTATTATATTGTCCAGCAGAATCTGTCAAATTTACCATAAATATGTTACAATACCAACAAAAAATTTTAATTGCATTTGAATAAACTATTTCTTGGCAATTTACTTGGTTAAAACTATGTTTCGAAACACAGAAAATGCTAATCAAATCTAAATACAACGTATGTTCGCAACGCTCGTCTTAATTCGATAATTTATCGACTGACGAAGTTGGCAACGTTGTGCAGCATTTTTTACCTATGACATCTTTTGCCATCGTTTGAACATATTGATGTTTAAAAACAAACAAAAAAGATATTGGATTTAAATAAATGTATTCTTGCAACATTCTTCTTGTATACGAAGTTGGCACTCGTTGAGTTGAATTTTTTACCTACGTTATTTTTGTCGTCGTTTGAAGTATGTATAGGGTCATTTTAAATATACACGGAGGGAAAAAAGTTCTAAAATCCAAAAGGAATCAAGAAGTATACGGAGTGATATACAGCTAAACTGATAAATTCTTAATTTCAAGAAATGGATTATCTTAGTTGTCAAAAAAGTAAAAAAGTAGAATTATTCTTGGATTCAGTTATTAATTTCTTGGGTATCAAAAAGTAACTAAGTAGAATAATTCTTGGATTCAGTTATTAATTTCTTAGGTATCAAAAAAGTAACTACTTAGAATAAGTCTTGAATTCAGTTATTAATTTCTTAGGTATCAAAAATGTTGTTGTTGTTGTTTTCGTCACAATGTAATGTTAATGTAATTGAATTGTTTAATTTATTTTTATTTAATTTAATCTCTGTATATTATTCTGAAACCGTTTACTTATCTTATACACTTTCTCCTCTTCTGTTGCCTCTTCTGTTGCCTCTTCTGTTGGTTATGTATAAACCCTCCGCACGTTACCCATAAGCATTGTATAGTGTATTTAGATAACAATGGAATGAAATCAACTTGGTATTTATGCAAAATTGAACTCCAAATTTATGTTTACGAACTGAAACAATACCAATATTCGTAGGAAAAATCGTTTTTCTATTTATATCTTTAACATTCATACATACACAGACGCTTGCTTGGCTGGTTGTGCTTTGTTGTTCTATTCGTGAAAACACACACATGCAAACATTGTATATCATAAGGTTTTTTGATACCTAAGAAGAAAACAATTTGCAATCCAGACAAATTGTACTTAGTTACTTTTTTGATACCTAAGAACTTAATGTCTGAAAATCTAGAAACATTTGGCTTAGTTACTTTCAACAGACAGACAGGCAGACTAACAAACAGATGGCGACCTCGCAAAACAAAGCATACAGACAGAGCAATATCGATGAAAACAATAACAATACATGAACACGTGTTCTTTTTGCAATGAATACAGCAACAATTTTGCGTGTTCTTTTTGGTTTTTAATAATCAATAAATTAACTTCTGAAAATCCAATTGAATAAAGTTTGGTTACTTTTTTGACAACTAAGTAATTTGCTTTCTTGATATCCAGATGACAAATTCTTGAATTTTAGTAGTATTTTATTGATATTAGTCAAATTCTACTATTTTTCTTTCTAAACGAATTCTTCTCGAGTTTTATAATTTTATTTCCCTCCGTGTACTGATGTTTGAAAACAAACAGAAAATGAATTCTTGTATATAAAGTTGACACTCGTTGATCGGCATTTTCTGCGTACGTGTCTTTTGTTGTTCGTTGAGAAAACGTGTTCGCGTCGGTAATAATTTTGGTATTTGTAAATTAAATAAATATATAAATTGTCTTACAAAAAGTACAAATAGTAACAGAGTATAATAGAGTGCAGTATATAATTTCTGAAACTAATGTAAAAAAAAACCACAAATAAAAATAAATTCGATTTTCAAACAGAATTTGGCATGTTTTTTTACAAAAGCCTCCGTGAATTCCTTGCCTACGCTATGTGCTGTACTGAGACCAACTGTAACTGTACCAAATATAAAGCGAGCCTGGATCGTCCGGTTTAGCGTCTGCTGGTGCAATGGTTTTAAACCAATTATTTATTTATGCATTTAAAACTTTGTATATGAATTCAATTAATAAAAATTCCCACTGTGCATGTTTAAAGATTTTTAATAAAAATTAATTAAAAAAAACAACATTTTATTTTTATTATATTTTCAGGAATTCTTTACAAAAATATTTAAATATGTTTCTAAGCAAACATACTACTTTTTGAACTGAAACAACTGATATGTTTCACTGGTC